>CM077151.1:200324681-200988138 GCA_039583875.1 Platanthera guangdongensis | reverse complement strand
CGGGGTCACTTGTCACTAGTAGGATCATTTTGAATAATGATAACTATTCATACTTACGATGTGATATTCCTTACAATTCGACTTATCTGATTCTATTGCCTTTGTATGATGGTTAGAGATATCAATCTGTATCGATACTCTTTATCTTTTATTTTTACTTTAAAAAATCAAGTCATTGTACATGTGTCATCGTGTAAATCTTTAGCTTGGCATGTTGTGCTTATGTTATGTTATGTTGCATGTGGTGCTATGAATTCTATAAAAGGCCTTAATGCATGTTATGAGTGGCGTACACGTGCAATGTATGCATCTTCATACTACATAATATTGCATGCAACGAAAAGAAAAACGTGCTAATGCGCATTCATGTGGTGAGGTTAAGCATCCCATACTACATAACCCTCACATGTTGTCACCTATGGTGGATCCATATACCAACACATATTATGCATCTCATACTACATAATATGCCTCGTATACTTCTAATCATGCTTATGAGTGTAGTGTTCATGTTTTAGCCAAGACGTACTGATGACACATCAGTGTGTGTATGATATGACACTAAACAACTAACACTAACAAGTGAAGGTTGCCCGACCCATTGTCAAGCAACCTTCCTCTGATACCAACTGTCACAACCCGCATTTTCCCAATAATTTAATTATATCAGAGTACGGGAAAATACGCACTGTGATGTCACGCCGTGCAGGGGATAACTGTAGACGCTCAGGCAAGACTCCAAACTCTACAGTTTAAAATAAAACATAGATTATTATGACTGAAATCCAGTTTAAATTAAGAAGGTAGTCATATCCCTCGGCTCAGTGGATCATCTAGTCCACGATTCAAAAATATAATTTATACGATTGCGAAAGATACTTGTTTTAAATTGTCTCTAACATCCTACATGAGTATAAATGTCCCTGAGGAACAACTCATGCTAAGCAGACTCTAGATTTATAATAAGTATGAGAAAAAGTCTTTACACTGACCAGGAAAATAGTGACTTATTTTTAAAAGAGGTTGCATGGATGCTTTACTAATAATAAGTTTTATAAGCTTAAAAATATCTAACATGCAGTCCTAGTAATAAATTATCCCAGAGAGCAAGTTATCCAAATCAAAGAAGAATAAAACCTTATCATCTAGCAAGTGGCAAAATCAACAACTCTGTGGGCGTCAACAATCTGACACGAACCCACAGTAAAATAGTATGTCTGAACTAGGAAAAAGAAAAAAAAACTGAACGACAACTACCTCGCTACAGCGAGGTGCAAGACCACCATTGGCACTACCGCTAAGAGAGTCCAAAACCAGCTCCACTACCTGCTACGGCTCTGAACCTAAGGCATTCCAAAAAACAACAGAACGCCTCAGCAAGTAGGTACAAATGGTGGTAGGAAAATTAATCAAAAGTAAACAAAGGTCAAAAGGGGTACCAACCCAAGACCAAAAATACTGACATAAAGTACGAAGTAAGCATCAAACAGGAAAGGAACACTTACATGAATCGTCACGTACAATGCAAACACATCATATGCACAAGGAAATAAGGTGACGAATATGAGTAAATCATAAGGAAGAAAATCCATAACCTTTATTAACCACTTGTGGTCACTCTACCTAAAAACATGGGCGAGACGGTCACTTAGCTGGACATACCCCTCACGAATATTAAATCTGTTTAACTGTGGGAGATATTCATGCACTCCACCATACACCGCAGATGCCCAAAACACCGGTAGAGTTCCAAAAGGTACTAATAAAGGAAACAACCTTGCGGAGGTGGTCACGCACACTAACTCCTGAAACCAAGGAAAAAACCAAAGAAACCACAACACCAACATCTCAGGACTTGGCACATCGGATACATCATGACATTTCTAGATCAAAGACACGGTTGATCAACCTTTAGAAACAGTTTACAATCCTATATAGACACTAACACGTCCAACAATGATAGACGAAACAATTTAATTCACCGATAAAACATTCTAAGGATGATTGTACGCACCTAGTCAAGATCGAAATTACCATGACCAGATTTTATATTTTTTTTGAGTGATCTTCAAGAAGGACTAAACATAATCATAGTTTGGAAAGACAACACAAAAGGCAAGAAAATTAAGAACAAAGGCATAACGGTTACCATCAAACCGGACAAGGAAAAAACGAAGGAAAACCACCACTTGCCTTGGTTGTACCGAAAAAAGTTCTCCGAATCGCTCCGCGTCGTAAATCGGGGCAAGAGAACACTGGAGAAATTGCGATCTAGACAAAAATGGCGGAAAAGGAGTTAGGGCCGAAAAACCCTAACGAAAAAAAATCAAAGAATGGGGAAGAAATTACCACGATAGCGTAGCTCTCGGCGAGAGCTTTCCGGATCTACATTCGGTTGAAGATTTCGAGCACGGGAGCTCCGTCGGTGGCTACCGGAAGAATCACGAAAAGAACTCTCTCTCTCACGCTCGTGTTTGAGTTCTGGTTCGGGAGAAAAGAAATCGGAGAAGAAGAAGTTTATTCAAACCTAAGTCTAAGAATAATATATATATATATATATATATATATTATATATCGTTATATATATGTAAAATATACTTATAAATATTTTTGTTTATTAATACAGAAAACTTTAAATATTTTTGTGATTTATGACGTGGCTACGGGGAAACCGAAAATAGAGGTTTTAAAATGGCTTCAAATCGAAAAGTGCCCAACATGAAAGTTGTAGATCTCGTCGAGACGAACAAATTACATGGTGACCATTTGTTTATACGACACCGTTTGGACCCTCAAAACGGCGCCCAAATGCAAACAATAGGGAACTACTCGAGATGTATAAGGCTACTCGAGTATATGAGGGAAAGATACTCGAGAGGAACTTAAACTACTCGAGTAAAATCAGTAGGACTCGAGAGAATTCAATATTACTCGAGAAAAAACCAATATACTCGAGATAAAACAATAGTACTCGAGTAGATCAAGGGTACTCGAGTAGAAATCAATAATACGGCTTATTTACGAGCAGTTTTGGGAACATTGAAAATGGAGATTGAAGCTGGCTTCAAATCAAAAACTGCTCAACATGAAAGTTGTAGATCTCGTCGAGACGAACAAATTTTATGTTGACAATTTTTCCATACGATGTCGTTTTCACCCTCAAAACAACATCCGAACGTAACCCACAAAGGACTACTCGAGTAACAGAAATGACCTACTCGAGTAGCAGAATTGACCTACTCGAGTAGCAGAATGACCTACTCGACTAACAAAAATGACCTACTCGAGTAACAGAAATGACCTACTCGAGTAACAGAAATGACCTACTCGAGTAGCAGAAATGACCTACTCGAGTAACAGAAATGACCTACTCGAGTAACAGAAATGACCTACTCGAGTAGCAGAATTGACTTACTCGAGTAGCAGAATGACTTACTTGAGTAGCAGAATTGACCTACTCGAGTAGCAGAATTGACCTACTCGAGTAGCAGAATAGACCTACTCGAGTAGCAGAATGACCTACTCGAGTAGCAGAATTGACCTACTCGAGTACCTAAAGAAATCACTCGAGTATAATTGCAGGAAACAACAATTCTTTTGCAAATATACCATTTTGATCAAACTATATGAATGAATAGCAAAAGACATTTTTGTATAGTACTTTAATAATAAAATATTCATATTTATATATTTTTGAATAAGGAAACTACGAGATCTAAACGGAGGCCCAAACGAGCGCCGAATCAAACGAAATTCGCACCGTAGACGAACACTGACGCCACGAACACAACGGCGAAGTCAAAACCAAAATCCGAAAAGCCATTCCCGGGATATTAATCTTCAAAGTATACGGCGAACATAAACAATCCAAAACTTCAATCGCGCGCTGAGACTCCAAAAATGCTCGGATTGCGACGAAACTTGACGAGCAAGTCCAAAATCACATAACTTAAATTTCAAATGCAAGATTTTCCCATTACAACAAGAATTCAGCCGACTCGACCGCACGGACGCGAAAATGCCTTAACGGCATTGCGCCGCCAACTCGACGTTAAAAGTAACGTCACGACGTCATAAATATGACGATGCCCATTCTAATAAAATCATCGAAAAATTGGAGGCGTTACACCCTGCCCCTTGAAAAAGTTAAAATCGATCCATTCAAAATTGAGCTTGGTACACTTAATATTAAATGAAGTTACAGTTCTCTTCTATGTTAGTAGTCTTGATAGATAAAGCTAGAAGCACTCTATTGATTTCCCTGTCAAGCACTATATTGATTGGAAGGAGGAATTAGAACTTTAATTCCATAATGTAGGCTGTTAATTTGGATAAATCCAGAAAATTTTTTTAGGTATTGACAGGCTTAGGGTTGAAGTTAGGTCGAGCATATAAAGGTGTTGTCTAATCAAGGTTGATTCGACAGAACACACTTTTTCTTCACGCTGACAAGATTCAAGTAGAAATCTAGTCGAACATGGAGCAGTCTGGAGAATTAATGTTGATTCGGTCAAAAGTGCTTTCCAACTAAAATAGCTAATCATGGACGTCCATCATATTTTAATAAAATCGGATGGTCTAGATTTGGGCAAACAGGTACACTCCCTTTGACATTCTGAAAAATAGCTATATATAAATAGACCTAGATGTTAGATTAGGTTATGCTTTCACCATCCTTAATCCCTTTGACTGGAACTATACAACCATCTTCGCTCTCTTAAAGAATTAGTCAACAATGGAGCCGAGGAAATCAGATGGGTTGTTTAATATCGGATGCGAACTTTTGTGTGGGGGATTTGAAAGGGGAGAAGCCAGACTAAAAGAAGTGATAGCTTTGTGTACTGATGCAGGACTTGAGTTTGTTCTATTTGAATCAACTCTGTTGGAACACCCTATTACTAATTTGGGTCAGGATCACTATGTCTCTAGGAATCTGTGTTTGACCTTCTGTATAGCTTAATAGGTCAATTAGAATTGAGTCTAAGGGTCAGGAGTCTAGGTTTGGAAGCTGCCCTGAAGACCAAGTTTTTCTGGAGACTAAGTCCAATCGTCGAGCTCAGCACGACGTTTCGTCGAACTCGGTCGACGATCGTCTAGCTCAACTTCGACAGATCGTCGAGCTCCATTCGACGATCGCTGAGCTCAAACCTCATAATATCGTCGAGCTCCACTCGACGATCGCTGAGCTCAACTTCTCAATATCGTCGAACTCCATTCGACGATCGCTGAGCTCAGGTCGACGATTTTGACTCTGCACTGGATCCTTATCTCTGAGCTCAGTTCGACGATCTTTGAGCTCAGATCGACGATTCTTTGCTGCTTGCATTTTCCAGTTCGCTGAGCTCAGCTCGACGATAGCAGAGCTCAGTTCGACGATTTCAGTTATCTTTCAGAATTCAAATTCAAATCAGATAGAAGTTATTCTGCATTTAATTCAGAAGATCTGCCAGCCGTTTTCATTTACTTCTGGAGCAAGTTTCAAGGGATTTTTCAAGGAACAAATCAGTGGACTTTCCTTCAGAAGAAATTATGCAATTAAGGCTGTAATCAATGCAGACCAACGGCTATCTTTGACAGAGTGATATCCTATTCAGACACAGAGAATAAAAGAGAGAATGTTTTTTGAAATCAAATAAGAGATTGACAAGAACAGGACACAACTCAATATACAGAGACTCTTTGAAAATATTCTGTCAACAAGAATTCTGAAGAACACTCATCAAAGAGATCAAGCTTTCAAACAATCTTCAGATCTCTTCAGCTCTAAAAGTGTTCAAGGCCAACATCATTTCAAGACTCCAGACACTCAACATTTCAGCTTGCTGAAATCATCTTTGCTGGAGATCTATCTTTGAAGGCCTATCACCCTCAGCAAAAAGCTTCATCTTCCTGAGATCAAGGACTCAGGGGTGAGGTCAAACCTTTGAAATCAATCCTCATTGGTGCCCAGGACACCTGATCAACATCCTGCAGTGGATTCCTACCTAGGGTGGTAGAAGAGTGGATGTACCCAAGTTTGGGGAACCACTATAATTCCTTGTGTCATCTGGTTTTGCATGTTTTCTTTTGTTTCTGGCCTAGATTTTCTTGTGCTTAGTTTCTGCATAGCTTAGTTTGTGATTAGTTTATTTCTGCTTCCCTGCTTACACTCATTACAACAATTGTTGTAAAGCTTTGCAAAAGTTTTTTTTTGTGTTTTAAAAAGCACCATATACTCTATTCACCCCCCTCTAGAGTATATCAGATCTAGTTTCCCCTTTCAATTGGTATCAGAGCCAGGTTGGTTAAACATACCATATCTGTTTGGTTGTACAGGCTAACACCTGAACCCCAAGATCCCAACTAGATCCTTCTTTTATATTTATTATTAGATTTAGCTTGCACAAGTCATGGCCCAAAACAAAGATTATGCTAGCACCAGACCTCCAGTGTGCAATCTGTCAAAGTTTGCACTTTATGGAAAGCAAGGATTAGACTTGGCTACATGAATTCATTGACGAAGACATTTTTAATTCTGTTTTGACAGTGTGTCCAAGACCTCCAGAGGGCACAAGCACAAATGCTGTTCCACCTCCATCAGGAACAGATGCTGACATCAAAAAGTGGAAAGTAGCTGATGCCAAGGCAATGAACATTTTAGCTCAGACAATGTCAGATGACATTTTTCAAAAAGTAGCTGAATGCAATTCAGCCAAGGAGATTTGGGACAAGCTCTCAGAAATAGTCTCTCAGGCTCAGCTGATGAGAGAAAGGACAGAAGATCCCATCTCATCTCCCAATATGAGAACTTCAAGAAGGGAGAAACTGAGTCAGTGGGAGACATGTACAACAGACTGAGTCTAATTGTCAGTGAACTGAGGACATTAGACAAAGAGATCTCACTGACAGAACTTAATGACAAGATCCTAATGTGCTTCCCCAGCACTTGGGATTCAAGAATCTGGCCAATTAAAGATGCCAGAAGTCTGAATGAGATCACCACTGAAGCCTTGTTGGGTAAGCTCAAATCTTATGAGCTACTCATCAAGAACAGAGAAGAAGAACAGAAGGCTGCTTCACCAGCCACAAGAAAGGAGAAGACTATAGCATTCAAGGCAACTGAGGATCTGCCTGAAGAAAAAGGAACAGCCAATGATGAACTTCTCAGCTTGTTGGCCAAAAGATTCTATAAGATGGCCAGAAAGGACTTCAGAAGAAGATCATACAAGGAGCAGGATAAGCCAAGGTATGACAAGTCCATTGGCAATAGCAAAGACATCATTTGCTTTGGTTGCAGGAAACCAGGGCATATGGTTCCTGACTGTCCAGAGAACAAGAACAAGGACAGAAGGGACAGAAAAGAAAGAAGAAAGGAGAAGGACTCCAAAAGGAATGGAAGTAGCAAACCTTCCTCCAGCAGAAATAAGCACACAAGGAAAGGATTTGTTGTTGAATCCTGGAGTGAGACTGAAGAGGAGTCAGAAGCCTCTTCCAGCTCAAGTGATGATGAGGATGATGCAGAGGAAAAGGAGTTCTGCATGATGGCAATCAATGCCTCACAACACAACTCAGAGGAAGAGGAGTCAGAGTCAGACTCAGAGACTCAACCTGAAGAAGATCAGGTAATCAGCTCTTTTGATTTCACTTCAGAAGATTTTAAATTTGAATTTAAAGCACTATGTTTAGACCTGCTAAAGTCTGAGAAAGAGATCATCTCTCTCAGAAATCAATTATCTGAACAAAATGTTTTAAAATCAGAAAACCTCAAACTTTCTCAGGAGTTGGAGAACTATAGGGAACAGATAGCTTCACTGAAGAGTGAGCTCTCTGAGGCCAAGAAGCTTGAAGAATCTCTCAATGGGAGAAGCATCAAGCTGATGGACATCACAAGCACAGTGAACTCAAGATTCAACAGTACACTGGGCTTGGGTGCCTCATCCAGCCAACCTATTGTTCTAACAACCCCTATCAAGTTCATTTCTGACAAGGGAAAGGGAGTTGTAGAGGTTGCCAGGAAAAATTCTGATCTGCCTCAGAAAACTAAAGTCCAGCACAAATCGTCGAACGGAGATCGACGATCGCCGAATGAAGATCGACGATCGCCGAACGCAGCTCGACGATCTCAGGACAAATCGTCGAACGCTGATCGACGATCTCAGCCAAAGTCGTCGAACGCAGCTCGACGATCTCAAATACCTGACCTCAGCCATAGTCGACCGTCGAACGGAGCTCGACGATCTGACCCACGATCGTCGAACGCAGCTCCAAGATCGTCGAACAGAGGTCAGAGCTCTGGAAATTCTTTCAAAGGCAAGTCAAAATTAAATCCTAAGGGTTTTTCATCCCAAACCTTCAACCCTTATACTGAATGGATTATACCTCCAAGGAGATATCATCCTGAAGGATATAAGAGTCAGCCAGGGATATCCTTCATTTCTGAATTTAAAGGTTATCAACCTAGGCCCAAGGTAAACTGGGTCAAAAACAAGTGAATTGTTTTATGTGCAGGTGAAGACCTATCCAACATCTAACCAGCAATGGTATTTGGATAGTGGGTGCTCTAAGCACATGACAGGGAACAAGGACAACCTAAATTCCTTTAGAGCCAAGCTTGGACCCAAGGTTATCTTTGGTGACCCCAACTTTGGACAAACTAAAGGTTATGGAGCATTCCAGATTGGTTCTGTAACCTTCAAGAAAGTAGCATATGTGGAAGGACTGAAGCACAACCTAATCAGCATCAGTCAGCTATGTGATGAAGGCTACCAGGTGACCTTCAGCAAAACCTTATGCAAAATCAAGTCAGAGGACAACACAACTGTGTTGACAGGTAAAAGGAAAGGTAACATCTACCTAGTAGATTTTCTTTCAACTACTATAGATATCTGTTTATTCAATTCAGTTTGTAGACCAAATGTTTTATGGCATAAGAGACTAGGACACCTAAACCTTAGAACTATTGCTAGGCTATCCAAGGACAACCTTGTTAGAGGACTACCTTCTGGCCCCTACAAGAAGGAAGGACTCTGCAAGGCTTGTCAATTAGGCAAACAAACTAAAAACAGTTTCAAGTCACTTAATAAGAGTGATTCACCTAGGATATTGTATCTGTTACACATGGATCTATTTGGACCCATCACAGTACAAAGCCTAGGAGGGAAATCCTACACTTTGGTGATTGTAGATGACTTCTCTAGATTCACTTGGGTGTTCTTTCTAAGGAAGAAGTCTGATAACTTTAAGTGTCTGACAGAGTTTCTCAAATGTATAAAGATTGAGTTCAATACTCACATTGCCCTGATCAGAAGTGATCATGGGACAGAGTTTGATTCTCTTCTTATGCAAGAGTTCTGTCAGAGTGAAGGGATCAGGCATACTTTCTCAGCTCCTAGAACTCCTCAACAAAATGGGGTAGCTGAAAGGAAAAATAGAACCCTTATTGAATCTGCCACTACATTATTGTCAGATGCTCATCTACCTCTATCCTTCTGGACAGAGGCAGTGAACACCTCCAACTATGTGCTGAACAGAAGTCTGATACATAAACTGAAGGGAAAGACTCCCTATGAATTACTCAAAGGGAAGAAACCTAAAGTTGACTATTTCAGAATTTTTGGCTGCACTTGCTATATTCACAATAATGATAAGAAATATTTAGCAAAATTTCAAGCCAAAGCTGATGAAGGAGTGTTTCTGGGATACTCCATGATCAGCAAGGCCTATAGGGTATATAATAAATCATCATTGAAAATTGAGGAATCTGTTCATGTTTCTTTTGATGAAACTAACATGTCTTTCAAGGAGAAGATTTCTTCTACCATAGAACCTTTGCAGGAACACTCTCTAGTTGAAGATATGAACAAGTTGCAGGTTGCTCAAGAGAATGAAAGCAGTGAAGATGAAGGGAATGCTCAACACATTGAAGCTCAACATGAAGAGCCAGTTGTTGTACCACAAGAGGAAACAACGACACAGGTTGGTGAACAATCAACACCCCCTGTTGATTTAGTAACATCAAGAGACCATCCAATTTCCCAAATAATTGGAGAAATCTCAGCTGATGTGCAAACCAGAAATCAGGTCAACCAAAACCTGTTGCACACCTGCTTCCTTTCTCAAATTGAGCCTCAGTCCATTCAAGATGCAGAGCAAGATCCACACTGGATCATTGCCATGCAAGAGGAGTTGCATCAATTTGAGAGGAACAAAGTATGGGAACTAGTGCCAAAGCCAAAGGATCATTCCATTGTTGGAACAAAATGGGTATTCAGAAATAAACTGGATGATCAAGGAGTAATAATAAGGAACAAGGCAAGGCTAGTTGCCCAGGGATATTCTCAAGAAGAAGAAATTGACTACGACCAGACTTTTGCACCTGTTGCAAGATTGGAAGCCATCAGAATTTTTCTAGCTTATGCAGCTCACAAAGGCTTCAAGGTTTATCAGATGGATGTCAAGAGTGCCTTCTTGAATGGAGACATCAAAGAGGAAGTCTATGTCAGACAACCTCCAGGTTTTATCTCTCCAACTTACCCTGATTATGTTTTTAAACTACATAAAGCATTATATGGTCTCAAGCAAGCTCCTAGAGCATGGTATGAGACTCTAGCATGCTTTCTCTTGGAAAATGGTTTTATAAGGGGTAGAGTAGACCAAACTCTTTTTATTAGAACCCATAAGTCTCCATACCCTACTAGTACAAATTTATGTATACGATATCATTTTTGGTTCGACTGACTCAAAATTGTGCAGAAGGTTTTCTAACCTAATGCATTCTAAATTTGAGATGAGTAGCATGGGTGAGCTATCCTTCTTCTTAGGATTGCAAGTCAAACAACATGCTGAAGGCATCTTTATTTCTCAAACCAAATATGCTAATGAGTTGGTTAAGAAATTTAGGTATGTCTGAGGCATCTTGCATGAAAACACCCATGCCTACCAATGCTGTACTGGATGCTGATGAACATGGAAACCAGTTGATCAGACAACATATAGAGCAATGATTGGCTCTCTGTTGTATCTTACAGCTAGTAGACCAGATATAATGTTTGCTACATGTATATGTGCTAGATTCCAAGTTAGCCCTAGAGAGTCACACCTAACATTAGTAAAGAGGATTCTTAGATATGTTAAAAGTTGTCCAAATCTAGGTCTCTGGTATCCAAAAGATTCAGCATTTGAGTTAACTGGATTCTCTGATGCTGATTATGCTGGATGCAGAATTGACAGGAAAAGCACCAGTGGAACTTGTCAGTTCCTTGGTGATAGACTTGTCTCCTGGTTTTGCAAGAAACAAACATCTGTGTCAACTTCAACTGCTGAAGCTGAATATATGGCTGCAGGTAGTTGTTGTTCACAAATACTGTGGATTCAAAATCAACTCCTAGACTATGGTTACAACTTAGAGAAGTCAAAAATATTTTGTGACAATACAAGTGCTATTTCCATAGCTCAAAATCCAGTCCTCCATAGTAGGACAAAACACATAGAGATTAGGCATCACTTCTTAAGGGACAATGTTGAAAAGAATAAAATTGAACTGCATTATATCCCAACTGATTTACAAAGGGAAGATATTTTCACCAAGCCCTTGGATGAAAAGAAACACACCTTCTTCCTAAATCAGTTAGGAATGTTAGATGGAGGAAGTCTTAAATAATATCCAAGATTTTGAAAGCTAAAAATTGACCAAGACTAGGCAAAAATTCTGATTTTCCTTAGTGTCTAGAATTTTCTGATCTCTGAACTGCGCTCGACGATTTCCCCAAAGATCGTCGAACGGAGTTCGACGATTTCCTGAATCGTCGAACGGAGTTCAGCGCTCCTCAGATAGTATGAACTATCTCTTCTGGTCAACGATCGTCGAACGGCGCTCGACGATCTTGTTCCCTGAACGATCGTCGAACGGAGCTCGACGCCTTTCCAGATCGTCGAACGGAGATCGACGATGTTGGAGTCTCTTCAGATTCCTTTAGAAGCCTCGATCGTCGAACTGAGTTCAACGATCTTTCCAATTCTGCGTCGAACCCTAATATAAAACTCATTTTTCGCCGTCGTTCTCTCTTGCGCTTTCAATTTCTCTGCAAAATTTTCTTCCCTCCAAACAGTTCTACGCTTGTTCGGTTTGTTTGTTAAGTTTTTGCAGGTACCATGGCCGTCTCAGTTGCTGTCCTCGCCGCCATGAAGTTTGATGCAGGGTTTGACATTGATTTGGACTCCTTCAACACCACTGATCAAGTCTTCCAGGACATCCTGAGTTTATTCAAAGATCAGCATTTATCTGCCCTCATGACCACAAGAATCAAACTTGCCTCAGATGAAATAAAGGAATGGGTATATACTGCACACAACCTTGACAACAACACCATTGTTGGATCTATTGCTGGCACCCAGGTACCTCTGACCCCAACAGTCTTAACAGAAGTTTTTGGTTTAAGAAATGGTGAAGACTCTGCTGAACTTTCTGGAGAAGAATTTTCTGATATACTTGCCAGGATGGGTCATCCTGAGGGAAACCCTAGCAAGTTGTTTAAGAGGACCTGTCAGTTGAATACAGGTTTCTGGCAGATGTTGTAGGCAAGGTCCTGTTGGCAAAACATTCTGCACATGACACCATCTCCAGACATCAGCTCTGCCTCATGGGAGCTCTGGTAGATAGGAAAAGCTTGAACTGGGGAGAGGTCTTCTTTGACCTGATAAAGAAAAAGATTAACAAAAACTTTGTAAATTTTGGAAGAATTCTTGGAGTCTTCCTTCAGGCAAAGTGCCCTGCTCTGTTAGTCTCCTCTGGAGTGCACATCAATGCCTCCAAGAGACTCACCTGTGCTCTATTTGGGAAATGGGACAGGCAGATTAGCAAGCCCAGCAGGCCCTCTTCAACTGCCCCTTCAGGCACCAGGACTCAAAGAGTCACTCCCCCCCAGGTCTCTGCACCTGCAGAAGACCTGCCTGCTGCTAGTGCTACTTCTCCTCCTCCTCCAAGCTCAATCCTACCTCCAGCTCCATCCACCATTCCAGCCTCATCTCCCATTACAATCTCCAGCCCATCTCCAACCTCTCTTCCATCTCCAGCAACCACTTCATCACCTCCAGTAGACCACTTCCACTCATTATTCTCATATCCACCACCAGATGTCACCTCATCTCCCTCCATATCCATCCCATTGTCCTCCATCTCCACAATCCCCTCTCCTGAGCCATTCATTCCACCATTCAGCCCTCCTCCTCCAGCTTCTTCAGCCATCCATGTACCCTCTACCTCTGCTCCTCTTCTTGAGCAAGTAGATCTTTCAGCCCTTGCTGACAAGTTGTATGAGCTCATTGCCCCCAGGCTCTCCCTTCTCTTGGAGACCTCTTTGGCTCCTCTACACTTGTCAGTGGCAGCCCTCTCTGCCAGGCTTTCTTCTCTCCTCCCTCAAGCAGCCCCACCAACAGTGTGCCTTGATACAGAGGTATCTGCATCCAGGCAGGGGGAGATGCCCTATGAAGCCAGCCTTCATGCTGCTGTTGCTGCTGCCTCTGCTCCTGCTGCTGCTGCTGTTGCTGTGCTTGTATCTTCTGCTCCAGTTGCTGTGCCTACTCCAGTCTTAGCAATAGACCTAAGGTATTTGCTATCTGCATTTGATACTGCATATTACAGCTACCTTCCAGAAGCCATTGCTGTCCAGCCCTCAGAAGATCTGTCTAAGGCATTGGTGCCCTTCTCTGGCTGTGACCCCAACATTCTTTCATCCTTTGTACTCTCAGTGATGACTGCTGCTGCTGCTGATAAAGAAAAGGCTGAATCTGCTTCTGAAATTGTTCTTGTTGCTGCTGAAGACAATGTTCCAACTGCTGCTGAAAATCAAATTGTGTCTGATGAGCCCATTTCCCAGGATTCTCTGATGACAGAGGCTGTTGTTTTTGAGCCTGCTGTAGATGTTGTTGTTGTTTCTGAACCTGATGCTGCCATAATTCCTGAAATAACCAGTGTTGCTTCTACTGCTGCTCCAGTATCTGTTGTTATATCTGCTGATGTATCTGTCTCTGTTGCTCCTTCTGCTTCTGCCTCTGCCCCATATGCTGCTGTTCAACTGAAAGAAGATCTGATGAAAAGGATTGATGCTTTATATGATGCTCAAAGCTCTGAATCTGATGACTACAACACTGCTTCTGATGATTCTTCTGCCACCATTGCAAGGAAAAGGAAGGCAAGAAGTAAGGCAATGAAGAGGGTTCCACCTGCCAAAGTTAGAGATGATAATGATGTTCCTTACTATATTCTGCACAACTGCCCAATTACTGAGCATTGGATGCAGTTCTCTAAGAATCAGCTAAAGGCTATGAAGAAGAAAAGGAAGTATGAGAAAGTTTCCACCCAGTCCAAGCACTCTCATCCTCCTCCACCACCTCCACCTGATGCAGGTGCAGGTGGCAGCTCTGCAAGTTCAGGCCCAGCTAGAAGCCAGGCTCCCTACCAACCTCATGCTAGAACATATCAAAGGGAAAGCCAGTCTAGGGGCTCTTACTCTAGAAGGGGAGGATATAGGGAAATCAAAGAGAGACTCAGGTTTACTCCAAAGGGCATTCCAGGCAGCACCCTTATTCCAGGGGAGGACATGTTCCTTCTGATACATCTTCTGGTCCATTCCCCTATAAGCTCAAAGAAACTGTGACTGCCAGGACTCCTCAAGATACTTCTTCCAACAGGTATGAGCCACCTGTTCCATTTGAGGACCCTGAGAGGAATCCTGTTGCTTGGACTGCTAGAATGAAAGAGTTGGCTGCATTAGATCAAATAAAGAAAGCCAGAGAGCAAGGCATAGACACCTCTAATATATCTACAATGTCAGAACAAAGACAGAAAGAACTAGAAAGGTATGCCTCCAGTAAATTTTTGATGCAGACAGGTACATGGAGTTGCATCCAGCTGCAGTGGTTCCCAGGACATCAAAGCAAACATATTTGGGAGCAGCTGATGATACCAGATCCAAACAAGAAGCTTTAAATCCTAACAGAGAAATCAAGTTGGTAAAAGGCAAAGAGAAAGAGTAACTCTGTAAGGTGACAATTCTTGGTTTTTCTGACTGATATCTGGATGACATATATATATATCTCTGTGATGGTTCTGTAATGTCTAGCTACTGTTGTTTTGTGTTTTTCTGATTGTATGATGTTGTTTGATTTTCCAAAGTCTGTAAATAGTTTTCCTAACCCAAATAGGGGGAGATTGTTGGAACACCCTATTACTAATTTGGATCAGGATCACTATGTCTCTAGGAATCTGTGTTTGACCTTCTGTATAGCTTAATAGGTCAATTAGAATTAAGTCTAAGGGATCAGGAGTCTAGGTTTGGAAGCTGCCCTGAAGACCAAAGTTTTTCTGGAGACTAAGTCCAATCGTCGAGCTCAGCACGACGTTTCGTCGAACTCCGGTCGACGATCGTCTAGCTCAACTTCGACAGATCGTCGAGCTCCATTCGACGATCGCTGAGCTCAAACCTCATAATATCGTCGAGCTCCACTCGACGATCGCTGAGCTCAACTTCTCAATATCGTCGAACTCCATTCGACGATCGCTGAGCTCAGGTCGACGATTTTGACTCTGCACTGGATCCTTATCTCTGAGCTCAGTTTGACGATCTTTGAGCTCAGATCGACGATTTCTTTGCTGCTTGCATTTTCCAGTTCGCTGAGCTCAGCTCGACGATAGCAGAGCTCAGTTCGACGATTTCAGTTATCTTTCAGAATTCAAATTCAAATCAGATAGAAGTTATTCTGCATTTAATTCAGAAGATCTGCCAGCCGTTTTCATTTACTTCTGGAGCAAGTTTCAAGGGATTTTTCAAGGAACAAATCAGTGGACTTTCCTTTAGAAGAAATTATGCAATTAAGGCTGTAATCAATGCAGACCAACGGCTATCTTTGACAGAGTGATATCCTATTCAGACACAGAGAATAAAAGAGAGAATGTTTTTGAATCAAATAAGAGATTGACAAGAACAGGACACAACTCAATATACAGAGACTCTTTGAAAATATTCTGTCAACAAGAATTCTGTAGAACACTCATCAAAAAGAGATCAAGCTTTCAAACAATCTTCAGATCTCTTCAGCTCTAAAAGTGTTCAAGGCCAACATCATTTCAAGACTCCAGACACTCAACATTTCAGCTTGCTGAAATCATCTTTTACTGGAGATCTATCTTTGAAGGCCTATCACCCTCAGCAAAGCTCATCTTCCTGAAGATCAAGGACTCAGGGGGAGCTTTGAAATCAATCCACTTAGTCTTCTCAGTTGATTGAGAAAGAGAAGACTGCCATCACTCTCTCACCCCCACTCTGTAAAGGGTTGTTCAAACTCCCTTCAAAAGTTTGAATCTGGTTTTTGAGCACCTTGTCAAAAGCTCATTGGTGGCAAGACACCTGATCAAAAAATCTGTTTTGGTTTTTGAGCACCTTATCAAAAGCTCATTGGTGCCCAGGACACCTGATCAACTCATCCTGCAGTGGATTCCTACCTAGGGTGGTAGAAGAGTGGATGTATCCAAGTTTGGGGAACCACTATAATTCCTTGTGTCATCTGGTTTTGTATGTTTTCTTTTTTTTTCTGGCCTAGATTTTCTTGTGCTTAGTTTCTGCATAGCTTAGTGTTGTGATTAGTTTTATTTCTGCTTCCCTGCTTACACTCATTACAACAATTGTTGTAAAGCTTTGCAAAAGTTTTTTTTTTGTTTCAAAAAGCACCATATACTCTATTCACCCCCCCTCTAGAGTATATCAGATCTAGTTTCCCCTTTCAAACTCGATTATTCGAACGAGAAGTTGTTGAGTTCTTCCAGAATGCTGGGATATCTTCAATAGGAAAGTTATTCGATCCAAGGTTGTTGCACATCAGGTAAAAAAATTTGTCTGGGCCATAACTAATGTTCTTAAGCTCGTCGAAATTCTACAAGGAAAAGAAAAAGATGAAGTTAGCACCATTAATTCTGATCAAGCCCTTCAGTAGTGTGGGTACTCAAGGACACCCTCTGGAACCCTCTACAAAAACAAAATGCCAACCTAGGGAAAACTAGTGACAGATATAATAGGGAAGGTATTCATCTGCAAGCCAGGCTCTGACAATAAAATCTATAAGGAGATGTTTGAACTGATGGCGAGGGTCATTTTAAAGAAGAAGACCAAATGGTGAAGGGTCATATTTGAGAAGATGAAGGATTCTCTGAAAGCACTGAATTTTAGGAGAATTCTCTCTCTCTCTATTCCTGTACAATTCTTCAGTGGAATTGAAGTTGAATCAGTTCCTGGGAGCAACAATCCATTATACCAAAAGAATTGACCTGAAGGTTGTGACCAAATGGGGCCAAGCTTTCCGCAAGACTAGGGAGAAGCTGAAAAGTAGCAGTTCTAGAGTTAGCAAGGGGATCCATGATGAAGTCATGAAACCTAGATTGAGATATGAGGCTGATGAAGAAGTTAACACAGAAACCCCTGCTCAAATTGAGGGGGTAGGAGTTCCACGCCTAGTTTAGGAACAAGGCTCAGAATTAGTAGGTGAACCCATAGTTGTTGATGTCCCTACAGTTCATGTATCTACTCTCACTACCCAAGGGAGTGCTCAAGTTGAAGGGGAGAATCATGATGATTTCTCAGCCCAAGAGACCGTGAAAGGTTTGGAAGGAAGAACTGTAGTTGAGGGGGAGTCTCACAATGAACTCCCTTCTCTAGAGGTTTAGGAAGACACCCACGAGGGGTTGTCTGCCCAAGAGAACCAGAATGTCTTTGAAGTCTTGACAAACAAAATACTAGCTCAAGAGGATCCAACTGAACCTGTTGCAACAATAAAGAACATATGCAGAGAAATAATTATATTCTTAGGAGTACAAGAGAAAGAAATAGAAAAAAGCCTCATCCAGACAGTAGATACCCTTGATGCAGTGTCTGATAATGACTCTCTTGATACTGCATTCTAACGAGCTGCAGATAATCAGGATACTGGCATTCCAAGTACCTCACCTACTACCGGTCAAGATACTTCATCAAGCTCTATCATTGATCAGATGAGCACTCTACTGGGAGACTAAAGGAAGAACTTTGAAAACTATGTGGACAATGCTATCAAGAATGTCATGGATGAACTTACACAAAAAAATTGATGACCTGAAAGCTGAAATGTAAGACTTGAATGCTCTGACCACTCAGTGGTTCATGAAAGTTGCACCTGCAGTTGATAAGAATAAAAAACCTTAATGAGAAACTAGAGGGTCTACATATTAAGCACTCTCACCAGTTCTCTGATTTAGAAGATGAAATCAGGTTTGTCACAACAAGAATTACTAATAGTAGGACTTTTTTTCTTCACAGACTAGATGGACAAAATTAATTCTTTGTTGACCAACTTTAGAATAGCAAAAATATTCCTATAGATAAGCTAATCAGTGTCAATGAGTTGCTGAGTCAGAAAATGAGGGACTCATAGGCTGATATTCTAAAGCACATATTTAAAGAAGCCAGAAAGTGGGAGGGAGGGGGGGAAACCAAGTACTTTGGTTACTCAATGAAATTCGCATAGCCCTCTATCATCCTATCTACATTCCACCTGAATAGAGACCCTCTAAGCAGGAATAACCATAGTTTAACCCTACTCAGCACTACATGTTCAGCCCAGAGCAGCATTATGATAATTGGGGGCAAGAGCATATCTTTATGTGCATGACCATAACTCTGATTATACATTGATAGATGTCGAACAGGCTGCAGAATCTATCAAAGTAAACATGCCAATGATGCCTTCAGATGAATAGATTGTTGCTAGGAAAAGAAAGCATAAAGAGGAAATGTAAAAGGACCCCAATTTTGAACAGTAGAACCCTAACTCTAGAAATATCATTTTATCCAGCTGGAACATCTACAATTCAGGAGTTGTGGACAGAGATGAGGTTTATAGCTCTCTAGAATAGGACAAGCATGAAAAGAAAAAAAATAAAGAAAAGATCCTATTGAAAATAGAAAAGAGATGAGATACTTCCAACAGATGTACCTCTAAAGCCTCTCAGATATATTCCAATGTCATACAATTATTTTGAAAGGAAGAAGAATAAGAGAGATGAAGTCGAGACAAATGAAGCAAAGACGTCGGGGGGTCAAAAGGGCTAGTCATAAGGGATAGGGAATGATGTAGCTAAAACATGTTGAAAACTTCCTTGTCTTTTGATATATAAATTTTTGGAAAGTTACCCTTGACTATGTTCATTTCATTTATATTGTTAATGTGTTGATCATCTATATTTGAGGTTTTGACTTCTTCAAATAGGAAGAAATTGTTGAGAAAATTACCCGCAATATTCTTGATTTGAAGAACTCCTCATAATATAGATGAGCATACTTGCATTTGATGTGTATACTTTTGTTGTGTTGTTTCTAAGAACATGAGAGTATAAGCCCAGCATAGGGCTAGACTTAGTGTCATCAGACATAATCGTGCCAATGTAATCTCTCATTATGCAAGGCACCATAAAGACCTAAGTTTTAGACTATGTTGGACTTGATACTCTCTCTTAAGAGACCAATAAACAAAGTCTAGAAGTTTGTCTAATGGAAAAGATTCAAGTACAAAAAGATAGAAATTATGTCAGTCTAGATTCGAACATGTGTTCACTATTCGACTAGAAGAAGCCCTGAAGAAGTAATTCAACTACAAGCTTATGGAAGAATATGCACTAAGTAAGAATTTGACTTGATATCGAGCCATTTGACTGAATATGAAGCGGATTCGACCATATTATATTATCTAGAAGAATGAATAATTAGATTTAAGCAGATGTGTATCATTCGACTAGAAAAAGCTCTAAAGAAGCAATTCGACTAAATATGATGAAATTCAACCAGATATCTTGTCAAATTGACCGGACAAGCTTGTATTCGAATTAGCATCTGTTTTGGCGTTATGTTTTTTATTGCCACCGCAGAAAGGGTCAATTAGCTTATTCCTTTAAAATAAAAGATTTATGACATTAAATCAGCCCGAGATTCGAACATTAAGAATCTCAGTCATATAAAAGGAAGAGAATGTGAACAGTAAATCATAATCGATAAATTTTGAACTTGAGCTATTTTCCATCATTTTTTAAATGGATAATACATTAGGAGGCTCAAGCTTGGAGAGGAATATCTGAAGTAAATCTCTTGATTCCTCTAAAGAAAAATCGTTTCAACTTGCTTAACCGTTGAAGGCTTAATCATCTAACTGCAAAAAAGAAAGATCTTCTAAAAGCACAGAGGCAGTAATTTTAACTAACGCAGATTTTCTCAAAGTCCTCTACAAGAAGATCAGTAGAAGCCAATTCTCATCATACTTCAAAAAGACTCCAGTTCTATCAAGAAATATCTGTTGAATCTAAAGAAAGTATTTGCAATAAAAACTTAATTAACTATAAGATCTCACTGAGATCTGATTGTAGGGTCCTAGTGACTTGAGGTAGGGGTAGCTAGTGCCTCTGAAGTAGGAGACTGTCTTTGAGCAATAGGATTCCTTTGTGAAATTTGAGTGTAGGATTCTCGTATAGAATCTGAGCTGTAGAATCTTGAGCTAAGGGATCTGAGGTAGGAGGATAGTCAGTGCCTCTAAGGTAGGATACATTGTCTCTGAGTTGTAGGATCTGTGGATCTGAGTTTTGGTTTGAGCTTGTCGAGGTTAGCTCACTACTAGATAGGCGAAGGGGAAAAGTGGGCATACCCAACTCGGTGAACCACTATAGCTTGTTGTGTTTGTGTCGTGCATTTTCTATGATTGTATGTTTGTTGCTCATACTTTAACTATTCCGCACGTCATCATATATCCCCCCCTGTAGGTGAAGACATGTCCCTTGACTATTAATGTGTTATGTGTTTATTATGATGACATGTTAAAACCATCTGACGAATGGCTGAGTCATGGTGTATCCATAGTAATCTCCTAACTTGCATACATATTCCATAGTAGGTCCCTTTCTGCAAGGCAGCCGTAGAACATGTATGATGGTTAAAACAATTTGCATGTATACTGTGTTTACTTGCATTACATATTATTATTCTTGTATTTGTGAAATATTGATCTGCATGGTGATGTAGTTCCCTATAATCCGTGAGGATACCTGAGAGGAGGGGAGTTGTTGGTTAGCTTTCAGCTAAGCCACTCAAAGATAGTGTTATCGAGATCCAAGATTCACTTTGAGATTCAAAAAGGCTTTTCAAAAAGCTTCGGGAACACAACTTTAATATTCCTTATCATCTCCAAATTGATGGTAAAATGAAAGAACAATATAAATGCATGAAGATCTTTTGATGCTTATTCTTGAGTTTGGAGGAAGTCAGGAGCAACATTCACCAGTGGTACAGTTTACCTATAATAACAATTATTACTCGAGCATACAGACGACGTCCTACATTGCTCTGCATGGAAGAAAATGTCATACTTCTTCATGATGGTTCAAAGTCAGATAAAACTGTACTTGGATTATAGATAATCAGATATTCAAACAGAGTAATTCAGGTGGTTCAAGATTGACTTTTGATTGCCCAGGATATACACAGGAAATAATCTAACTTATGACATAACGAGTAGGATCTCGAGTTAGATAAAACATGTTCCACAACATGAAACCAAGAATTGGAACCAAATGATTTTGGAGCAGCAGAAAGCTTAAGCCGAAATATATCGGCACATCTGAAGTCCTTGAGATGATAGAACAAGTTGTATATAGACTTGCATTGCCTCTAATCATGAGTTGAATACACAATATATCGGCACATCTGAAGTCCTTGAGATGATAGAACAAGTTGTATATAGACTTGCATTGCCTCTAATCATGAGTTGAATACACAATATATTTCATACATTGAGATGATAGAACAAGTTGTATATAGACTTGCATTGCCTCTAATCATGAGTTGAATACACAATATATTTCATACATTGATGCTGAAAAGATGCACCAATCAGAGATCTGAGCCTTTCCCACTAGAGGCTCCAAGAACCCAAGAAGTCTTTTTCATTGGAGACTTGAGAATCCACTAAATCCTTTAAGATGTTCGAAGCAGATGATGATGGGATTTTCACATATTGAAGAGTTTATATAGTTTGAGTAAATGAGAATTCAACCTTAGGGCCAGTTTGGGAGAGCTGTGATGGAAGGAAAATGAGTGATAGCAAAAGAAATGTATGGAAATGAGCTATTGGAAAATGTCTATTGCGAATTGAGATCTGTTTGGGTGAACTCTTTTTGCAGAGCTTTTAAGAAAAGAGAAGTACATTATAAAACAGTCGTGAAATCTCTGTTGTGATGACTGCTTTAGGAAAACAGGTGAAGTACAATAATATTTTTCCTAATTCCATATGCTTTCATACAAATATGTTTGGGTGAATAGGACCGTCGTTCGTCTCCACAAGAGTGCTAGGAGGGGAGCGAAGCAGAGCCTTAGTGGGAGAAACACACCCAAATTTTTTTCCTGTTTAAGAGGGCATTTAGTGGCTACGGTAACCACCCAAAAATATTTAAAGTCCTTTCTAAAAAGTTGAATGAGAGCTCTGGTCTACTTTTCCAAAAAAAAACTCTTCTCCACCCATGCCTCCCCCTCGCCGCGAGACGGAAATTTGTTGTACTTGTAATGTTTGATAGTGTAGATACGAGACCTTTTTGGTAGGCAAATTTACAGTTTTAATGCCATTTATGAGACTATAAAATGGTTTTATACTGTAAATTAGAACTGTAATTTTGCCTGGAATTACAATTATAATTTTGCCTGTAAAATAATTTTGTACTTTTTTAAAAAACATATACATATGATGATCATAAAAATAAATAGATTAATATTGGGTGATCTAATTTTTTTAAATGACTGCATTTTGGCGGACACACGTACCTTTAGGTACGTTGCACACACAGAAAATTCCTCCAGTCGGAAAAAATTTTGGATGTGTTTCTCCCACCTATTGCTAGGTGGAACCCACCCCATTCTTTTGAAAAATTTCCACAACTCAAACTCTCCTTCTCCCGCAGCAAAACCATGCCCTAATCTTCTTCCTGCGGCGAAACCCCGCCCTACTCTTCCTCCATCTACGAACCCATTCCTCCCCTTCCAGCCACACAAACACATAACAAACGCATTACAAATTATTAAATTGACCCAATGTTGCATTATGTTATCGGATTAACATCTTCTTCTCGTATATATACTATGATATAAATACATCTAATCTTACATAGTATTGAGCGGTATATTGACAGTATTTTGGTGAAATACTTGGAGTTCTAACTATATTTTGATGAAATACTGGGAGTTCTGATATATTGACATTATTTTGATGAAATACTGGGAGTTCTTACACTATTTTGGTGATATACTATGAGTTCTGATAGTATTTTTGTGAAATACTGGGAGTTCTGATATATTGACAGTATTTTGGTTAAATACTTCGAATTCTAGCACTATTTTGGTGAAAATACTGGGAGTTCTTACAGTATTTTGGTGAAATACTGGGAGTTCTGACAGTATTTAGTCAAATAATATATATTATGACAATATTGTGACATCTAGGGTTTATCGGCGGTTGAAGGTTGAGGAGGATCGGGATATCGTAGCAGGCGGGAGAAGGAAGAGAAAGTGGAAAAACCAATAAGTTTGCCATCTCGTAGGGTACGGCCGCCGCAGGAAAAGGAAGAGGAATGAGGAAAATCGCCTCTAGGGTTCCGCCGCGGGAGAAGGAAAACTAAGGGGGAGCAATCGCATGTAAGGTTCCTCCTCTAGTGTTCGTCGGATATGGTCGACGGAGATGGAGAGCACACCTCTAACGTTCGCCGGCTTGTAGGGTGCCACCAGAGAGGTGTTCTGTCACGTGGGAAATCGTCGTCGAGTAGAGATTTCGTCGCATGGAGTAGGGTTCGGAGGTGCAAGAAATGGGTGGGGTCCACTTCCAATGAGAGTATTTATCCTCTCACCTAGAAATAGGTGGGAGAAACCCCCCAAAAAATTTTCCTCAAACAAATCTATTAGAGTGATAGCGTTTTCCAGCTACCGCACCGAAGCTAAAAAATCCTCTCAAACGGGCCCTTAGATGATTAAGGCCTCATTTGGTTCGGCGTATTCACGCCGGTGGCGGGAGCAAACGCCGCCCGCAGGGCGGAAGAGCAAACGGCCGGCCCGGCGTTTGCGGCGTTTGCTCCCGCAGCACGGAGAAATAGTCCCGCTTTCCCTCCATTTCCAGCCTTGCCTCCCTCCCTCCAGTCCGAGACCTCCCTTTCCACCCGCCTCCCTCCAGCTTTGCTGCAGGAAAAAATTAAGAATATTCTTTATAGAAGATAAAAAAAACCTCTCAAATGGGTTCTTAGAAGATTAAGAATATTCTTCTACATTGCTCCAGAGCTCTGTTTCCGGTTAGCTTTTCTTCAAAAAGCCATTTTTTGCTACAATGACTTTCTTGCGCGCATTTCACTTTGTTCTCTTTTTCATTTGGAAATTATATATATCTTCTATATTCGACTCACCCCAAAAGCCAAATACTCTAGAAAGCATGGACATTAATAAAGGCTCTATTGCTTTTTTTTCAAGGGCCCTATTCAAAATCCAGTCTTTTTGAATACAGACGTTGTTCACCAAGCAAACATGCTCGGCCGTCGAACGACGAACACCCATCTTTGCTCTTCATTTACTTATGCCAATCAATATACGAACGAATCTTCTCGGTCACCGATCACCCAAATCTGATCCCCAAATGTGGATATCAAATCTTCCTTCAAGTAATTTTAGGCCACATTTGGTGTGGCGGATTTGTCATGGAGTAAACCGCAACCGCAGTATAGACACGATCCACGACAGGTCTATGGATTGCCGCGCACAGGAAAGGCGATCCCATGTTTGTGGACCGCACTAAAAGGGTGGTGGTCGCGCCGCAGGAACAGCACCGCAAATCCACGCCAGTAAAACTGGAGTGTCAAATGAACACTTAAGCTTTTGATTTTCCACTTATAATAGTTCTATTTGAGTTGCCTTCAGAGGGCTCAGAAAAAAAAAATATTTCATACAGAGCCTTTTGTCCTATACATTGAAAAATCTAAAAGGGTTTCTATAATCTGGTTCTGCCAAATCAAAATAATTTTTCTCAACATATTTGACGATAAATGTGCACCTCTATGAATTTAAAGATAGAGAGAATTCAGCTTATGACTCATCCTTCCACCAATATCAACTTTAAATTCGACTATTTTCACTCTCTCAGTCGATTTAGGTTTTTAGCGAAATGCGAAAATTGTCATACTAGCAACCGCAAAGGGAGGCATAAAATGTCAAAAAAGCAAGAGAGGATGATGTTTTAAGTATATTTTTACTTCAATTTTCTCTCTTGTTCATCAATCCCCAAATCAAGACAAACCGGGCAATACTGAGACGTGAAAACGCCCGATCCCATTCTAACCAGGATATGTGGAAGCATCTTGCGCTATATGTGCTGGAATTGTTCGGGAAACATGGTAAAACCCAGTGAGCAGGCCAGAAAGAGAGGCGAACAAAGGATGAGTTATAGAAAGAGAGGCTAGGCTCATGGGTTGAGAGGTGAGCTCATATAAAGAGAGGCAAAGTGAAAAATGTCTTAAGCTCTATTTGGGAGACGGATGGTTGTTGTGAATGCAATGAAAACCCCATGCAATGTTTGGATAAGTGTGATCAATAACACTTTTCTCAAAACGATATTTTACTCCAAAACTCTTCAGCAATCATGTGGGTGTGGCTAAAGCCTTGGGTGTGAATGCTCAAACCCAAAAATTACCACAGAACACAGGAATGTGACACAATGAATGCCACCCCACGAAAAGAGCAGACCTAATCACGTTTGAATCTAAACGTGAAGCATAATCAACATGGTACCAAACTATAGTGAGGAACCGTGCCCTAATGTAATGGGATAGGTGAAGTAGGCTATTGTTTATAAACTCACTTGCACACTGTTGTGGCAGAGGCAAAGGCCGCATAGTAGAAACAAACAAGCATAGTTTGGCCTAGTACGTTCCAGCAGAATGCACGGGGAAAGATTTTTCCGTCCCTACCATTTCAGGCCGCACAAAGACCCCTCCTGTTAGCATCCAAGTGACTCTATGTGCGCCATGTCCTAACAGATTCTAGGACAGACGATAGTATATAGCAATGGGATCCACAGACCAATGCATCCGCACAAATTTACTTGGCTTTGCCCAAAACTGTAATGTATGACTTTGAAGCTTCAACAAATGCTATGGGAAAGGTATTAGGCAAGTTTGGAAGAGTTTATGAAATCCTCTCCATAATAATTTTACTAGAGAAAATATTTTGAAAAGTATTCATTTGCTGCTGCGTTTTAGGAATAGAGAATAAAAAATATTCACTCTTCGCTGGAGTCTAGGATTTTATAAACATAGCAACGACTCACTAATCCAGTTGAAAAACCAGAGAAAGAAGATACTGCTGAGATGCATCTTTAGGGAGCTTCACTTCTGCTGCTCCTGGATGGAAAATCACACGATATTTATTAGAGCAAAAAAGATATCCGGTACGGTTTCTATGAAATATGATTTGTTAATAAATATGCACAAGGTTTACTGAATATAAGTAGTTTTTGTTACAGTAATTCGCTATCTGGAGCAAAGAGAATGGTTTAAGGTTCAAACAACATATGCAATGGTTTAGACAGCTGCAAAGCAACCAAGAAGTTCATCAATTAACAGAGAAAGAAATCTCTCCTCAAGCTGAATCCCAAACAATGCAGAAATTTCACCTAATGTTCTTCAATTTTCCACACCCAAATGGTGGTTGAAATGATTTGGTTGTCTTTACAAATTGGCCACCATGTCTTGAATTTAGTTTTACATGGTAAAATCAGACTGGCATATATTCTTGACAAAGTTCTTGTTGAATGATATTTGTAAAGGCCCATTTAGCCTCTTAACTAGAATGTTTAGTCTCACATCTTGTAACAGGGATCTCTCTCTCTCTCCCTCTCTCTCCCTATATATTTGTCCTCACACTTGTAATTTGACACACAAGAAGTATATACAAGGTTTACTCAATTCTTCTACATGGTATCAAAGCAAGGCGATCTTGGTCGGTCTCTGAGTTTCAAACTGAAATCCTCCTTGCAGTTTATTGTCCGCGTCTCCTCGCGCGGTTTACTTCTTCTAACAGCAGATTTCTCTGCTACTTCTCGTGGAACCACTCTCCTCCCCTCCTCTTCTGCTTTATAACTCTCTCAGGTCGACTCCGTAGGTCCCATCTCTTCTCTTACTGCGCGGCCTTCTACTCTAGTCGTTGCGGTCCTCTCTTCTGGATCCTCCGAAATCCCCGCGACCTGCCTCTCATGCGACTTTTTGACCGCTCCGGCCTCGTTCTTATTCGTACGGGTTGCTTGTCGTGCGGTTTGTTGTGACTTACTCCTGCCGCACACTGCCGCGTGTTTGTTTCCTCTTCGTGTTCGTGTGGTTTGTTCTTATCGTGTGATCTGTCTAACCGCAACTCTTGTGGTCTACCTTCTACTCACGGCGGTCTGTTCTTGTCGCGGGTTTGTGCCCGCCAAGGTATTGGTTTCTCTCAGCTCGCCGCAGTCACTTCTCCGGACGTGGCTTCTCAGGTTGCTGCGACCTTCCTGGTTTGCCTGCTTCAAACCGTGCATCGTCTTCCTGCTTGCTGCGGTCGTGTCTCCTGCTCATTGCAGTCCTTTGTTAACTGTTGTGCCTCTTGCCGCAGCCTTTTCACTCTTGTCATTGGCCTCTTGTCACAGTCTTGTGCTTAGTCGCATCTGGTTAACCGTGGATTGTGCTTAGCCGCATCCTGCCCTTTTCTTCGGGTGCCCGCAGCTGCCCTTTGTTCTGGTTTTCCCTGTCCTAGTTGTTGCGAATTGGCCCTGTTCTCTACCCATCGCGGCCTTGGCTCTCTACCTGTTGTTGCGGGCTTTCTCCTCTATCTGTTGTGCTTCTCTTCAAGCCGCTTTCGGCCTAGCTTTGCTGTCCGCCAGACTTTTCTGCTCAGTTGTTGCCCGCCTTGTCTCTTGCCATTGGCGGCCTCTCCTGTTGACCGCCAGGGTTAGTCGCTGCGACTTCTCTGAAAGCTAAGCTCTGGCCGCCGCGGCTCTTCCTCTAGCAGTTGTTCTTCTTCAGGCCGCCTTGTTTCTGCTTCTCTACCTGCTAGTCCACTGCTTCGCTGCTCCTGCATACCTGCGGGCTCGACTTCCTGCTGCGGCCTGGCCCTGTGTGCCGCCTCTATTTTGCCTCATGTGGTTTGCTGCGAATTGGCCGCTTCTCCTGCAGCTGTTCTACGCGGTTTGCCCTTGACGTTGGATGTTATCTACTTGGCCGTTGGGTCTTCCCGGAGTATCTTTGTCGTGACTAGCCACTGCAACTTTGCCCTGCCGAACAGGTTGCTTCTTGTCGTTGCCCCTTTGCCCATGGGGGCACATTCTACTTCACAAAGCCTTCCGAATGACATTGCTGACTTGCGACTCCAGATCCAGCAACTTCAAGGGATGATCGAAAATTCTTTGAGCTCTGTTGTGTCCATTTCTGGTAGTGTGTTTTCCTGTCTTGCCCATAGTTCATCCTGGATCTTGGATTCAGGGGCCTTCCACCACAATATCTCACGACAGCCATCTCGCTACTTGGACTCGGTGCATCCCAAGTTTATTATTGTTACAAGTGGGGACATCATTCCTGTCTCTGGCTCCGCCGACATTAACAGTACTCCCTCCATTACTCTTCGCTCTGCTCTTCCTGTTTCGGGCTCTTCTTTCAACCTTCTCTCTATTATTCGTCTCACTCAAGATCTTGATTGCTACGTAACAGTATCCTACACCCCATGTGTAGTGCAGGATCGCAAGACGCAGTCTATCATTGGAAAAGGGCATCTGTCGAATGGTCTCTACATCCTTGACCCCTCTCCTCCGACGATTTTGTCCTCTATTAGCTCTTATGAGTGGCATCGGCGTCTTGGAGACCCTCCTCTAAACATACTCCGCAAAGCTCTACCCTAAGTTATCAAAGGCGCACCGAGGCGCAAAGGGCCCCTGAAGCCTAGGCGCAAGGCGTAGGCGCGCGTCTAAGGCACGTGAGGCGCAAAAATGGGGGGGGGGAGGAAATTAAGCAGGCACGCGAGGCGCAAAAATGAGGGGAAAGAAAATTGAGCGAATTGGGCGCGAATTGGGCGCCCAGGTGCGCCTAGGGTTGCCTCGGGTGCGTCTAAGATCATGTTTTTGCCCATCGAAAATTAAAAAAAAACATCATGAAAGGCTCAGGCGAGTGTGGGAGCCTGTAAGGCGCGTGCCTGGGGCACATCGCCCGCCTCAGCCGTGCTGAGGCGCGGCGGGCTGCGCCCGGCGCGCCACGCGCCTTGACAACTAAGGTTTTACCCGATGTTTACATCCGAGAATTCACTTGTGAGTCATGTATCTATGGAAAACATCACCAGTCTATGTTCTCGCCTCATCCCACTCGGAGTACTGCTCCATTTGATCTTGTATTCTTGTTCACTCTGATACCTGAGGATCATACAAAATCACCAGTGTTTTTGGCTATCGTTACTTTGCTATATTTGTAGATGATTACTCTCGGATGACATGGTTGTATCTCCTTCATGATCGCTCTGAACTGTCGGGTGTTTTTCGTGCCTGTATCACTGAAACTCGCAACCAGTTTTCCACTACAATGAAAACTCTTCGTTCTGACAATGCCCGCGAATACACTAGTCATGTGTTTACCAACCTGTGGGCTGAGTTTGGAATCATCCACCAAACCTCATGTGTCTATACCCCCAAACAAAATGGCGTTGTTGAACGCAAGAATCGTCACCTCCTTGAGGTTACCCACTCTCTTATATTTCAAATGAATGTTCTCAAGCAATATTGAAATTTTGTTCTCTACTGCATGTTCTCTTATTAACCGCATGCTTTTCTCTGTTCTCAACTTTGTGGTTCCCTTCAACCTCCTTTTTCCCACCACACCTCCATTTTCAGTCACTCATTCTGCAGCCTGCGGATCCGGCAACTACTTCTACTGCACACCCAATGGCGAATTATGTCTCCTTCCACCGCCTCTCTCCGGAACTTCGACAGTTTGCTCTTTCTTTATCCGCTATTACCATCCCTACTTCATGCAGGAGACTCTCCAACATCCGGGATGGCGAGCGGCTTTAACCTCGCAAAGAGCGGGGATTGTGTACAACCGCATATCCGGCGAATGGGGATCGACATGAGTCCACTCGACGCCTTCCCCCGGCGTCGAGTCCACTCGACGCCTTCCCCCGGCGTCGCGTCCACTCGACGCCTTCCCCCGGCGTCGCGTCCACTCGACGCCTTCCCCCGGCGTCGCGTCCACTCGACGCCTTCCGCCCCGGCGTCGAGTCCACTCGACGCCTTCCGCCCCGGCGTCGAGTCCACTCGACGCCTTCCGCCCCGGCGTCGAGTCCACTCGACGCCTTCCGCCCCGGCGTTGAGTAAGGCAAACTCACTCAGCGCCTGTTGATCTCGGCGTTGAGTGAGGCATGTTCACCCGACGCCTCTTTCCATGGCGTTGAGTGAAGCCCAGACACTCAACGCCTCTTTCTTGGCGTTGAGATCTTTGCAGCCCTGTCGGCTCGCCCAAGTGGGGTGGAGCGGAATAGGGGCGAGTGGAGCAGCAGGCTCGCACTTGCCCATGGCTCTCAGCAGGCATTTGGCGAGTGGGACAGGTCTGGCCAGCACTCGCACCTTTTGGCGAGTGGGCCATTTTTGGCCCGCACTCGCCCAGGGTCATAGGGAGGCGGCGAGTGCTAGCACCATCGAGCACTCGCCACCCCATGTGAGTGGAGGTTTTCAAGGGTCACTCGTCCAGTGTTGTATGATGTATTTTTACCATTCTACTCATGTTGGCCTGCCCATAGCCTTTCAAAACAGCAGAGTTACGATGTTGGCAGACCAACCTAGACTGCATATAGTTGTTTAGAAAAGCGGAGGTTGGCTGTTGGCAGACCGTTTTCAGAAAATTATAAATAGACTCAAGGGGGTACCTCAGAGGGTATGCTTGTGCCCTGGTCTTCTTGCGCTTTCTGAGATATCCTTAGCTCAGCACTTGGCTAAGGAGGGCAAGCGCTCTAAGATCTTCCGGGTGTGTGGTGGGACCTCCGTGCTGAAGTCTTGGGTCCGTTTCTTGTTCTAACTCTCTAGCTGTTTGAGTTTGTGATGGAGAAGTAAGTGCGAGATCACCCCTTCCCCAAAGGGTTCGAACTCCACAGAAGCCGATTTTCGGTTTCAACGGTATTACTTCCTTAAATTAAAAACCTCATCTCTATTTAGTAACCGTGTCACTCCCTCTTGAAAGCAGCCGGGGCAAAAATTGGGAACATGAAATTTAATTCTCTGTTTCCCAAAGCGGCAGGGCCGGTACTCCCGTTCTCTTCCCCCTCCCACCGATTTGAGCCCTAGCGCCGGTTCCAGTGTCGCTACCACTCCTCGCCTCCACTGTAGGTCGTCTTTGTGGACGTCGACAACCCATCCTCCGCCAGAGCCGATCGTCTTTTGTGCACCTTTCGCGGGATCTGTCTCCAGCTACAGGGAAACAGGAACTCCTCCGGCCAATCTTCTTCAGGCGGATTCCCCTTTGAACTCCCTCCATTTCCCGTGTGCAACCACTGTGACTCTATTTGCTAGCCTAAGGAACCAGTCGCCTTCATCTGTTGTGACCTATCGGTACTCTCTGTAGTTGCTCCAAATTTTTAGTTTAATTTTATGCGTTGATTATTTGATTTTAAAAGTCAGAGCTTGCCTTAATTAATATCGATCCTCTTTGTCATTAATTTTCAAATCCGCACATGTTCTTTTCCCTCTCGTCCATGTTTGTGGAAGATTTATTTCAATTCGTTCATAACGCTTGAGTGTTAGGTTTATATGCATATTTATAAATTCAGATCAAATGTCGTACCATTTGCTCGAGAAAATCACACTAGCGCTACGAGTTTTAAAAGACAAAACAAATTTATTTATTTAAAACCGCCTCGAGGAATCCGGTCTACATCACTTTTCTTAATGGATATTTGCAGGAAACCGTCTATATGCAACAACCTCCCGGATTTGAGACCACGGGGGAGCCTATTGTCTGTTGTCTGAAGAAGTTACTTTATGGTCTAAAACAGTCGTCTCGGTCATGGTTTGACAAATTCAGTTGACTGTTAGTGCGGTTGGGTTCACTCGTAGTTCAGCCGACTTCTCATTATTCACTCGACATCGTCCAACATGCACAGTGATTCTCTTGCTATATGTTGATGATATTCTGATTACGGGAGATGATTGTTGAAACCGGAACCCGGCTTCCTGTGGAGCTCGCCCTTGGGGAAGGGGGTGGTCTCGCGCCTACTTTGTTCCTGCAAGAAAAACGACGAAAGCAAGGAGAAACAGACCCAAGGGCTCGGCAGGGAGGTCCCACCACAAACCCGGAAGATCTCGGAGCGCTTCCCCTCCTTAGCCAGAAGCCGAGCTAAGGTACCCTCAGAAAGCACTTGAAGATTTCGGAGAGAAGAGCACAGGAGAGAAAAACCTGCCCTCTGGGGTACCCCTTGGGTCCTATTTATAGCTTTTGAAATCCGGACTGCCAATAACCAAAATAAATGACCTGAAATTACCAGAAAACCCCCAGTTGGGTCTGCCAACAGCCAAACTCCGCTGTTTTGAAGGGCTATGGGCAGACCAGCATGGGTAAAACAGTAGAAAGTACCTCTGACCCCCAGGCGAGCTGGGAGCTCTGGTCTCCCCGGCGTGTTCTGCTCGCCCGCTGCTGCCGAGCTCCACTGCGAGGGCGCGAGTTTCAGCCCGCTCGGCGAGTGCCGAGCTCGGGGTCGCCGATCGACGATCTCTGGCTGACGTCTGCCGAGCTCAACCTCGCCCCTGTCGCTGCCGAGCTCGCCTGCTGCTTCTATCCTGATCTGCTCGCCCCCTGGTGATCCCGCTCGCCGGACACGGGGTTGCACACAATCCCCGCTCTTTCCGAGCTTGTTAAAAAAGCTTGGAAAGAAACATCCAACCCGAAGTGTGCGGCGAGCTTTGGCTGGCGAGTTGGGGGAATCTTCTGGTGGGGGCCACCTGCGGCTATATATATGCACCTGCTCTGTTGCCTGGCTCTTGCTATTCCACTTGTTGCCCTGCCAAGATGCCCCTCCCGAAGGAGATCCAAGAGCAGATAGACCGAGCTCGCCTGGCCTCCGCGGCTCGCGTTGTCGCGCTGACGGCGGTCCCCGCGAAGGCTCTCCAAATTGATCCTGTCGAGCCGAGCTCCAAGAAGACGAAGCCATTCCCCGAGGCGGCCGAGCCCATTTTTCACGACCTGAGGGCTACCCTGGCTCGCGAGACCGGCTCTTCTACCCGAACTGTTCTGGAGAAGGATAGGGAGGTCGTCGTAGTTGGCGACGATCAGGACGGCCAACCAGATGGCGAGGGCACCGCCCCGCGGGTCTCCATGCCGCGAGGCGAGGCCGCGCTCGCCACTTCGCGATTCTCGGCACCGGACAGCCATCCCCGGGATCCGCCGCTCCTCTTCGGGATCCTGCCTGTGAGCTCGCAGAGGCCGACTTCGCCACCGGGCTCTCCTCCTCGGCAAACTGACGCGGCCGCCGGGAAAGGTCTGGGGTCCATTCCCACCCCGGCTTTCGAGCTCATCTCGCCGGGGGCTCGCGGCCCAGGTCGCGGGAAGGACCTGAGGTTCGTCCCTCCCCGCATCTCCTTTGAACCACCGAGCTCTTCAGGTCAGCCTCGCTCACCCCTGTTCTTCGCGAGCTTTGGCTCTGCTGACATTTGCCTTTACAGCTCTTCCCAGTCAATCGGCTGCCGAGGAGTCTTCGCGGGCAGCCCACCACTCTCCCCTCCCGTCTCCGAGCTCGCTGGACTCTTACCTGGGTCCGGAGGTGGATCAAGGCGAGCTGACGAGGAGGGAGGTCAAGCTCCTCAAGAAGCTGGTGTGCGGACTGCGCGAGGTGCAGGGGGTCAACGAGACGCTGCAGCGCGACTACGCGCGTCTTGCTGAGGAGGTGCGCCTCGGCCAAGCTGGCGAGTTGATGTCCCCCTCCCGACTCCTGGACGAGATAGACGACGGTCTCTTGGTTGCGCAAAGGAATTCTGGAAGGATCCGCGAGCTACTCCGCGCGCGGCAGCCTGGGGGGCGGGGGTCGCGAGGCCGGGGTAGGTAAGTCTGCGGGCTCCTCTGCCGAGCCGACCGGCGCTCGCATCCCGGCGCCCTCCCTGCTCGCGCGCCCCATTTTCAGTTCTGAACTTACTTCTGTGATGAACAATTTTAGAACATTCTTAATTATGTTAGATAAAAAACTGCAATGTTTGACTTAGCCTTGATTGTGACGTGTCGGAAGTCGGCGAGCTGGGATGGCGAGCAGGGGTGGCGAGCTGGGGCAGCGAGCTTCGCCGATGTGACAGCCTGCCTCAGATTTCTTTTCCTATAAATAGCCCCCCCCCCCCTTCTCACCTACCCCCGTACTGCCTTTATTGCTGTCTTCCTTCCTTTGCTTTCTCCATTTTCTACTCGCGTCGTGCTTTTCTTCTGCGATCATGGGCAAGACTAACCCGGACGCCGACGGCCGCTCCAAATGCGCGCAACACTTCGCAGACTATTGCTTCTTCGACGGCCACACCAGCGAGGAGGAGCTCGCGGAATTCAGGGCCGCGTACGTGCCGCCGGGCTTTGAGGCACGCAGGCCGGGGCCGGGCGAGGCCATCAACACGTTCTATGAGAACGAGCTTGCATTCCCCATCTCGCACTTCGAGGTGGGGCTGCGACTTCCCTTGTGGCCGGAGATCCGGCAGATCCTGAAGTACTACGGGGCCGTCCCCGCGCAGCTGAACTCCAACGCCATCGCTATGATGGTGGCGTTCGCGAGCTACCTCCGGCGGGAGAGGATCGAGTTCAACCTGACGGTGTTCAGGAAGCTCTTCTCTTACAAGGCGACGACGGACGGGGTCGCCTACTTCGGCGGCTCCTTGATCAAGGTTCGCGAGATCGCGAACAAGCACCACACCTGGATGACCAAGATCGCCTTCATCAAGGGCGATCTCGGCAACATCCCCTACTCGCCGCAACAAAAAGGCGAGGAGGTGTACCGCCCGCCGGCCGTGTCCGGCAACGACGCCGAGCTCCACAAATTCTTCCTCCACAAAGACTTCGAGGTCGCCTTCCTGCGGAGGGGCCTCGACGCGCTCCCCCCGGTTCTGCCCGGCGAAGGTATATTCTCCTCATCCGGCCGAGCTCGCCTACTCGCCGAACTCGGCACATCGTCATATCTGAATTCCTAACATTTTCAAGTGTTTTCCTGCAGGGGAGCGAATAATCCCCGCGAACCCGCCGTTCGCGGACCCGGGGCTCGATACTGACCCTCTTGCTCGCGAGAGGGCGGCGGCAGCGGCCTGTCGAGACGAGGCGGCCCTCTCGCAGCCCTCTTCCGGCAAGAGGCGATCTGAGGACGCGGGGTCGAACCCGCCATCCGGCCCCCGTCAGATGAAAAAGATGCAGAGGGCCCTGCTGGCTCCGCGGGGGCAACAACAACATCAACCCAGTCCCAAGTATATCAGCTCGTCGGAGACTCCTCCCGACGCGTCACCGGGGAGCCCGCTGAAGGAGACGACCAGCAAGGGCCGAAAGGGTGGCAAGGGCCCTTCTCCCCCGGCTGCGATCTCCCCTCCTCCTTCGGCGAAGAGGGCTGCCCGCGAGCGCGCGCCGCCGAAGCAGCACCCCCTCTTCAACTTCGGCGCGCGCTGGAAGGATTCCGCGGGCGAGCCCATGCTGCAGTGGGACGAGCTCGCTCATCGAGTCTCCGTCTCTACCCTGCACCCGTCCTGGCACGACCGCGAGCCCGCCACCGGTCACGCCTATGCCATCGGCTTCGGCCTCTATGGCCGGGAGGATGTCGAGGCCTACAAGAGGACGACCCTCCGGCAGCTCGGCCATGAGGGCCTGCAGTCCCCCCTGCGGACTCTGGAGCTGCACCACATGCTGGCACGCCACAGCTTCGCCCTCAGCCATCAGCTCGAAAAGGCCGAGCAGGCTCGCGACCTCGCCAAGGAACAAGTCGCCGATCAGGCGAGGCGGCTCGGCATCGCGGATGGTCTCCTCGCCCAGGCCGCCGGCGGATTGGTAAGTGTTACGCACCGCTCTCTTTTACTTGGAAAGCTTTGCGTTGCTGCTAAATGGGCTTTTCTCCATGATGCCGGGGCGGCGGGCGAGCTCCAGGCTCGCAACACTGAGCTGGGAGAGGAGATTAGCCGGCTGCGCGCGCAACTGGCCGCGGATGCCGACGCTGCTGGCGAGCTCCAGGCTCGCAACGCCGAGCTAGGGGAGGAGAACGGCCGCCTGCGCGCGCGCCTTGGTGAGCTGGAGGGCGCGAACGCGAAGTTGAAGGGGGAGAACCAACACCATCTCGGTGAGGTGCGTCGCCAGGCGGAGATCTTCTTCCCGTCGCACAACATCGATCCCACACTCCCCTACAAGAGCCCGCGTATCTTCGATGAGGCCGACCTCGTCGAGAGACTGCGGATCAACTCAATCCAGACCGCCGAATGCACCCTCTCAATGATGAAGGACTTCGGGGTGTTGGTGGAAGAGTGTGGGGAGATCTCTGCTCGGGACCTGATGCCGAGTCTGTTTCCGGCGACGCCGCCCAGTGAGAAAGAAGATAGCCCGGATGCAATGTTTGGGAAGAGCTTCCAGGATCCTTCGGGCGACGGCGAGGACCAGCATGGCGGAGGGGGGGAAGCCAGCGGATAGCCTTGTATTTTTTCTTTCTTTTTTGATTACTCGCCGAGGCGAGCTCCCTGTAACTTTGTAAATAATTAATGAAGGTTTTTTGATCATATCGGTGTCACTTCCTTTTTACTATGCTTGTTGTGCTCTGGATGTATGCGAGTGCTTTCCCCCGCGACCTCGCAGAGATAGGTTCTGCGAGTAGAGCGGTTATGCGAGCGAGACGCGTTTTGAGGGCCCGTCGACCCCCAAACGATTTCGTGGCGAGTTGCTCTCCGTCCTCATCGCGCCACTATTGCTTGTACGCGAGCCACCCAGGTTGTGCCCGTCGAAGGGGAAAATTTTGAAGTGTAATGGGCCAGGGAGGCGAGATTCCTTGGTCCGGCTTGCCTTCCTTTGGCGAGGCCCGGGCTTGCGGCCTACTCGCCAATGTCGAGCTGGAGATGACGAGCCCAAACACGCCCATGCAGAGCCCTTCAGCCCGGCCTGCCTTCTTGACTGTGTCGAGCTGAGTTTGCCGAGCCCGAGCTCGTCATGGCAGGACCCTTCCCCTTGGCTCCCTACCACAGACTGGCCTGCACCTGATGACTTTAAGGCCGACATCATCGAGTGACTCCCAGCCCTGCCAGCTAGGTGAGAGCCTGACGGCGGGATCTACTCGGGGTCCATTACCACCACCATCGAGTGACTTCCAGCCCTGCCAGCTAGGTGAGAGCCTGACAGCGGGATCTGCTCGAGGCCAAGGATGACACCGAGTGACTTCCAGCCCTGCCAGCTAGGTGAGAGCCTGACAGCGGGATCTGCTCGGGGTCCATTACTACCGCCATCGAGTGACTTCCAGCCCTGCCAGCTAGGTGAGAGCCAGACAGCGGGATCTGCTCGAGGCCAAGGATGACACCGAGTGACTTCCAGCCCTGCCAGCTAGGTGAGAGCCTGACAGCGGGATCTGCTCGGGGTCCATTACTACCGTCATCGAGTGACTTCCAGCCCTGTCAGCTAGGTGAGAGCCTGACAGCGGGATCTGCTCGAGGCCAAGGATGACACCGGGTGACTTCCAGCCCTGTCAGCTAGATGAGAGCCTGACAGCGGGATCTGCCCGGGGTCCATTACTACCGTCATCGAGTGACTTCCAGCCCTGTCAGCTAGGTGAGAGTCTGACAGCGGGATCTGCTCGAGGCCAAGGATGACACCGGGTGACTTCCAGCCCTGTCAGCTAGGTGAGAGCCTGACAGCGGGATCTGCCCGGGGTCCATTACCACCGCCATCGAGTGACTTCCAGCCCTGCCAGCTAGGTGAGAGCCTGACAGCGGGATCTGCTCGAGGCCAAGGATGACACCGAGTGACTTCCAGCCCTTCCAGCTAGGTGAGAGCCTGACAGCGGGATCTGCTCGGGGTCCATTACCACCGTCATCGAGTGACTTCCAGCCCTGCCAGCTAGGTGAGAGCCTGACAGCGGGATCTGCTCGAGGCCAAGGATGACACCGAGTGACTTCCAGCCCTGCCAGCTAGGTGAGAGTCTGACAGCGGGATCTGCTCGGGGTCCAAAACACATCACATTCTATCATGCAGGCTAGTTACAACATTATCAGAGGACTTGAAGAAATTTATTATAATCAAAGTGCTGCTTACATGTTTCAGGGGAAAAATCGTTTGAGGTCGTCACCACTCCAGGTGAGACTCAGGGTCTCGCCCTCTACATTTTGGAGTCGGTAGCCTCCTGACCCCAAGGCTACCTTTACAATGAATGGTCCCTCCCAGCTGGGATTGAGCTTCCCTACGGATGCCGACCTCCCTGCCGCATCCACTTTCTTCAGCACCAAGTCCCCTTCCACGAACTGCTTGACCCTGACATGCTTGTCAAAGTACTTGGTCATTCTTCTTTTTACCTCCTCCTGTCGGATAGCGGAAAGGTCCCTAACCTCTTCCACCATGTCAAGGGAGAGTCTCAGTTCCTCATTCTCTGCTTGCCATTCCTCACGGCCCTCTTTGGCCGCCACGACTCGTGGCGTTTGGACTTCGAACTCTATGGGGAGCACTGCCTCGCACCCGTGGGAGAGTTTGAAGGGTGTCTCTCCCGTAGCCGTGTTGGGGGTGGTCCTTAGGGCCCAAAGAACCGCAGGGAGCTGCTCCACCCAGCTCCCCTTCAGATTCTCCACCTTCTTCTTGAGGAGGTTGACGATGATCTTGTTTGCGGCCTCCACCTGCCCGTTACTCATGGGGTGATGGACCGAGGCGAACCTGAGATCGATCCCAAGCTGTTCGCAGAAGCTGGTGAACTCGGCACTGGCGAACTGGGGCCCGTTGTCCGTGACGATGGCCTGCGGCAGCCCATGGCGACAGATGATCTCCCCCCAAACAAAATTCCTGATCACCTGAGAGGTCACCTTGGCCAACGCCTTCACCTCCATCCACTTTGAGAAGTAGTCAATCATCACTAGGAGGAACCTTCTCTGGCCGCTGGCTTGGGGAAACGGCCCAACCAAATCCATTCCCCAGATTGTGAAGGGCCATGGGGCCGTGATACTACGGAGCCGCTGGGCCGGCTGCAGCTGGAGAGGGGCAAACATTTGGCACTTATGACATCTCCTTGCGAATTCTGCAGCGTCTCGGCCGAGGGTGGGCCAGAAATACCCTTGCCTGACTATCCTCCCTTCCAGGGTCCGACTCCCGGAGTGGCTCCCACATTCACCGGAGTGGACTTCCTCCAAGATCCTCCGTACTTCACCCTCGGTTACGCAGCGGGCTAGCATCCCCGAGAGGGTCTTCCGGTATAGCTGTCCGCCCCGGAGGAGGTAATAGGCTGACTTGTGCCTTAGTTTCTTCTTATCTACCCCCTCCGGATATTCTCCTGTGGAGAGGAAGACCACGACTGGATCCATCCATGAAGCTTGCTGATCGATTTCCATGAGCTCCCCTTCCTCGATGGAGGGGCGGAACAGGTCGGTGATGGTGCCCCCCACCTGGGGACCATGCTTTGCTAGTTGATCGGCTTGTTCATTCTCTTCCCTGGGCACGTGTCGGATGGTGAAAGTTTGAAAAGTGCCAATGATCCCCTTTACCTTGGCCAAGTATGATCGCAGGGCGGGCTCCCTTGCCTCGAACTCTCCGTTGATTTGGGAAGCCACCACCATGGAGTCAGTGAGGACCTCCACGTCCGTCACCCCAAGCTCCCTGGCCAGGTGAAGCCCTGCTATCACGGCCTCGTACTCGGCCTGGTTGTTGGAAATGGGAAAGTGCACCACCACCGTCTGCTCGATTCGGGTCCCTTGAGGGCTTTCTAGGATCACCCCTACTCCTAGGGAATGCCTCCCCGAGGCGCCATCCACCCTCACCTTCCAAGGGGTCGGGCGGGTGAGTTCTTCCTCCGCCACTTCAACCACGTAGTCGGCCAGGAAGTCGGTCATTGCCTGAGCTTTGATTGAGAGCCGCGGAATGAAGGAGACGTCGAACTCGCTCAGCTCCACCGACCACTTAGCCAACCTGCCTGAATGCTCCACCCCCTCGAATATGTTGCGGAGGGGATGGTCGGTCACCACTCGGATTGAGTGTGCCTGGAAGTAAGGTCGTAGCCGCCGAGCCGAGATGATTAGGGCGAATGTCAGCTTTTCCAAGATTGGATACCGGAGCTCGGCCTTTCTCAGGACCCGGCTGACATAATAGATAGGGAGTTGTCTCTTTCCCTCTTCTCGAACCAAGACGGAGCACAGTGCCTCTGCCCCGACCCCGAGATATAAGAACAAATCTTCCCCCTCCTTCGGCCCTTGGAGCAGCGGAGCCTGTGTCAACTGCATCTTGAGGGCTTGGAACGCCCCCTCGCATTCCTTGGTCCATTCAAACCTCTGACCACCCCTCAGCGTCTTGAAGAAGGGGGAGCACTTCTCCCCTGCCCGTGAAAGGAAGCGACTCAGCCCCGCTAGCTTCCCTGTCAACCGTTGGACCTCCTTTGCATTCCGTGGGGGCCCCAGCTCCAGGATAGCCTTAACCTTGTCTGGATTCGGCTCGACCCCCGCGGGGGTGAGGAGATGCCCTAAGAACTTTCCTCGGCTGGCCCCGAAGACACACTTAAGGGGATTCAACCGCATTTTGTATCTGCGCAGGGTGGCGAAGGTTTCCTCCAGGTCCCGGAGGTGGGAGTCCACATCCCGGCTTTTTATCATGAGGTCGTCCACGTACACCTCCAAGTTCCTCCCCCTCTGCTCCTTGAAGACCCTATCCATCATTTTTTGGTAGGTGGCCCCAGCGTTCTTCAGCCCGAATGGCATCATCTTGTAGCAGTAGCAGCCGTCCCCTGTGATGAATGAGACATCCTTGATGTCCGGGGGGTGCATCCTGATCTGATGGTAACCTGAAAAGGCATCTAAAAAACTCATTATAGAAAAGCCGACGGCTGAGTCAACCAGCGCGTCGATCCGAGGCAAAGGATAACAGTCCTTAGGACAAGCTTTATTGAGTAAGGAAAAATCGATACACAATCGCCAACGGCCGTCTCCTTTTTTGACCATCACAACGTTGGAGACCCGGCCGGGGTACTGAATCTCGGACACGAAGCCGGCCTTGAGGAGCTTCGCCACCTCCTCCCTGATGGGTTCTGCCAGCCTGTCTGCCGTGGATCTTTTTTTCTGCTGAACGGGGCGTGTTCCCGGGTCCAGGTTGAGGCGGTGGCAAGCCACATCCGCGTCAACCCCCGGCATCTCCGCGGCGTTCCAGACGAAGATGTCCACGTTCTTCTGGATGCACTCCAGCATCCTGCCTTGGTCCTTCGGGGTCAGCCCTCCGCTGACGCGAACCTTCTCCATCCTTCCTCCCCGGGTGAGCACCTCCAGCTCCACCACTTCCTCTGCCGCCTCCAGCCTGGGCCGCTCCCCCCATCCTTCTGCGTCCCCTTCCTCCGGAACGGGGGCCTCTACCTCCATCTCTCCTCCCACGGCCCTTACTTCGGCCACCTCCTCCAGATCTCCTCCTGCCGCCTTCTCCGCGCAGTCCTCCACTCCCAGCTCTTCCCCTCCTGCTTCCTGCTCGACCTCTTCCATCCTCCGTCCCATCTCCTCGGCTCCCTCCTGCCAAGAGATGGTGTTCACCGCAGTGACGTAACACTCCCGCGCCACCTTTGGGTCCCCCTGACCCTGACCTGGACCCCCTCAGCGTTGAACTTTAAACACTGGTGGTAAGACGAGGGGACGCAGCGGAAGGCGCTGATGAGACGCCTCGCGAAGATGGCGCTGTAGCTGCTGGGGGCGTCCACAATGACGAACTTGCAGTTTCGGGACTGCCCCCCCAAGGTGACATGGAGGCCAACTCCTCCCTCTACTTCCTTCCTTTCTCCTGAAAATCCGAACAAGGGGCCGTCTGAGGCCAGCACCCTCTTCGCCTCCACCTTCATCGCGTCGAACGCCTTTTTGAAGACGACGTTGACGGAGCTCCCGTTGTCCACGAGGATCCGAGAGACGGTGAAGTTCTCGATGGCCGCCTTGATGACCAGCGCATCACAGAACGGATCCTCGTGGTCTGGCAGATCACTCCTGGAGAAGGTGATCCTCTCCTCCGGTGGCGGGGTTTGGGATGTAGAGGCGACGCTCCGCCGGTACATGGTGTGGAGGCTTGCCTTGCGGGAAGCCTCGATCCCCACTCCCCCGTGGATCACTCTGATCCCTCCTCGGGTCCCCACATCCACCCGGTCTTCGCACCGATCCTCCTCCGCCCGAGGCAGGACCTCCTCAATTCTTACTTCCTGCCGCCCCTGCTGCTGCTGCTGCTGCTCCCTATTCCCTCTCATCTCGAGGAACTCCGGACAGGTGGCCGTGGCGTGCCCCTCTTCTTGGTGGAAGTCGCAATAGGGCAGCTTCACCCTGACCTCTCTTCTTCTCCTCCTCCACGCTCCCCTCCTTGCTCCCAGGGCTATGGCCATGGCCTCTTCTTGATCGGGGAGTCGGGGCCTCTGGCCCTGCCTCCAGCCCGGGGGGTGGAACTGGTCTTGCCTCCCCTGGTAGTGGTCCCTTCCGTGGTACCCCCTCTGCGGCCCCTGGCCTTGCCACTCAGGCCTCCATCCCAGCCGCCGGTCGGGCTCCTGACGCCCCCACCTCGGCTGCTGCTGCCCTTGGAGCTGCCTCTGCTCCCTCTGCCTGGGCTCCCCTCTTCTCTCCTCCTGTGCCTTTCCTCCTCTCGACTCTTTCTCTTCCTCTGTGGCCCACCTTGCCAGCTTCCTTGCAAATTCCGGATTCGACGCCTCTCCGTCGACCTCTCTCGCCGCCCTCTCCATCAACTCTTCGTAGGAGAGGGGGGGAACTCTCTTCAGCTCCATTCGGAAGAAACCCTGTTGCAGGCCCAGGGTAAAAGCCATCATCAGACTATGGCCCGGCATCTCCTGGACTTGAGTAACTTCCTCCTGGAATCGGTCCACATAGCTCCCCAACGTCTCGTTCACCCCCTGCTTTATGTGGAACAAAGACTCGGACTCCTTCTTCCTCTTCTTCGAAGTGGTGAATCTCAGCATGAATCCTCGGCGCAGGTCCTCGAAGCAGTAGATGGAGCTGGCCGGTAGCTGGTGGAACCACTCCCTTGCCTTCTCCCGGAGGGTGATGGCGAAGAGCCGGCACTTGAATCCGTCCGACATCTGACGGATGGAGACCACGTCCTCGAACCATTGGACATGCTGGACCGGGTCTCCCTTCCTAGTGTAATAGGACATCTCGGGCTCCCTGAACCCATCTGGAACTGGAGCTGAAGAGACCAGCTCGCTGAAAGGGCTCCCTCCCCCCACTGGGCGAGCTGGCGAGTCTCGCGAGCCCAGCTCGCCGAAGCGACCTCGGCCTGCCGAGCCGGGGAAGAGCTCGCGCCCGGGGAGCTCGCACCCTCGGCCTTCCTCGGCCACTTCCTTCCCAGCTTGCCTGCCGGGAGCGTCCTCGCCCAATGAGGGGGCGGCCGCGATCTGGTTTGCCGGAGTCGAGCACTCGGCCCGCGTGCCGAGTGCGAACTTGACCAGATTCAGCACCTCGTTTCTGAAGTCTTCGAACATTCCCACCGTTGCGAGAGGCGGGGGGGCGGCGAGCTCGGCCTGTCGGATCCTTGTCCCGTCATTGAGCTCGCGGAAACTTTTCTGCGCTGACCACTTTCCACGCTCACCGCACCAAAATGTTGAAACCGGAACCCGGCTTCCTGTGGAGCTCGCCCTTGGGGAAGGGGGTGGTCTCGCGCCTACTTTGTTCCTGCAAGAAAAACGACGAAAGCAAGGAGAAACAGACCCAAGGGCTCGGCAGGGAGGTCCCACCACAAACCCGGAAGATCTCGGAGCGCTTCCCCTCCTTAGCCAGAAGCCGAGCTAAGGTACCCTCAGAAAGCACTTGAAGATTTCGGAGAGAAGAGCACAGGAGAGAAAAACCTGCCCTCTGGGGTACCCCTTGGGTCCTATTTATAGCTTTTGAAATCCGGACTGCCAATAACCAAAATAAATGACCTGAAATTACCAGAAAACCCCCAGTTGGGTCTGCCAACAGCCAAACTCCGCTGTTTTGAAGGGCTATGGGCAGACCAGCATGGGTAAAACAGTAGAAAGTACCTCTGACCCCCAGGCGAGCTGGGAGCTCTGGTCTCCCCGGCGTGTTATGCTCGCCCGCTGCTGCCGAGCTCCACTGCGAGGGCGCGAGTTTCAGCCCGCTCGGCGAGTGCCGAGCTCGGGGTCGCCGATCGACGATCTCTGGCTGACGTCTGCCGAGCTCAACCTCGCCCCTGTCGCTGCCGAGCTCGCCTGCTGCTTCTATCCTGATCTGCTCGCCCCCTGGTGATCCCGCTCGCCGGACACGGGGTTGTACAATGATCTTACAGGAATACATATGATCAAACAATATCTGGCAACTGTGTTTCAAACAAAAAATCTGGGAAGCCTTCGTTATTTTCTTGGTCTTGAGTTGGCTTGGCGACCTGATGGACAGGTGTTATCTCAAAGGAAGTACTATCTTGACTTGATGCATGATGCGGGCTACTCTGGATGCAAGTCTGCCGACAATCTCATGGATAGTAATCACAAGCTCTGCGCTCATGCCTCAAACTCTGATTTACTCCTTCCAAACCCTAAGTATTATCGTCGTCTTGTGAGAAAACTGATATATCTCACTGTTACAAGACCTGATATATCATTTATTGTTGGGATTGTCAGTCGATTCATGCATGAGCCACGTATCTCTCATCTCCGGGCAGTTGAGCGCATTCTTCGATACTTAAAGACTGCTCCTGGATAGGGCCTTGTATACAACCCCTCTTCGTCTCTCTTATCTCTTAGTGCTTATTGTGACGCTGATTATGCTGGTTCATTGGATAATCGACGTTCCACAAGTGGAAACTGCACTAATTTTGGAGGACACTCATTACATGGCGTAGCAAGAAACAATCTGTAGTTGTCCGTTCATCTGCTGAGGTCGGGTATCGTTCAACGGCAGTTGTTGTGTCTGAGCTCACATGGCTTAAGAGTCTCCTTGATGATTTAGGACTCAAGCTTTTCGCACTGGCCACCCTATTTTGCGATAGTCAGGCTGTCATACACTTTGCAAAGAAGCCTGTTTTCCATGAACGGACAAAGCACATTGAGGTTGATTGTCATTTCATTCGAGAAAAAGTTAAATTAAAGAAAATAAAGTTAATGCATGTTCCAGCTACCGAGCAAGTTGTTGACATCCTCACCAAGGCCTTAGCACGACCTCTGTACTATCAGTTCTTGTCCAAGCTCGGTGCCTACGATTTGTAGGCTCCAGTTTGCGGGGGAGTGTTGAATGATATTTGTAAAGACCCATTAGTGAAGACTCATTTAGCCTCTTAACTAGGATGTTTAGTCCCACATCTTGTAATAGAGATTTCTCTCTCGCTCTCCCTATATATTTGTACTCACACTTGTAATTTGACATACAAGAAGTATATATACAAGGTTTACTCAATTCTTCTACAGTTCTAATAGCTACTAAGAACAGCGCCAAATGACCAATGACAAATATGGGCATAAAAAAAAATTTTAATCTAGCTTTTCAAAGTATACTCATGATCCTCAATCACCTATTACTACCACTCCCTCGCCACTTCGTCTTCCTGGACTCTTTGAAAACTTGCGTGATGAAAGGCCCCTGCCTATTTTTTAGGTAACTCTCGGCACCACCGCCTCTAGAGACACCTCCAACATGTAATGCATTAGGGTGGTTCAAAATACATTGGTGGCTCCTTTAATGTGATTATTTTGGTTTTCTCTGACTTGATTCTTCGCTTTTTGGAAAGTTCTTGTTTTGTACTTTCTTTCCCTGAGTCTATTATTCCCACCAACAGACTTGGAATTTTATCGCCCGTGGTTAAAAAGTTGCTCTAGATGATATTCTTCATGCTGATCCAAGTTTTTCTCGGTCTTTTATCCATCAATTTTTTCAGACGTCCTGTGAGTTTTCGAGAGAATTTTTTGGGCAAATTTCTAAACAAAAAACAATACATTTGCTTCAACAAGGTGATTAAGCATCGCACATTTGTTTTTCGTATAATCTTTTTTGGCGAAACTTTTCTGTCAGGGGTCTCACACCGTCAGTTATCTCGTGATTATATTATCATGACTATTTAGGCATTGAGCTGAGTTGTATCGAGTTGAGTGTATGAGCCGAGTTGTATTGAGTCGAGTGTATGAGTCGAGTTGTATCGAGTCGAGTGTGCAAGTCGAGTCATATTAAGTTGAGACGTAGTTATGAATCAATTGAGTCTGCATGTTTTAGTGTAATGCAATTTTCTTTTATTGGATATTTACACCTGTTGAAGATATTCTAATAACACTCATGCCATCAGGGTCCTATATAAGGGGACACTTGGGTCATGTATGGGATATCAAAAGAATGAAATCAATTTCTCTTTCTCTCTCAATTTCTTCCCTCTCTCTGAAGTTTCCCCTCCTCTTCCCCATTTCTAGGGTTTGGATTGAGCATAGCTCCCCCTTCTTCCACTATCGCATTCTCCGCGGATTTAGCTCGGCTGCCCCTTGTATGGATCCTCCTCCACCACCAGTCCCTAAGTACCCCCAAAATAGGCATGTATCATTTTCATGTTGCTATGTCAACTGACTCTTCAATAAACACAGGTGCAACTCCGAGTATATGCTTGTATGTGAATCTTCAAGGAGTCATGGTCAATCTAGTTCCCTTAAAGTTATCATTGTCTCTAGAGAGCACTATTTATCTCTAGTTTTCAAGCGCAGACAAATGTTACTTGAATTCTTTGAATATATCAATGGGGCGCTAGTTGAGCCACCTCACATTGGTCCCTTATGGTGCGTTCGTTTCGCAGGTTTTGAGAGAGAAATTGGTTTTGGGTATATCAAAACCAATCTGTGTTCATTCTGTGTTTTTAAAGGATGGAATTGATCCGGTCGAATTTGGGAGGATGGTTTTGGACCAAAGCCAATCCAAGTGTTCGTTGTGGGCTTTTATGCACGGGAATGGATTTCGACCAAAACCCATTGGTTTTGGGACTTGAAAAATTAGTCTATCCCCAAAACCTATCGAATTTGGTCGGTTTTGCTACATGCGTAATCATCTTAATCGTCGGCCCGATTGTCTTTGATAACTCTTCTACAACTAAAGAGACTGATTTCATTTGCCTGTCCGATCATTGGTTTCCAGACATTCGCAGCTTATTTCAGGAGGAACGGGGGCTGTCTAGGGGGATGTAGTCTTCTTCTTCGATGTTCCTGAGCGCTGCGAGCCTCGGCGTCGACTGTCGTATCCATGGGGACCTCTTCTTCTTCCCTTCTTATACCTATGTATTTCAAAGAGAATTATAGTTGAAGTTTCGTGGGGGAGTTCTTTTCTTGCTTTTGAGCTCGATAAGATGTCGCCTCTTGTCGTCGAACAGGAATCTTGAGGGGTTTTTATTCAGATCTGCATCTTTGTGAACCCTACAAGAGGTGAGAAGTGATCCCCAAGCAATGGTGTCTTCGTCATTTTCGAGTGGATCTGCCTCGCATGCTCCTGTGATGCCAAACTGGAACACACTCGTAAAATGGCGGAAAAAGTGTAATTATTCAGCTCGGGACCTTCGCTAAGCATCAGATGTAACAGTTCCATGGTGTCTTCGTCTACATTTTTCAAAACCCTCCTTCAAAACCATCAATGCAAACAAATAAGAAACAATTATTTTGGACCAAAACAAAAATCTACGAATTTTGGTTTTGGATCAAAATCAAAACCCTCCATGGAAAACCTGCGAAACGAACGCACCCTTAAGGTTACGGAGAAAAGTGGAATTTTGATAATTAATTAGTGGTTCCTAGTTAGTTCATTTGATGTCCTTTATTGCTTATCACAACAACATGCTTATTGACTCAGTATACTAGACGACCACTCAGGTTTACAAGTTTACTAGGGGTGTGCTAGACTTGATGCAAGGATCAATAATTGTTTCTACATATATCCTTGAATTTGAGTTGAGTTGCAAAGAAATTGACTATTTTGAGGATTTCTCTCTAAATTGTATTGCAAATGATATTCAGATAAAGAAAAAGAGAATCACCTTTGTGCTCACATTTTTCTATGAGACTAAGCATGGAGTTTGCTGAGGTGTGGACTCATCCATTTGCCAACCGGTCCGAGAGATCTTCAAAAAGGTATTAGGAGGTGACGAATGTTAAAGGTCCTGGAGATCCACAATGTTTGTTCATCGTGTTGTCTTAGATGTGTTTGGTCAGAGTACTTTGCATGGACACCCTACACCTACGACCTCTTAGTTTCTACATGATCATTGAGAGAAGAGGGGACATGTGACAAACCATATCCTGGCAGTTGTGGGAGTGATGATTCTGTAGTGATCGTGGGGAGGTTGGCTTACAGGTTCTAGATATAAGCCTGCCACAAATACAACTTAGTTATTTGAGACTTGTGTGTTTTCACTGGTTGGTATTAGTAATGTTATTGTCATGTCATCTTTATCACGATCTATCCTTTTGTGAGTTGGAGGCTCTTCATAGCCTCCTACGATCACAAGGCAATATTACATCGACTTCCAGATCCTTAACAACATTTACTTCTTCAAGGTACACCGTACACCAAGTGCTCATGTTGCATTTGATGGTGCCCTTAGTTGATTTTGAATAATGGTGTGCCTGAAACACCTACATGCAATGCGCCTACTAAAAATCGACTGAACCACCTGAATCCGTTTCAGTTTTAATACCCAAATTATCAAATCGCCCTGACAAATAATACACACAAAAAATAATAAGGATGTTCCTTCTCTTGCTATTATTAACTATATAATGCATGCAAATTATATCAATGTACCTATTCACGTGCTGAGAAAAACTAAACAAGGCATTGTGTCACGCGGGACAAATCTATAGGTGGCGGATGTAATGTTTCCCTCGCCCTACATGCAAAACCCGACAGATAATTCAAATTGAGCATTAAATAATTTAATCGCACGCGCATGATTATAGCAAAAGCAAAAATAATTCGTTTAAGCAAGCGGGTTAGGCCTTCCTCCGCATGGAGGGCAAAAGCAAAAGCGCACGGCGAATAAATCTTGCAATTAACAAAATGATCTAAAAGCAAACAACCACAATACAAGAGATCCAGACAATTATAAGATCCAACTGATAATAATAATGCTGAAAATAATCGACCAATACAACAAAAGACTCATCAAGTAGTGGATTGTCCAAGGCAATGGAGATTTCGGAGTCGGAGGCGTTTTGACGGCGATCCAATGTGGAACCGGAGGCGGATGACGATGTCGGTGGCAGGAACTCGGTGACGGAAGCCGGGAAAGGGCCGGAGGATAGTATATCTGGCGACAGAGGGGTGGATTTGAGCAAGGGAGGTTGGATTCAATGTTTTGAGAGCGGATCCGGGTTAGTGGTTGATGGGCTGGTAGGAAAAACTGGAGGATCTGGTGAGGCTATCCAGATCGGGGTTGTTCTCGACAGAGAGAGGTTGGAGGAGGTGGGTTCCACGGAAAATAAGGGGAAGGGGCCAATTATGGTGGTTGTGGGAATTGGGGTCGACTGCTGGGGAAACGGGGAGGGTTGCGGTGGCTTTAGAGGATGGGGTGGTGGGTGGCATTGGGCTCAGGGAGTGGAGGAGGGAGTGGCAGTGGGTGGTTGGGGTGAGGAGGGTGGAGGCATCTTGGGGGTTGTCAAGTAGGTTGGCCACCTGCTGTGTGGGAGGGGAAGCAGCCACCAGCCGACTGTTTGGGGAGATATGGGCGATGGGGAGGGGGTTTGGATGAAGGGAAATGGTGCTTAGGGTTAGGGGATACCTTGGGGGGAAAGAAACACACCTAGGAGTCATCACCTAGGGTTCCACGGAGTCGACATTGTGGAGGGATCGCGGAAATCCGAGAATAACTTCTCCAAATTCTGCAATGCCCCAAATCAGCCAACTAATATCCTATTAATAATAATAAGAGAATTAAGGCATCCCACCATCGACAACTATGATTGGCCGGAGGTGGGGCCCTCAAATACATCAAATAAAATGCAAAAATAACAAAGTAATATATGAAATCGATCCGCAACGCTAATCCGGACGCATTAGCGGAATCGGATCATCGACCCAAGCATGTCATATATGGTAAGTCACCAATCGGTCCTGAATGCGCCCAAAACCGTCCTCCGCTATAGGTCCACGTCTCCGCTCAGCATCACATTGAATTAGTTTTTTATTCTTTACTCGATATCACAATAAAAACATGCAACGATAATTTTTTTCATGTAATGTGATTTGTTGAAGGAGACTTGGTGCACCAGTTAAGGTGGTGTTGTGTGACATTGAGGTCACGAATTTGAGTCTTGGAAGTAACATCTTGCAAAAAAGCAAGTTAAGGTTTTCCTACATTTCACCCATTTGGTTGGACCCTTCTCTGGACCCTCGTTGCGCGGGAATCCTTTGTGCACCGGGCTGCCCTTTTATGTAATGTGATTTGTTAATGACAAATCAGCAATATATCATCTACAAGCAATCGCCCATTGTGAGTGAAGGTCCTTAAAATAACACACAGTAGGAGAAAATGAGATAGAGCAGTGCAATTGTCTTGAAAGAGCACTGACAGGCAACAAATTACAAGAAAAATTAGGGTGAATAGCGTGACATCCAACTGTAGAAGAGAGGTGGTAGTAACAACTCCAAATCCAAAAACTAAAGCAGGAGAGCCATCAGCCACAAAGACCGGTGGTAACCGGTTGTGCTTCTCAAGATGACAAAACATGCGAGAGTTCGCATTCATATGATTGGTGGCACAAGAGTCAATGAGCCGCTTATCCTGAGTAGCAGCATGCACGCTATTTGAAGAAGCGGCGATGGAGATTATTGCTTGGAGGCATTGATGACAACCTCAATATCTACAAAACAAAATCAACGGCCAGACTCTGGAGGTAGGGTGGATGGGCAGGCAGAAGACTCAGACACAGTAGTATTGACATGGGCCTGAGAAAGGAGGTGAGGATGCTTCACAAAGCATTTCATGACAAGATGAACAAGCCATCCACAATGGGAGCAAAGAGGGGAGGTCCACTATGACCCCCAATACGCCCCCATGACCATGGTGAGCTACACGATCTGCAACATGAGCAAAATTATAGAAGGGGGAGGGGACAAAAAAAGGCTGGTACAGAAGGTTGGTAACAACAAAGATGCGAGCAGCAATTGCATCCAAGATGGGGGTGTCAAGTTATCTCAAGATCTGTTGGTGTATCATCTCGTAGGAATCAGGAAGACCGGGAAGATAGCAAACCCACAAGGAATTCCTAAAAATGTGTTTGTCGTGTGACAAAGTCAGCAGATAAGGCAAATGTTGGAGAAGTTATGTGATGAGATATTGAACTTCCGGATACACAGCATTGGGAGAGAGTGCTGGTCGAGCGAAGAGATCAGAATACCGGGTGTATATGTTATAGGTTTTGGCAACCTTGGAGTAATGGGAAGCAAGTTGACCTAACGTTGTCTTCATAGTGTCTGACGGATGATGGACAAACATGCATCTGAAAGACTGTTTTGCAAGCCAGGTGCAAACAAGAGCATCACTGGCGTCACAATCAACATATGTGGGAGACGCAGGGTCGGTAGATGCATCAATGAGATGATGTCGTTTGCGTTAAGAGTGCAAAAGAAATGTGAAGGAGATAGTCCAATCGGGATAATTTGATCCAGATAATTTTGTTGTTGTCCCGAGATTTCCAGATTCAATGGAAATGAGTGTGGGAGGGAGAGCAATGTTGGTGAGAGTAGGAGGGAGCGATGGAGTGATCATAGTTCAAATCAAGCGATCTCAGGCAAAAGAGCGGCGAGTCCGCTGGGAGAGCTCGCAAAACCACATAGAAAAAACTCGTAGGAAGAGTCGGTGAGCTCGCAGGAAGAGTTCGTTGGAGCTGGATGGACTGCAGAACTTGCGTTAAGAGATAACAAGAGCTCTCCTAGAGGGTTCTCAGGACGAGCCCACATGACTTCGCTGAAGGAGTCGGCTCGCAAAGATGCAACTCGCGTGAATCACACAAGGAGAACTCGTTGGGCAAGGAAGAACTTGTTGGGCGCTGGCGTGAACTAAGTGGGTTTAGTTCGGAAGTGCTAGTAGTAGAGCTCGTTTCAAGAAGACACACAGCGAGGATGACTCTACGCATGGTGGTCGAACCATAGTAGATCCTATAAATATCTGAAGAACAGAGCGCAGATCACGATCAGCTTGCAGGACAAGAATGGTGAGCTCGAGAAGTATTGTATGGGCGAGGACGGTGAGCTCGACAAGAAGGATCTTTGTTGAGAATGTCGAGTTCACTGGATACATGATGTGAGACCGAGAGTTTTCATGCGAGATCAGGAGGGTTTCGTGTGTGGCCAGAACTCCCACAACAACGGCAAGCTTCAACCTATCCTCAGAGGGGAATCAAGAAAATTTAACCACGCAGCCAGATATGGGGTGACAATATCATGTGTAGCGGAGGATCCTAGAAAGAGCACAACTAAAATGACCATAAATTGAAGAACAAAATAACTTATGGCTAAAAACTCACCCCTCTCAAGGAACTTCAAGGTCATGAGTCCCCTTGGTAGATTCATGCAAAAGTTTGAGAGGTCTAACCCCCGTAAGGAAATCTTATTTTCTTTGGGTTGAACTTTGTAGAATATAGATCGAGCGTCCGCATATGATCTCTAGATTACAAGAACAACTGAAAATTATGATTGCGAAAGGAGAAAACAAAGTGAAGAGCACAAAAGGAAGACCCAAAGAAAAATTGCACAGTGCTAAGGGAAGATCAAGAAGGAATAAAGGGATATTAAAGCACAAAAGCAAGACCCAAAGAAAGATTGGACACTTCGATTTCACAAAAGATTTTTTATGAGTATTATGCCCATCTTAGAGACTTAAAAATTGTGAAACTTGTATAACCCTAAATTTTCTCAACAACACATGGATTAAGAATAACAGCACAGAATACCAGGAGGTGGGACTTTGCAGTTGTATCATGTATCCATGAAAGAAGCCAAAGTAGCCCTATCAGCTAATGTAACTCCAATACGAGAAGTTCAAACTGCAGGGACCTAATCGCAGGATCACAATCTACGAGATTGAACTAGGAAACCAACACGTAGAATCAATCCTGAGTCAAACCGGCGTAAGCAACCCGAGAGTTGGACATTAAATGTGGAACAATTCCTAAGGAAGATGATTTCACTACTCGACAAGGCATTCAAGGCTGGGCTAGCCTCCCTAGTAGTTAAAATAGTCCCCATAAGTCTTTATTATTACTGTATTAATCATCTTGTCTGAAACAAGGAATTCTAGCATCTTTATAAATAGTTGTGAAGATGAAGGAAGAAGGCATTCAAGGCTGGGCTAGACTCCTTAGCAGTTAAAATAGTCGCCATAAGTCTTTATTATTACTGTATTAATCATCTTGTCTGAAACAAGGAATTCTATAATCTTAATAAATAGTTGTGAAGATGAAGGAAGAAGGATCCGGACACTCACACTCTGATCCTTCAATCAGAAGTCAATATAATTTTTGTATGCTCTAGAGCCTTGGTCAATATTGGTAATAAATAGGATTGGAGCAAGTAATTCACGGATAAATAAAGATCTAACATATTACATTAATGAAAAATGAAGGTGGTGATACGAACAAGACGAATCCAGTCGAGGGAAGACGCTTCGCGCGCGTTTACACCAGGCGCGTGAGGGGCAAGGAAACCGAATGAGCCAGATTTGAAACAATTCCCTTTATCGCATATTTCTTATTTCTTGTATTTCCTTTTATTTAGTATTTCCTTGTACGGCCGTTGACCTAGTGTGTCTCCCCCCCCCCCTATATAAGGGAGAACATATGAACCCTATTGTATGCTTGGTTTTATTTTGGATTTGAATTGAACAGGAAAACCGAACTGGTGGAGACCGGCCCCGATCCGGGCTCGTAAAATTTCCCGAAGCCACACCCGTCCAGGCCTCTATCGGCCCTGAGTTTACATGTTTAGTTTGTGTCATTTGTAATTTGAGTGAAATATATATATATATATGTATATATATAATTATATTAATATATATATGTATATATATATATGTGTGTGTGTGTTATAGAAAGAGTGTGAATATATATAATTATATATATATAAAGTTATACATATGTAAAGGCAGCCGCAGGAATAGGTTAAAAGCCCGGTTCAGCACAGTTCCACGCGGCCGCAACTGTTCATCTTCACGTGGGATTATGGTTCGGCTCCGCCCGCACCCCGCCATTGACACTGCACCAAGGGACGAAGCCCGCATATTTTGCGCACGCCTCTCCTCCACGACGAGCCACAACGCCCACGATTCCTCCATCGATTCTTCTGCTCCCCGCGTCGAGCGGCCTCCATACTCCAGTCCGCTGCCACGACGCCCTATTTCCGGCAGTTTCCGCAACTTCCCCACAGCAACAATAGAGCTCTGCCATGGCCGCCCATGGAGGTTATTGCATTTCAGTTTTTCCTGTTCGTTTTTGTTTAGAACCCTATATAAAGGGGATCACTGTAATCGTTTGTTTTCAAGGGTGATTGTTGAAGATTGATGAATGTTGAAATGATGAATTACTGTGAATGTGTTTCCAATGAACGGATTGCAGTGTGCTTCCGATAGAGTTAGCCGTGAAATTAGGCGTGGATGGTTGTAGACTCTCTTATTAGGGTGTTGGGTTGATTTTATGACAGGAGCTTCACTTGTTGGTTGTTTCCGTGAAAACCCCCTGGAAGAAGAACAGTGAAATCACTGATTACTGTAGGAATGAATTAGGTTGTTGTTAGTCGTTTTCCGGTTGAATATCATTGTTAGCTTAAGTGATCCCTTGAGTGATTTGAATTTCCTATACGTTTTAAATTGCTGTGAAGTTTTTTCGGAAAAGATGAACAGTAACATTAAAGTTACTGTGTCCTTATTCAATTTCTGATTCCATGTACAGTTGAGAAATAGTGACATTTAAATGTTGTTGTAGGATTTAGTTGGAGCTCTAATATCCTGCAGGAGTTTAGTTAGTGGATGAATGCTTGTGCTAGCTGTTTGGTTTCGGTGAACAGCAACTATGGTAGATTAGTTCTTGAGGGTTTGAGATTTCGTGGATCCTCTTGCATGCGAGGTAGAGAGTAAAGTTTAGTCCGTGTGTTAGAAATTTCGTGGATCCACCGTGAGTGATAGAGATTTCGTGGAGCCACTTGTGTGAGAGCGAGCGAATTTTAGGTTTGTTAGTTTGTGGCTTCCTTACTTTATTGAGTAATTCCGTGGAACCATCTCGTGTGAGGGAGTGACTTAATTCCGTGGTGTCCGTGTGCGATAGCGGCCTACCTCAGAGCAGAGATCGAAGGTGACGAGAAGTTTCTCGCGTGATCGTCATCGACTTCGAATACGGAAGACGTCTCTTCCGTGGGTAATTGTTTCTATCTTTTTTTCTGTGTGTGCCTCTATAATTTCTAGTAGGATAATAGCCTCATTGTTGGGTTTTCGCCCGAGTTTCGTCAACAAACGCTACGTCGAAAACTTCAAACGGAAACGTATTTGGAGTTCACGATTTTCGTTTTGCTACGACAAAGGGAACGGAACGAAAGTTGCAAACTTCCTTCCCCGGATTTAAAATGGACCATTTTAAAGAAAATTTAATTTTAAAACAAAACAGCGATTTTGTGTCGTATAAAAAAATTAGTTGTCTCATTTTAAGTTCGTGCAAATTTCGCTCAAAACTTCGCAAAATTAATTTAAATCATCGCATGTATTTAGGGTTTCCTAGAAAAGCCGACAGGCGCGTAAACCCTACGCGTCGTCCTGCATCACGGACCCAGCTGTCTTCTCCCATTTTCCCTAGACGAATATCACGCGCGTATCCACCCCTGCTTCGGCCGTTCGCCGCCGGTTCGCCGGCCCTCAGCTCCACCGCAACACCCTCCTAACAGGTGGAGAAAAGTTTAACACCTATAAATATCCATGGTTGGTCGGTAGACTAATCTACATATTGCATACATGTTTAGATATCACTCATGGAGTGGGTACATAGTAGATAAATTCACACCCATCAGGTCAGACATCAAGATGCTACTTACTATATCCTTTTATATTTTAAAAAAGACTCCCAACAGGAGGAATCATGTTCTGACGAAAACAATATTTAGGATCAGGTCTTCAACATTCTAAAAGTGCTTTCTGTATCTGTGAGTGTAAACCCTTGGAGTATCAACTATTATTATTAATAAGGAAAGTCGGCACAACATTTATTTCATCAGACATGCTCAAATAATCTTATTTTCTAATTCTATAATTTAAAATAAAAAATAAATAAAACTAAATATTGTAAACTAAAATAAACTAAATATAATAGGATAAAATAAAATAATATGATATAAAAGGAGAGAAAAAAAATAAATACAATATAAAATAAAGTAAATAAATTAGACAAATAAGAATGAGACAATTAAATTATTCCACAAACAATTAAACATATTGTTGCCATGACAATGCGCACAGAAAAGACATAAGGTAACCAAAATATTGAATTCATTGACTGGATATTATGCATGGGGGGTCTCGTTCCCATTATGTTAGTTTACATAAATGTGAACATTTCGACTCAATTGGTCAATTGAGAAATCAGTGAACTTCCTCGTACAATAGAGTGTTAGTTATGGAGATAAATTCTAAGAATAAAAAAAGGCAGCCCGGTGCACAAAGCATCCCCGCGCAGCGAGGGTCCGGGAAATGGTCTCACCACAAGGGTGAAATGTAGGCAAATCTTATCCTGCATTTTTGCAAGAGGTTGCTTCCAAGAATCGAACTCGTGACCTCAAGGTCACACGACGACACCTTAACCAGTGCGCCCAGGCTCCCCTTCTGAGATAAATTCTAAGAGTACATAAGGAAAATATTAAAAAGAACTAATTACCCAAAAACAATCGGTGAAAAAGAGATTATAAATATTTACAAGTTGACTGTTTAATAAGGTAAATTAAAGTACTTTTATCTTTAGTATAGTCAAATCTGATGTAGAATAAGATGATTAGTTTTATTAAGAAGACTGCATAGAATTTTTTGTAAAATAGAGAAATAGATTATTTATTCATAATGTGATCTGGAGAGGGAATGAGAAGGTGTAAAAAGTTATCAAGTAAAAAATATATAATTTTAATAATATCATTAACAGAGTTATAGCTCTTCAAACAATGCTGTAGTCGACGATCGTATTCTCATATTTGATTGCTAGGTCATCGGCAATTGCTTCTCATTCATAATAGACTAGATCCACCTCTCCTCTGGGCATCACCAACCTTGAAAGAAGTGTCTTGCAACATAGACATCGACCACCAATTCATCATCTCCTCCATGCACAACTGTCGTCTCAGCCCCTTGATCTCCCCACAAACTTTTGAATGCTGATGACATCGACATCCGCACATCTCCTTAGCAAATTTTGCCTCATTAACAGTGTCGATTCAGCTCTAGACTATGACAACACAACTAATGAAAGTGTCATCACATATTTTAAGTACAGTCTTCCCTCTACCACTACTCATGCTTGATGCTGGTGATTTTCATATAAACAGCTGCGCATTAATGTTTGAATCAAGTTTTATAGTTGTCCAATTTATTTGAAAGTCCAGACTATTTGAACCAAGTTTTATTAATAACTTCTTCACTTTTTTCCATCATTTTCTCCATTTTGCCCTTCTTTATTATTGAGTTTTCCAATCACATTTAGGAGATTGAACTCCGCTTCTCACGATGTTGTTGATGTGACTTACCTTTTTATTTGATTTTCACATCTCAATATCTATCTTATTTTTGTAGTAAAGAGTTGTTATTGTAGCTCATTCTTCTTGGTACTTGAGCAACCACCTTCAGTCCCTTCACAAACTATTTTGAAGACTCTCCGAAGTCTGAAGCTTTTGGCCCTAAAACTCTGAGACTTCGTGGTAAAAAATATTTCTGTGAGAAGCTGTAGAAGAGCAAGAAACTTTAGAAGAAGATTACTTCAATCTTCTAGTCAGAATCCATACTACAATCATTATAAAAGGACTTCTATCTGTAAAACTCCTTACAATGTGGAAAAGTGAATCATTCTCTCCGTAAAGGGTCCTTGAGCCCACTTCAAGAGAATCTAGTGTGGTTGTTGAGTCTCCAGAGTAAAAGATTCTTTGGGTTCATGATTCTCCAGTGGAAAAGACATTCTGCCTAGATTAATAATGGATTTACACAGAAATGTTGAAGAGTGGATGTACCTTGGTTATAGAGAAACTAATGCAATGGTAGGTTGATTCAGAGTGGACTAACTAAATGCATGTCTATATGCGATGAAGTATGGAAAATGCAAGAGGTGGTCCGTTTTAAAATCGCAATTGTAATTAATTATATAAAATTAGTAGAGGCGCAAGAGAATACAAACAATGATTAAGGAAAACGAGTTTCAATTCATTAGACGACAAAGGTGCAATTATTTTTAAGCACGCCGAATGAACTAATAGCAAATAAGATTAACATCCACACCAGATCGGGTGTCAAAATAAACGACAATAGAAAATAAAAACCTTATACCACAATCCACACGTGTAGGAGGCGGTATTGACGGTTGGAGGGCATTCATGGTCGCTGCAACGTCGGGGTGTTGAGAGAGGGGTAGGAAAGGTTAATGAAGGGGAGAAGGGGTGGGATCGGGCCGGCTGTAGGTAGTCGGGTTTGGATAGGATGGGGAAGGAGGTGGGGGCTGTAGGGGGTTTACAGTGGAGAGGGTTTGATGTTGGCAGCAATGGAGAACAGGGAGGGTGTCTGGTCAGGGCTGGGGAAGTGAGGAGGGGAGGCAGTAGGCCTGGTAGAGGGGCTGACGGGGATGGGGAAGAAAAGGAAGGGCGGCGGTAGGGCTGGACGTTGCCATAGAATGGATGGGAAAGGGTTTCCTGTAAGGAAATTGGCGGGATGGATGTGTCGGCTTGGCTGGAGAGAACGTCGGGAAGAAGGAACGCCAAGAGTAAGAAGAGTTGTGACTGAGGGAGGAGGTGGGTTGGCCGGGGAAGAAGAGGGAGGCGGAGGGGACTTACCTTGTAGTCGCACCAGGAGCGGGAGGCGGTTTCTTCCCAGCATCGCACTCGAAGAAAGCTGACCGACGGGTTGCAACTGCAATCCAACCTTTGATCCCTGCAATGAACCGTTGCCTGCATATTTAAAGCCCTAATAATAATTGTTGTTGTTTGCAACTGTAGGACCCACATAAATACCCGAATCGGAAGGTTCATACTGTTTGGACGATCGGGCGTTAATTACAACCTAAAACATAAAAAGTAAAATATGAAATCGACTCGAATCGACCATCCGGACACAACCACGAGCTCGGATCGTCCGACTTGGTAGTGGATCACCACCTCCTGCGGAAATACACCTGTGTCGGACGGTGCGTGTCATCAACTCCTCCCGGCTTGAAAGCACTCATATCCTACGAGTGTAGACGGTCGTACTCTATGTGTAGTCATGGGGCGAGTCTCTCGAGCTGCTCAGAAGAAATCTATGTAGCATCGTGTAGAGGACGACCGCTCCAACGGACAAGATAACGTACAATATCTCGCCTGCCCGCGGTGCAGAAGTCGTGATCAACGATCTGAAGTATGTCGTCTGTAGGAGTAAATGGCTTTGGTTGTAATGTATCTCCGTCTAATTGCTAGATCGGTGGAACCGTCGACGGTGCAATGCGATACTCATGGAGTGACTCCTCAGGTAAAGGGTCCACATCAAGGTTGTCAGGATCAAGATCCTAGATAAAATTGTTTTGAGGTAGGATCGGATCTGATAGTATGGTCGGATCGAGGATCGCTTTATAAAATCAGGATCGGTTTACAAAATTTGGATTGTAGAATCGTAAGATCCTATGATTTGGATCGCGATCCTGACAACCTTGGTCCACATACACGGGCTCCTCGTAGCAAGGAGACAGATCCTCTAAGTTGAATACTCTGCTAATGCCCATACCATGAGGGATGTCAATCTCATATGCATCCGTACCAATCCGCCGCACGACTGTATAGGGACCCATCTTGCGAGCGCTTATTTCTTTGTTGGTCGTTGTGGGGCGCTCTTAGGTCAATGTTAATCAACACTTGCTCTCCTGCGTCAAAGTTGTTCTCGCATGTACTGCTCTGCTTGATCTTTGTAGTAATCATTACTAGATGCAATTTTCTTACAGACCGACTCATGAAGTGTATGCACGTGCTGGATGAAAGACTCTACTTACTCACTGGATCTGGACTCGAGCGGAATCCCCATCAAGTCAATAAGTTTCCTAGGCCCATACCCTAACATGATATGGAATGGACTCAAACATGTGGTCATATTGACGAAACTATTATATGCAAATTTGTCTATAGGCAGAACAGAATCTCAAGTGGATGGACTATCCCCAAAAGGCAACGTAGTAGTGTCCTAAGACTATGGTTAATAACCTATGTTTGCCCATCCATCTGCGGGTCGTAGGCGGAGGAGAATTCATGATTGTACCAGTCTTCTTCCATATTGTCTTCCAAAAATAGCTCATAAAACGCACATCGCGGTCAAAGACTATGGAAGTAGGAAGTCAATGATACTTAAATACCTCTCTAAAGAATAACACAACCACGTGTGAGGCGTCAGCGGTCTTTCGACAAGGGATAAAAAAGGTCATTTTAGAAAAACGGTCCACCACAACGAAGATCGAATCGAGCTTCCTCAAAGTGCGAGGGAGCCTGAGAATATAGTCCATACTAATATTGTTACAGGGCCTCTAAGGGACGGGTAGTGGGATGTAAAGCCCAATGGTCTGGCGGGACCCCTTCGCGGTCTGGTAGAGTCGACAATGCCTAACAACCCTAGTAACGTCCTTCTTCAGGCCAGGCCAGAAGAATCGATCATGGACTATCGCAATCGTCTTGTCTCGACCGAAGTGTCTCGCTGCTCCGCATGTGTGTAGCTCCCAGATAAGGAAATTACGGAGGGACGACTGAGGAACGCAGAAGCGTGAGCCCATGAATAAGTACCCGTCTGAAATCGAATAACCCTCACGAAGATTAGGAGGCTCCCTCGATAGTGCAGTTTAAATGTCACCGAAATCTGGGTACCTTGGATAATCGTAAGCTAGTGGCTCAAAGCCCACTACTCGAGTGCTCATGGTGTAGAGAATGCTGACTCGGCGACTCAAGGTGTTAGCCAATTTGTTCTCAACACCTACTCGGTGTTTGAGAACATAATGAAACTCCTGCATATACTCCACCCATTTTGCATTACGGTGACCCAATTTCTTTTGTGAGTCGAGATACCTCAACGCCTGATGGTCACAATACAGAAAGAACTCCTTGTGCAGAAGGTAATGATGTCAGTATCACAGTGCCTGTACAATAGTATAGAACTCTCAATCATAGTTCGAATACTTCTGTCGGACATCATTCACCTCCTCGCTGAAGTAGGCAACAGAATGACCCTCCTGGCTAAGTACTGCGTTAATGCCAACTTCTGTCGCATCACAGGCTACTTTGAATGCCTTGGAGAAATCAGGTAAGCGCAGAACAGGAGCAGTAGATAGTCTCTCCTTAATTTCCACAAAGGCTCGAGTGGCAGCCTTCGTCCAAACGAAATCACCTTTGCGGAGGCAGCTTGTAATGGGGGTCATAATCGAGCTGAAGGAACGGACAAACCTCCTACAGAAGGTGGCAAGTACATGAAAGCTACGGGCCTCATGAATGTTCGTCGGGATGGGCCACTCACGAATCGCCCTGACCTTGTCAGGGTCAACGGATATACCAGACGTCGAAACCACATAACCTAAGAAGTGTACGGATGTAGACAGGAACGAGTACTTTTTCAAGTTGATGTTACGATGTTCCTTCCGTAAGAGCTCGAACACCAGACGAATATGGCGGAAGTGCTCGGTGCGGCCCTGGTTGTATATCAAAATATACAATCAAGAATTTGCCCATGTGGGGCCGCAGAACCCGTGTCGTCACTCTCATGTCCTTTGTCTTGAAGGTCCTCTTCCACTCATGCCCCTCTCTAACTTTAATATGATGGTACCTGCTATGAAGGTTGATCGTCGAGAAGATCTGGGCATCGGCCATCGAGTTCAGGAGATCATCGAGACGGGGAATCAGAAAACGATACTTCACTGTGATCTAATTTATGGAGCGGCTATCAATGCACATACGCCAGTTCCCATCCTCCGTCGGAGTAAGAAGGGCTGGTACAGCGCAGGGGCTTAGACTCTCTCGTATAAACGTCTTCCGCAGAAGATCATCAACTTGTCGTTTTAGCTCGGTATGCTCGGACGGATTCAGGCGAAAATGTGGGAGATCGGGAAAAGATGCCCCGGGATCAGATTGATGGCATGTTAGATGTCCCTCAGTGGGGGAAGCTCATCAGGAAGCTCCTCCGACATAATGTCTATGAAATCATCCATCAGCTGACGAACATCTGGATCAATAATCTCATTCTATGTTGCACCGACACCGACAATCGACACGACACGACACGCGACTTGTCAATTCTCAAAAAATATCATATTCCGACACGCTGGGGCACGTATATTAGTGAAGAGGAAAAGAAGATGTATTCAATAATAATGATAATGTTAGTCCCTTACTCATACATATACTTGAGTAAGTGGAAACCTAAAAATAAGGAAAAAGACATAACTACCCCGACACGGGGTGTACATATACAAAGATAAAAATGACTTGGACATAACATTTCACAACTTTCCCCCTCAAGTCAGACGAAAGATATCAGTCATCCCAATTTTTTGGATATTGTCGGTAAACACATCACACCCTAAGCTTTTGGTGAACACATCGGCCAACTGATCCCTGTAGTGAACAAACGGAGTAACAACGGTTTTCTTATCCAAGTGATCCTTAATAAAGTGTCGATCTACTTCGACATGTTTTGTCATGTCATGCTGGACCGGGTTATGAGCAATACTAATTGCAGCCTTATTATCACAAAATAAGGAAAAGGGAGCTGTCACAGGAAAACCTAAATCCTGTAACACGGTGCGCAGTCATAATCCCTCACATAAGCCTTGGTCCATGGCACGATATTTTGCCTATGCACTTGACCCGGCCACCACATTCTGCTTCTTGCTCTGCCACGTTATGAGGTTACCTCCAACAAAGGAGCAGTGTCCTGTTGTGAACTTTTTGTCATCCTGGCAACCAGCTCAATCTGCGTCAATAAAAACCTCAATCTCCAATTTGTTGTCCCTAGAGAATAGGAGGTCGCGACCAGGAGCTTTCTTTAAATACTGCAGTAGACGAGACACCGCTTCTTGATGTCTGATTATAGGAGAATGCATATATCTGCTAAGAATACCAACTTTATACGTAATATCGGGACGTGTATGGGATAGGTATATAAATTTTTCGACCAATCTTTGGTAACGTGATACATTTGCATGATCACCATCACCATCTTCATCAATCATGTAATTTTCCTTCATATGGGGTATTCGTAGGAACACAACCAAGCATATCAGTTTCCTTTAGGAGATCCAATATGTACTTTTGTTGGGATATAAAGATACTCCGCTCCGATCTAACCACTTCGATGCCCAGGAAGTACCATAATCTTCTCAAGTCCTTCACTTCAAATTCAGTCGATAGGAGGTTCTTGAGGTTGACAATCTTCTCTGTATCATTTCCAGTAATCACGATGTCATCCACGTAGACAAATGAGAACCACAACACGTTCATGACTTCGGATGAACATGGTATGATCCGATTGGACTTGCTTGTACCCAAACTTGAGCATTGTTGTGAGAAATCTTCTAAACCAAGCCCTTGGAGATTGCTTCAGGCCATATAAGGATTTCCTTACACGGCAGACAAGCCCTTCAGTTCCTTTATTCACAAATCCGGGAGGGAGATTCATGAACACCTCCTCAAGCTCACCGTGGAGAAATGCATTTTTCATGTCCAATTGATGAAGTTCCCAGTCCAGACAAGCTGCACATGATAACAGAACCCGAATAGTCCATTTTTTCTACAGGAGCAAAAGTCTCCTGATAATCAACTCCTTGAGTCTGGGTGTATCCTTGAGCGACAAGACGCGTTTTTACCGTTCCACCTTGTCATCTTGGTTCTGCTTAACAGAGAAGACCCACCGGGAACCTATAGCTTTCTTTCCTGAAGGGAGAGTGGTAATATCTCACGTATGATTTTTGTCCAAGGCGGACATCTCATCTCGCATAGCCTGTGTCCAAGTCGGTATTGTCGATGCTTCCTGTCATGTTTTAGGAATAACAGCTGGAGAAAGAGATGAGACAAAAGTCTGATGAATCAAATTAAGATGACTATAAGACACATGATTAGAAATCGGATGTTGCGTGGAAGTAGATTTACCCTTTTTCAGCAAGGCAAGAGGCATATACAGGTCGGCATCATCAGAATCAGAGTCCGAAGTCGGCACTGGTAGAAGTGGAGCGGCGGTGACCTGTGTACCTGAACGATGGTGGTATACATGGGGAGAAGGAGAAATCATAGTAGAGGAGTCTGATATCGGGATAGGAGCTCTGGGTACCGGACTGGAAGGAGGTGAAGGAATAGAGGAAGAGGATGGAAGAAGAGGTAGAGGGGCAACAGTAACATCATCCGTAGTAGTACTCTCCCCTTGACGAAGAACATGAGTCGAGGACGGAAAGTAGGACTCCTCCTCACGAAAGATAACATCCATGGTACAGAACATACGCTGGAAGAAGGGATGATAACAGCAATACCCTTTGGTCGTGGAGGAATAGCCAAGGAAGACACAACGTTGAGCCCGAGGGTCAAGTTTGTCACGTTGAGGTTAGTACACGTGTATGTAACAGACGCACCCAAAGACACGGGGTGGCAAATGGGAAGTATGAACCACGCCAAAGGTAGAGAGACGGGCTAGAGGAGTAGTAAATGAGAGAATACAAGAAGGAAGACGTTTGATAAGATGTGCAGCAGTAAGCACCACATCACCCCAATATGGTTTAGGAAGATGCATCGTCAAGAGGAGACAACGTGCAACCTGGAAGAGATGCCGATTTTTCCGTTCGGCCACTCCGTTTCGAGTAGATGTGTAATCACAAGTTTTCTGGTGAATGATACCGTGAGAGGTGAGGTAAGCGTCAAAGGAACCACGATCGTCATACTCTCCATTATCACTTCAAAAAACACGGATAGTGGCATTAAATTGATATTTCACCATGTTATGAAAGACTTGAAAACATGAAAAAATGTCACTTTTCTTTTTTAATAGATAAACACATGTAGTATGTGAGTAACAATCAATAAAGGTGTCGAACCAGCGAAAACCAGTCAACGATACAATGGGGGATGGCCCCCAAATATCAGAATGTATAACATCAAAAAGAGTGTTACTAGGAAAAGAAAGATGTGACGAGATCTGTTGCACATGTTTAGACCGATCACAAATATCACAAGAAAATTTCGGAAGAAATGGTAAAAAAATAGAAAATAATTTTTGCAGGTAGACGGAGGACGGGTGTCCCAAACGCAGATGCCAACGGTGAACATCCTCTGCAGTAACAGTAGAACTGGAAAGGGCCTGAGAACGGGGAGTGTGTACAAGCCGTCACTGCACCTACCACTGTCAATGTTCTGTTTAGTACCCAGTTCGTGAAAAACACAAGAATCGGGAAAGAATGTTACGGAGCAATTAAGACTTAAGAGATTTTGTAAGATTACTGATGGAAAGTAAATTGCGTGGAAAAGAGAGAACGTGAAGAACAAAGGTAAGAGATATGGACGGAGAACAAGAAATGTTGCCCTTGCCCGAAATAGAGGACAACGATCCGTTAGCAGAAATAACTTTCTGCTTAGCAGACAAAGGAGTATAAGAGAGAAAACTTGAGGACCCAGTCATGTGGTGGGTAGCACCGGAGTCGAGCACCCATTCAGAAGGTGAGGTGGTAGCCGCATGAGCACTAGGCATAGCAACAGTGGCAAGAGAAGTAGAGTTTCAGTGACCGGATCGGACTGAGAGTGCAGCAAGCGGCGAAAGGCATCCAACTCATGAGAAGTAAGAGAGGAGGAAGCTGAAGACTAGGACTCATCATAGACATCAGTAGTGTAAGCAGCGTCATGAGAACGGTAGCCACTGTGCCTATGGCCCCCACGACCAGGTCTATGGCCCCCACCACGACCACGAACGCGACTAGGAGGTGCCAGATGCGGATGAAGTTTGAAGCATGCCTCCTGAGAGTGTCCCCGTCGACCACAGTGATCGTAGATAGACACTGAAGATGCGGGAGTAGGGATGAGGCCACGGCCAATACTCGTCAAGGCAGAACAATCAGGAGGAGTCATAACACTGAGAGACTTGTGGCGGTCTTCATCACCTAGAATTATGTTGAACGCCTCCCGAAGGGATGGAAGAGGAGAACGGTAGAGAACATGTGTCCGGACCACATCAAATTCCATATTCAACCTCATTAAGAAGACATGAAGACGAAAGCAGTCCTCCCGTTGCTGTAACGGGACGGCATCTGCTGTACACGCTGGAATGAAATGTGCAAATAGTCCAGTTCTTGATACAAGCGCTCAAACTCCGAGAAGAATGATGAGACAGTCATTGACCCTTAACGTAATTCCAAAATGCGGCTAGTGAGCTCATAAATCTGTGTGGAACTACCGATCTGAGAGTATGTTTCACGAGCATGAGTCCAGATCTCGAACGCAGAGTCCATCAGCATATAGCGCTGATAGACCTTGGGAGACATCGAATGCAGAAGCCAAGACACAACTAGAGAGTTGTCAGAATCCCAGCGCTTCCAAGAGGGATCAAACATTGGAGGCTCCGTAATCGACCCATCGATATAGCCAAAAATCTGTTGACTACGGATGACCTGTTGAGCAGCACGAGACCATTCCAGGTAATTCGTGTCATCCAGAGGAACCGTGGTAATCTTCAAGGAGCTAGAGTGGTCATGGGATCGTTGAGGCTCAACCATCGGTGGCTGGATCACGCCCGGAGAAGAAACAGATGAATCGGGTTCACCAATACCAACACAAGAAGCAGCACAACAGATCAGCAGCACCTTATTATGTCATACAGATCAACAGATCGGCGCACAGACAGCGGCACAGGAGCAGGACAGCGGCCCGGGGCAGCAGCACAGGCAGCGGCACGATAGTGGCACAGGAGCAGGACAGCGGCACGGTAGCAGCACAGACGGCACGGATCAGCACTAAGAGGGCTACGAGAATTTCATGAAGAAGAGGGAGAGGAGGGTTGCTTCATGGAGGAACGGCGGCGGCGTTCCTCTCAGCAGCCGACAAGAGTGTCGCCCGGCATCACGATGAGGAAGAAGCGCGACGGGAGAGCTGTGGTCGTGTGCAGAAGAAGCGCGACAGGACGGTGAAAGCAATCCAAGCGACGGCGAGTTCGGGGAAGGCTCTGGCACGGATTTTTTTTTCCGGGCTCTGATACCAAGTGGAGAGAAAAATAGGTGTATTCAATAATAATGATAATGTTAGTCACTTACACATACATATACTTGAGTAAGGGGAAACCTAAAAACAAGGAAAAAGACAACTACCCTGACACGGGGTGTACATATACCAAGATAAAAAAAACAACTTGTACATAACATTTCACAACTATATTAAATATTTATTTTTTATAATTATGAAAATTCTAAAATATTTAACAAAAAATAAAAAAAATGAACAATTAACAAATATTCAAATAAACTACGTCATGTTTAAATATTATTCATCAAATATTCAAATGTAAAACTTAACAAAAGGTCAAAAAATTATAAAACATTTAACACATTATCATTATATATCATCAGTAAAAATAATGGATTCTCAAGCAAACTTTTTCTCTCACTTTCAATCTTCTTTTTTCTAGAGAAAATATACACATCACTAGTAGATTCATCTTCACTACTTGAAATACTAGAATGGGGCAAAGACACTTTTTAAAAACAAGATTCGCAATTTTAGCATTCAACTCTTCTTCTAGTTTTTCCATCTCAAATAGATTACTCTTTGAGAATTTTACACATTTTCCAATTCTTTTTCCACCAATCATAAACAAATGTGCTCTCACTCTTGTAATATGAAGTTATAAAACATTTTTCGCAAAAATTGTACTTTCAAGACAAATTGTCTCCCGCCTCACCATAAGTAACTAACTTAGGGACACGATTGTCCAATTGAGCGGGACACGCGAGTCCCGCGTGAGCCAGCATGTCGGGCTTCTGACACGCATGTCAGAGTATCGGAGAGTCAGACGGGTGTCGGGGAGTCAGACTGGTGTCGGAGAGTCTGACGGGTGTAAGAGAGTCTGACACCGACACGCTGGGCATTTTAAAGTGTCAGTGCTTCATAGTTCTCAATCTCACTAGGGGGCTCGGTCTCCATCGTGGCCGCCACAATGAACATAACCCCTGCCTCTAAACTCTCTCAGGAAATCACCCTTCCTCAAGGCATGGAGGGGTCTCGAAGATCCCGCACTAACTGAAGCATCAACCTTGTCATTGGGAGGATCTCTAGATTGGGTCGGGGTAAGGGTAATATTTCGGCCCTTGTCGAAGAATACACACGTGATGGACCGGACATAATACGTGGCATAATGATCATATAACCAGGGTCGCCCGAGAAGAACTGTGTGACGCCCATGGGGATAACGTCGCACCAAACCTGGTCCTCAGTGGTCGCTAAGCAAATCAGCAGCACACATCTGTGTAGCCTAGATGGTGGACTTGTCCACCCCAATGACACGATATGGATGTGGATGGAGCTCGGCAGTAAGTTACATCCTTTCCTACCCTTTCCTAGCGATTATATTTACGCACCTACTGATATCAATGGCGAGCTTGCAGGGGCCTCCTGTGCTCAGGAAATAAATAAAGAAGATAGTGGTGCGGCGCTAATCCTCCTCTGCACGAGGGGTGTGGAGGAGGCGTCGTAGGACTCCTAACCATGCTTTACGACGATTGTAATCTCCTCAATCAGTAAATTCATAATCGGACATTGTGCTGCGAAGTGCCTTCTACCCAAACATCGATAACATTGGATGCCCCCAGGCTTGGGGCCAACAGGTACAATAGCTTTTTTCGTCGCGTGTGTGGGAATGTGTCGGGTGGCAGTAGTCGTGGAAGGAGTGGGTCTCCTAGCTGGTGTGGCATCGGGTCGAGAGATGACCTGCATTGATCCTGCAGTGCGCAAATAATGCGCGTACTCCAGAGCAAGATGAAAAATCTGCTCTGCTATCTCAATCCTATGGAGAATTAGCACCCTTCAGATGTCGGCCCTAAGTCCAGTCCGGAAACGAGATGCAGTGACGATGGGCTCCTCCTGAATATCACTGCGAACCACTAACTCGTCAAATCGTGACATGTAATCAGCAACGGAGAGGGTCCCCTGACGCAGTGCGTAAAGCTGATCTAAAAGCTGATCGTGATATGAGACTGGAAGGTATTTATCTCCCAAGCGTTGTTTCATCTTATCCCATCGGATGATGGGGTAATAATCGTCCCGCTCAAGAGACCTCTCCAGACTTGACCAATATATTTTTGCTTGGCCGATCAACTTCATCTTGGCAAGTCGTACATGCCTCTCGTCACTCATCTCAAACCAGTCAAAATAGTGATCCATATCCATGAGCCAATCACTAAACGTCATCGGGTCCAGGTGACCATCAAAGGAGGGAGCGTCAATGTGGATTTGTCGGGTGATGTCATCCTTCTCTGGAGTCATCCCACGGCGTTGCTCATGGTAGTCACTGTACTCATCATGAAAGTCATAGTCGTATCATGCAGGTGGGATTCGATCTCTATGCCCAAGTGGGGGTGGTTGACGTAGTACATCAAGAGTTCGATGATTCCTCCCAGGTTCCTTCTGATAATCATAACCACGATAAAAATTCCCTCTCTCAGGAGACGGGGGGTCTTGGCGAGGGATGTCTCTACCACGTCTCGTGGGAGAGGTGTAGCACCTCGGGATCCTCGAGAGGATCCTCGTCCGGGGGAGGAATCGCTCGACCTCTGGGGATCTCTAACTGATCAACTCTGGTGCTAACCCTAGCGATATTGCCCCAAAGGGTTTCAAATTGGACTCCCATCCGATCAAATCGATCGAGAACAAGTCTTTGAAACTCAACGGACGTCATGTCCGACTGTGAACTGGTGGTCCTTTTGTCGGTGTGATTGTGACTCGACATGGACTGACGATAATCCCTACCACTACGCAACATACAAGTGGCTCTAACTTAGTGCTCTGATACCAATTTGATGCAGTGGTAGGTTGACTCGAAGTGGACCCATAAAATGCAAGTTTATATGTGATGAAGTATGGAAAATGCGAGAGGTGGTCCGTTTTAAAATTGCAACTGTAATTAATTATATAAAATTAGTAGAGGCGCAAGCGAATACAAATAATGATTAAGGAGAACAAGTTTCAATTCATTAGACGACAGAGGCACAATTATTTTTAAGTACGCACAGAATAAGCCCTGCAAATCGCACAACGAATGAACTAGCAAATAAAATTAACACCCACAACAGATCGGGTGCCAAAATAAAGGACAATAGAGAACGAAAACCTTATACCACAATTCACACATGCAAGCGGCAACAATGATGGTTGTTGGAGAGCATTCAAGGTCGCTGCAACGTCGGGGTGTTGAGATAGGGGTCGAAAAGGCTAATGAAGGGGAGAAGGGGTGGGATCGGGTCGGCTGGAGGTGGTCGGGTTTGGATAGGACGGAGAAGGAGGTGGGGGTTGTATGGGGTTCACAGTGGAGGGGGTCTGATGTTGGCAACAGTGGAGAACAGGGAGGGCGTCGGATCAGGGCTGGGAAAGTGAAGAGAGGAGGCGGTAGGGTCGGTAGAGGGGCTGACGGGGATGGGGAAGAAAAGGTAGGGTGATGGTAGGGCTGGACATTGCCATAAAAGGAAATTGGCGGGCGGAAAGCGTCGACTTGGCTGGAGAGAACGTCGGGAAGAAGGAACGCCAGGAGAGGAAGAAGAGTTGTGGCTAAGGGAGGAGTTGGGTTGGTCAGGGAAGAAGAGGGAGGCGGAGGGGACTTAACCAGGAGTCGCACCAGAAGCGGGAGGCGATTTCTTCCCAGCATCGCACTGGAAGAAAGCGGACCGACGGGTTGCAACTACAATCCCACCTTCGACCCCTGCAATGAACCACTGCCTGCCTATTTAAAGCCCTAATAATAACTATTTTTGTGTGTAATCGTAAGACTCACATAAATACCCTAATCGGACGGTTCATACTGTTTGGGCCGATCGGGAGTTAATTACAACTCAACACATTAAAAGTAAAATATAATATCGACTCAGATCGACCATCCAGATACAACCACGGGCGCGTATCGTTCGACTGAATAGAGGATCACCGACACATGTGCAAGACAGTGCGCGCCATCAGAAACCACTTTATGTCTCCAACTTTATAGCCTTTATTTTACATATGATGTATATCTTATATTTGGTTTATCCTTTATCTGCTATTACGATATCTGTGGCTTTGAGGGAAAGGTTTTAATTCTCTAACCCCACCCCCACCCCTCCAGAGAGAGATCCAGTATTATTTTCCACACTTTCATTTACGAGATGATTTTTGCATAAAATTTCAAGCTTGATCAATCACATACTAAAATTGTTACACTCATATTAATGGGAGACATGCTTTTAAGACTCCACGAGTGTATATAAATATAGGTTTTAAGCATGTTTTCGAAAATAGACACTGTGTTACGTATTTGCATTAAAACCCATGCCGATAACTTGGAAGTTCCTTTAAATGATCACATCAATGATATATATTAGAGAGGGCGTGTTGTTGATATAGAATCAAGCATAACGATATAAAAGTAAGAGATAAAAGCTAAATAAATATGTTACGAGCTAGTCCGTAACGAGTCGATAGCATTGTCGAAAGAGGCGGGAGGTGGACAAGACAGAGGAGGGGGATACTACGTAGTTGGAACCGTGTCTGCCTAAGCAGGTGTGCTCGGGAGAGAGAGGGAGATATCACAATTTCATACAAAGATAAGGGAAATGGATTGAATTCTTCGAAGCATGCATTTCTACCTTACACGCCTTTAAATAGATCTTATATTACTCCACACTTAATGACTCCTAACAAAAAATTACGTCTAATAAAAGACAACATCGGATGACTCAAAATAGTTAAAAAACGATTAACAAAAACAACTCGATATCCAGGCACGAAGCTAACTAGGCCTGAAGCCCATAACAACACTCTCGCCTTTCAAAATGAGCTAGCTCTCAAGCTCAAAGGAAGAACAAAGTTGGCATCTGCTTCACCGAATTCCCTCGTCGTCAGAGTCATCCACGTCCAGATAGTAAAGCCTTTCATTGCTAGTATAGTGCGCATTGGAGTTATAACATAACTCTTTTGCATGTTGTTTAGCATTTTTGCGTGAGACCAACGATAGATTTGTTGGGATTGGTCACCCTCAGTTCTTTCGTCCCGAGTCCATGCGCTTGTAGTTATATAGACATCTCTATCTGATGAAGTCAACATTCACACAGTCTGGCTGAACTCATAGCGGTTACTAAGTCCCGTGAACACCCATACTTGACATCGAGTAGCAATCATTTGTGAAGTAGTCCATAAAGATGGCGTACTTATGCTCATGTAGCATTGACGAAACATGAGCTAGGAAGACCCGAACTAATTCCAGATAAGTGTCCAAAGAACCAATTTGTTGCAATGTTGTTGCACAGAGGATTGTTGTTGTTGAGGGGTAAATCACATGTGGCAAAACTTTTTAAATTCTTCCCACGTCATGCATGATTTTCAATATGCGGGCAATTAAACCAAATTTAAGCCGAACTTAGAAGGTGGAGGGACGTCAAACTAATCTATTATGCGATTGGCATCTGATGATGGTTCAAAATTTGCTCACACCTTGGTAGCCATCTCAATGAATCCCATTATGGGTTAAGAATTTCAACTTGATGTAGAGCAGGAAGGTATTAGCTTCGGGTCGTTCAAGGGTCGGGGGATCAGTGCATATAAGTCGTGGTGGCGGCGGATTACTACTACTGGCTTAGTCATGTGTTGGGACAATAATGACTGGAATGGCAGGTATGAGAACATTGAGCCTGTTGGAGAGTGCACGAATGGATTCTTGTTGTCGCGCCTCAACAAACTTCTTGGTGTTATATCTTAGTAGTCTGAGTTGTCATGAAATTTTGCATCAAGGCTGAAGGCCATAAGCATATTCAATTGGTCCAAATAATCCCTCAAGTTAGTAATAATCGTCAAAAGTGAGGTGGTAGGAGCACGAGAGGATGAGTGGGTTATGGGCTGGCTTGACTCCCCAAAATGGACAGGGTATTTGAAGTATTACACGACCAGTAACACTTTCTTATGATTACGCCAAAATAAGAATACAAAGGATTAAAATAATTATGTCTCCCTTTTTTAATAAATTAATTACTCAAAGGAGTAATTAATTTAATAAATGAGTAATGGGATCCAAGAGACAGAACAAAAACCAATGGAATGCTTGAGTCTTCCCAAAAAGAGATCACATGTTTGATGGTGTGCTCCTCAAAGTGAAAGGGAGTAACTGTCGGCTTCTGCGAGGTACGGGAGGTTGGGGGGCTCAACAGAGGCGAGGATTGAGCATAGGAGTGTGCACTGCATAAGGAGAAGAGAATACATGAAGGATGAAGGGCTCGAATGATGGGTTGGAGGCCGACGTAATCCCTGCATTGTCGATTTAGTAGGCTTTTTGGTAAGCAGAGGTATGTGTTGATTTACCAAGGTCTCGTTGGTGTGGAGAGATAAGAGGAGTGGATCGGCTGGCAACTTTGGTGTTGATGACGATCTTCTAGGTCTACATTAAAGCCAAAGCTCTATGTCAACGATTAGCAGCTAGGCTTTGTTAGTTGTGGCTAAACGTGGAATTGAAACTTTTGGAGAAGGATATAGGCTTGAGGTTGGGTAGCTAAAGATGGCTTGGGTTGGATGCAAGCTTGAGTTCACTAGCTGGCAGGAGCCCATTTCTTTGAAATTAGAAAAGAAATGGAAATATCGTTGGAAGTGGTTACAGAGAACGTGAATAGAAGGATAGGCTCTAATACAAAGTTGTTACAGGCTTACACGTAATGAGTCGATAGCGTCGCAGAAGGAGTGGCCAGAGGTGGAGATGACAGAGGCGGATACTATGGACCCTAAATCATGGTTGTCTAGGGGGTGTGTCAGGAGTAAGAGAGCTACCACAATCTCATACAAGGATAAGGGAAATGGATTAAATTTTTTGATGCCTTCGTTCTAGTCGTACATGCCTTTAAATAGGTCTTAGATGGCTTCACTCATAATGACACCTCCAAACAACCAACTACATCTAATAAAAGATAATTAGATAAAAGACAACATAGAATGATTTGAAAATAATTAAAAAATAATTAATAAAGGGAATTGCTAAAGATAATGCAAATTTGGCAAATGGCACCGCATAATGTTAAATTTAGGAAATAAATTCAATCCTAAAAATAAAACCTAATGGCACCCGGTAAATCGCACCTATCCATTCCGATGTCGCTCCCGATACGATGCTAACCCTAGGCGTCGCTCCCTCCCGTCACACTCTCACCAGCTCGCCGTTCCAGCTGAAGCCCCTCCCTGGCCCTCAACATCTCCTCTCCAGCCGTCGCTCCATCACCTTCAGCCCTCAAGGTATCCTCTCCAGGCGTTGGTCCTTCCCTACCCTGAAGTTCGCCACTCCCTGCCACTTTCCGTCTGGTAAAACTCCTTCCACTGATTTCATTTTTTTTGTTTTTCACCTACCCCCGCAGTCTTGTGATACCATTCATCTGAGATCATATTCTTAAACATTTATGTCATCCAGAACTCAACTTTTACCGGGTGAGAATCAATATCTGCCTGTAACCAACGAGACCATTGACCAAGTGACGAAATGTTAACTTCTTAGGAAAATATTTAGAGAACAGCATCTCTTCAAAAAGAGCAGCAGCGCTCACAATTTCCCTCATTTTACAAAATCCAGCAATGAGAATGTTGTATGTTACAACATTAGGAACAAGACCATGCGACTGCATCTCCCTAAAGAGAGATGTAGAACCATCAAGATCACCACTTTTACAAAATTCATTAATTAATGCAGAGTAAACAACTATATTAGGTTTGCATTTATGCTTAGCCATGTCACTGAACATCCTTAAAGCTCTATCCATATCGCATTGTCTCACATAACCATCAATTATCATGGAATAAGTGAATGCATCTGGCAAATATCCTTCCTTCTTCATTCTACTGAGACAATTTACAGCTTTCCAAATCCTTGTTCCTTGAAAAACTAACTCCACCGACAACAAACCAAAAAAGCTTTAATTGTTGTCAAGTAGTTGAATCTCTATGTTTTATATAATGCAATTAACAAATTTTCATTTGTGGTGCCTTCAAAAAAATGTTGTGCAATTAACATTTTAGTGTGCATTTAGTCATGTGCGGTGTCTTTAACAAAATGGTGTCAATAGCCAAAACTGTGGTGCCTATAACAATTCCCTTAATAAAACAACTCGATAACCAGGTGTGAAGCACATAACAACAACTAGGCCCGAAGCCCATAACAAGCTATAATAAATAACTCTAACAGTGGAGATAAATATGTAGACTGCAAAACAAATAGAGTGCAAGAGATGTAACTTGGTAAAAAAAGCAAATAAACACGAGAAATCTTACTTGAGAAGAACCGTAAGAAACACTTGAAATCTTTGGAGATGTCCATTTTGGTACAGAACCATCAAATATGTAAGAGCATTCAGTATATGCAGTTCCAATCCCAACTCCAGCACCAAAAGCAACAGATGCCCATCGAGTTATTGGGCTCCCTGTGTAGATAAAGAAGGCAATGAAAGAAGAATTTAAGAGTTGTGCTTATTTAAGCCATTAAATTAATCTGATAAAAAGTAACCATTCTAGTGGAAGGACATTTTGTTCAGTTATTTGTTTAGTTATTTTAGCATTGTGCACAATTTAGCTTTCAGGCGTGCAATTTACTCAGTATCATCTCTTTTACTCAGTATCATCTCTCATAATGATAATATCATCCATATATATAATAAGTATAGATACTTTATTTTCTTCCCTTTAAACAAAGAGAGTGCAATCAAAATGTCATTTATTTGTAACCTAACAGTGTCATTGCTTTGTGAAGTCAACCAAACCAAGCTACGGGGAGTGCCTCTTAAGATGGCAAACTTTACCCGTTAACCCATCTTGTGATAAATTGGTGAAAGCTTCATGTATACCTCCTCTTCTAAGTAACCATAAAGAAATACATGTTTACATCTAATTGTTGTAGGTTCCACCAAAGATAGGACGTGTGATGAACTTTGCACGTGCACCTGATTATGTTTGTTGGAATAGGCATTGACCTTGGGTAGATATGTATGTATTGCCGTCAGGATGGCTGTGCGTCCGTATATAAATACTTTTGTTGCGTTGATTGAGACTGATGAAAGAGTGTCGGTTATGGTTATATATATATATATATATATATATATATATATATGCCACTAAGATGGCTATGGGGTTTTATTTTGACGCCGCACTTTATTATAATTGTTAAAAGGGGGTACCAGTTGTGGGTTTGTATAGGTAAATGGCCTCCAAACTCAGACTAGGGTCTACATATGTATATTGTCGATGTTCCCAACGATGGTTGTGGAACCCTGTCATGTACATGTTGATGTAATATGCGTTGTATGATTGTGAATTGATTATGTGTTAGATTCATACATGATTTGCTAGGTGTTGTGGTGGGTCTGACAGTGATACCCGGTTGCATTCAAAATTGCATTATAGACCCCCCCCCCCCCCTTTTCTTGATGCTCCACATAGAGACGTGTTTGATGTTTGTGTTGCCTAGCTAGCTCTTTTTAAGCATTGTGATTGTAGAACGGAGAAATGAAATAGAAGGTGCAAATATATTCATCATCATAGGGGCATTAAATAGGAACTACAACATGACACCCAACACCGATAGGCGGTGTGGGACTAAACTCAATAACATTAAAATATTGCATATATAATAACTCTAACACTCCCCCTCAAGCTGAAGGGGGACCCTACAGCTTGAACACAACATAAAACGGAAGGTACAAGAAGGTTGACAACGTGTGACAAAACAACAGCCACCAAGCCCCAACCGCGTGTCACCGGGGATACTTCAACCGGGCAAGAGCCACACGACGTTGGTCCACAAAACCGACCATTACCACGCTAGATACACTCGGAGCGGAAACTAGGTCAACCACGAAAGACCAAACCAACCCTACCAAATTCAGAGAAAACAACAAGGAGACACAAACAACATACGAAATCGACCTGGGGGCCATGTGTGATTGAGGCAGGAGTCGGGAAAGAGGTATCCGAGTCGCCGTTATCACAAACACTCCCCCTCACGTGGAATACGTGCATGAAGGCATAGACGGGAGCGGGACTTTATTCAGGCATCACCTGCCCTGCCACCTTGGCATCACCACCAAGGGGCCCACCTGGAGTCAGCACCAGGCAGCTTTATCAGGCCCGCGGGCCGTACACCCCAACCAGCTCTCCGCCACAGCATCAGCACCACGCGGCAGGTTGTTGAGGCCGGGTCTCGAACCCGCACCCCCTAGATAAGAGGCCTTCAAGCAACCTCTCATCACCAACTGATCCGCGACATAGTATCCAGTAAGTCATCGAGTCGTGCGGGTTTTGGAGAAGATCTGGGCACCGGACATAGTATGAGAGGTTGGCCACTTGCATGCTCCGTAGTGGTAGGACTTTTAGAGTAAGCATGGTAGAACCACAGAACACTGAGGACCGAGCGACGAGTTCGAATTCGGACGCCGCTTTCGCTGAGTTCCAACGTCTTGTCCTAGGTCGCCTTGACACCATAGGAGCCCAGTTCGACGATGTGCGTCATGACCTTGCCGAGGTGAACCTTCGTTTAGGCTACTTAGAGGATGCCAGGGACACTCCGACGCAGCGTGACGATTCTCTTGAGGACGACCCTGACGCTCCTCCACGTCGAGGGCAACGCCCGAGGGATGGCCCACCTCCCGCAGACAGTCACCATCGTGATAGTCCTCATCGAGCCCCGATTCCGCCAGTAAGGCGACATCCTGATTTTGCGAGAGATTATAGGCAAGTCCCGGCGAGGGATAGGCTGCCACCCCAGCGTGATGAGTACCGTATGCCACGTCAGCCTCAGCCGGACCCCAGAGATCGTGTGCCCCCACACGGTCGCCGCAACCATCACCAGGATGATTATTATCCCCCGGGTCGGAGAGAGCGTGGTCCCCCACCCGCTCGATACGACTACGCTCATGATGACGACCCCGAGGACTACCCCGATCCTAGGAGAGGGGGCCACTATCATGACATCACTCGTCGCATCCGACTCGATGCCCCTTCGTTCGATGGTCGCCTAGATCCGAAAGCCTTCAGCGATTGGCTCTTGGACATGGACCACTACTTCGAGTGGTACGACATGAGTGACGAGCGTTGCGTCCGCTTTGCAAAGATGAAGTTGATCGGGCAAGCTAAGGTGTTCTGGATTAGTGTCGAGAGAGCTCTAGAGCGGGATGGTTACTACCCCATCGCCAGATGGGACGAGATGAAGGAGAGACTGAAGGAGAAGTACCTCCCCGCGTCATATCGAGATCAGCTATTTGAGCAGCTACAGAACTTACGACAGGGGACACTTACTGTCGCCAAGTACATGACTCGCTTCGATGAGCTGGTCGCCAGGAGTGATATTTCAGAGGAACCTATTGCAACTGCCGCCCGTTTCAAGGCGGGCCTTCGTTCCGATATTCGGAGAGAGTTGATTCCCCACCGCTTGGAGACCGTTGATCATATATTCCAGCTCTCCCTCGAGTATGAGCAGTACCTTTGTTCGTCTAGTACGAGGCAGTTCACCTATCGGACTGATTCCTCGACCTTTAGGAAACCCGCTCCGCCCCAGACCACCACGGCCGCACCCTCGCGCATCCCCGCGGATGCGAAGGGTAAAGCCGTAGCCACTGATGGCCAGCGATCTGGGGGCATTGTATGTTTTAGATGCTCTGGCAGGGGCCACGTGGCGGCGCAGTGCCCCACGCGGAACCTGTTACTTGAGGAAGAGGAGGAACAGGGTTTAGAGGGTGAAGAGGAGGCCCCAGAGGAGGTTAGGGCTGCAGTCGAGGAAGGTTGGGAGAGTGACGCCGAGCGATCATTAGAGGTGGGAGTGATTCGGCGCCTCCTACACACCGCACGTGTGGACGAGGACTGGCGACGCACGACCATATTTTATACGTACTTCCCTAGTGTAGGCGGTCCCTGCAAGCTAGCCATTGATGGTGGGAGTTGCGTGAATATTGTAGCCCAGAAGGCGCTTGACCGTATGCAGGTGAAGGCAGAGCCTCACCCCCATCCGTACCGTGTCGTCTGTGTTGACAAGACGGCGATTCAGGTCACCCAGCGTTGCTTAGTCCCGATCACCATTGCGTCCTTTCAGGACAAGGTCTGGTGCGATGTTATTCCCATGGACGTCGCTCACGTGTCGCTTGGCCGCCCCTGGCTTTTTGATCGTGATGTTACGTGCTTTGGCCGCTCGAACACGTGTGTCTTTTATGATAAGGGGCGGAAGATCACGTTGACACCCACCCAGCCCCGAGATCGACCCAAGGGTGTGGTAGAGTCATCTCCGAGCATGAGCGTCTCGCGACCACTGCATATTCTGAGGCGAGGTGAGTTTCTGCGGGATAGTGCGGAGTCCGACGTTATTTATGTAGTCGCCGCTACCCAGGTTACTGAGGACGCCCCAGTCGATTTCCCACTCGCGGTGCGTCCCCTGTTAGGCGAGTTTGCGGACATTATGCCGGACGAGCTCCCCGATGAGCTGCCTCCCCCTCGGGACATTCAGCATGTCATTGATTTAGTCCCGGGAGCTTCCCTCCCGAACCTGCCCCACTACCGCATGCACCCGGATGAGCACGCTGAGCTCAAACGGCAAGTTGACGAGCTTCTTCGGAAGCAGTTCATTCGCGAGAGCATGAGTCCTTGTGCGGTCCCCGCCCTTCTTACCCCTAAGAAGGACGGTAGTTGGCGTATGTGCATCGACAGCTGCGCCATCAATAAGATCACGGTCAAGTATCGCTTCCCCATCCCACGACTCGATGACTTACTGGATACTATGTCCGGTGCTCAGATCTTCTCCAAGATCGACCTCCGCAGCGGGTACCATCAGATACGAGTTCGCGAGGGGGACGAGTGGAAGACCGCATTTAAGACCAAGGACGGTTTGTATGAGTGGCTAGTCATGTCATTCGGGCTATCCAATGCCCCGAGCACATTCATGCGAGTTATGACGCAGGTGTTGCGGCCCTACATGGGCAAGTTCCTGGTGGTGTACTTTGATGACATATTAGTCTACAGCCAGACTCAGGCCGCTCACCTCGATCATTTGAGACTTCTCTTCGGCACCCTCCGTCAAGAGAAGTTGTATGTGAACCTGAAGAAGTGCGCCTTTCTGTCCGAGTCCGTCCACTTCCTAGGCTTTATTATTTCCTCCACTGGAGTCTCCGTGGACCCTGAGAAGGTCAAATCTATTCGAGATTGGCCTGTACCTAGGAATATCCACGAGGCTCGTAGCTTTCACGGGCTTGCCACCTTCTATAGGAGGTTTGTCCAGGGGTTCAGCACGATCATGGCCCCCTTCACGAGCTGTCTCAAGAAGGGAGAGTTTCAGTGGACCCCCGCAGCCACTAGAGCCTTCGAGGAGATCAAGGAGAGATTGACGACAGCTCCCGTCCTGAGGTTGCCATATTTCAGTCGCGCCTTGAGGTCGCCTGCGACGCGTCTGGTATTGGTATAGGTGGCGTATTGAGTCAAGAGGGACACCCAGTTTTTTACTTTAGTGAGAAGCTGAATGAAGCAAAGCAAAAGTACTCGAACTACGATCGAGAATTTTATGCTATTGTCCAGTCTCTGCGCTACTGGCGACACTACCTCCTCCCCCAGGAGTTCGTGTTGTATTCCGACCACCAGGCCCTCCGTTACCTCGATTCGCAGCGCAAGCTGGGCCACCGGCATGCGAAGTGGGTTGAGTATCTGCAGGATTTTCATTACGTTCTCAAGCACCGCGCGGGTGTTGAGAACAAGCCGGCCGATGCGTTGAGTCGCCGCGTGTCCCTCTTGCAGACGATGACAGCGAGTGTGCAGGGACTTGAGCGACTGATGCTCGATTACCCTACGTGCCCTGACTTTGGTGAGATTTATACCGCCCTATCCCGAGACCCACCCGAACCTGTTGAGGGATACCAGATTTACGAGGGATATCTGTACCGGGCTTCCCGCCTATGCGTTCCTCAGACGTCTTACCGAGATTACCTGATTTGGGAACTGCATGCGGGCGGAGCCGCGGGTCACTTCGGGCGAGATAAGTCCATAGCCCTTGTTGAGGACCGTCTCTACTGGCCTAGCCTCAAGAAGGACGTAGCTCGGGTTGTGCGCCACTGTCGTATCTGTCAGACGGCCAAGGGAAATAAGCAGAACACCGGCCTTTACACGCCCCTACCCGTGTCACACCGCCCTTGGGAGGACATCAGCATGGATTTTGTTCTCGGACTCCCTCGCACCTTACGGAAACACGATTCCATCTTCGTGGTGGTTGATCGGTTTTCGAAGATGGCACACTTCATTGCTTGTCGCAAGACGGCTGATGCGACCCACGTTGCATCTATATTCATGAGGGGTGTCTTTCGGTTGCATGGCCTGCCCAAGTCGATCGTGTCTGACCGCGATGTGAGGTTCATGAGCTACTTTTGGAAAACCCTGTGGCACAAGACTGGTACTATCCTTAGGTTTTCCTCGGCATATCACCCACAGACGGACGGTCAGACTGAGGTAGTGAATAGGAGCTTAGGGAATCTGTTGCGGTGTCTAGCTGGTGAGCATGTAGGTAGTTGGGACTTAGATTTGCCGATCGCCGAGTTTGCCTACAATAGCTCAGTCAATAGGTCCACCGGGTTGAGTCCATTTCACGTAGTTTCAGGATACGACCCTAGGAAACCTATAGACCTTGTCCCGAGCCCTCTAGAGTCCCGCCCTAGTGAGTCTGCTGAGTCATTTGCACGGCATTTGCATGATTTGCATGAGTCGGTCCGCCGACAAATAATAATAAGCAATGATAATTATAAAGCCCATGCAGATAAGCGAAGGCGAGAGTAGATATTTAATGTAGGCGAGAAGGTAATGGTGCAAGTCCGCCCCGAGAGGCTCCCTTCGGGGCCTGCCAAGAAGTTAAGCGCGAGGCGAATAGGTCCATATTCCATTATTAGTCGTATTGGGACCAACGCCTACCGGCTTGACATCCCAGCCAGTATGGGAATTCACCCAGTGTTTAACGTTAAGGATCTGACTTCATACTATGAGCCTCGTGAGTATGTGGACCCGAGCGAGGGGGATGCTCAGCCACCCCCACCACCTGCTAGCCATCCTAGCCCATCCACTATTGCCACCCACCCACCTGGGATTTCGTCCCCTTTGGTTCCCCCGCAGGCACCACCGATCGCATCGGGACCCACCTTCCGAGAGGCGAGAGATGAGAGCGTCACAGAGATCAGATCCCACCAGTTTGTTCCCACCTCGGCCGGACCGCGTTGCCGCTACCTGGTACATTGGCGGGGCCGACCTGACACAGATGATACTTGGATACTACCGGCAGAGTTAGATCGGCTCGCCCCCGGACTTCGACTTCAGTACGATCATCTTCATTCATCGGAGATGAAGGCCTTTCAGTCGGGGGGAGTTGATGGGGAGCCATCGGATGCACTTGGTGGAGCTCGCCGCAAGGCGGGGCCCACATACATGTACTCGTGCAGGAAGACTTGATCGGATCGCCGATCGGACTCCGCGGTTGCGTCCGGGACGTCGCCGCGAGTCAAAACGCTATATTACTTTATATCTTTTGAGTTTATTTTGGTGTATTTGATGGGTTAACCCACCGGCCAATCATAGCCGTTGATTGGGGTTGTCCTAAGTCATGTTTTCTTATAAATAGGATGCTAGGGGGCTGATTTGGGGTATTGTAGAATTTGGAGAAGTGCTTTCCCGGATTCCTGCGATCCCTCCTCGGTGCCGACGCCGTGGAACCCTAGGTGACGACTCCTAGGCCGCCAAACTTCCCCCAAAGGTAAACCCTACCCCCTCCTTCATTTTCCATCTTGTTTCCCCCTATTCCGCCACCGGAAACCCCCTAAATCTCCAGCCGACCGCAGCCGGTCTGCAGCCAAGCAACCGGCCAGAACCCGCCCCTTCCCCCCCCCCCCTGTCCGACGCCGCCTGGGTATCAGCACTGATCCGCGGATCAGTTGGTGATGAGAGGTTGCTTGAGGGCCTCTTATCTAGGGGGTGCGGGTTCGAGACCCGGCCTCAACAACCTGCCGCGCGGTGCTGATGCCGTGGCGGAGAGCTGGTTGGGGTGTACGGCCCGTGGGCCTGATAAAGCCGCCTGGTGCTGACTGCAGGTGGGCCCCTTGGTGGTGATGCCAAGGTGGCAGGGCAGGTGGACTCCTGTCCCTGCATCATAAAAGTGCACTTTTATGATGCGGGGACAGGAGTCCACCTGCCCCGCCACCTTGGCATCAGCACCAAGGGGCCCACATGGAGTCAGCACCAGGCGGCTTTATCAGGCCCGCGGGCCGTACACCCCAACCAGCTCTCCGCCACGGCATCAGCACCGCGCGGCAGGTTGTTGAGGCCGGGTCTCGATCCGCGGATCAGTTGGTGATGAGAGGTTGCTTGAGGGCCTCTTATCTAGGGGGGGCGGGATCGAGACCCGGCCTCAACAACCTGCCGCGCGGTGCTGATGCCGTGGCGGAGAGCTGGTTGGGGTGTATGGCCCGCGGGCCTGATAAAGCCGCCAGGTGTTGACTCCAGGTGGGCCCCTTGGTGCTGATGCCAAGGTGGCGGGGCAGGTGGACTCCTGTCCTCGCATCATAAAAGTGCACTTTTATGATGCAGGGACAGGAATCCACCTGCCCCGCCACCTTGGCATCACCACCAAGGGGCCCACCTGGAGTCAGCACCAGGCAGCTTTATCAGGCCCGCGGGTCGTACACCCCAACCAGCTCTCTGCCACGGCATCAGCACCGCGCGGCAGGTTGTTGAGGTCGGGTATCAGAGCCTAGGTATCAGATACCCGCCCCTTTTCCCCCCCTGTCCACCCCAACCAGCTCTCCGCCACGGTACCCCAACCTGGAGTCAGCACCAGGCAGCTTTATCAGGCCCGCGGGCCGTACACCCCAACCAGCTCTCCGCCACGTCATCAGCACCGCGCGGCAGGTTGTTGAGGCCGGGTATCAGAGCCTAGGAATCAGCAACCCGCCCCTTCTCCACGACTCGATGACTTACTGGATACTATGTCTGGTGCCCAGATCTTCTCCAAAACCTGCGCGGATCAGTTGGTGATGAGAGGTTGCTTGAGGGCCTCTTGCTGGATACTATGTCTGGTGCCCAGATCTTCTCCAAAACCTGCGCGGATCAGTTGGTGATGAGAGGTTGCTTGATGGGGAGCCATCGGATGCACTTGGTGGAGCTCGCCGCAAGGCGGGGCCCACATACATGTACTCGCGCAGGAAGACTTGATCGGATCGCCGATCGGACTCCGCGGTTGCATCCGGGACGTCGCCGCGAGTCAAAACGCTATATTACTTTATATCTTTTGAGTTTATTTTGCTGTATTTGATGGGTTAACCACCGGCCAATCATAGCCGTTGATTGGGGTTGCCCTAAGTCATGTTTTCTTATAAATAGGATGCTAGGGTGCTGATTTGGGGTATTGTAGAATTTGGAGAAGTGCTTTCCCGGATTCCTGCGATCCCTCCTCGGTGCCGACGCCGTGGAACCTTAGGTGACGACTCCTAGGCCGCCAAACTTCCCTCAAAGGTAAACCCTACCCCCCTCCTTCATTTTCCATCTTGTTTCCCCCTATTCCGCCACCGGAAACCCCCTAAATCTCCAGCCGACCGCAGCCGGTCTGCAGCCAAGCAACCGGCCAGAACCCGCCCCTTTTCCCCCCCTGTCCGCCGCCGCCAGGGTGCCAAAACCCGGCCGCCGGCCTTGCTACCAGCCCCAGCCCCTCCGCCCCCTCTTTCCCTCCAAAACCGGCCCCCCAAGGGACTTTCCAGTCCTAGCCGACCACCCCTCCCCCTTCTCCTTCGTGGATCCACTTCCCTCCGCTCCGAAAACCCTAGATCTCTTTCGATCTAGTGCTACCACCCTCCGATCAATTATTCCCTCCACCCAAACTTTCCATTTTTGTTCGGATCCGCTCCAAATCATCGGATCTATTCACCCCCGGCCCGGATCTACTCATTTGTGGCCGGATCCGCCGTCTACCATCCGTTACCGCCACTTTTTGCCAAAGGCAGCCACCTTCATCGCCGCTTCGCCTCCGGTTCCACTTCCGATCGCTCGTTTTGCATCCGGTTCGTCAAATCCTCCATCGCCTCGGATCAGCCCACTGCATCGTGAGTATTTCATGGTATTATGTTTGCACTTGACATTTGCACTTGGTTGTTTATCTATATTTGTGCCGTGATTATAGTTTGGTAGTTGTTGTCTTATATGCTAATAGTTGTTGTGGAATTAGTCGCCGCCGCTTGCTAAGGCCCTCCGCGCGGAGGAAGCCGTTGCCTAATTGCCAAAGTTATTTAATTGTTTCTTTATTTCGGTTAATTGCGTGGCGTTGCTAATTTTCATTGCTTAAATTACTAATTGTTGCTATCCGACTGTTCATTGCATGTAGCATTGCATTCGCATCTCCCCTCACATGTGCACGTAGGGTTCTAGCTTCCGAGCACCACTAGCCTACCCCTACATCAATACTGATGTAGACTCAAATTAGGGTTTTGAAAGTATATTGTTTACCATGCGTTTGATTTTAATTTAAAGAAGGCTGCACGGACCAATTCAAATTTATGTGCGCTAATGACTCTCAAACATTTGAATTTCGCTAATCGTTAATCGATATCTGAGAAAATCTTCTCGGGCGTATTTCCGAGTTGGATCTTCCGCGAGTTCCAAAACGCCCACAGGCAAATTTCACAGCAATATTTTATGAATAACAATAATTTAAAAATAGCAAGAACGTAGAGGCGGGCTCAAAATTATTTAGTTATAATGCATAAATATGAAGCTAACTAATTGGAGCAAGGATACGGGAGATGATGCCGCAACGAGGTAGTCGATCCCGTAGTTCACCACGCAGCAGCAAAGAGACTGAATCACGTCCTTGGTGGCTATTGGAAGCTGAAGGAACTATGACTGGGTTGTTGGAAGGTGGGCAAGGTCAGCGACAAGGCCGGCGGTAGGGCCGGCAGGTGAATCCGAGCTTGATGGCCGCCGGAAAAGGTGAAGTCCATGGCGGTCGAAGGGTTGATGGCGAACGGAGGCACTCTGGACCGAAACAAGATTCCTTCCGTCGGTGGTTCTGCAGGAAGGAGGCGTGTCGTGTGAGACGGTCGTCGTCTCTAATCAACCTCTGCCCCGGGAAGTCGGGAGGACCGCAACAGGGACGGACAACGGAGTCGACTGGAGAATCTGGCGGGATCGTCGTGATGGAGGAGTTGTTGTACCGTAGGCTAGTCGGCCAATCAGAAGAAACGAGGATTTCGTTTCTCTGATATCTGGGGCGCCTCTCCTGTCTTCAGCCTGCTAGTCATATAGGCAAGACCTTTTCAATTTTTCTTTTACTATTTTTCAAATACTACTTCCCAAATAACTTTACTTATTTTTCAAATTATGCATTAACTGTATTTTCAAATAATAATTTTCCTAAACCTCTTGATCAGATGAATATTCTCCAATTTAAATTTATGACGAATATTCTCTAATTAATTGTCTGCCTCCTTAAATAAATTAAACTTGCATTTTTTGTTCTAACTATTTAAAATTACCAGACCTTTTATTCAGGGTCTCATCGGGCAGTCAAACCGGCGAGCCGACAACTTCAAATAAAAGCAGATATGCGAAAAGAAATACATGATAATAAATAAATGCATACTAAAAACATATCCATGACGCATGATGACATCATGAATACTTGGATGCAACGGAGGATGCATCAATTCCCCTGGGGTTGAAAGAGCTCGACCCCAATGAGAATTCGTAAAGACTGGCAATGGAGAAATCTGACGTCGCTGATGTTAGACCGGGTGATATGTTTGCAGCCTCGTCGGGTGGCTTGACGCGCTTCTGAACATGGAATGGACCAAACCTCATGCAATAAACAATCACTGGATCTCTCTTTGAAAAGTACATCACACGGCGATAACGACCGACTATGATTTTGTAATATTCAAAAGTTGTTTGCAATGTATTAGAAATAATTTTATACAATTCCTTTAGATAATTAATATAACTTGCGCATTGAATGAAAAACGTTCATGGAATAAGAGATGATGGTGGTCATGTAGGTGGAGTATTATATAGATAATCTCGAAAAGAGATATATGAAGGAAGCAATGTTTAGAATTATTAAATGTGAACTATGCCTGTGGAAGTACAAAATCTCTGTGTTAGATTCTCCATGATTAAACGTTTAAGAAAATTTTTCAAACTCTTATTAACAAACTCAGTCCGTCCATTGGTTAGAGAGAGATAAACTCTACTAAACTTGAGTTGGGTTCCCTTATGACCCCATAGCATGTACTAAAATTTTGGCATAAAATAGTTGATATATTGTTGCAGCTCCACGAATTCTCGTATGCCCGAAGTATATCGTGGCGAAATAAAGGTGTGATCCCTAAATACGAAGTCGACATAGTAAGGTGTGTGGACTCGGGAAGGTGACACTAAAACAATTGATAAAGAGAGAACTGAGTCTCGGTCATGTGGAGTGAATGGCACAACTGAATCATGACTTGCTTCATGGGGTGGGGATTTTGATGGTTGCGGGGTGAGTAGTAGCGCAGTGGAGTCAACGAAAAGTGAACTAGATGTCGTGGAGGTCCTCTCGTGTGCCCTTGGAATAAGATAGTTCTTTTGGGGAAGAAGAGCAATCTTGTGTCTGTTGTGCTTGAAGGAATGAGAGTTCTTCGTGTCGTCGTGTATGACATGTCGGTCGAACTGCCAAGATCGTCCTAATAGGATGTTACAAACATCCATGACAGTGACATGACATAATACTCTATCTGAATACGTGCTCCCTATAAGAAACTCTACTAGGCAATAGTGTGTCACAGGCATAGTTAATTGACTATTGACTCCAGATAAGCTGTAGGGTTGTTCTAACGGGTGCGTCTTATGGCTTAATATGTCGATCATGCGTTGGGAAATGAAGTTCTCTGTATTGTCATTATCTATGATAATGGAACAAAATTGTCTCTGAATACTTGTAGTGGTGTGAAAAATTTTGTGTCTCCTATGATCATCCTCGGTAGACTTGCTAGGGGTGATCAGGCTATAACGGAAGACACAGACTAAGTGTTTGGCATGTTTGTCTTCCACTTCTATGACATTCTCAGACTCGTGTTGAGATTCAGGCTCATGGTGAGATTCATTAACGTAAACTCCATGCTCAGACTCTCGTCCATCAGTGGAATCAATAACAGCGACAAAATGACGTCACGGGCACACAGACGATTTATGTCCCGGCTCCATGCACTTGAAGCATCGGAATATACCAGTGTTGGACTTATCCTCAATAATCTCCTTTCCCTTAGAGGGAAGAGTGGATGGGGTGGGAGTTCCGACAGTGATGGGAGGGTGAGGGGAATCCGAGATCCTAGCAATGGTGGTAGTGGTGACGCTCATTATAGATCTATCAGTAGACCTAGCTTCGGAGGTCGGCTTCTCTAAGGACTCCACTCTCCATGCTGGTCTCTAATAGAATAGTATAATCCGTTCAGATAACGAGACACGGTTAGAGCTTTATGATTATAAGAACTTATGGGAGAGTGAGGGGAATCTCTCATAAGTTCTTATAATCAAAAAGTTCAAGCTGGTCTTTATTACAATAACGTAACCCGTTCAGATAATAAGACACGGTCATGTCATCATCCTCTCGGAGGTCAAGGCAAGATAGCGTACTAGAAACTCGTTCGTGTATTCATCCACTGATAATTTGTCTTGTCATAGGTTGTGGAACCGACAATAGAGGGTCTGCAAATAATCGGGTGGAACGTATCGTTTTCGAAGTTGCGTTTTAAACTCTACCCATGTAGTGATAGGTGGTATGCTTAGATTAAATCTGGAGCGCACTAGTTGTCCCCACTAAACTAGGGCGGACCCTTTCAGTCTAAGCGTGGCATACTCAACATGCCTAGCTTAGGGAAATTGCTTCCAATCCAAGAAACGATTCATCCGATCACACCAGTCTAAACAACCCTTGGTTTCTAAGTGTCCCTCAAAATCACTCGTGTCTAATTTGACTCGTACTTCGCAACAAGGTTGATTACGTGATTCAGGTTCGGGATGTGCAAGTTCTAGAGGTCTATGGTTAGGGTCTATTTCGGTCACTGGGGCAGGTGCTCGATTTAGGTGTAAGGTGGCTTCTATGGTGTTGACCGATGTGCGTAATCCATTCATTATGTGCCTGAGACCCCCATGTTGGTGGTGAGATTGTCGAACACTTTCATTAAGTCGCTCATACGTTGGGTCAAATCCTTTATGTTATTTTCCAAGTGATCGACTCGCTTTTTCATTTTAAAAATTTTGATTTTAAAATTGTAATTGCACATTTTTTAAATTACTTAAAATTATTTTTATTTTATTTTATTTTTAGAGGAAAAACATGTTGAAAATAAAGTAAGCTCAAAAATGTCTGAATTTTTTTCCCTTTTTTTTGTAAAATAATTTTTTAAAAAAATGAGGGATTACTCAAGTGGGTAGAAAAACAATTTTTTTATTTTGTATGTTAAAAAAACTCAAGTTAAATAATTTTTTTCCTTTTTTTTGACTAAATAAGAATAACAAAAAAATTTATAAAACGTAACGGATCGATCGATTCACGGAAGGAGTGAATCGAAAACATTTGATACCAAACTGATGTACACTCAAATAAGGGTTTTGAAAATATATTATTCATCATGCGTTTGATTTTAATTTAAAGAGAGTCGAGCGGACCAATTCAAATCTATGCGTGCTAACGACTCTCAAACGTTTGAAATTTGCTAATCGCTAATCATTATCTCATAAAATTTTCCCCGGGGTATTTCCGAGTTGGATCTTTCGCGAGTTCCTCACGTCCACGGGCAAATTTCACAGCAATAATTTATGAATAACGATAATTCAAAAATAGCGAGGACGTAGAGGCATGGTCAAAATTGTTTAGTTGGAATGCATAAATATGAAGCTAATTAATTGGAGCAAGGATACGGGAGAGGATGTCGCAACAAGGTAGTCGATCCCGTAGTTCACCACGCAGCAGCAGAGAGACTGAATCACGTCCTTGGTGGCTATTGGAAGCTGAAGGAACTCTGACTGGGTTGGCAGAAGGTGGGCAAGGTTAGCAGCAAGGCCGTCAGCAGGGCAAGCAGGTGAATCCGAGCTTGATGGTCAGCGGAAAAGGAAGGTGAAGTCGATGGCGGTCGGAGGGCTGATGGCGATTAGAGGTGCTCTGGACCGAAATGAGATTTCTTCCGTCGGTGGTTCTGCAGGGAGGAGACGCGTGCTGTGGGACGATCGTCGTCCCTAATCAACCTTTTCCCCAGGAAATCGGGAGGAACGCAACAGGGACGGACGACGAAGTCGACTGGAAAATTTGGCGGTTTCGTCATGACAGAGGAGCTATTGTTGTACCGTAGGATAGCCGGCCAATCAAAAGAAACGAGGGTTTCGTTTCTCTGATATCCGGCGTGTCTCGCCTGTCTTCAGCCGGCTAGTCATATAGGCATCCCTTTTCAGCTTTTCTTTTACTATTTTCCAAAAAAATATTAAATACTATTTCCCAAATAACTTTACTTATTTTTCAAATAATTCCTTAACTGTATTTCCTAAACCACTTGATCTTATGAACATTCTCCAATTTAAATTTATGATGAATATTCTCCAATTAATTTTATACCACCTTAAATAAATTAAGCTTGCTTTTTTCATCCTAACTATTTAAATTATCGGACCTTTTATTAAAGGTCTCATCGGGTGGTCAAACCGTCGAGCCGACAAGTTCAAATAAAAGCAGCTGCGCGAAAAGAAATACATGATAATAAATAAATGCATAATAAAAACAGATCCATGGCGCAAGATGACGTCCTGAATACCTGAATGCAATGGAGGATGCATCGCGTACGCTGCCTACAAGGACCGTGTCGCGGCTCGATTCCAAGTCCGCCTGCATACGCGACCCACGACCCGCTCCTTTCGCACCGGATCAATCACGAAAGCCGCCGCTCATCTCCTTTCCGCCCGATCAGTCGCAGGAAGCCTCCAACCACTCCTTCCACACCTAATTGTCGTAGGAAGCCTCTAATTCGCTCCTTCCGCACACGATATGTCGCAGGAAGCCACCGATCCTCCCCTTTCCGCCGATCTGTTGCAAGCTATGAAGCACCGACACTTCAAAATGCCTAACGTGTCGGTGTCGGAGAGTCCGACACTGGTCCGACTCTTTGACACACTCTGACACTCGAGTAGGAAATCCGACACACAGGCTCACGCGGGACTCGTGTGTCCCGCTCAATCGGACACGTGTGTCCCGCCCAATCGGACACGCGTGTTCCTAAGTTAGCTACTCATGGTGAGGCGGGTGACAATTTGTCTTGGAAGCATCTTTACCCCCTTCTAGCATTTCAAGTAATAAAAGTGGATCTATTAGTGACGTAGATATTTTCTGTGCAGAAAGGAAGATTGAAAATGGGGGGAAATTTTGCATGAGAATCCATTATTTTTACTGATGATATATAATGGTAATGTGTTAATGTTCTATCATTTTTTGAACATTTGTTAAGTTTTGCATTTGAATATTTGATTAGTAATATTTAAACATGACTTAATTTATTTAGATATTTGTTAATTGTCAATTTTTTTATATATTTTTTAAATTTTTAGGATTTTCACAATTATAAAAAATGAATATTTAATATATGTGTCCCAGCATGTCGGAATATGGTATTTTTTGAGAATTGATGAGTCGCGTGTCGTGTCGTGTCGCGTGTCCCGTGTTGGTGTCGGTGCAACATAGGTTGCATGAAAGTCGTCGACCCGCTCCTCTCCGCCGGATCTGTCGCAGGAAGGTCTCCACTCCTCTGTTTCAGCCGATCTCAGCCAAAGCCACCCCTTCCGGCAGTTGTTCGTCGTCTCCAACCCCATGGCTTCCAACATCGGCTCCGCCGGCGACCCTCCTTCCGATGTCGTCGTCGACGCCTTGAGCCGCCGCGTAGAGGCTCAAGAACAATTTGTCGCCTCCATGCACGCATCATTCCTTGCTCTCCACTCCAAGATTGACTCCCTCCAAGCTTCCTCCGCAGCAGTTTCGGTTACGTCCGGCTCCGGCTCACCTGCAGACAGCGTTTCTCTCCTCGGCGTCGGGACGCCTCCCATTTCCTCTAGGACCACTCCCCGCCCATTCCGGGCCGGTCCGCCCTCTCCCTCGACATTCCATCTTTTGTCGGTGTCGATCCAATGGGTTGGATCGGCAAAGTGGAGCAATATTTCGATCTTAACTACACACTGAAGCAGGACAAGGTGTCTACGACTGTGGTCGGCCTGGATGGCTCGGCCCTCCACTAGGCTCGGTGGTTCCAACAATCCAACATGTGCCTTTCCTGACCCGAGCTCAAGTGGGAGATGATCTGGTGGTATGACACCCGCTACTCCGGCTCCTCCGCTATCGAGCGTCTTTGCGGCGTCCGCCAGATAGTCGGTTTGGACGACTATATTGATGAGTTCGTCTCCCACGTCGACAGGCTGCCTCCTCATAATTACTCGGGCTTTTCATGCAGGGTCTACTACCACATATCAGTTCATGACTCCGTACACACCACCATCATAAAGTCTCCAACGTCATGGACTTGGCAGGTCTGGTGGAGGCCGACCTCTCACCCCGATCACCTGATCCTACGGTCGACAACCACCAGCATCGGTTACCTTGGCGACAAGCAGTCACAACTCCTCCACCGCGGCCTCCACCTCGGGGAAATTGGTCGGGACGCCCACCGGCTCCTCAGCGCATCTCGAATAGTGATTACAATGAGCTTTGCAGGAAAGGTATCTGTTTTCGGTGCCGCCAACCCTAATCCCCCCACCATGAGTGCTCCGTGAAGTAGTTCCTCGACCCTGAGGCTACCCTGGCCGACTTTGAGGCCCTAGAGCTCTTAGCAGGGGATACACCTCTCGATGCCACTTTGGTTATGTTCCCCCGACTGGAGTTATCCTGGGCCTCGACGGGCGGGATCGTCGGCCAGCAGACCATGCAGTTCTCGGGCACGCTGGGGATCGCCCAATCATCATGGTGGACAGCGGCGTCAGCCACAACCTCATCTTTGGGCGTCTGGTGCAGCAGCTCCGTCTTCTTTCGGTTTCCTCTCCGGATATTGCAGTCTGTCTAGGCGATAGGCGTCGCCGACCGACTCAGGGCCGTTGCATTGTCGTGTCTCTCTTTGTGGGGTGTTTTTCATTGACCGCGGACTTCTACGCATTCGGTCTAGGTGGTATCAACATCATTTTGGGGGTGGCTTGTCTCTGCACGCTCGAAGATGTGCGCGTCAATCGAGCAACTATAACCAGGCAGTTCCTACACGAGGGCCAACCATCTCGCCTCGTCGGGGACTCCGCTCTACTCAACTCTTTGTTCTCCCTCTGCACGATCCAGCGGACCACGGACGTTGGCCTGTCCGCGGGGTTGTGGGGCCTCTCGGGCCCGTCCAATGTCTCTTTACCTTTCCCGACGGACCACCGCGGACATTCTACTGCGCTCGCCGAAGCCATCCAGCCTGGGACCACCACAGCCTCGGCGCAGCAGTTTCGTTATGACCATGGGTGGAAGGAGTAGCTCGAGACCGAGACTCTGATGCAAGGGATGCGGATGGGGGACCTTACCCGTTCTGTTGCAAGCCGAATTTCTAGCCCGGCTGTTCTGGTCCAGAAGAAAGACGACAGTTGGCATCGTACTACCCAGCCAAGCTATTTGATCGTCGCTACCACCTTTAGGGGGACTCTGGCCCGCAGTAGGTTCCTGTTGTTGGGGCTTACCGTCAGGAGTTCGAAGCGACGTGGCTGCCCCAAGATCACTTCTACCGCCACCCCTCCGACTACAGCCTTGAGGACAAGGCATATTTTATAGACGAAGGCATTATTATGGTTGTGCATGCCGACTGGACAGGCATACGCCTACGAGACGTCGTGGCCAGCTCGCACGCGAAGGGAGACGATGACGGGTCCGTTCGGAAGAGAGCCTGAAGATGTACCGCTGACATAATTATCATATTTGCTTGGATGTATGGAATTTAGGGTTGCTCCCAAGGTTTTCTTCTTGTTCCCTCATCCTTCCTCTTCTTCACCTCTGTCGGCCCTCCCCTTGTCAGATTCCTCCTTTGGATCGTATCACCCCCCCCCCCCCTCTTAATGCTCCACATAAAGATGTGCCACTTAGCGACTTCTTTTTAACATTGTTATTATTATTTTATCTTTTTATGCACGAAGGGATCAACTACAGGTTCCCCGGAGTCTGCTAGAACGGCCGGGAGGAGGGAGATTGTTACGTGGTTTGTGGTCAACACATAGTTGACCGCCATTTTCCCTCACTTGTATATTTGGTTGTAGGGCTTGGAACAGATGCGGGTGCACACTAGCCTGCTAAAGCTAACAAAAATAAGCTTCATAAAGTTTTTTATTTCTTCTTTCTTGTACTTTCTTTTGATGTTATTTTGGCTTCCGCGTCGAGGTTGCTTGATGTTGTTATTTAAAGGCCATAAACTTGGAAAGATTTTTGTAGCATTATGTTACAGATATTCGCAGCGGACGTGGCTCGGACCGATAAATATGACCGGGCGCGTCGGGAGCGGCTCGGATCGACGAGTACGACCTAGGTGGGGTCGGCGCGGAGGATAATTAATATTCAGTTTTTATTATGTTTGTTTTAATTAATAATTTGGTTTTGTTAATTGCACCTCGCTACTGTAAGAGTGCATGTGGATCTTGTAATCTTTTATCTGAGATATGATATGAAAAGGGTTGCTCACTTGTTTCCTCTCAAACCGTAATCTCCTTCTTCTCTTCCCCACACTGTGGGCTCTTCCCCTAGACCGGATTTCTTCTCAAACTATAATATTTGGTCTGACCTGTCGTGTCGTCCGCTGGAAATTCGTCGGTCGTTGAATACCTGCTTGCGCTCCTGTTCGTGAAATCGCATCTCGCGTCTGTCCGCAATCTGCGTCGCGGGTTCACCCCTATTCGCGGCTTCAAGCCGTGGATTGTGTCGTCCAGCACGCGTCATCTGCCTCACACTCCGCATCGCGTCACCCGCCTCCGCTCCGCATCATGGCGTTCGTCCAGATCGCGTCACCCGCTGACCTTCCGCCAGCTGGCTGCTTTGCCTCGCCGCCTACCGCAGTGGTTGTTGCCCCGCTCGATCTGCTAGGCTCCACTTCCGCACGAGACCCAGCGTCGCACTCTGTTACGCCGCCACTACGTTTCTCGGGACGACAGTATGTTTGTAGGCGCAAGGAGTTGACAAGCGGCAATGGGGCTGAACCATCTGGTTCAGCCCCCTCTCAGTGAACCGGCCGGTCGGGGCTGAACCAACAGGTTCAGCCCATTTTGGAGGGGCCGGCCGGCCCCTCCTTGGCCCGGGTATTTATACCCGGGCTGCTCTCATGTGGAGGATTATGCAAGATCATTCAAGTTATTTCTCTAACCTCTCCTCCTCAAACCCTAGTCCTCTAGTTTCCTCCTTAGATCTCTCTCTCCCCCCCTCCTTCCTATTATTTGGTATCAGAGGCACTTTTCTCCACCATGGTGATGACTCGAACGCAAGAGCAACTCGGCCGCTTGGAAACCTTAGAAGAAAATCTGATGGGGTTGACGGATTCGGTGGCCGCCATCGAGGAAAACGTGAAAACATCCACGCAACGGCTAGAAGAGCGGATCGACATCCGCATGGAGGAGATCATGGCGTTGTTGACGCAAAATCTGAAGGGTAAGGCCGTGACTGAAGAGGATCCGGGCGGATCTACCGCCGCACGAGCCGATTCGCACCGGATCGGAGCAAACGGAGGCCCGATCGGCATAGTCAGAGGCGCGGGGTTCGTCGCGGGCTCGGGATCGACCCAGAACAGCGGGTTCGGCACGGGGGGCTCCTGCGCAAGCGGAACGGCCTCCGGCGGGGTCGGCGTAGGCGGATTGGGCTCTGGCGGGGTCGGCGCAGGTGGGATCGGGCTGAGCGGGGTCGGCACAGACGGGGGTGGCTCCGGCGGGAGCGGTGCAGCAGGCTGGGGCCCCGGCGGGTTCGGAACAGCCGATTTCAGCACCGGTGGGAGCGGCTTGGGTGGTTTTGGCCCTAGGGGCGGCGGTTGGCCGTTTCCCCCATATGGCGCGGGAGAGGGCCTGCTGCCCCCTCCGGCAAGAGGCGGCATGCAGTGGGGTGGAGCTCCAGCGGCGGGGCCGTTTCGTCAAGGGGTCCCTGGCATGTCTTTTGAACCCGGGGAACCACGAAGACCGGCGGAGTATGGACAGGAGGCAGGGTGGCGTAGACAAGCCGGACACCGGCCGTACATGCCGCCAAAATTGACGCGGATGAATTTTCCCAAGTTCAATGGCGGAGATGCCCTGGAGTGGCTGCAGAAGGTGGAACTGTTTTCAGCTACCAGGAGATTCCCGAGGGGCAATGGGTGCAGTTGGCCTCTTTTCATTTGTAGGATGATGCTTTCCAATGGGTGCAGTGGTTCCTGAGAGGCAAGGACTACGTACCTTAGGCCGACTTTGTGGATGGATTCACCGCTCGTTTTGGACCTCTCGAGTACGAAGACTTTGAGGCGCTCTTACAGAAGCTGCACCAGAAGGGTACAGTGATGGAGTACCGAACCGAGTTCGAAAAGCTGGCTAACCGAGTGCAGTGGGAGGAGAAAACACTACTCAGTTGTTTTGTATCCGGACTCAAGGATTATTTGCAGGATGAGATCCAATCGTACATGCCCCGCAGCTTGAACCATGCAATCAGTTTAGCTCGGATACAGGAGGAACGCTACAACCGGCAACACCACCGCAGCTCAACCCGTTCTACTACCACTACGCCAGTGGCGAAGAGGGACTCTCAGGGACCGAGCAAGCCGGTTGTCACCCGACTGACTTGGTCGGAACTTCACGTGCGGAAGGAAAAGGGATTGTGCTATAATTGTGATGAGAAATTCGCTCCTGGGCACAAATGTCAAAAGATACAGGTCTTTCTGCTACGGGAGGACATGGAGGACGAGGGCACACCTGTATCCGAGTGGGAAGGGGACTTGGATCTGACTGAGTTCGGCGTGTCACTTCAGGCGATGGAGGGATGCAATGCACCACTCACTATGCGGATGGCCGGGAGAGTCCGTCGGGAGAAGGTGACTATCCTGGTAGATAGCGGGAGTACGCACAACTTCATCCACCCGGACGTGGTGCAGAGGGTGGGACACGAGGTTGACCGAGCTGCTGCTTTTCACGTTATGGTGGCCGAAGGGAGAAACTCTGGTGCGCGGGGGTCATGAAAGGCATGAAACTAAAGATACAGGGGTACTCGGGACGCACAGACGTTTATCTCCTACCCATCAAAGGGTCGGATATGGTGCTTGGGGTGCAGTGGCTACAATAACTACGGAGGGTGACCTTTGATTGGGAACAGATGACAATGGAGTTCCTCCAGCAGGGGAGGCAATACTGCCTTGGTGGCCTCAAATCTTCCCCGCTGAAGGAGATATCCCTCCACAGTCTTGAGCGATTGGGGAAGCAGGGCAGCACGATGGCGATGATCATGGCGATTACGAAGACCCCCGGGGCATCTCCGGCAGTTCCCAAGCAGATGCAGACGCTGCTCGCTCAGTATGTTGATGTATTCCAGACACCCAAGACACTCCCACCATCGTGGTTCCGCGATCACCGGATTCAGTTGAAGACCGGTACGGAGCCCATCAATATTCGTCTGTACTGGTACCCGTATAGCCAAAAGGCCGAGATCGAGCGCAGCGTTCAGGAAATGATCACAGCGGGACTCATTCGCCCTAGTACCAGTGCATTCTCGTCCCTCATAATCTTGGTTAAGAAGAAGGACGGATCGTGGCGCTTCTACGTGGACAACTGCGGCCTAAATAGTTCCACCGTAAAAGACAAGTTTCTGATACCGCTGATTGAAGAACTGTTGGATGAACTACACGGTGCTTCCCGTTTCACCAAACTCGACCTCAGGTCGGGTTTCCACCAAATTTGCATGCATGAAGAGGATGTCCACAAGACCGTTTTCCGCACACATGACGGGCATTATGAGTTTCTGGTGATGTCGTTCGAGCTCACCAATGCCCCCTCCACATTACAGGCCGTCATGAACGGGATATTCCGCCCCCTTCTCCGTCAATCCGTGTTGATATTCTTTGATGATATTCTGATCTACAGTGCTAGCTGGAAAGAACATTTATACCATTTGGAGCAGGTCTTCGCCATTCTTCGTCAACACCAATTGTACGCCAAGCAATCCAAATGCTCTTTCGGGCAGGAGGAGGTCGAGTACTTGGGCCATTTGGTGTCGGCCAACGGCGTCAAGGCGGACCCTCAAAAGATCGCAAGCATGTTATCATCGCCGCGCCCTCAGACTATACGAGCATTAAGGGGTTTTTTGGGCCTCACAGGCTACTACCACCGCTTTATGAAAGACTATGGCAAGATTGCCCGACCTCTCACCCAGTTGTTACAGAAAGATGTCTTTGTTTGGCAAGACGAGGCAGAGGTAGCGTTCCAGGCACTTAAGGGGGCCATGACGTCGACAACAGTCCTGGCGCTCCCAAATTTCACTAAGGAGTTTGTGCTGGAAACTGACGCCTCCGGGGTGGGCATTGGTGTGGTGTTGATGCAGGAGGGCCGACCCCTAGCCTTCTACAGCAAGGCACTGGCCCCTCGCACGCTGGGATTGTCCACCTATGAGAAGGAGATATTGGCTATCATCCACGCAGTGGCTGTGTGGCGGTCATACCTTCTAGGCCAGCATTTTACGATTCGCACCGACCACCAGAGCTTGAAGCATTTCTTGGACCAACGGGTTTCTTCCCCTCTTCAACAAAAGTGGGTGACTAAGCTTTTGGGTTATGATGATGAGATTTCATATCGGAGCGGCAAAGATAACGTGTTGGCTGACGCTCTCTCTCGTGTTCATGAGGGTACGGTTGCTCACATCTCCGGGCCACTAGTGGACTCCCTAGATGATATACAGGAGGAGGTGATGCGAACTACCGATTTACGCACCATGGTGGAGGCTTTACAGCGCGGCGAGACCGTGGACTCCGGCTATCACCTTCAGAATGGCCGCCTCTACCATCATGGCAGCATGGTTCTTCCTCTGGACTCAGTATGAAAAACTGTGATGATGCACGAGTTTCATTCTTCACCGACAGGCGGCCACGCGGGCGTGTTCCGGACCCTTCAACGGGCGCGAGCAAATGTTTTTTGGCCCAGCATGCGACGTGACATGCAGCAGTTTGTGCGGCAGTGTGAGACTTGCCAGCGTCAGAAGTATGAGACGACCTCGCCAGCAGGGCTGCTTGTGCCTCTCGAGATTCCGCAGCAGATTTGGGATACGGTGTCGATGGATTTCATTGACGGGTTGCCCAAATCCCCGGGGAAATCCGTAATTTTGGTGGTGGTTGACAAACTCTCCAAGTATGGCCACTTCCTTGCCTTGAGTCACTCATATACTACCGAATCTGTCACCGCTCTGTTCGCCCGGGAGATAATCCACTTGCACGGCCTGCCCCGAGCTATCATCTCCGGTCGGGACCCCACCTTTGTGAGCAACTTTTGGCACGAACTATTCCGGCTGCAAAGGACATGTCTACGTTTCAGCACCGCACATCACCCACAAACAGACGGCCAGACAGAGGTCTTAAATCGGGGGGTGGAGACCTACCTCCGTTGTTTTGTTATGGATGAACCTCGGACTTGGCCGGGGTGGTTGCACTAGGCCGAATATTGCTACAACACTTCCTACCACTCGGCCAGCAGGATGACCCCGTTTGAGGTTGTTTACGGCCGCCCTCCTCCTATTCTGAAAAGCTATGAGCCAGGCAGCACGGCCATGCCGGCGGTTGATCGGGCCCTTCGGGACAGGGGTCGCAAGTTATCAACCCTGCGTGAGAACCTTCGCCTTGCCCTAGATCGCATGAAGGTTCAGGCGGACAAGCATCGCAAGGAGAGGGAATTTGCAGTGGGCGACGAAGGGGTTCCTCAAGCTACGACCGTACCAACAGTTGTAAGTCGCTCGTCGTCTGAATCATAAGTTGTCTCCCCGATATTACGGCCCCTTTCGTATCCTCAGCAGGGTGGTGCCGGTGGCATACAAGTTGGCATTGTCGCTGGGTTCCCGCATTCACCCAACTTTTCATGTATCCTTGCTCAAGTGGAAGGTCGGAGTCAATGTCCAACCAAGCGCTCTGCTACCCGAGACTACCAGTGCGGGCGAGCTTCGCCCACTTCCGGAGGATATTGTGCTACTCAAGTGAAAACTATGAGGCGTTGAGTACCGGCCGGAGCTCTTGGTCAAATGGAAGAATCTCTCGGCGGTGCACAACTCCTAGGTGGATTTGCTGGACTTCTAGGAGCTTTACCCCGACTACCACCTTGGGGACAAGCTGGTTCTTGATGGGGAGGAGAATGTTACGCTGCCACTACGCTTCTCGGGACGACAGTATGTTCGTAGGCACAAGGAGTCGACAAGCGGAAGGGGCTGAACCATCTGGTTCAGCCCCCTCTCAGTGAACCGGCCGGTCAGGGCTGAACCAACGGGTTCAGCCCCTTTTGGAGGGGCCGGCCGGCCCCTCCTTGGCCCGGGTATTTATACCTGGGCTGCTCTCATGTGGAGGATTATGCAAGATCATTCAAGGTATTTCTCTAACCTCTCCTCCCCAAACCCTAGTTCTCTAGTTTCCTCCTTCGATTTTTCTCTCTCCCTCCTTCCTATCACACTCCGCTCCATCCGCTCGATCCGCTGCTCGCCCTGGCTGCCAATCCAAACAATCTTCTTTTGCGCAGCCACCCCTGCGTCTGATTCGTGCACCCATCTTCAATGGCTCCTCCGACTACTCATGCCCACGTCGACGCGTCCGTCGCTGAGGGCCACGACGACACGGTCCAGCGTCGTCTCGATGGTCACGACGCTCAGTTCGCCTCCATCCAAGCCACGTTGCAAGTCATCCTTGCACGTCTGGAGGCCCGCCCTGCCTCACCCGCGTTCTCCACCACGGGAGTCTACGCCTCCTCTGCCAACGGAGGCTCGTTGCTTGGCAAACCTCCTCAGCCCGCCACCGTCGTGCCCCTCTCGAATCACTCGACGTTCAGCATTTTTTCAGTACTGACCTCATGGGGTGGATCGCCAAGGCGGAACAATACTTCGACCTCCACCTCACACCCGAGGCGGACAAGGTCGACACTGCCGTGGTCGGACTTGACGGCTCCGCTCTTCATTGGGCATGGTGGCTACACCAATCCCAGCACCACATTTCCTAGGGGGAACTAAAACAGGAAATGGTACAACGATACGAGCCCCGCTACGCCGGTTCCGTCGTAGAGCGCATTTGTAGCATCTGTCGTAGAGCGCCTTTGTAGCATCCGTCGTAGAGCGCCTTTGTAGCATCCGCCAGTCAGTCGGTCTTGATGCCTACATCGACGAGTTCGTCGCCCTGGTAACACATGTTCCCGGTCTTCCGCCAGATTACTATTTGGGTTTCTTCATGCAAGGCCTCCTCCCGTCGATCCGTTCTCGTCTCCGCACCCACCACCCACGAACAGTCTCCGAAGCGCTCGATCTAGCGCGTGTCGTGGAGGCGGATCTCTTTGCCCGTCCATCGGCCGCCACTGGGCCACCTGCTCCTACGGCCGACCACCACCAGCCCCGTCCTCCTTGGCGTCTGCCAGCCACGACTCCTCCCACTGCGGCCGTCACCTTGGGGGAACCAACCGAGCCGCCCACCGGCCCCCCAGCGCCTCTCGAACAATAAGTGCAATGAACTTCGCAGCAAAGGTCTCTGTTTTGGTGCCGTCAACCGTACTCCCCAACCATCAGTGCTCTGTGAAGGAGTTCCACGCCATCATCGGCGACGTTGACCCGGAGGTTACCCTGGCTGACTTTGAGGCCCTAGAACTCTCAATGGACGATCTACCTCTTGACCCCACCGCAGTTGTGTTCCACCGATTGGAGCTATCTTGTGCCTCGATGGGCGGGTTTACTGACCAACAGACTATGCAGCTCTCGGGCACACTGCGGGATCGCTCGATCATCATCATGGTGGACAGCAGCGCAAGCACAACCTCATATTTGAGCATCTGGTGCAGCAACTTCGTCTTCCCTCAGTTCCCTCCCCGGATGTTGCGGTCTATTTGGGCGATGGGCGTCACCGACCGTCTCAGGGTCGTTGCACTATCGTCTCTCTCTCTGTGGGGACCTGTTCTGTGACCGCAGACTTCTACATATTTGTCTTAGGCGGTCTCGACACCATTTTGGGAGGGGCCTGGCTCTACACGCTCGGCGATGTATGCGTTAATTAGCAGCTATGTCCATGCAGTTACTGCATAAAGGTCAGTCGTGTCGCCTCAACGATTACTCCTCCCTCCTACGCATCTCAGGCTCCCTCTGCACAATCCAGCAGACCACAGACGTCGTCCTCTCCGCGGGGTCGTGGGCCCTCTCAGGCCCGTCCACTGTGCCTCTTCCTTTTCCGACGTACCACCAAGAGCTTTCGACTGCGCTCGCTGACGCCATCTAGCCTCCGACAGGATTGCCACCAGTCCAACTTTCTCTGGCCCGGAAGAAAGAAGACAATTGGCACTAAACCACTCATCCAAGCGACTTGGTCGCCGCTACCACCTCCAGGGGGACTCTGGCTCGCAAGTGGTCCATGTTGCTGGGTCTTACTATCCGGAGTCCGATGCCACAGGGTTGCCCTAGGATCACTTTCGTCGTCGCCGCCACTCCGATACTGCCTTGTGGACAAGGCATATTTTCAAGACAGCGGCACTGTTATGGATATTCGCGGCGAACGTGGCGCAGATCGATGAAGATGAACCGGGCGCGTCAGGAACGGCTCGGACCGACGAGGCCGACCATGGCAGGGTCAGTGCAGAGGATAATTAATATTCAGTTTTTATTATGTTTGTTTTAATTAATAATTTGGTTTTGTTAATTGCACCTCGCTACTATAAGAGGGCATGTGGACCTTGTAATCTTTTATCGGGGATGTGTTATGAAAAGTGTTGCTCCCTTGTTTCCTCTCAAACCCTAATCTCGCTCTTTCTCCCTCTCATCGTCAGCTCTTCCCCTAGTCCAGATTTCTTCTCGAACCATAATATATTATGGATACTCACATTTCTTAATACATTTCGTCTACGATATAGTATTTATGATGAGATGATACCTTATTTTCATGCCTAGATTGTGATGGTTGTATGGTGGGGCCCAGCCAAACCCATAATATACGATCAGGTGGAATGTGCAATGCACATTCCAATGAGCATAATTAGGTGCACAAACAAGGTTCATCACACCACATCCTTAACGCAAGCATCCTAGGAATTAATGTTAGCATTGTTGTGCCATATAGCTAGGGTTTGCTAAAGAATTGTCAAGACAATAAAGGGGATAATTCCACTCATTCCTACATTAGGTTCCCACAATATCTACTTGTCCTAACTTCAAGCTAGTCAAACCCCACGAAAAGTTGGTATTACACGTGCGTTGAGGCCAATTTAAAACTCGTGGAAACAACCCTAATGCAATGTCAATCAAACGTCATCAAATCGAGTCACCGACCACGATTAGGCTTCACACACAATGTTTATCCTGATATTGAACTTGAATATCTAATGCAAGCATGTCAGAGTTGCAATCTCATGCATCGATGGTTCACAATGAACGACACCCCAAGCTCTCTAATTAGAGATACAGAATGCCACCATCACCACAAATGCATGAATGAAAGCAAGAAAAACATGATCCTAAGGACCGGGAAGAGGGAGTCGATACCTTCCTTGCACTTCTCCCCGTCATTAAATCCTTGCAGATGATGGTGGAAAATGATCGGGAGGAGTTGCTCTTCACGTTCTAGGCCTCAATTCTCTAATCGGAGCTCTAGATCTTCTCCATTGATAGAATATTCCTTCCAAGCACTAGGTTCTCCCATTCCTCCTCTCCTTTTCTCTCCCACGCCAAGTCTTGCCGAAAATGAGGGGGGTTCGGCCCTCTATCGTGGTTTTAGGTTAGATTATGGTCCACGGTCCGAGTTAAAAGTTCAAATCTTTGTTTATGCTAATCGCGCGATCGTGCGTTTTTATTTGTTAGCCACAGCTCAAAACACGCAAGTTAAACGCACAATCGTGCAATTGTCACACGGATATCTTTGGGTCGTTGAAAATGTGTTAATTCAATTCTACAAAAATGCATGGTCGTGTGATTCCAAATCGCACGGTCGTGCACAGAGGAAAGTTGGTTTCCTCCAAGAGGTAACCTCGGAGCTCGCGCGTACCATTCATGTGTGCGTCACCAACATGGTGAGGCAGATTTGGGGTGTTATATGTTGCGCACAATAGCAATACTAAAATGTAATCCATCTTTTCAACTGGTGCAAAGGTATCTTGACAATCAATTCTCTGGGTATGGGTGTATCCCTAAGCCACTAATCAAGCCTTATATCACTCCACAACCTCTTCTTAATTCTGATTTACAGAAAAGATCCATTAAGACCCAATTACCCTTTTACCGGGGGAGGTGAGAAGCTGTCATGTTTGATTATTTTCTAGGACACACAATCCCTCCCTCATTTCCTTTCTTCATCCAGGCATCTCAACTGCATCCTACCAGTTATTTGAAATCACAACAGAAGAAAGGAATGAAATAAAGGTTGTATGATATGATGATATGAAATATAATTTTCTATAGGGTGCTTGGTGCAATTTGTTTACCTTGAGGTGTAGAATGAGAATATGAAGATTGTCATCAAAATCTGAATAAGATGCGAGCCCCTAAGAAGTTCGGAAATCATAGGGCTGTACTTTTTTGGTAACATGAAGCTTGCGTTGGTAGGTTTTAGGGAGACGAGACATGAAACTCTGTATGGGAAAGGCATGAGATGCACTAATAGGAGGTGCACTAGGTATGGAAGTGGTAGAAGGAAGAATGAAAGAAGGGTCAACAATATATAAGGATCCGTTTATTTGGAAGGAATTCAGAGGTGGGAACTGAAATTGGCTCAATTCCAGTTCTGTAGGAATTGGAATTGAAGTCGATTACAATTATGTTGTTCGGCTGAATGTAGAAATTCTGTCACGGGAATTGGAATTCGCAATTTCATTGTTTGGTTTCATGTTAGAATGCAGTAGCAGAAATTGAAATTTAAAATTTAAATATGTGACGAAAATGCAGAGACGGGTAATAAATTGAGATGTGTCATAAATAACTATCAAAAGGTCCACAATTACAAAATAAGTTTGCAAAAACACATAAATACACAAAAACACATACACCCATAAGACAATCAAACAAGCACATAAACACACAAGCACACACAATTTCATCCACAAATGAGGACATTCACACACACACACACACACACACACACACACTCTGTTATGTATGGGGAGAGAAAGAACCCCAAGGGGAGGAGGCGGCGGTAACAGAAGAGAAGAAAGAGGAAGAGGGGAGAAGAAATGCTTAGGGAGCTTCCCTAATTCCTTGATTCATCCAAGATAGTCTAAATGAAAACATACAACACCCCTTATAGCCGCGGGGTGCGAATAGCTAAAACATAAAAAAACATCCAAATGAAATTATTCAAATAGCAATCATTCCCCCTGTTGGGTGTCGATGTCTTCTTGCGCGTGTAGACTCTCAACAGCGTCGTCTCCTCGACGTCCACGTCCATAACAATGTCGTCGTCTGGAAAATATATCTTGTCCTCAAAGCAATAATCGGCGAACTAGCGTCGGAAGTCATCCCAGTGTAGCCATATAGCATCGGAGTCTAGATGATTAGTCCAAGCGACAAGGACCTCCTCTGAGGTGAAGTCTCCCGAAATGAGGCAGCGGCGATCGGGTATCTTGGCTGGTTGGTATGGCGCCTCGCCTTAAGAGGTCCACGCCGGACGTGATGTGATTTGTTGTGGCATGTTTGCCCACCACATGACGCAGCTAAGAAACATAGAAGACCGGGTGTACGTGGCTCCCGACAGAGAGGCGGAGACGGTAGGCGACCGCGCCGATACGTGTTGGTATCTTGAAGGGGCCGACGAACCTGGGGGAGAGGTTCGGAAAGGGACTGTTGGGCCACTGACAGCTGGCGGTGCGGGTGCAGCTTGATGAATACTTTTTCCCACGCATGGAAGGAAAGTTAGTGCCACTTCTGGTTCGCAAAGGACGCCAACTTCTGTTGGGCCCGTCGAAGGTGGTGCTTCAGGTGGTCCAAGATAGTACTCTGGTTCTGCAGGGTGGTGACCAGCCTCTCTACCTGGCATTCCCCCGGTAGATGGCGGACAACGGAGGGTGGTGTACGGCCATAGACGACCTCAAATGGGTGGTGTTGGTCGCGTGGTGGTAAGCAATGTTGTAGGAGTAGTCCGCCCAACTAAGCCACTTGGCCCAACCCCGGGGCTACTCCCCCACGAAACAGCGGAGGTACGTCTCCAAACATCGGTTGAGGACCTCGTATTAGCCATATGTTTGCGGGTGGTAAGCGGTGCTCATGCGAAAAAGAGTACTCTGTAGCCGAAAAAGTATGGTCCAGAAGGTGCTCAAGAAGAGTGAATCACGGTCGCTCAAGATAGACCGAGAAAACCCATAGAGGTGCATGACACCGCGGATGAAGCTCTCTGTGACAGTGGCGGTCGTGTTGGGATGGCAGAGGTGAATGAAGTGTTTGTATTTGGACAGTCCTTCCACCACGACTAATATGCAGTCGTACCTCTGCGAGCGTGGAAGCCGGGTGATAAAGTCCTTGGCCACATCCTACCAAATGCGGTCTGGAATGGGTAGGGGTTGAAGGAATTCGCCCGGAAATGCCTCTTCATACTTGGCCTTCTGGCAGACAAGGCAGGCGGTCGCGAAGGCTTTGACCTGTCTGAACGTGTGGGGCCAGTAGAGAGAAGCTGTCAGGCAGCGGTACGTACGGAAGGCCCCCGCGTGCCCTCCAGAGGGTGAAGCGTAGAACTCGGCGAGGAGGCGTGGGATGCTCGGGGACGACGGGGCGAGGAAGCCCATGAAGAACAGGCGACCCCTTATAAGAGAGTATGGTGGATGAATGGTGGTATCGACTATGAGCGTTGTCCCGATCCCATTCAACAATGGACTGGCCTCTACTTCTGGATGGATGGTCGTGGCGTCTTCCCACACTAAACAAGAGATGATTGTGAGCCGCGGAGTCTGGCTCTGACGAGAGAGGGCATCGGCCGCCCGGTTCGCCCTTTTCGGGCGGAACTCGATAGTGAAACCATAGCCCAAGACTTTAACGACCTACACTTGTTGGGTGGGTGTGACGATCTTCTGCTGCAGGTGGTAGCAAAGGCTGTGGTGATTGGTGTGAACCACAAACGGGCGGCCCAGAAGGTAGGAGCGTCAATGTTGAACTGCGAGAATGAGGCCGATGAGCTCATTCTCGTATGCGGATCAACTGCGGATTGTACTGGAGAAGGTGCGGCTAAAGTAGGCTACCGGTCAACCAGCCTGCATGAAGACAGCTCCCACCCCGGAGCTCGACACGTCGTACTCCCCGAGAAAGGGTCGGGAGAAATCTAGCATGGCAAGCACCGGTTCGTGCACCAGGGCCTGCTGAAGGGAGGCAATGGCGGCGGTGGAGGCCGACCACTAAAAGGGGCCCTCTACGGACTTCTTTAGGAGCTGTGTGAGAGGTTAAGCCAGCGCCTCGGTAGTAACCAGTCAAGCCAAAGAAACCCCGGAAGTCCCACAGAGAAGGAGTCGGCCAATCAAGGACCGTCGCGATCTTCTCCTCGTCCATAGCGACCACCCGGGCCAAAATGGTGTGGCCAAGCTAGCTCACCTCTTCCGAGATGATGACGTCGGATGGTGGTTAGGGTGAGGCGGACGTGCCGGAGGTGATCCTTCCAGGAAGAACTGTAGACCAAAATATCATCATAAAAAACAAGGACGTGTCTGCGAAGTACCGCCCTGAAGATGTTCATCGTGGCCTGGAAGGTGACGGGAGCATTGTTTAGCCCAAAGGGCATGACCAGAAACTCATATTGGCCATTGTGAGTATGGAAGGCGGTCATGGTGACGTACTATGGCTGCACTCGGATTTGGTGTATCCCACTCTGAGATTCAGCTTAGTGAAGAATACGGCCTCGTGAAGCACATCCAAGAGCTCTAGAATCATCGGGATCGGGTGCTTGTTCAATATTGTGGCCTTGTTGAGCTCCCGGTAGTCCACACAAAACCGCCAGCTGCCATACTTCTTCTGGACCAGGAAGATTGGGCTGGAGAAGGGGCTCACGCTGGGACGGATGAGGCCCCCATCAGCATCTCGCAAACTAGACGCTCAATCTCCTTCTGCACATGGCTGTAGCGATAAGGTCGTACCGGCACTACCGCAGTGTCGGGGTGGAGAGAAATGGTGTGATCGGTCAGTCGATCTGGAGGGAGGCCAGTTGGGGCCTCAAAGATGTTGGCAAACTCAGTGAGGAGTTGGTGAAGGTCCGACGAGTGTGAGAGAGGCGCCGCGATTGGACCGGAGATGGGCCAAAGCCAAGAGGAAAAATTGACGTCAGTAGTCCGTTGGATTGTGCGGAAGAAGACCGGAGAATGGAGGAGGGCGAAGTCGCCCACAAGGCGGCACGGCTAGCCCTGATGGAGAAACTGCAGTCATGGTTGCCCAATTGGCCCGCACATCACCTAAAGTGCGGAGTCATGCCACTCCAATGGGAACATTGATACCGTCGAGGTCGAAAACATAGAAGTCCGCGGTCACCGAGCAGGACCCCACTGAAAGAGAGACGGTGGTGCGACATCCCTGGGTCGGCCTGCGACGCCCATCGCCCAAGGCCCCAAGCTAACTGTAAAATCAGGGGAGGGTACAAACGGAAGGCTAAGTTGATGCGCCAACTGAGCGGAAAGGAAGTTATGGCTCGCACCGCTGCATACCATGACAATGATGGGACGATCATATAGCTTGCTTGAAAGTTTCATGGTCTGGGGCCCTGAAATCCCGCCCACCGAGAAACAAGGCAACTCCAAGCAGTGGTACGTCACTGGGGCAGTGTCCAACTACCCGTCATCCTCAGAGAATTTGAGGACCTTGAAGTCCTCTAAGATAACCTCCGGGTCGAAGTCATCGATGATGTCGTGGAACTCCTTGACGGAGCACACATGCGTAGGAGAATAGGGTTGGTGGCAATGGAAACACAGGCCCTTGCTGCGGAGGTCGTCGTATTCACGGTTGGAGATGCGTTGGGGGCGGCGAGAGGCCGGGCTGGTTACCCCAGGGGGTGGCCGCTGCGGGGCCGCTGGGTGGGTGTCCTCCATGGTGGTCGACCTTGGTGGTGGTCGGCCGCCGCTCGTAGGAGCAGGTGGCCGGCCGCAGCCCGCAAGGGCGGGTGACCGGGGGGAGAGGTCAGCCCCCACCAGACGCGCCATGTCCAGTGCGTCGGATACTGTCCGGGGGTGGTGCGTGCGGAGACGAGAGCGGATGTAGGATAGCAGGCCATGGATAAAGAACCCCAGATAATGATCGGAGGCGGCCCGGGGATGTAGTTGACCAGGGCGACGAACTCATCGATATAGTCATCTAGGACGGCGGACGCCGCAAAGCCGTTCGATAGAGAAGCCAAAATAGCGAGTGTCGTACCGCCTGATCATCTCCTGCTAAAGCTTGGGTCAGGAGAAAAATTGGTTGGATTGTCAAAGCCACCGCACCCAATGGAGTGCGGAGCCGTTCATGCCAACTAGAGCAGTGGACACCTTATTCTGCTCCGGGGGAAGGTTAAGGTCGAAGTATTGCTCGTCCTTGGAGATCCATCCCATCGGGTCAACGCCGGCGAAAGAGGGAACGCCTAGGGAAAGGGCAAAACGACCCGGAAGGGGAGGAGGGGCAGTTTCAGGGTCGGGTCGCGGCGGCACCGCGTTGAGAAGGGATCCCCATCCCCTGGCAAGCCGGAGCCGGAAGCGGCGGAGGCGAGGCCGACGCCTAGTGGGAGTCGATCTTGGAGTTGAGGGAAAGGAGAGAGGCATGCATGGAGGCGACGAGTTGCTCTTGAGCCTCCAAGCGACGGCTGAGAGCGTCGGCAACTGCATCCGGAGGGAGATCACCGGCGGAGCGAGTGTTCGGGGCCATTCCAGCGGCTGCTTAGGGCACGGTAGCAGGGAGGTTCCAGACGAGAGGCTAGGACAGCGGCAGAGAAACGGAAGAGTTGCGGGCTGACGTGATGCTTGGGGGTGTGGACGAGCTGCAAGACGTGCGGAGCGATGCAGGCAGATGTTGCAGGGGGCACAGGCAGACGGGAGGCCGGTGGTAACTCGCGGGATAGAGCGAGTCACAAGAGGCGCATGCGGCTGGAGATCTCGGATGGAAACAGCGGTCGCGCGGGATGTTGCAATAGCAACGGGATCTGGCGTGGGATCAGGACGTCGAGACGAGCGGGAAAAAGATGACGAGCGATGGCGTGCACCGGCGACTGGACGGCGGACGGTGAGGCAGGTCGGGACAAATGTTACATACGGGGAGAGAAAGAACACCAGGGGGAGGAGGCGGTGGTAGCGGGAGAGAATAAAGAGGAAGAGGGGAGAAGAAACTCTTAGGGAGCAGCCCTAATTCCTTGATTCAACCAAGATAATCTAAGGCTCCATTTAGTTCGGCGGTGGCGGGTCGATCCGGCGGGTGGAAACGGAGTGTTCGAATCGGAGGGGGGAGGTGGCTGCTCCAAACGGAGCTTTTTGGGGCATTTCTCAAGGCGGGCGGGTGGCAACAGAGCAAACGCCGTCGGAGATTCATTTGTTTACTCTCCTTCCGGCGGCGTTTGCCCAAAACGGAGCAGCGAAACGCCCAAACAAATAGAGCCTAAATGAAAACATACAACACCCCTTATAACCGCGGGGTGCGAATAGCTAAAACATAAAAGACATCCAAATGAAATTATTAAAACTGCACTAGTTCCCCGCGCCACCCCTAGAGTCGGTGGGTTGGGTGTTGATGTCTTCCTGCGCGTGTGGACCCTCCACGACGTAGTCTCCTCTACGTGCACGCCCGTAACACACACATACAAACATAAAGACATACACATTCACACACACCATACAAACACACAAATTACACAAAAACACATACACAAATAAAGAAACCCAAAAAGAACAGAAACACACAATTTCATCTACAAAAGAGGACATTCACACACAGAACACATAAAGACATACACATTCACACACCATACAACACGCAAATACCCAAAACCACACACACCACAAAACACACAATTACACAAAAACACACACACATAAAGACAACCAAACAAGAACATAAGCACACACAATTTCATCTACAAAAGAGGACATTCACACACAAATACAACACATAAACATAAAGATAAACACATTCACACACCATACAACACGCAAATACCCAAAACACACACCACAAAACACACAATTACACAAAAACAAATACAATATGCGAGAACAAGAAAGCGGGGAGACGGGCTCGTAGGAATCGTCAAGTCCGGCCTAATGAGATCAGAATTGGACGGGAAGAAAAAAAACATTTTATTAATTCTCATGAAATTACAAAGAATTCTAATTCCTACCACCATTTTTGGATGTCGAATGACGGAATTCGAATTTGGGGTCTAATTTCAATTCCTTTCCCCCAATTTCTCCCAAACGAATATGCGAGAACAAGAAAGCGGGGAGACGGGCTCGTAGGAATCGTCAAGTCCGGCCTAATGAGATCAGAATTGGACGGGAAGAAAAAAAACATTTTATTAATTCTCATGAAATTACAAAGAATTCCAATTCCTACCACCATTTTTGGATGTCGAATGACGGAATTCGAATTTGGGGTCTAATTTCAATTCCTTTCCCCCAATTTCTCCCAAACGAACTGGTCCTAATGGAACATCGCAAGTCTGGTCAACATCACTTCTCTTCTCCCCTGGCAAGGACAAAAACAGGAATCCCTTTCACGAAACATAACATCCAAGCTACAAGAAAAATTAACAGGAAGGAGAGTGATGAAAATGATAACCCTTGGTAATAGAAGAGTGCCCAATAAAGAATTTTAGGGTTGGGCACATAATTTTTGCTATTTGGTTGATGAACGTGAACAAAGCAGACAAACTGATGCGGAGCAGAGACGAGCACGAGCTTTGGGCCCGTTCGGGGCTGATTTGGCCACTTAACATATATGGCGTGCCCGGATCGACGATCGGACTCAGCAGATGTGTCTGGATCCGCGTCGCGAGTCAAAAATAAATATTAGTTTATTATTTTTGCTTCATTAATCATGTATTTTAGTGGTCTCTCCCACCGGCCAATCATAGTCGTTGATTGGGATGCCCTAGTGCTTCTTTTTATAATAAATATTGGTCTAAGAGGCTGAACCAAGACATTGCAGGTTTTGGAGAAAGAAAATCTCGGAACTCCGCGATCACCCCTCGGTGCCGACGTCGTGAAACCCTAGGTGATGACTCCTTGGTGTTCAAACTCCTCCCCACGGTACCGCCTACTCATACCCTCCTTTTCCCCACCACAAAACACTCTTCCACCGCCCAAAAACTCCACCTCCCGCTGAATATGCGGCTTACTCAAGCCTAAACAGCCAGTGGCTGTTTCACCGGGACTATTCAAAAATACAAGTTATTGTTCATTTATATAGTTTAATTAAATCTTAAGAACCACGGCCTGCAGCTCCTCCCCTCAACCTCCCGGCCCTCCTCCGTCAGACCTGGAGTCGGCCACCTCTGGCCTCCCCTCCTCCAACCACACCACATGTCGGCCTCCTGTCAAGCAGCCGGCCTCCCTGCTCCAACTCCACCCCCTCCACCACTCCTCCCATTCGTGGATCCACCTCCAAACAACCTCAATTTCCAGATCGGTCTAGATCTTCAAATTTCAGCCCCTGATCCGCTATTTCTACCACCCGTCCAACACTCCCTAACTCTGATCTGTTACTACATCATCGGATCTACCCACCCCCCCGCCCGGATCTCCACCTACGTGGTCGGATCTATCCATTTCTGGTCCATTTTTCATCTTCCGCCGCTGAGGACAGCCACCTCCACTATTTTCACGTCGTCGGTTCCACCTCCGATCGCCGATCTACGCATCCGGCTCCAGAACCTTCATTGTCTTGGTCAACCCGCTATTTAGTGAGTAATGTTGTATGAGATTGTTATTTTTCAGCATTTATTTATCGGATTGGACATCATATTTGTTTGAATATCTCGTATGATAGTAGTTTGTTAGATAAATATTGTGATTTGCAGGATTTATTCGTCGGGCGCTCTAACTTTGGCCCTCCACGGGGAGGAAAGCCTAACTTGTTTTTGCTCAAATAAATTATTCTGCCTTGCTTTTGAATTATTTGCGTGGGGTAATTTAATTTATTATTCAATTGTGATTTAACCATCGAACTTTTACATAACATGTAGGGTTAGGTCGCAGATTTCCCACCGCCTATAGATTTGTTCTGCGTGACAAAACCAAATATATGAGGAGAAAGGTGAGATGTGTGAACAAAGCATATAGTGGACAACTGGGTAATGGGTGTAATGTACTGAAGTGAACGAGACAAAAGGCAATTAAAGAGATGATCGGCGATCAATAGAGCATCTTCTCAGTATTGGAAAGGTGCATGGTAACCATAAGACCTCGGGACACTTAAAGCAAATGCTTAATTTCGGGTTCAGCAACCCCATTTTGAGTGGAGGTATGGACACATATAGTTTGGTGGATAATTCTATTATCAGCGAGATAAGTCTCAAACACCCTCGATCATCGTACCTAGCACCATTATAATTATGGAGGGCCCAAATAACTCCCCCAAAATGTGTCACAATCATATGATGAAAGGTTTTATAAGAATTGAGCACCTCACCTTTTTTCAAAAGATAAAGTCAAGTAGTGCATGAAAATTATCAATGGAAGTTATAAACCACAATAAGCAGATAAAGATCATATAGAGGAGGGCCCCAAAACATTAATGTGGATCACATCAAAAGACTATGACAAATATGTTTTGGCTATTCACAGGCATCACAAGAAAAATGTTTAAGCATAGTACTAAAAACAGGAAACAATTTTCTAAGCTAAGGTGGGGGCATCCAAGTCATTTATGTCATTGTCTACTGTCAAGAAGTGATGGAACGGGAGTGGAGAGTGCACTATTGGTCAGTTGCTGCTCCAGAATGAATACTCCAACTTTCTTATCACTGTCAATGATTTACTTCATAATCGGATCATGAAAAACACAAAAATCAGAAGAAAAATAAAGTTACTAAGCAATTATAAATTTTGGTGATGACTAATTTAGGGAAGATTGTGAGGAAATGAAGGAATATGCACCACAGATGAAAGAAATTGCAAGAGAAAAAAGTGTTCATTTGACAACAATAAGGGAAAGGAAACCATTAACCTTGAAGACCTCATCATATGATCAGTGGCACCAGAGTTTATGATCCAATCGAATTGAGATGTAAAGCAGTGTGCGCGCTCCAGATATATGAAATGGCAAAGGCAACAGAAGAATTAGTGGCCGAAGAGTTAGAGTTGTTGATAAACTCAAATCAATTCAATGTAGGAATCGTGGAGTTAGTGGCTAGTAAGAAGTGAAATCATGTGCATGTGTCGGTCATGGAGATTGTTAGAGAATATAGGGAAACGCAATGTAAAGGCCCAATAAGTTGGCCCATTTATTATCTTTCTATTTAGTCTCACATTTCTGTATAGGATGCTTTCTCTCTCTTCTCTCCTATATATTTGTACTTTTACTTGTATTTGATCAATTCAAGAAGAATATACAAGATTTGGATTTTTCTCTACATGGTATCAGAGGATACAGTCCGGCCTATCGTTTTCTAACCGCCCAGTCCTCCTGTTAACCGGGCGGCTTGTTCTCCTGCTTAACCGCGCTGTCCTGCGGTCTCCTCTCTTTCTAACCGCGGCTTCCCACGTGGTTAAGTTTTCTTAGCCGCTTCTCTTCCTCTCTCTCTCGTGGCTTCCACCTCCTCTTCCCCTCTTGCCCCCCTCCTCCCTTTTATAAATCTCTCGGTCAGGTGGGGCCGTCTCCGTCTATTCGCGCGATTTCTTCCCGGCTAATCCGCTTCCTGCCTACTCGTCGTGGGCTCTTTGCTACCCGTCCTCTCTCCTCTCTTCTCGCGCGACTTCTTCTCTTAGTCGCTGCGACTTCTCTTCTCGTTGTGGCTTCCCTAACTGCTGCGAGCACCGCATCTTGGTCGCGGCATCTTTCCTTACCGTTGGTGTGCTCACCGTGATCGTGCGGTCTTTTTTTCTTAGTCGTTGCAGCTTCCTTACCCGTTGCGGCTTCCCTTCCCGCCACAGCTTCCCTACCTGATGCGGTTTCACCAGTCGTTGCGGGCTTCTCGCGCAGACTTCTCTTAGCCGTTGCGGCCTCTCTACCTGCCCCGGGCTCCGCATCTTGGTTGCGGCCTCTTGCTGCTGGTGTGTTGGCAACGAGACCGTGTGGCTTCTCTAGTTCTCTTGTCAAGGCGGCTTCTCTTATCTAACCGCTTCGGGTTTCGGGTTGCGGTCTGCCTTTAACCGACGCGGCTTGTTTCTATCAGCTGCGGGCTCGCATATATCCACTGGTCGTGGTCTTTCTTGCCGCTGGTGTGTTGTCACCGTGACCGCTGAAGGTTGTTCCTTACCGGGCGCGGTCTCTCTTCCTTGCCGCTTGGCCGCTTGGTGTATGTTCGTTGCGGATTGTTCTGATCGTCGCGGTTTGGTCTGCTTGCCGCGCGGTTTGTCGTTGTTGCTGCTGCTGCGATCTCTCCTTGTCCCGTGACCGCTGCGGTCTGTCTCTCGGACTGCTTCTACTGATCTTGTTGTGGCTTGCTTATAACCGCACGGTCTGGTGCCTGGTCGTCGTTTTTTATCTTGGCACGGTCTCTTCTTCTGTCGCTGCGGGCAGTATTGCCTTATTGTGCCTGCCGGCCTTCTATTCTCGCCCGGCTAGTCTCTGGGCTCTTGTTGTGTGATCTGCAGTCTTGCTCTAACCGCTCGGGCAGGTTGCCTTCTCGCTGCTCCTTGGTTCAATCTGCATGGCGTCAGATTCGCTTACTGTTTCAGCTGCTTCCACACCTCCTTCACCCCCCAGTGATGGCATTGCTACTCTGCATGCTCAACTTCACCAGCTCCAACGGATGGTCAGTAGCTCCTCTGGATCCGTGGCCTCGATCTCCGATGAAGGGATACCTTGCCTCTCCCGCGGCTCTCACTTGATTATGGACTCGGGTGCCACATCATCTCTCTCCGCAGATGTCTTCGCAGTACTTAGCTTCTGATTATCCCAAGCTTATCATTGTGGCAAATGGTGACACGACACCGGTTTCTGGCGCTGCTCATCTGCCTCTTACCCCCTCCCTCTCCTTATCCTCGGTTCTTCATGTTTTGGGGTCCCTCTTTAATCTTCTCTCTATTAGCTGTCTTACTCAGGACCTTCATTGTTGTGTAACCTTCTCTCATTCTTCTTTTGTTGTGCAGGATCGACTAACGCAGACTATACTTGGTCGGGGAAAGCTGTCCAACGGGTTGTATCTTCTTGATGTTCCTCTTACTGCTCTTACCACTATCTCCTATGTTGACTGGCATCGTCATCTTGGGCATGCTCCTCTCCAGATTCTCAATAAAGCTCTTCCAGGTGTTCCTCTTCAGGAGTTCTTTTGTAAATCGGGTATCTTTGGCAAACAACATCGTGTCTCTTTTACTTCTCCCTGTACTAAGAGTGATGCTCCTTTTCGCTCGTACATTCTGATATTTGGAGACCCTATAAGATCCCTAGTGTTTTTGGCTATCGGTACTTTGTAACCTTTATTGATGATTACTCGCGGGTTACCTGGTTATACTTCTTTCGTGATCGTACCGAACTCACATCGACTTTTCGTACTTTTCTTACCGAGACTTGCACACAGTTTTCCACATGTTAAAATTATCCATACTGATAACACTCGTGAGTATACCAGTCGAATCTTCTCCAATCTGTGCGCCGAGTTTGGTATTATCCATCAGACTTCGTGTGTGTATACCCCTCAACAAAATGGCGTCGAAGAATGAAAAAATCACCACTTTCTTGATGTTGCTCGCTCTCTTATAATTCACATGCAGGTTCCCCCTCTATTGGAACTTTGTTGTCTCCACTGCATATTACCTTATCAATTGTATGCCCCCGTCTATCCTCCACTTTGTGGCCCTCGTGACTCTCATATACCCATCAAGGAAACTCTTCTCTCTCACACCTCGTGTGTTTGGATGTACCTGTTATGTTCATACTCTTGGCCCCTCAAATGACAAACTTGCCCCTCGTGCTACCAAGGCTATGTTTGTTGGATACTCTCGCACTAAGAAAGGGTATGTCTGTTATTATCGTATTACTGTCAAGGTGGTTGTCTCTGTCGATGTCTCTTTTCATGAGGACCATCCCTATCACACCGCTCCTACTGATCCTCTTCTTCTTCCTGCCCCTCCACCTCGGCCCATAATTCCAGTTACGTCTCTGCTTCCATCTCTTCTTCCCACACCTACTCCAGTTCCAGTTACATCTCCTCTGCCACCTCTTCTTCCCACACCTCTGACGCTAGTCCCCTCCAAACCACCCGTCATTCGGGTTTTCACTCGTCGTACTCCACGTTCTGATGCCCTGCAGCAGCTTCCCTAACCGGTGTGGTCTCGCGGCCTGTTGATTCGACATCAACCTCTACGGCTCATCTCTTGGCCAATTATGTATCTTTACATAGCCTCTCCCTGCCACTTCTTACATTTTCCCTCTCTATCCTCTATTTTTATATATAATTTTGTGCAGGAAGCTCTCCAGCATCCAGGGTGGCATGCTGTCATGAATGAGGAAACGACTGCTTTGTGGGGTAATCTGACTTGGGATCTTGTCACTCTCCCTCCTGGTCATAGTTGTGTTGGTTGCAAGTGGATTTTTACAGTCAAGCAGGCGGTGGATGGAAAAATTGATTGCTTGAAAGCTCGGCCTGTGGCACGGGGGTTCACTCAACAATACGGTCTTGATTATGATGAGACTTTCCCCCATGTCGTCAAGTTAAACTCGATTCGGGTTCTGCTCTCCTTAGTTGTTCATCGTCAGTGGCCCCTCCATCAGCTTGATATCAAAAATGTTTTCCTGAATAATGACCTTACTGAAATTGTTTACATGCATCAACCGCCTGGATTTGAGACCACGGGGGAGTCTCGTTTATGTTTGCTTCAGAAATCTATTTATGGTCTCAAACAGTCTCCTCTGACGTGGTTTGAGAAGTTCAGTAACGTTGTTCGTGAGGTTGGTTTCAAGAGAAGCTCGAGTGATTTCTCTCTCTTCACTTGTCATCAATCAACTGGGACGGTTATACTTCTTGTTTATGCGGACCAAACACATTGAAGTCGACTGTCACTTTGTTCGAGAAAAGGTTCAATTGAAGAAGTTGAAGCTAGAGTATGTTCCTGCCTCTGATCAAGTTGCTGACATTCTCACCAAGACATTATCACAAAAATTGTACCATCAATTCTTGTCCAAGCTTGGTGCCTACGAATTGTATGCTCCAGCTTGCGGGGGAGTGTTAGAGAATATAGGGAAAAGCAATGTAAAGGCTCAATAAGTTGGCCCATTTATTATCTTTTTGTTTAGTCTCACATCTTCTGTATAGGATGTTTTCTCTCTCTTCTCTCCTATATATTTGTACTCTTACTTGTATTTGATCAATTCAAGAAGTATATACAAGTTTTGGATCTTTCTCTACAGAGATAATGGGTCGTAATAGGAGGAAGCCTGCATAGATTGTGGTTTTTTTCTATTTTTAATTGTTTTTTATTGTTTTATTTTAACTTGTTTTATTTCAACTTGTTTTATTTCATGCGCTGAGTGTGTGAGTTTGGTGAGCCTTTAAATAGCAATAATTGTTTGCATTTAAAGTGTAGAAAATTAAGTAAAATAAAAGAGAAAAAAAAATTATAGTTTTTTCTTCGTCTTCATTGATACCAAAAATTATAGTACTTCAAATTCCTTTTATCACATTTTGTGAATCGTGAGTGTGAGTTGCTCTTGCATTTCGTGAGTTTTTTCTAGAATTTATTTCATCCTCCACTAAAAGAGTGTTTTTTTGTCGAAAGTTAGAGAAATCATATCCCAATTTTTCATAAATTGGTAACAGAGCCAGGTGACAAACCGCCGGTGGTCAGACCTGAATTAAAGTTGCAGTCGCAACTCGCAACCACTGAGAAGAAGCAGAGCTGATGGCAAGTTCTAGAATTTAAGGATGGGACAAATACCACCAGCACGGCTTACAAAGACAAACTATTACAACTAGAGCTTTCAGATGCGGGTATTGTCAGGCGCACAAGATGTGTGGGAAGTCGTTGAAATTAGCTTCACTGAGACAACAGATACGGCGGGCATGATGGTGAACTAACTTAAGGCATTGAGGGAGATGCAAGCGAAGGATGGAATTGCTCTCTACCTGCTATATATCAAGCAGTAGACAAGTCGGGCTCTGAGAAGATTGTCGGTGCAACAACTTCAAAAGAATTGTGGAACACTTCAGAAAAAGTGTTCAAAGGAGTCAATCGAGTCAAGCAACAGCACCTCTAAATTTTAAGAGGCAAATTGGAAGGAATGAAGATGAAGGAGTCAAAAGGTGTACTTGATTACAACACACGTGTGCAACCCGTGATGAATCAACTCATGTGAAATGGTGAAACGTTGTATGATGCGCGAGTCCTATAGAAAATACTACGATTAACAAATAATTATGAGAACGTTGTGTGCGCGATGGAAGAGTCAAAGGATCCCTATACACTAACTGTTAATGAACTCACTAGCTCTCTCGAGGCACACGAGCAGCGAAAGAAAAAGGAGAAGACGCTTGAAGCATCTCTTCAATCCAAGGCAACAATTAAAGACAGAGAGGTACAATATTCTAGAAATTCTAGAGGAAAAGGGCAAGGAAGAAAAGGTCGTGGAAATGTTTGCGGTGGTGGAGGTCGTGGCAAGGAGGATACTATGAGGAGAATGAGCAATCAAACAAAAAAATTGGCAAGGTCGAGGACGAGGTCGTGGAAGAGGCAGTAAACTAAACCACTCGAATGTCGAGAGTTATAAATGTAGCAAGCATGGTCATTATGCAAAGGACTAGAACTCCGACAAGTGTTACAACTATGGCAAGTTTGGGCATTATGCAAGAGACTGCCCTGCCGAGAAAATAGTCAAGGAAAACACTAATATAATCACAGAAGAAGAGACGAAAGATGTGCTTCTTGTGATGGATCATCCCGAGAAAGAACCAAGACAACCAAAGATGTAAAGTTTATGGGATCAGTATGACTTGATAAGCGAGGCGCACGTCGTCTATCTTTTGAAGAAGCAGTGATGAATGAGAAATGGCAAGCAGCCATGGATGAGAAGATCAAGTCGATTGAACAAAACAAGACATTGGAGCTCGCAGAACTACCGAAAAGAAGTTGGCCCATTAGAGTAAAGTGGGTATTCAAGAAAAAAATCAATGTGCAAGGTGAGATAGAGCGATACAAGACGCGACTTATTATAAAGGGCTACAGAAAGAAGGCGGGGATCGACTGTGAAGAAGTATTTGTGTCGGTTGCAAGAATGGAGGCAATTCAACTCCTCATCTCGCAGGCAGCACAATTCAAATGACCAATATATCAAATGGATGTCAAGTCAGCATTCTTGAATGGAGTGCTAGAAAAGAAAATCTATCTCGAACAATTACCTGGTTACATGGAAGTTGAAGAGAAACAAAAGGTGTTAAAACTGAAGAAGGCGCATTACGGGTTAAAGCAAACACCTCAAGCTAGGAATACTCGTATCAACATGTATTTCAAGGAAAAACATTCAATGCCCATATGAGCATGCATTGTATGCAAAGAAGAAAGAGGTAGTTATTTGTTGCGCTCTACGTCGATGACCTCATTTACATGGGGAATAGTGGCAAGATGATTGAAAGTTCAAAGGTGAGAGGGAGCGAGAATTCGAGATGACATACTTGGGCTTGATGAAGTATTTTCTTGGTCTGGAGGTTTAGACAAGGAAAGTTGGGAATTTTTGTGTCGCGAGAAGAATAATTAAAAAACATCCTGAAAAAGAACAAGATGGCAAATAACAAACCAGTGTCAATATCAAAGGAATCAGGTGCGAAACTCTCTAGATTTGATGGTGGAGATCGAGTCGATGCCAGAAAATATCAAAATTTTGTGGGAAGCCTGCGTTATCTCACATACACAACGGCAGATATATCTTCAGCGTTGGAGTGGTAAGTCGATTCATGGAAGAGTCGACTTACACGCAGTGGAAAGCATTGAAGAAAATTCTGCGATATATCGGAGGAATAGAGCCCCTTGGATAATTTAATTTGAAAACGGAGGAATATAAATTGGTGGTTTACTTCGACATCCACTGGTGTGGAGACAGAAGATCGAAGGAGTACATAGAGGTGTGTGTTCTTCATGGAAGACATGGCATTCACAGGGCTATCAAAGAAACAACTGATTGTGACACTTTTGACATATGAAGTAGAATACGTGGTGGCGTCATTGTATGTGTGCACACAGTTTGGCTAAGGACTATGTTTCACGAAATGAATCTCCAACAGAAAGAGGCAACCGAGATTCCAGTTGATAACAAGACGACAATCGAGCTAGCAAAGAATTTGGTACATCATGAAAGAAGCAAGCATATTAATGTCAAGTTTCACTTCATTCGAGAACATGTGAAGGAAGGAAGCACGAGAATGAATCATGTTGAGAGTCATGATCCAGTAGCTGATATATTCACAAAGGCGTTACCCACAATATTGCTCAAAAAGTTTGGTTTGAAGGATGGAAGAGGTTTGAGATTAAGGGAGAAATTTGTTAAAAAACTCAAATCAATTTAGTGTGGGAATCAAGGAGTTAAGTGGCCCGTAAGAAGTGGAATCTTGTGCATTGGAGAAAATGGGTTGTAATAGGGGGAAGCATGCATATGGATTTTTCTATTTTTAGTAGTTTTTTTGTTGTTCAATTGTTTTCTTTTAACTATTTTTATTTCATGGGTTAAAGTGTGTATTTGATGAGCCTTTAAATAGTTGTAATTGTTTGCATTCAAACCGTAGAAAATCAAGTACAAAAAAGAGAAGAAGAAATATAGTTTTTCTTCTTGTTGATACCAAAAATAATAGTTTTCCTCCTTCTATAACACTTTGCAAATCGTGAGTGTGAGTTGCGCTTGCATTTCGTGAGTCTTTTTTATGAGATTTACTATCTTCCTCCACTAAAAGAGTTTTTCTCGCCCGAAGTTAGAAAAATCATATCCCAATTTTCCATAAGAGTGAGAGTGTGACATGCATCAAAAGGGCTCTACCTCTTCAGTAGAAAGACCCCCGGATAAAATAGTGTCCTCATGGAACTCGTTGGCATGAGGAGCATACTGGAACTGAAAAACAAATTGTTGTTGCCCCCTCGATAATAGCACTGACCATGGCCACCAATGCCCTACCAATGGACCTAGATGAGGCTGCAGATGATAAGAAGACTCTTAAGCATGGCCTTTTTTAGTGCAGTGACCACACGTCTAAAAAAGGAGCACCGAGATTGGGTGACCCATGGACAATCCCAGCAAGAGCGAAGCGATCTGACATCCCAATGGAGCTTAAAGAGCAGCAAAGGACCTCATAACTCAAGATCATGTTGAAAGCTTTTCGGGGAGATGGAAGAGGCTCGCGATGTAGAAAAAGGACGCACACCATGTCAAATTACATATTGAGTCACATGAGGAAAACATGCACCCGAAATGGCCATTTTCCTTTCAGAGTTTGATTGCATCAGCAATACATGATGGATTAAAGTTATTGAAATATTCCAGCTCTTGGTAGAGGCGTTCAAATTCAAAGAAGTAAGCAGAGACAAACAAATGATATTGCATCAGCTTCAAAACACGTTGAGTCAGCTCATAGGTGTGTATCAGCCTATCAAGCTACCAACCTGCGAGTATGTCTTGTAAGCATGAGTGCAGTATTCGTGAGCGGAGTCCATGAGGATATAATTGCGGTAGAAGAGAGGGGACATCAATTGGAGCAATCATGAGACCACCAATGAGTTATCTAAAACTCACTGCCTCTATGAGGGGTCGGTTCACGATGGCTCAACCATTGTCTCAGTAATATATGCATGTATTGTTGGTGACTGTGGATCACATGTCGGGCCGCTCTTGACCATTTAGGTAATTGGGGTAACTCAACAGTACAACATGGATACTATAGAGGAGCACAATTATCCCCTGTGAAAGTGAATATGCACTACAATAGATTAGATTCGAAGAAAAATCTGTGGCATTACAAACGCACCTTAAGACCCCTTAGATCAATATCCTTCAGATGGGGTTGCATAGGATGCTTTCATGAACATCTTAAATGGTCGTCATGGAGAACAAATTGTCAGACCTGAGCTCTGCTGTCAGAGTAGCAGTAGACTGATGGAAGCCCATTGAGAGGGAGCGAACCCTCGGAGAGGGGCTGGGCGGCGAGTCATCTAAAGGAGCAGCGAAAGACTAGTAAGTTGTGTTTTAAATATCCCCCAGCTTGTCGTCCATATATGGGTATTGAGTGTAAAGCAATATTTTTTCCCCGAAAAATAGGCTGTCCTTATGAAAAAAATAGGCTGACATGCCCATTTTTTTTTCTCACATATCGGTCGACGCGACCTTTGAAAATATTGTCGAATATTTTATTTTAGGTTATGTTAGCAATAAAAATGCTTAAATTCACCTTCGTGTATAGTATTATATATATTTATTTTTATTAAAATCATTAGGCTTATTTTTTTGATCTCTTTCATAGATGCTAATATTATCATCAAGTTTGTATAATCATATTACATTAACATTTGTTAGTTTATATTAAATAAAATAATAAAAAATTCTACAATCAAGTCGGAATAGCCATTTTACAATATACATTTGTTAGTTTATATTAAACAAAATAGTAAAACATTTTACACATTATTAGTTAATGTTGTTTAAGTTGTTAATATAAATTTATTAAGCGCAAGAAGACTTATTATTAAACCCCCATTACTTACTATAGGGCTCAGTATTATCTAAATAAATTTATTCAACAATAGTAAATATATTTCAGATTTATTTATTTGGACTTAGTTTTTTTATTTGTTATTAGTTTTCGTAGTGTGTTACTAATAATTTGTTTTGTATACTCTTCTAATTTATTCTTTGGTACTCTTGCAAAATGCAGGGTAAGGTTTGCCTATATTTTACCCTTGTGGTAGGACCCATCTCCGGACCCTCGCTGCGCGGGGATGCTTTGAGCACCGGACTGCCGTTTTTTGAAACATGATTCAATGTCTATTTACTTGTTCTTGTAGATTTTTTATTTTTAGAATTTATAAGTATACTTTATTTATATATATTTAACTATTTAAATTTATGAGATATGGAGATCAAATATTTTAAAATGTCCGCAACATGTGACCGACATCCAACATTTTAAAATCCAATCCAACATTTTAAAATCCAATCCAACATGTCACTGACAACCATTATTTACAACCATGCCAGTGACAGTGAGCCCGCTAAAGGATCAGCGAGAGACCAGCGAGCCTCAGCAAGAACGGTTGAAAGAGATATCTATGCGATCAGGCAAGTAAGAACAAGTGTCTAAATTTCTACAGGATCGGGCAAATGATACAAAGTTGAAAGTATTCCAATAGAAGGGCAGTGCGGTGCACAAGGAATCCCCACGTAGCGAGGGTCCGGGGAAGGGTCTCATCACAAGGGTGAAATGTAGGCAAACTTTACCCTGCATTTTTGCAGGAGGCTACTTCCAGTACTCGAACTCGTGACCTCAAGGTCACACAACAACACCTTAACTGGTGCGCAAGGTTCCCCTTCTAAAGTATTCCAATAGAAATTAGGAAAATTTTCTTAGGTGTTCATGCCATATATAGACGGGTCAAGTGCATTAAGACAATTACACGTATACGGAAAAATAAAAGTATAATACATGTACTATATTATTCAATAACAAATTTAACAATGAAAGCTAGTTCTTCAGGAATAACACTAACAAAAAAAATCAATAACATATAGATCTTTCTTCTTGAATGTAAGGCAGTATATTTCTTGTCATGACAAAAAGTAGAAATACAAAAGTTGAATCAAAAGTATTAAATTGAACATACAACATTATATCTTATTAGCAAAGGATAAACACCGAATAAGCATGCAAACATAAAACAATCAGAATTACAATCAAAATTTGAAAGATAGAAATTTTATATCTTCCTTCACCTGTCAAAGTAATGTTAAACAATAAATTAACAGTACGGAGCATTAGTGGATTAAAATAAATAATGTGTACATCAATCCTTATTTTAATAGAACTTTAGAAGCTTAAGACCTGTAACATATACAAGCACTATTCACGACAGACGATCAGCTACCAAGTGCCAAAGGTCTCACTCTAACAGCAAAACACCACTCGAGAGTGATTTCATTACATATTTGATCCAAATAATTGCAATGTAGAGCAAAAGAATTTAAAATAGAAATACAAGAAGCACTTCTCTAGCTCGTTATTATTTTGATACTACAGAGAAAAAACCCAATCAAAACCAAGGCCAAATACATAACAAAAGAAATTAGGGCATAAAATGTACAGCAAATAAAAGGCGCATGTTAGCCGTGTGTTCATCTTAAAATAAATCGATGTAATTAAGGATAAAAATGAGGCGGAACTAACGGAAGAGGAGGAGTCCAGTCAAAGTTCCGGCGAGGGAAGTGTAGGCGATGCGACGAATAGTCAGGTCGAGACATGCGTCCCATTTGGCGCCCAACGCATGCCGCGATTTCGTTTTCTCTTCCTCCGCCATGGATTCTGGCAATCCTAACCAGTGAAAGGCCAAAATGAACGATTCCCCAATCGAAGGTGTTTTCCTTTTTTTTTTCTCGGTCCTCTACCTCCCGGTCGATTTAGACCCACATAAGGCCAAATTTTTGGGGTTCGACCCCCGAGGAAGATTGCCCGGGACTTTCATGATTTTGGCCCGTGGCGGGTTTTTTTCTTTTCTTGGATCTGAACGCTAGGTGTTTTAAAATACATATATATATACGTGTTGCTTAATTCTACTTTTCTAAATGGGTTCAAATTCGATCATCTTAGCTTGAGAGCGATCGAACGAGCACACAGTCAATGAAGTAAATCAACTGTACACACAGAGTTTTAAAATGGAAAAACCCCTCAACCGAGTAAAAAATCATGTGACCAGGATTGTGTCGGTCAAAGTCCACTACTTGCTTGAGGTTACTGTTGGTTTGCAGAATCGAGGGCGACAGGTCGCTCATCGTTACAATTCGGAAGTAAGAGAATACTTTGCACATGGCGGACGACAGATCGTCTCGCTCGGCGTCTTACACAAATTACACTTGGCGATGATGGGCGTCTTTGAGCGTCACGATGACGCAGGATGTAGGAACGGTGTGTTCGGAATGGTGCTGGTAGGGACTTCCAGGGAGCTACGAAATAGGCTTTGTTGGAAGGCTTGGAGGTGTCTTGTGTAACATCTCATTCCCAATTAGACCTCTCTACTTAGTTTGGGTTAGGACATGTGGTGGGGGCATGGGTTTAGGATATGTTTGAACCATGGAGTTAGGGTGTGGCCACATGGGACCCATTATAGGGCCCAAGATAACCCAAGTCAAACTAGCCCAAATTGGGGTCTTAGCTGTTGAAGTCAAAATTGGCCTTTGTGGAGTTCGGGGTTCCAAAAGAGGGGTGACCTCACACCTACTACACTCGGGAGAACGTCACGGACCGAAGACTTAGGAAACTAGGAACAGACCCTCGGCTCTAGCGTGGAGGTCCCACCACACGCCCGAAAGGTCACAAGAGCATTTCCCCTCCCTCACCAATGGCTGAGCTGGGTACCTTGGAGAGCTCTCTCACTCAACCAAGCTGAAGTCTAAGGAGGAGGAAGCCCAAAAAACCTCTGCCTCCAAAGGTACCCAAGGGGGTCTATTTATAGTTTTTCCAAGTCTATGGACCAAAATGACAGTAACACCCCTAGGACAAAAAAACCTTGGGTCAATAGAAAACATCCACACCGGGGGTAAAGAGGTAATTCCACCCCGAGGGTATAACGGTAAAAGCATGGCCCAAAGAGGTCCAAGAGCGGGAGGGGCCATTCCCACCATCTCCCCGGGCTCCCGAGACGAGCAGGTGACTCCCGAAGAACTGGGGAGCAGGGGGGCAGGGGCGAGACCCCGGCCTCCGGCCGATCTCGCCCCGCCAGGCCGCGGAGCAGGAGGGGGCAGGGGCGAGACCCCGGCCTCCCAGCCGGTCTCGCCCCGCCAGGCCGCGAAGCAGGGGGGAGCAGGGGCGAGACCCCGGCCCCCAGTCGGTCTCGCCCCGCCAGGCCGCGGAGCAGGAGGGGGCAAGGGCGAGACCCCGGCCTCCCGGCCGGTCTCGCCCCGCCAGGCCGCGGAGCAGGAGGGGGCAGGGGCGAGACCCCGGCCTCCTGGCCGGTCTCGCCCCGCCAGGCCGCGGAGCAGGAGGGGGCAGGGGCGAGACCCCGGCCTCCTGGCCGGTCTCGCCCCGCCAGGCCGCGGAGCAGGAGGGGGCAGGGGCGAGACCCCGGCCTCCTGGCCGGTCTCGCCCCGCCAGGCCGCGGAGCAGGAGGGGGCAGGGGCCAGACTGTAACACCCCGGATTTTTGATTGCGTACGCTTGATGGGCGTTACGTTGGCTTTGACCGTTGTTCGAGCATGGTTTTTCCCGCGGGCTTGCGCGTGGCTGTTTTGGTAGCCGAGTTGCATGATTCCCCAGCAAACCGGAGTCCAGATGGGGACTCGGTGAGGCCTCTTAGGGAATGCTTGCACTTTTTCGCGCCCGGGTAATGTCGCTCAAACTGAGTTGCTGGTACAGGAAACAAAAAAGGGTAAAAAGTTCTTAAGGCAAAAATGGTCTAGGACGACACAAAAACATTTTTCACAACAGGGAAAAATAGTCTTTTTTGTGCGTGACGCCCCCCGACACGGGCGTGTCGGGGCGTGACCCAGGGCGTGACCTCCTTGTCTCGACGATTTTCCTGTGTCGAGTTGAGCTCGACGAATGGGGTACACGCCCCGTGACACGGGCGTGTCACGGGCCGTGTCCCGCAGTGTCGAGTGTCGAGTGTCGAGTGTCAGGTGTCGAGAGAGTGGACACGGCCTGTGACACGGGCGTGTCACAGGGCGTGTCAACACTTTTGGTCGACGAGGTGTCGAGACACGGGCTACACGCCCTAGGTCACGGGCGTGACCGACCCGTCACGGGCGTGTACCCGGTCGTGTACCGTGTGGATAAATTTGGATTTGCCGACTTTCTGCGCCGCTTAAGGTACATGCCCTTCGTCACGGGCGTGACACAGGGCGTGACCGGCCCGAAAATCGACTTTGTCTAGTTTTTTGTGTCGTTCATTTCCTTGATTCTGCATCTAACGGTTCAGCTCTGTTCTGGAGAAAATAAGGCCGAAACAGAGTTTCTCCTCCTCATTTCACCTTCTCTTCATCTTCTTCTTCATTCTCAAAGAGAAAGCAAGGGAGAAAGGCTCAAGCAAGGCAAGGAAAGAGAGGAGCAGCCGTGGCGGCATCATCTCGGTTCAGGCAAGCGGTGTTCTTCACCCTTGTCAATCTTCTTTCTTGTTTTTGATTGTGCAAAATAGCTAGTTTCTCTTTCAAGTTTCCTAGCTTGTTCTTCTTGTTTTGGGTTCTTCCTCACTAGCCTTATTATGCTCTTATATTTCCCTATGTTGAATGACTTTGATCTTCCATGCTTAGTTTTGTTTCGTTATCAAGTCTATGCTAGGTTAAGTCATGTATTTCTCTTGTTCATGTGATTCATGTAGCTAAGTTGATTCATGTTCATGTAGCCTTTCAAATTTATGTGATTCTTCCTTGATAAAAAGCATGAGATTCTTGTTCCAAACATGTGATTTATGTAATTAGGTTAATCAACCTCTATCATGTGATTCTTCTTTGATCCAAAGCAAGTGATTCTTTTCCTGTAATTCAATTCATCAAACTCTACGTTGGCAAATTGTAGTCATGTGTGAGGATGAAGGAAGGGAAAGTGGTACTTGGGTTATGGTGAGATTTGATTGTGGGGTTACGGTTAGGTTCGTTTATGGTGAGTTTTGCGAGGCGAATGTGAACCATGGCAGAAGCGTGTGTGTGCGGCTTTGGTAAGGGGTGGTGTGGGTTAAGCCTTTGTGGCCACCGGGTTTGGATTTGTGGTGTAGAGCACCATTTTGGCCCCGGTTTGGGCTGGTTTTTATTGGTGCGTTCCACTTTAGGGCTGCCACCAAAAGTCCCTTGCTGAATCGCATGTAACCGATGCTTATGTTTCACTCGTTTAGTTGTTTCTTGTACTATGGATGATGGAATGGGCATGTGTTTTGCCTTTTGCTCATGCGGGTTGAGCAGTACTTGATGAAACTTGTACGCACTTGGTGCGTTTGGCATGTGTTTTGGTGCGTTTTCCACTTGTTTTCTTCACTCATTTTACTTATATGAAACATTGCTACGGGGTCGGTAAGCCCCTTCATGATATTATATAATCAAGCTGCTCTTCTTTTTATTGTATCTTCGAGGATTGCTGAGGTATTCTTTCTTGAATGCCTCAGGTGCAGGTTGTAGCCGGTTGAGCGGCTAGGTTTGTTGGTGGCGTTTCTTTGGAGCTAGCCGAGCTTACTTAGCGAGGTAGTTCTTTTCTTTGTTGTACAGACATACATGTGCCCCAATGGGTTCGTGTCAGCTTGTTGGCGCCCATTGGTGGCTTACTTTACTTGTGATATATGAATACTAGTGCTAATATGACTCATTTGGATGATGTCTTCTTGCTCTTGGGAAGGATTTATGGTAGGTTGCATTAGGTATTTTTAAGCTAAACCAAAACTATTATTGTATCCATGCATAACATGTTTTGGTCACCAAACACGTATTTTCCAAATGACGTAAACAAAGATGATTTCTTATAGTAGTATCACTATAGACTGCATCTAGGAGAACGTCATAAATAAACAAAGTATTTCTGCCGCGTACAAATACAGTTTGTGATACCTAAGGCCGAGGGATACGGCCATGAAATCCAAAGGTTTTCTTGCATTTAACTGTTGAATTTCAACTCATAAAGTAAGCGTCAAGGGTTGCCTGAGCGTGTGCAGTTATCCCCTGCACGACGTGGCATCATAACTCGTAGTTCATCTTGCTCTGATACGAGGTACTCGTTGAGGAAATGCGGGTTGTGACACAGACCCCGGCCTCTCGGCCGGTCTCGCCCCGCCAGGCCGCGGAGCAGGAGGGGGCAGGGGCCAGACCCCGGCCTCCTGGCCGGTCTCGCCCCGCCAGGCCGCGGAGCAGGAGGGGGCAGGGGCCAGACCCCGGCCTCCTGGCCGGTCTCGCCCCGCCAGGCCGCGGAGCAGGAGGGGGAGGGGCCAGACCCCGGCCTCCTGGCCGGTCTCGCCCCGCCAGGCCGCGGAGCAGGAGGGGGAAGGGGCCAGACCCCGGCCTCTCGGCCGGTCTCGCCCCGCCAGGTCGCGGAGCAGGGGGCAGGGGCGAGACCCCGGCCTCCCGGCCGGTCTCGCCCCGCTAGGTCGCGGAGCAGGAGGGGGCAGGGGCGAGACCCCGGCCTCCCGGCCGGTCCCGCTGCTCCCACCTCACACTTATTAGGTCGGGGCGGGTGCCAGCCAACTTGTCGCACCCCCCCCCCCCAAAAAAAAGGGACACTGGGGGGAGGCAGATTTTTTCTCCCCCTATTAGTATATTCCAAGGACTAGGCCAAAATTGGTCACCAAAGGTGCTAAACTCATCTAAAAGCTTAAAACCCAAACCTGCGAATACGGGGTTGTACACAATCCCCGCTCTTTTCGAGGTTGGCACAAGCACGGAAAGAAACATCCAACCCAACATATTCGCTGAGTGTAATTTTTTTTGCGCGGTCAACCTTCCATGCCAGCTGATGGGAGCCTGGGTGGCGAGACCCCCTCCGGGTAAAAAACACTTCAACCCCGGAGGTGTCAACCTGTCATGCCAGCTCTGGGAGTCTGTGTGGCGAGACCCCCTCCTGGTAAAAAACACTTCAACCCCGGAGGTGTCAACCTGTCATGCCAGCTATGGGAGCCTGGGTGGCGAGACCCCCTCCGGGTAAAAAACACTTCAACCCCGGAGGTGTCAACCTGTCATGCCACCTATGGGAGCCTGGGTGGCGAGACACCCTCCGGGTAAAAAACACTTCACCCCCCCCCCCCCCCCCCGGAGGTGTCAACCTGTCATGCCAGCTATGGGAGCCTGGGTGGCGAGACCCCCTCCGGGTAAAAAACACTTCATCCCCCGGAGGTGTCAACCTGTCATGCCAACTATGGGAGCCTGGGTGGCGAGACCCCCTCCTGGTAAAAAACACTTCACCTCCTGGAGGTGTCAACCTGCCATGCCAGCTATGGGAGCCTGGGTGGCGAGACCCCCTCCGGGTAAAAAACACTTCACCCCCCCAGCGGTGTCTACCTGCCATGCCAGCTATGGGAGCATGGGTGGTGAAAGCCTCTCCGGGTAAAAAACACTTCACCCCCCGGAGGTGTCAACCTGTCATGCCAGCTATAGGAGCCTGGGTGGCGACACCCCCTCCGAGTAAAAAACACTTCATCCCCCTGGAGGTGTCAACCTGCCATGCCAGCTATGGGAGCCTGGGTGGCGAGACCCCCTCCAGGTAAAAAACACTTCACCCCCCGGATGTGTCAACCTGCTATGCCAGCTATGGAAGCCTGGGTGGCGAGACCCCCTCCGGGTAAAAAACACTTCACCCCACGGAGGTGTCAACCTGTCATGCCAGCTATGGGAGCCTGGGTGGAGAGACCCCCTTCCGGGTAAAAAACACTTCACCCCCCCCCCCCCCCCCCGGATGTGTCAACCTGTCATGCCAGCTATGGGAGCCTGGGTGGCGAGACCCCCTCCGGGTAAAAAACACTGGACATCTAACGAGAGGTACGTCTGCCCTGCCAGCTAGTGAGAGCCCGACAGCGGGGCCGTCATTGGAGCAAAGGGAACAGGGGCATCCACGAGAGGTACCACCAGCCCTGTCAGCTAGTGAGAGCCTGGCAGTGGGACTGTCTCGGGGGAGGGGCTTGCTCTCCCCGAGGCACATTCTATCCAACCAGCTAGTGGGAGCCTGGATGAGGAGATCCTCTCAGGGGGTGGGACTTGATCTCCCTGAGGCACATTCGACCCATCCAGCTAGTGGAAGCTTGGATGAGGAGATCCTCTCGGGGTGGGACTTGATCTCCCCGAGGCACATTCGACTTATCCAGCTAGTGAGAGCCTGGATGAGGAGATCCTCTCGGAGGTGGGGCTTGCTCTCCCTGAGGCACATTCGACCCAACCATCTAGTGGGAGCCTGGATGAGGAGATCCTCTCGGGGTGGGACTTGATCTCCCCGAGGCACATTCGACCCATCCAACTAGTGGGAGCCGGAATGAGGAGATCCTCTCGGGGGTGGGACTTGATCTCCCCGAGGCACATTCGACCCATCCAGCTAGTGAGAGCCTGGATGAGGAGATCCTCTCGGGGGTGGGGCTTGCTCTCCCCGAGGCACATTCAACCCATCAAGCTAGTGAGAGCCTAGATTAGGAGATCCTCTCGGGGGTGGGGAACCAGGTGTGTCACTTGAACTCTGCCAAATCCAACATCCTCAATCGGGGAAAAAAGATGGGTTACATGACCCCCCCCCCCCGACTCAGTTGGTCGGGGGTTGACTCACTACAACATAAGAAACATACAGGACTCCGCTAGGGCGAGGCTTCCTCAGGGGGTCTGGGCCTGATGGCTGTCATCCTTCCCCTCGGAGACCTCCATCTTACTCAGGCTTTCCATGATCCTCTCCATCTCCTCCGCCCTGGCCAACCAAGAGATGGTGTTGACGGCCGTGACGTAGCACTGCCTTGCCATCCTGGAGTCTCCCTCGACTCTGACCTGGATCCCTCCTGAGCTGAACTTGAGGCATTGGTGGAAAGAAGATGGCACGCAATAAAAGGCGTTGATGAGGGGCCTTCCGAAGATGGCGTTGTAGCTGCTTGGAGCGTCAACAATCACGAACCGGCAGTTCCTTGAAATCCCCCCCCCCCATTTTTACTTGGAGTCCTACTCCACCCTCTACCTCCTTCCTCTCCCATGAAAATCCAAACAGGGGTCCGTCCGAGGCCAACACCCTCATTGACTCTACCTTCATCTCGTCAAACGCCTTCTTGAAGATGACGTTGACGGAACTTCCGTTGTCAACCAAGATCCGGGAGACGGTGTAGCCTTCGATGGCTGTCTGGATGACCAGCGCATCACAAAACGGATCCTCATGATCCGGCATGTCCTTCACTGAGAAGGTGATATTCTCCTCCTGGGGCGGGGTCTGGGATGTTGAGGCTACGCTCCATCGGTACATCATATGAAGGCTTGCCTTCCGAGTGGCCTCGATCCCCACTCCACCATGGATCACTGATATACCGCCTCGGGGTCCGACATCGACCCGATCCTCGCATACATCATCCCCCCTTCTCTGGACAGAACCTCTTCAACCCGCACTGGCGGCTGTGGCTGGGCAGGGCCTCTCGCCCCCTCACTTCCAGGAACTCGGGGCAGGTAGCTGTGGCATGCCCCTCCACCTGGTGGAAATCACAGTATGGTAGCGCTCCTCCCCTCCTTCGGCGGGCTGGGTGTTCTCTCCTGTTACCTCTTCCTCCTCCTATCGCCAAGGCTTGCTGTGGCGGGGGTAAGAGCTGTCTTGGGGCTTGTCTCTGGAAGTTGAACCTCCCTTGGCCCGCATGGAAGTTCCCCCCATCTTGGACGTAACCTCTTCCTGGACCCTGAATGAGTCCTCCCTGCTGCCTCCAACCTGGTTTTGGACCCTCCCGAGCTCTCCGCTCCTCTATCCTTCTTCCTTCCTGATGTCTCGAGCCACCTTGCTCCTTTGACTCCATCTCTGTTAGCTTCACCAACTTCTTGACAAATGTCGGGTTGGCCGCCTCCATGGCTATCTCCTCGGTCGCCCTTTCCATCAGCTCCTCAAAGGAAAGGGGGGCCTTTCGGGTCAGGCTCATCTTGAAGAACCCCTCGCACAACCCCACCATGAACGTCATCTAGAGGGCATACCCCGGCATCTCCTGGACCTCCAGGATGTCCTCTTGGAACCTGTCAACGTAACGGGCCAGCGACTCCTCGACCCCTGCCTTATCAGGAAGATGGACTCATGACTCCTCTTCCTCTTCTTGGAGGTGGAGAAGTGAAGCTGAAAGCTCCGGCTCAGGTCCTCGAACTCATAGATCGACCTCGGAGGGAGTTGATGAAACTAGTCCCTTGTCTTCTCCTTCAATGTGATCGCAAAGAGGCGACACTTGAAGGCATCAGTCATCGGCCTGACGGAGACGGCATCCTCGAACCACTGTAGATGTTGTACGGGGTCATCCTTCCCGGTATAGTAAGCCATGTCTGGCTCTCTGAACCCCTCGTGAACGGGAGCTGAGATGATCAGCTCACTGAAGGCTGACCCCCTAAGGGGTGGTCTCGCCACCTCCACTCGCGCGACCTGCTCGCCTGGAAGGTCGGCACTCGCTGGGCTGGAGAACAATTCCCGGCCTGTGAGGTCTCGCTCGACCCCATCTCTCATCCTCTCCTTCCCGGGCCTTCTTCCTAGTGCACTTCCTTCTCCCCCTGTTGGGGTCATTTCGCCTAGACCCCTGGGAGTCGACTCGTCGAGAGGGGGGAGCTAGCTCCTGGGGGGTTGGGTGGAGCTGCCACCCTGAGGAGTAATACTTCGCAGCATCACCATGATGCCCTGGATGGAGGCCATGAACTCTTGCCTCCCCACAAAGTGTCCTGGGCTGGGGAGCTCGCCGAGATCATTACTACCTCCCTGACCTCCAGTCATGACATTCTCCCGAGATCTTCTGTGCTGGTCACTCTCCACGCTCACCGCACCAATAGTGTTGAGGCCAAAATTGGCCTCTGTGGAGTTCGGGGTCCCAAAAGAGGGGTGAACTCACACCTACTACACTCAGGGGAACGTTACGGACCGAAGACTTGGGAAACTAGGAACAGAACCTCGGCTCTAGCGTGGAGGTCCCACCATATTCCTGGAAGATCACAAGAGCACTTCCTCTCCCTCACCAATGGCTGAGCTGGGTATCTTAGAGAGCTCTCTCACTCAACCAAGCTGAAGCCTAAGGATGAGGAAGCCCAAAAAACCTCTGCCTCCAATGGTACGCAAGGGGGTCTATTTATAGTTTTTCCAAGTCTATGGACCAAAATGACTGTAACACCCCTAGGACAAAAAATCCTTGGGTCAATAGAAAACATCCACATTGGGGGGTAAAGAGGTAATTCCACCCTGAGGGTATAACGGTAAAAGCATGGCCCAAAGAGGTCCAAGAGCGGGAGGGGCCATTCCCACCATCTCCTCGGGCACCCGAGACGAGCAGGTGACCCCTGAAGAACTGGGGAGCAGGGGGGCAGGGGCGAGACCCCGGCCTCCGGGCGGTCTCGCCCCGCCAGGCCGCGGAGCAGGAGGGGCAGGGGCGAGACCCCGGCCTCCTGGCCGGTCTCGCCCCGCCAGGCCGCGGAGCAGGGGGGAAGGGGCGAGACCCCGGCCCCCGGCCGGCCTCCACCTACCAGGCTGCGGAGCAAGAGGGGGCAGGGGCGAGACCCCGGCCTCCCGGCCGGTCTCGCCCCGCCAGGCCGCGGAGCAGGAGGGGACAGGGGCGAGACCCCGGCCTCCCGGCCGTTCTTGCCCCGCCAGACCGCGGAGCAGGAGTGGGCAGTGGCGAGACCTCGGCATCCCGGCCGGTCTCTCCCCGCCAAGCCGCGGAGCATGAGGGGGCCGGGGTGAGACCCCGGCCTCCCGGCCAGTCTCGCCTCGCCAGGCCACGGAGCAATAGGGGGCAGGGGCGAGACCCAGGCCTCCCGGTCGGTCTCGCCATGCCAGGGCGCAAAGCAGGAGGGGGAAGGGGCGAGACCCCGGCCTTCCGGCCGGTCTCTCCCCGCCAAGCCGCGGAGCAGGAGTGGGCAGGGGCGAGACCCCGGCCTCCCGGCCGGTCTCGCCCCGCCAGGTCGCGGAGCAGGGGAGCAGGGGCGAGACCCCGGCCTCCCGGCCGGTCTCGCCCCGCCAGGCCGCGGAGCAGGGGGGCAGGGGCGAGACCCCGGCCTCCCGGCCGGTCTCGCCCCGCCAGGCCGCGGAGCAGGAGGGGGTAGGGGCGAGACCCCGGCCTCCCGGCCGGTCCCGCTGCTCCTACCCCGCACTTATCAGGTTGGGACGGGTGCCAGCCAACTTGTCGCACCTGCCCCCCAAAAAAGGGCCACTAGGGGGAGGTAGATTTTTCCTCCCCCTATTAGTATATTCCAAGGGCTAGGCCAAAATTGTCCACCAAAGGTGCTGAACTCATCTAAAAGCTTAAAACCCAAAACCTACGAATACAGGTGAAAGATATAGTACCTAAACACCTAGAGGGGGGTGAATATGTGACCTAATTCCTTTTTTAAACTTTAATGGCAGCAATCAGTTATAACACAGCATCTACTCTACTTTTGCAATCACACAGCATACACAGCAAAGCACAACACAGCAGACACAGAGTTTTATAGTGGTTCCCCAAGCTTTGGCTACATCTACTTTCCCCCTTCGCCTATCTAGCAGTGTACTAGATTCGGCCAAACTTCACCACTGTCTCAGAACCCAAACTGGTTCCTACACCTCAGGCCCAAGGCCCTACAACTCAGCTTTTCCACAAAGCCTACACTCAGCCACAAGGCCTACACTCAGCCAACAAGGCCTACACTCAGCCACCAAGGCCTACACTCAGAGATTTCAATCTCCTACACTCAGGCTCTCAAGCCCCACCCTCAGCCTTTATAATTACAGGCTTACAAACACTCAGATCCAAAGGATCCTACAAGATAAAAATGAATTTACAATTGATAACTCAGCAACTCAGAAACAAGAGAGGGGAGTTGTGAGTTTTTTGATGAGTTCTTGGAAGAACTCAGCTGGATTCAATCTGACTTAGGTTTCTTCAAAGCTTCTTGAATGTAGAACTCAATTAGATTGACTCCTTCTGCAGTTGATCCTTGACCTCTGCTTCTTAAGATCTAGAATATATCTGAACCCTTCTTCTCAGCCTAGTTCCAACGGCTGATTTCTTGGATGGAGCCCTCTCTCTCCAACTTCTTAGATCTGCACTTGGACAGCTAGATCTTCTTGATTTGATCCTTGATCAATAACTTGAACAACTCTGTGAACCACTTTTTGAATTGCTTCAACAACCTCTTGAACAGTTTCTGTAGACTGTATGAGCCTATTTATAGGCCTTCTTCATGGTAACCGACTGGTCCGGTTCATAACTGTCTTCTGACATCTCTGACAGGTGCTGTAGAACGGCTGGAATGGCAGCTGTCAAGTCATCCAGTCAGTTCTTGAAAGTTCTCTAACTGTCTGAAAGTGTCGAGACTTTCTGTCTTTAAGTGTCGACACTTATAGACCAAGTGTCGACACAAGTTGTGTAAGTGTCGACACAAGTCTACAAGGTGTCGACACAACTCCTTGTGTTGTAGATTCTATGTCTCGACACAGTTTCTTCTGCATGTGTCGACACTGAAATTGAGTGTCGACACAAGTACTTGATCTTTTATCTTTTGCTGAATTCTTCTAAGTGTCGACACATCTCCTTTGTGTCGACACATCTTCATGTGTTGAATCTGTCAAGTGTCGACACTACTTCTTGGTGTCGACACATAGTCTTCAATGTTGATACTTGCTGAGTGTCGACACAGCTCCTTGTGTCGACACTTGATTCTTCTGTTAAGACTTCAGCTGAGTGTCGACACATTCCCTTAGTGTCGACACTTGTACTTAGAATATTTTGTTGATCTTTCTGTTCTTTGCTAAGTGTCGACACAGCTCCATGTGTCGACACTTTCTTCAAGTGTTGAGTCTTCAGCTGAGTGTCGACACATACTGTCTTGTGTCGACACTTTCTTTAAGTGCTGACTCTTCTGTTGAGTGTCGACACATTGTTCTTGGTGTCGACACTTACTTCAAGTGCTGACTCTTCTGTTGAGTGTCGACACATTGTTCTGGGTGTTGACACTTATACTTAGTCTCTGCTGACTTTTGCTGAGTGTCGACACAGCTCCAAGTGTCGACACTTTCTGGTGTAGACACAGCTTTACTGGGTGTCGACACTGCTGTTAAGTGTCGACACTGCTTTACTGTACTTTCTTCATTGAGTGTCGACACAGCTCCTTGTGTCGACACTTTGTGTCTGGTGTCGACTCTGCATCCCAGGTGTCGACACAGTGACTCCAAGTGTCGACACTGCTTGCCTGGGTGACGACACAAGTCTTCGTAAGTGTCGACACTTTCCCTCTGGGTGTCGATACATGGACTTAGAAATTTTTGCTTCAGTCCTGCAAATACTTAACCTGCACAAGTAACTCAAAAACACATCAAATACATTTTGATGTATATCATTGAGTTGGGTGAGGCTTCTTCAAATCAGGTACATTTAAACCAATGTACCCAACAATCTCCCCCTATTTGGAGAAGTCATAACCCTTAGTCAATGATATACACCATTCATAATTAAAATTACACAATGATGTAAGGCATGATAATATACAGCAGGGTAAACATAAACATGTATCAATTTCACATGTATACAAATTCATCATCACAGAACAAATATGAAATAGACATAGACATTATCACAGAACAAACATGAAATAGATTAATCATATATTGTTCTAATATCTGTCTTATACATTTTCAGAAGTTCACAAAAATGTTTTACATCAAAAAGATTACACAGTAAACTTCAAGAAAATTCTAAATTTATTTCAGTTCTGGCTCCTTAATCACTATTCCTTTGCCAGCATGAACTTTAGCTTGGACAGGAGCATCAGCAACTTCAGCATCAGCAGGCTTCTTGCCTTTTAAGTCTTTCTTCTTAAGCTCTTCTGCTTTGATCTTTTGTCTTTCAAAATAATGGTATGGCTTAGGAAAGTACTTGCTAGGCTCCTGGGCAGTAGAAGGTAGCTTTCCCATCTTTGCCTTCCTTCTGTATTGGACAATTGCCTCCTGTCTAGTTTCATGTTTTCTCCATTCAGCTTCAGAGAACCATTTGTTCCTGTCATGAATGTTGTCTTTGGCAGCTTTCCAGGCAGTTAATATAATGTTTCTAGAGGTAGGGCTCCATTGCTCAAAATCTGGTCTCTGTTCAGCTTGTTCCCTAAACCTCTTCTTAGACAATCTTGTCTCTTCTTCTTTTTGCAATGCCTCTTGCATGGCTTTAGATATAGGCTGAACAACCTTTTCAATAATAACATTGTCCTTGCCCCCAGGTGGGTTGTACATGGTCTGTACATCAGCATGCACCATTTCAAAATCTGGAGGAGGATAAATGACTTGAGCTACTTCTGGTTGCTCACCTCCAAGATAGGCAGGGTTAATTCCAGATTCAGCAACATCATTGTCATCACACAGAGGAGGATATCCAAGAGTTGCTCTGATAGAATTTGATATCCACTTAGCATGGTCAGAGCTTGCCTTGACTAACACTCTCTCCCCCTTTATGACTTCTCTAGCCATGTGATCTCTGACATCATCCTTCTGAAATCTGATTTGATTATCCAAGTATCTGACTCCATCTTTAAAGAAAGGTTTGAGCTTTTGAAGTTGTTCAGATATGGCCTTCTGGGAGGCTTGGATAGCAGTCTTAACAGCAGAGAGTTCTTCTTGGAATACTTTATCAAATTCAGCTTTAACAGCAGCAGTAGAGGTAGAAGGTCCAGCAGCCTGGTTCTTTAATTCTGTGACAATAACATTATGGGAAGCAGTAAGATTGTCATTCATCCTTAGCTGATTTTCAAGAACATACCCTTGCTTTAATGCTATGTCATCCACTTGTGCTTTTATCTTCTCTTGGTGTGTTGCCAAGTACACCACTGCATTTCCACCCTTGTGAAAACAGTCTGTCATTTCCTTTTTGTTAAGATTCATCTCGAATCTTATTGACTTGATATCTTGAGCCAGATCAAATTGCAAAGATTTCTGCCCTTCATCTACATACTTCTCAATTGCCTGCCTGTGCTCATCCAGTTTAATTTGCATTGCCACCATTAAAGCACTATAATCAGCTGTTGGTGTTTGCTGAACTATAGGCTGTGGTGCAATAGATTGTAGAGCCTTCTTATAACTTTGGCTTCTTCTCTTGAATACATAAAGTTTCTTTTGTTTAGCCCTTGTAGCCTCCTCATCTTCAGATTCTGAGGAGCTGGCTAAGTCAACCCTCTCCTTAGGGCTTGGAGGCCTCTCAACTTGCACATTTGGTGGCTTCTCAGTTTCTTGCCTCACAGGCTCTTCATGAACTTGCACTTGCTCCCCCTCAGCAGCAGCATTATCTCTTTCTGCAGCAGCCTTGTCCATGTCAAAATCTTGTTGGTCTAGATTTAAAAATAAATCCTCCATAGTGTACTCTTGTGGTGAAGGAGCTGGAGTAATTCTAGGCTCTTCAACCACTGGATCAAGAACCACTTGAACAATAGCAGATGTGTCTTCTCTAACAGCATCTGGAACTTGGCTATCCAGCTGAATTTGCTGATGAACATCAGACAAATCAGTATCTTCTATAGGTAAATCCAAAGTATTTAGTTCAGTGATTACCTCTAGTATGATGGTGGTTGCTTGTTCACTTTCCAGTGTATTGGGTTCTTCTACAACTGGAAGCTCCCCTGGCTTTGATCCTTGTGGATGGGGCTTGCTTGTGGTAGCTCCCCCTGGATCTCAGCATCATCTTGAGGAGCAGGAGACTTCACTGCAGGCTCTTCCTCATGTTCATCTGGAGTGAAGACAACCTGTTCTTCACTATTAGAGCTGCTAGTGGACTCTTGTGCCACTGGAGCAGTCTTCCTTTTCTTCTTTGGAGGAATTTCTTTCTCAGACACTGTCTTCTCAGGGGGTTGGCATCTCTTTAGACAACACCCTGTCCCATCTAGAAAATATTCTCAAATCCATCTTCCTCATATGATTGATTTTGCTTCCAGCAGCCTGTTGCATAACCTCTGGTATGGTACCAGCTAGGTATAGACTTATAATTCTGCCCAGATTGGGCTTCTTCAAGCTTTCTTTGATTTTCTCAAATACTATAACAGACCAATCAGTTCTTAAAGCGAAGATAATCCTGGTCATGATATTGAACATAGAGACAGACACTCTGTCATGCCCTCCTGGCTTGCTGAGGATGACCTTTCCAACAATTTCAGAAAGAAACTTTCCTTGATTGTTCATGCCTTTTCTGTTAAAAACAGAACCAATCTTCATTGTAGAATCTAGTCCACACCAGGTTAGAGCTTCCCTGGTCTTTGATGCAGTAACTTCATCTTCCTCTTGAGTTCTTGGAAGCTGTAGAATCTTCCTCAGACTTTTTGGTGATACCATGACCTTCTCACCATGAACTCTGGATTTGATTTTGTATCCAGATTCGTCCACCTTTGCTCTATTGAGGAATTCAAGTACCTCTTTCTTCCATATCTTAGTAGGTTCTGAAACGAGATATTCTAACCCAGAATCGGCAACTAGGGTTATCACGTGCTTGATTTCTTGCTCAGCATCCTCAAAGGCGCCGCACACCAGCTCGTAACCTTCGTTGACATTCTCCTCTAGCTTAGGCGCCATTAGGGTTTGTAGAATTTGTCTTGAGAAAAGAGAGGTGTCGACACAGAAGTTTGGTCTCGAAACTTTGAAAGTGTGTCGACAAACTAAGACAAAACCCTATTTATACCTTTCTAATTTTGAAGATGAACAGGCGGGACAGCTAACTTAAAATGTGTCGACACTGGCAATAAGTGTCGACACTGACTTATAATGTCTCGACACATATGTGTCGACACAAGTTTAGTCAACAGTTTTGATGTGTCGACACTTGTTTATGTGTCGACACAACATAACTCGACACATAGTCGAGACTTTACTTAGGAAATTCTGAGTAAAACTTAAGTGTTGACACCACATTGGATGTGTCGACACATACATGACATGTGTCGACACTAATATTCTGAAGTGTCGACACCAACTTCCTAGATGTGTCGACACCTATTTCCTGAAGTGTCGACACTATTATTCTGTGTCGACATAGACTTGTCTATGTGTCGACACCTTTTACTTAGCCAATTTCTATTCTGTAAACTTACTCTAAGTTTATCATTCATAGTTCAATTTTAAATCTATTGAACTTAGCTTCTTCTAGGGGCTTAGTATACATATCAGCTACTTGATTATCAGTTTTAACATATTCTAATAAAATATCTTGTCTTTCTACATGCTCCCTAAGAAAATGATATTTAATTTCAATATGTTTTGTTCTACTATGGGATACATGATTATTAGTTATTGAAATAGCACTTGTAGAATCACAGAAGAGTGGAGTTCTACTTACCTGAAATCCATAGTTCTCTAGCTGATGTTGTATCCACAGAAGTTGAGCACAACAACTTCCTGCAGCCACATACTCTGACTCTGCAGTGGAGATAGCCACACTTGTCTACTTTTTGCTACTCCATGAAATTAGTCTCCCACCTAGGAATTGACAGGTTCCAGTAGTGCTTTTTTTATCTTCTTTGCATCCTGCAAAGTCTGCATCTGAATAACCTGTTAGTTCAAAATCCCCATTCCTAGGGTACTAGAGGCCTAGATAGGGAGTGCCCTTTAGATATCTCAATATTCTTTTGACTGCTGTCAAATGAGACTCTTTAGGGCAGGCTTGATACCTTGCACAGACACATGTAGCATACATGATATCTGGTCTACTAGCAGTTAAGTATAATAGGGAGCCAACTATCCCTCTATACAAGGTTTCATCTACAGGCTTCCCTGCATCATCCTTGCTAAGAGACATACTTGACCCCATAGGAGTCTTCATGGTACTGGATGAATCCATACCATACTTCCTTATGAGTTCTAGGGTGAACTTGGACTGACATATAGATAAACCACTCTCAGTCTGTTTAACTTGGAGACCCAAGAAAAACTTCAGCTCTCCCATACTACTCATCTCAAATTGACCTTGCATCAGTTTTGCAAACGTTTTGCAAAGGCTGCTTTCAGTAGACCCAAATATAATATCATCTACATATATTTGGACTAGTATAACTTTGCCTCTAGATTCCCTAAGGAATAGAGTCTTATCTATTTTCCCCCTTGAGAACTTGTTCTCAATGAAGAAACTAGATAGGGTTTCATACCAAGCCCTAGGGGCTTGCTTTAACCCATATAAAGCTTTCCTAAGTCTATAGACATGATGAGGTAAAGTTGGATCAACAAAACCTGAAGGTTGTTCCACATAGACTTCTTCCTTAAGATTACCATTCAGAAATGCTGACTTGACATCCATTTGGTAAACCTTGAATCCTTGATAGGTTACATAGGCTAAGAACATCCTTATGGCTTCCAGTCTGGCTACTGGAGCAAAGGTTTGATCAAAGTCAATACCTTCTTCTTGCCTATATCCTTTAGCAACCAATCTTGCTTTATTCTTAATGATGACCCCTTGTTCATCCATCTTATTCCTGTAGATCCACTTGGTTCCTATTATATTGTGGTCTTTAGGTTTAGGAACAAGTTCCCAGACCTTGCACCTCTTGAACTGATTAAGCTCTTCTTGCATTGCTTCAGTCCATTGTGGATCTAGTATTGCTTCTTCAAACTTCTTAGGTTCAACTTGAGATAGAAAACTGGAGTAGATTGCTGCATTCTGATGTCTGCTCCTTGTTTGTACCCCTTGTCTTGGATCTCCAATAATCTGCTCTACTGGATGATCTCTAAGATGCATGTTGGCTGGAGGCATCCTAACTTCTGGTTGAACCTCTTCAGCATCTCCATTATGCTGTACTCCTTGTACTTCTTCTGCAATTGGTACATGTAGTTCTCCCCCTGGACAACAACCACTGACTTCTACTTGTTGTCTTGCAGCAGGTATTTCTTCTATAGTAAGCTTGTCCATCTTCTTTGTTAAACCTATGGGGCTGCATACACTACTAGACAACTCATTGTTAATAAGTTTAGTCTCATCAAAAACTACATGCACAGATTCTTCTGCAACTTGTGTAGTCAAGTTGTAGACTCTATAAGCCTTACTGTTATTGCTGTACCCAACAAAAATTCCCTCTTGGGACTTGGCAGCAAACTTAGTCAAGTAAGACTTCCCATTGTTAAGTATGAAGCATTTGCAACCAAAGATCCTGAAATAGGATAGGTTTGGTTTCCTGCCTTTCACAACTTCATAGGGGGTCTTGTTGAGCCCTTTAGTGATGGTAGCCCTATTTATAACATGGCATGCAGTATTAACTGCTTCAGCCCAGAAATACTCTGGCAGTGATGTATCACTTAATAGGGTCCTACCAGCCTCTATCAAGGTTCTATTCTTCCTCTCAGCAATGCCATTTTGCTGAGGTGTTCTAGGTGAAGAGAATTCTTGAAATATCTCAAATTCTTCACATAGTTTTGTCATGCTTTCAGACTGAAATTCAGTACCATGGTCACTTCTAATCTTGACCACTGTACTATTTAGTTCATTCTGAATTTGCTTGACAAAGCTATGGAAGACACTAGGTGTTTCAAATTTCTGTCTTAAGAAGAACACCCAGGAAAACCTTGAGTAGTCATCTACAACTACAAGGGTATAGACCTTCCTACCTAAGCTGTGAACTGGCATTGGACCAAAGAGATCCAAGTGCAAGAGGTATAAACACCTCACAGCATCTTTGTTTTCTATGCTTCTAAAGGTGGATTTAGTCTGCTTGCCCTTTTGACAAGCTGAGCAAATACCATCTTTAAGACACTTAACTTGAGGACCATTCCTCACTAACTCTTTGCTAAAGAGTTTGCCAATAGTCTTGTAGTTAAGATGGGCAAGCCTCTTGTGCCATTTGACACAATGAGAGACTGTCTCATCAGCTACAAGACACACTGGAGAACCATTGTTCTCAATCATAATGTCTAAGCAGTAGACATTCCTCTTCCTATAACCAGTCAAAATGATCTCTTGATCAGTTGACCTCCTGATATGACAACCATTTTTAACAAATGAGATGTCATACCCTACATCACTTAATTGACTTATACTTATTAGGTTGTGTTTCAACCCTTTAACATAAGCCACTTGAGTAATGGTAACCAAGTTGCTAGAAATGTTACCAAATCCTTTGATGATTCCTTTTTCAGAACCACCAAAGGTGACTTTTGGACCATCTTTTATTGGAATGTAGTCCTTTAGTAATCCTCTAGTTCCAGTCATATGTCTGGAACATCCACTGTCCAAGTACCATGTTGGGGTATGACCACTTGGACTCACCTGCAAAACAGATTAATGAACCTTAGAACCCAAAGAATTCTTGGGTCCTTGGTACTTGTTAGTTTGCAACTTGACAAAACTACCTACTGGCTTTCCAACAGGTAATTTGCTACTCACTTTGGCACTAGCATTGTGCCAACAATCCATTGCAAAATGGCCAACCTTGCCACAACACCAACATTCAAACTTATTGTACCTTTGCTTAGGTACTGTCTTTGCTGTCTTATCTACAGCAGATTTGTTGAATGTTGGGGCTTTGCCCTTGGACTTGGACTGCTCAGTCCTTGCAGGTTTAATAAAGCCCAGTCCAGCTTTACCCTTGTGATGAACAAATTCATCAATTATGGGTAACACTGACTTAGGTTTAGAAAACCTAGCAACAAGCTCTCTCTCTTTCTGAAGATTGATCTCCAGACTCTTGATTTGATCATTCTTAAAGGTGATAGTCCCCATCTGAATCACTGTTATGTGTTTCAGCCTGGCTATCTCATTAAGCTTTTGATCAAATAGCTTCTCAGAATCTGTTGCAGCAGCTTTTAGATCAGCAATTTCCTTTGCCTGACTTTTGGCTAGGGACTTGCTCTTCTTGTAAGCTTGCAACAGTACTTTATATTCATCTATCAGCTGATGAATATCATCCTCAGACTCAGATACACTTTCATCACTTGATGAAGATGAATCTGATTCTGTACTGGCACAAGAAACTGAACTTAAAGTTGAACTTTGTACCTTACTGGGTCCTGGCTGCTCCAGGATTTTGTCACTCTCAGTCAATGCCATCAGTCCTTGGCACTGACAGTCTTCTTGTTCATAAATAGACTCCATAATCTGCATGAATTCTTCTTCTTCTTCAGCAAACAACCCTATGTATGCCTCAGCATCAGACTCAGTTTCTGAAGAAGAGATATCTGACAGAGTCTTCTCTTTCTTGGCAACAAAAGACTTCTCTTTCTTGCCTTTGAAATGAGTCTTCTTCTTGTCACTAGACTCCTTTCTCTTTTCAGGACAATCTGCAACAACATGGCCTTGTCTATTGCAGCAATAGCACACTATTTTAGAAACAGTTGCCTTGCTAGATTTAGTCCTCTTCCTGTCCTTCTTTGAGGCCTTTTTATCCTGATAAAAATCTTCTTTTCTTTTTGAAGTAGAAGGCCTTGACCTCCACTGTTTCTTCTTCAAGAATTTCTGAAAATGTCTAGTGAAGGCAGCAAAGTCTTCATCACTTTCACTGCTTTCAGATTTTGTGCTGACTGACTCATCTGACTCTGATTCAACTACCTTTGGAGGTGGAGTTGGTGACTTATTCCTGCACTTTCTGTAGGCTTCTGTCTTGAAAGCTACTCTTCTTTCCTTGTGTTCAGTTCTTGTTGATTTCTCCTCCTCTTTTCTCACTGTCAACTGCATTTCATAAGACAATAACTTGTCAAACAGTGTAGGTGGAGGAATTTCTCCCAACTTAGCCATTTCTCTAATGGCACAAATCTTTGTGTCCCAATCTTTAGTTAGGGACCTTAGGAACTTGTCATTTAGTTCATAATTACTGAACTCTCTTCCATAAGACATGAGTTCATTCACTATTCTGTAGAACTTCTTATAGCACTCAGTTATGCTATCACCCTTTCCTTGTCTAAAACTTTCATACTCTTGATTTAGCAAGGATTTTCTATCTTGCCTAACTTCTTCAGAACCCTCCATATATACAATAAGAGTGTCCCACATCTCTTTGGCTGTCTTACAGTGTATTAGATTCTGAAAAGTTGCATCATCTATGACACTCACTATAATGTTTTGTGCCCTTTTGTCCATGGTGGCTAGGACAATCTCATCCTTAGTCATTTCAGAGAAATCCTTTGGGGTTCTCTGATTTGCATCTAGAACTGATATCTTCATGGGCACATATGACCCCTCTTTTACTGTGATGTAGATCCTAGGGTCTGAGGCTTCCATAAACAGCCTTACCCTTTCCTTCCAGATCCCAAAGATTTCCTTTCTGCATATAGGTAATTTCATGGAACCCAATTCCTTGTGATTCTCAGAGGAACCCATGGTTCTTGATTTTCTTGAATCTGTAATTTGTCTTAGACTGAATCTGCCAATCAGGATCTCCTTAGACTGTTAGTCCTTTTTAAGGAACCTCCCTCTGATACCACTTGAAAGATATAGTACCTAAACACCTAGAGGGGGGGGGGTGAATAGGTGACCTAATTCCTTTTTTAAACTTTAATGGCAGCAATCAGTTATAACACAGCATCTACTCTACTTTTGCAATCACACAGCATACACAGCAAAGCACAGCACAGCAGACACAGAGTTTTATAGTTGTTCCCCAAGCTTTGGGTACATCCACTTTCCCCCTTCGCCTATCTAGCAGTGTACTAGATTCGGCCAAACTTCACACTGTCTCAGAACCCAAACTGGTTCCTACACCTCAGGCCCAAGGCCCTACAACTCAGCTTTTCCACAAAGCCTACACTCAGCCACAAGACCTACACTCAGCCAACAAGGCCTACACTCAGCCACCAAGGCCTACACTCAGAGATTTCAATCTCCTACACTCAGGATCTCAAGCCCTACCCTCAGCCTTTATAATTACAGGCTTACAAACACTCAGATCCAAAGGATCCTACAAGATAAAAATGAATTTACAATTGATAACTCAGCAACTCAGAAACAAGAGAGGGGAGTTGTGAGTTTCTTGATGAGTTCTTGGAAGAACTCAGCTGGATTCAATCTGACTTAGGTTTCTTCAAAGCTTCTTGAAAGTAGAACTCAATTAGATTGACTCCTTCTGCAGTTGATCCTTGACCTCTGCTTCTTAAGATCCAGAATATATCTGAACCCTTCTTCTCAGCCTAGTTCCAACAGCTGATTTCTTGGATGGAGCCCTCTCTCTCCAACTTCTTAGATCTGCACTTGGACAGCTAGATCTTCTTGATTTGATCCTTGATCAATAACTTGAACAACTCTGTGAACCACTTTTTGAATTGCTTCAACAACCTCTTGAACAGTTTCTGTAGACTGTATGAGCCTATTTATAGGCCTTCTTCATGGTAACCGGCTGGTCCGGTTCATAACTGTCTTCTGACATCTCTGACAGGTGCTGTAGACCGGCTGGAACGGCAGCTGTCAAGTCATCCAGTCAGTTCTTGAAAGTTCTCTAACTGTCTGAAAGTGTCGAGACTTTCTGTCTTTAAGTGTCGACACTTATAGACCAAGTGTCGACACAAGTTGTGTAAGTGTCGACACAAGTCTACAAGGTGTCGACACAACTCCTTGTGTTGTAGATTCTATGTCTCGACACAGTTTCTTCTGCATGTGTCGACACTGAAATTGAGTGTCGACACAAGTACTTGATCTTTTATCTTTTGCTGAATTCTTCTAAGTGTCGACACATCTCCTTTATGTCGACACATCTTCATGTGTTGAATCTGTCAAGTGTCGACACTACTTCTTGGTGTCGACACATAGTCTTCAATGTTGATACTTGCTGAGTGTCGACACAGCTCCTTGTGTCGACACTTGATTCTTCTGTTAAGACTTCAGCTGAGTGTCGACACATTCCCTTAGTGTCGACACTTGTACTTAGAATATTTTGTTGATCTTTCTGTTCTTTGCTAAGTGTCGACACAGCTCCATGTGTCGACACTTTCTTCAAGTGTTGAGTCTTCAGCTGAGTGTCGACACATACTGTCTTGTGTCGACACTTTCTTTAAGTGCTGACTCTTCTGTTGAGTGTCGACACATTGTTCTTGGTGTCGACACTTACTTCAAGTGCTGACTCTTCTGTTGAGTGTCGACACATTGTTCTGGGTGTCGACACTTATACTTAGTCTCTGCTGACTTTTGCTGAGTGTCGACACAGCTCCAAGTGTCGACACTTTCTGGTGTAGACACGGCTTCACTGGGTGTCGACACTGCTGTTAAGTGTCGACACTGCTTTACTGTACTTTCTTCATTGAGTGTCGACACAGCTCCTTGTGTCGACACTTTGTGTCTGGTGTCGACTCTGCATCCCAGGTGTCGACACAATGACTCCAAGTGTCGACACTGCTTGCCTGGGTGGCGACACAAGTCTTCGTAAGTGTCGACACTTTCCCTCTGGGTGTCGACACATGGACTTAGAAATTTTTGCTTCAGTCCTGCAAATACTTAACCTGCACAAGTAACTCAAAAACACATCAAATACATTTTGATGTATATCATTGAGTTGGGTGAGGCTTCTTCAAATCAGGTACATTTAAACCAATGTACCCAACAACAGGGTTGTACATTAGCCACACATTGGTTCGACCACTGTACCCCAAACCCTAATAATAACCTAAGGGAACCATAAGCCACATCTTTGGGTCACCTATTGACCCATGTTGACCCAAATCAACCCTAAACCCTAATTTGGTCAACTCACACTTAAAGTCCCAACTAGCCCAAGTAGGGCATCACGTTGGCCCAACCCAAGTTGGATGGTGCCATAGGGTCTATGACCCTCCAAGTGAGGTCAGCACACTCACCATGTTGACCAAGTCAACCTAAAAGTCAACAAGTCAACAAAGTGGTCTAAAAGAGAAAAGAAGGAACCAAGCCCACCCCTCATGGGCTAAAGCCCATGAGCCAAGGCCCATGACCAGCCTAAAGGGTTAATGACAGCCCCTACCCTCCTGAAATTGGAGAGAGAATGCATGCATGGGGGCAATTTAGACATTTTGGAGAAAAGGAGGAGAAAGAAGAGAGGGAGAGAGGAGATGGAGGCCATGTGGCCCTCCTTCCCTCTGCCCAAGCTGTTGGCTGAGCTTCCAAGGATTATTCCAGCAAGGTGGAGGAGTTGGTGGACACCTGGTGGCCAGGAGGAGATTCCAAAGCCATGACCGACCACCCCCTTAACTCAAACTTCTCCCACAGCCACTCCCAGCCAAATCTAAGCCCAACATCAGCTTCAGGAGGTGGAAATGAGTGGAGTTCGACTGCTGGAGCAAGGCTTTTGCTGGAGAAACAGAGAATCGGGCTAGTTCGCCGGAGCAAGCTTCGGCCATGGAGCACCGCCACCGCACACGTTGCCAAGCCCGGCTTTGTTCATCTCTGTAAAATTCTGAAATTTTATCACAATTACTAGTAGGGCTTTGTTCATCTCTGTAAAATTTATGGGACAATTAAATGATGTTTACTTGGATATTAAGTAGATTTTACCATTTATGCACCTTATGGAAATTAATTAAAAATAAAGAAAATTAGTATTTTAAAATTATGAAAAAACTTTACAGTGATTTATTATTGCGTTTTGATTCCTGATAAATTATTTGAGAATTATAGAATGTCTGTATATGTTAAAAACCATAATAATGACATTTTGATAATATTGTTTAAATGGATATAAGCTAGGTCAGATCGTTGTTTGAGATTGGAAAATTCTACACTTAGCTTTATTATATCATCATGAATACCCACTAAGTTTCTCAGAATTTTTGATTGAGTAGTTGAGGTACTTTATTTGGAAAGTGATTGAATTGGAATTCTAATATTAAATGGGAAATAAATAGAGATTTGCATGGAAATATTATGAAATCTCATAGGCAACAATATTTAACCTTATGGAACACCTAGTAAATTCCTTAGGTAGGTTGAACCATTATATGTAGTGCTTCATGTTCATGGTGACCCGGCCGCACAATTAAAAGAATTAATTTAGGCCCCTTAATCCCTTGGAAAAATAATGAAACCTAGTTCAATCATTATCATACATCATAACAACCATGATAAATAATTAGCAGCATCTGGTCCAAGAGTTTGGATGACACTTCATACGGGTCAACATTAGGTCATGGGTGCGCTTAGCAAAATATAGCACATTTCACTGGGACCCACAGGGGATTCGATAAAAGGTTGAGTTGGTAACTATATTGAGAAGACAAACCCTGTTGGTGTCTAGTAGGTCACTCCATAGTATCGAGCGATATAGTGCAAGACCCCAAGGACAGTATCTAGAACGGAGTCCGACGGAAGACCGTCGATTCCCCGATAATAACTTAATTCATTAGGTTTGTTCCAGAGTAACAACGAGAGCTGGGTATGGGTCATGGGTAGATATTAATAAAAATAAATATCCTTGCGAACGGGAGCTTTGGAATTCAACCCATCGTAGCTCCTAGTGCCCTCGAGATCCCTTCACCGGGCATGCACTAGGCAGTCTTGGGATTAACCCTAAATTGCTAGGTATAACAAACACTAGACAAGAGTAGTCTAATAGGCTAAGACATTGATGCTCATTTTCACCTGTGATGGGTTGGAGGGATTCAGAATAAAGGCACTAGTGTACAATCTCACCCGTGATGGGTTGGATGGATTCAGAATAAAGGCAGTAGTGTGCAATCTCACCCGTGATGGGTTGGAGGGATTCTGAATAAAGGCACTAGTGTGTAATCTCACTCGTGATGGGTTGGAGGGATTCAGGACGGGTTGGTCTTGTGAGCTGGAGGCTCGGGTTGGAATATCTTGCATGTGCATAAACCCGTGGCGGGCTATGCGGTACTGGGCCAGTCATCACACTGATGGCAGTACGGTGACTCGGGCGAGGTGTGAGGGTTTGAGGGGCCAGTGGGTTGTTTTACACTACGGTCTCGAGGACGATCCCCAAGAATGCACACTCGACCAAAAATATTGGTGGGTAGCCAACAAATAGTACGCAAGACTATAGAGTGCACCTAGGACGTGTACAGAAGCGTATGAGAGATCTAGGCCCGATAGTGTATATACCGGCCTAGGAGTGGAGACGCCCGCTCCACTGCTGCTGTAGCCACAACGGTGGTACCAGAGAGTGATGTTAGCTACAAAAAGTGAGAACTAAAGGTCTGTGATCATAGAGTCGTGTGTGTGAGTTATACTTGCATGAATCATAAAACACATGTATATCATACATTCATAACTAGGTCATACGCATCATAGATCCTTATCATATAAATTAGTATGAGCTCTTTTATATGATAAATTATATTTCTGAAAACCTTAACTGATAAGTTTGTATGAGCATTCATATAAGTTAAGGTACTTCTGTGATGGTAGTTAGTAGTAGCTTATTTTACTTGTTGTCTTTACTCTGCTTACTTTTAGTACTTGTTTACTTACAGCACCTTACTTGTTTCTGTTCAGTTCTTCTTACCTTTCATATACCATATATATAGAACTGCTAGAGTAGAAATTATTGATGTAGATACACTTGTTAGTATAGCTCCACTGTCATATGTTTCCTTTGTTATACCCCTTGTTGTCCTCCGCTTCGTCCTCCCGCCCGGTGCCTAGGAGTTGCGGGGGTGAGGTGTGGAGGAAACGGCTTAGTCTTTGTGACTAACAGTCGGTGTGACCAATCATTTTAGGAGCTCGAGGAGATGGAGTACCAGCAGGACGAGGTGGCAGGACGTGAGGAGCTGATACCACCACTACCTACTAATACTACTACTGCAGCCCGTCGTCAGGTGGGACGAGTTTTCTGACGATAGTATAACTTCCGCTTGTTGACATTTATGAGAGAGAGATTTGATATTATGTACAGGGCATAAGCCCTTTTCTATTTTGATGTACTCATTCTGGACTCGTGTACTTTCATCTTAATTTGATAGTGATGTGACATGTGGACTAGCTGTTATTATATACTGCTTGTTTTTTTACTTCTATTTCTCAATTGGCCGAATATGTTTTATGATCGTACTAGCTGGCAGGATCGGCGTGTTGTGGTGTCGACTAACCTGTGAGTTAGTGTCACCGTAAGGCGGCGGTTCTGGGCATAAGACCGGGAGCCTCCTTGGTAAGGGGGAGGGGTCTTATATCTTGAGAGCGGCTCGAAGATGGCTTGGATGCGGCTTGAACGGGGCTTGGTTGTGGCTTAAATGTGGCTCGGATATTGCACGTAGGAGAAATCTGACAGAGCTCTGGCCTAAGGAAGAAGAAGACTCAGAGAAAAAAGGGTGAGAAATGAGGAGGTCTGAACTCCTTTTGTAGCCTCGAGGAGGTGGTTATGGTGGTTATGCGACTATCCGCACACCATAACCACTTAAATTAATATTTTTCTCATAATTTAAGGATGCACATTATGATCATTTATTTCTCTACCCGTAGACCAATTAATTTAATAATAAAATCTCTCACTAAATTGACGGTTAGTGGGTGGTTACACATGAATAGGACGACGATGAACGATCCGAGAAGATCGGACGGCGGGGACGGGCGAACTTGCTGACGAGGAGGGAGACCGCCATCGTCAGCCAGGAGAGCGGGCAACGACCTGGACGACGGTGGAAAGGGGGGAGCGGTCGGCGGTTGGTTGGGGCCTCCAGCTCGGCCGCCTCCTTGGTCGCACACCGGCGACAGAAAAGGGGCGGCTAGCTCGGCCGCTTCCCAGACGTGCGCAGGCGACCAAAGGGCACGGTCAGCTTGGCCGCCACTTAGGCCTTGCGCCAGCGGCCGAGGAGGGGCGGCCGGCTCGACCGCCTCTTCGGTCGCGTGCCGGCGGCTGAGGAGGGGTAGCCGGCTCGACTGCCTCTACAGCGGCGCATCAGCGGCCGGAGAGGGGTGGCTAGCTCAGCCTCCACCTTTGGCGCGCTGGCGACCGGGAGGGGGCAGTCGGCCGTGCTGAGAGGGGGAGACCGGCGTATAGGGATGACGCTTGCCTCCTAACGTCGGCGAGGCGATGTCTGTGGTGGTTCCAACGTCATGCGTAGTGGTATCAGCATGTGAGGGGATCGGGTGTGGCGATCGCGTGTGTGGCCAAACCCATGATCCCACCAATTTAGTGGAGATCCTAGGGGGAAGCGGCTATTTGCAACCTGACTTCTTCATAAAAGTGGACTCATCCCCATCAATTGCCCCCCAAAATTCTCGATTTCAGAAAGCGCTACGGGAGAAGAACGGTCATTTCTTCCACTGAGAGCTCTTGGCGAGTGGTACGATGATGGCGAATAGTGAAAGGTTGGAGAAGGAAGATGGCGGCACCTCGTAAATTCAGGTAAAGCATTAGGGAGAGGTCACGACCATCGTGATTGATGGCACATGCGGACGGAGGCGGCCTGTGCCGCGGGTGCGCACTGACATGTTTGCACGATTATATGATTGCGCGTCCCCGCCTGGGCACACAGTTAGGTGTCCGCGCGGACAGCCTGGTGAACGCGCGACCACCATGACCGCTCGGACAGCCATGTGACTGGTATGGATGCCTGCGCGCCTAGGTGGGCGTAGGCATGCGCACGCACCCGGGTGTGTGCAGGATCACGCGCGCACTAAGGCACGCGACAAGGTCGCGCGGCCTAGGTTGCACATGCACCTGGTCGTGAGGACCCGTACGCGCACCTGGGTGCGCGCGACGTGGGTGCGTGACCTAAGGTGCATGCGATGTGGCTGCGCGACCTAGGATGCGCGCGCACCTGTCCGCGTATGTATTTACACTGGTCGCGGGTTGTGCGTGCGTTTGGACGCTTGCATACAAGCGTTTACACTTGCGTCATCATTTTTGTTATGCGGTACTTGTTTTGAATTTCTTGACACCAACTTTTTCTTTTTTTTTCCTTCAGACTTCGAAGCGTACTGCGAGACTGATGCGTTTATGTTCGTCTCTTACTGACGATCAAGTCATGATTTGGAGGAAGAGATACGAGATACAGTTTATCTGTCGATCTTGGGGTGAGGATACCGCGTAGCGAAGAGAGGGCTCAAAATCCTCCACGGGGCTGGGTGACGATTTATGAGGTTACTTTGAGGTCAGGATTCCGGCTCCCACCGTGCGAGAAGGTGGTAGACATTCTGAAATTCTGCGACCTTACAATGTCCCAGTTTACCCCGCTTAGGATGGTGCGTTTGGTAGGGCTAGTTGCGATCTTCAGGGAGCATGGTTCTAGGTTCTCCTTGGACTTCTTTAGAGGCTAGTGCGACGTTTGTTTTGATGGTGGTGGTCGTGTTGAGATTTTTAGCAACAAAAGCTGGCTTGATTTCGAGGCCCGGACGGACTGTCATCACATGAATACTTTGTTTAGTTATATTAGAATTTCTTGGGGTTTACCGGAGCTGTGGAATGTGCTGTCGGACAGTTGTCATCGTCAGAAGAGGAAAGAGCGGGAATTTTCTCCGATGCTTGGATTTGCGGAGTCCCACGAGTTGGTCAATCATCTTTTCTACATCTCCTCATTTATGGAGGAAAAGCGTTTGTTGCGTTGCGGAATTTCTTCTAGTTTAGTGCAGACAGACGGTAGTTCTCTAGTTCGTGATCGAAATAGGAAAGTCGTTGTAGTTGTCTGAGATGATGTAGGTATAGAGCCTTGTATGGCTTCTTTAGGCGAGGCTGTTTCTTCTAGTTGTCGAGCTGAGACTGCTTTGGTTGAGGTTGAAGTTCAGGTGCCCGGATAACTCTGCTCCTCAGGCCCCTCTTTTAGGGGTTTCTACCTACGGGTGTCTTCTTCTCAGAAGGCAATGAGCGAAGTGGTAAACGAGCTTGCTTGTTTTGATTTCATTTTTTGTTATTGTGTTGTACTGACTTTTCTCCGTTTTTTCCTAGTAGATCGAGGCACAGGCTCATATTGTCGTCACTTGGAATGATCATTACGTGAGTTTGAAGGATGGGTATCTGGCTCTTCAGGAGAAGTTTTGGACGGCGGCAAGCTTACTTGCTGCTACGAGGGATGATCATGATGGGGATACGTACCGATTTTGCCCGATTGGGTCGGAGCTGAAGGCAGAATTGGAGGAGGCTCGAGCTTCCTTAGAGGTGGAAAGATATCTTGTGGAGAGAACCGCACAGATGTTGAAGAATGCCCAAGCAGAGATTTCCTGTTTGGATACAGAGCTGGGGGCGTCAGAGACCCGAGTGGAGACACTTTCCTCTGAAGGACGCGTGTTAGAGTTGAAGGATGTCGGTCTTGTTGAATACATAGACTCATTGGATTACATGTGCGACCGTTGCTTGATTGGAGAGGAGGTTCGGGAAGAGATCTGGATTAGAGAGGTGGAGCCTCGGATGGAGGATGTTCGTGAACTGGCGCTTAGACGTGGAGCCTCGAAGGCTTTTCGCCTATTTGCTAGGAGCTTAGGGTGTGATGTATCTGGCTTCAGTTTTGATGATATCTCAAATGACAAGAGCCTGAGTCCTGATTTTGGTGTGGATGCGGCTGATGTATAGCAACATGGTTTCTTTATGCTTGTATGTTTGTGTTTCCTCTGGTTGAGTCTGTTGTATGTTTCTCATTTATTTTTGATGTTTGTTGACTCATGTGTTTTGATATGCCATTATTGTAATGGGGCCGTTCTTCTCCCTTTTGCCCAAATGTTGTTCCGAAGTTAGTCTCGCGGCATTGCTTTGCACTAGTTTTGGTTGCGGCTTAGTTTGTCTGAGACTGGCTTGCGACTTAGTAGTGAGGGGGGGGGGGGGGGGGGGGGGCAGGCTCTAACGATGTCTTGGTGTAGAAAAGCAGGTTCAGTGAATAACTTTTGTATTCAAACCGCATGTGCAGTCTTACCGGTTTTGCATGAGGATCACTCACAGCTTAGTCGTGAGGGGGCAGGCCTTGACGATGTCGTGACGTAGAAAGGAAGGTTTGGTGAATAGCTTTTGTATTCAAACCACATGCGTAGTCTTACCTATTTCGCACGACGATCACTGGTGGCTTAGTCGTGAGGGGGGCAGGTCCTAACAATGTCGTGGCGTAAAAAGGCAGGTTCGGTGAATAGCTTTTGTATTCAAACAACATACACAGTCTTATCGATTTTGCACGAGAATTACACGTAGCTTAGTCATGAGGGGGCAGGCCCTGACGATGTCATGACGTAGAAAGGCAGGTACGGTGAATAGCTTTTGTATTCAAAGTGCATGCACAATCTTACCCATTTCACACGAGGATCGCTCGCGACTTAGTTGTGAGGGATACAAGCCCTAACGATGTCGTGTAGTAGAAAGGCAGGTTCGGTGAATAGCTTTTGTATTCAAACTGCATGCGCAGTATTACCTATTTCATACAAGCATCACTTGGGGTTTAGTCGTGAGGGGGGAGGCCCTGACGATGTCGTGGCAAAGACATGCAGGTTCGGTAAGTAGTTTTTGTATTCAAACCGCATGTGCAGTGTTGGCGCGCGAAAATGGAGCACCGGGCAGCTAACACGGGGGGAGTGTTCGATCTCACAAGCTAGTAGAGGAAGAGGATGAAGGTTGTGGGGATAGAGGAGAAGAGGGAAGCTTCTGAGTGCTCGAGAGTGGAGCAAGCAGCTTGTTCAAGGGTTGCGGGGATAGAGGAGAGGGTTGATGAGCAGACCAGAAGCTTGATCAACAGAGAAGGTTGATCAAGAGAGGAGGAGGAAGATCAGGAGTTGTCAAGCAAACGGTTACTCTTGACGGTTGTGCTTGCAGGTTGACGCCGAGGAAGATGAGCTGAGCTAAAGAGAAGAGAGAAGGGGGCCGCTAGCAGCGGAAACAACAGACTTCGTCCGCCGCGGCTTAAATGCCACACTTACGACGAGCTTTCCTTTGATTAATTGTGAGAGTTACAACTTGCTAATACACCTTTACAAGAAAGTAATAAAGGGTACGAGAAGGAAGCTGGCGGCTAAGGAAGAAGTGTCAGAAGAGACCGCGCAGACTGAAGAGCGTAGCCGGCAAGCCGCGCGGTTAAGGTCAACGGGAGACCGCGCAGACTGCAGAACCAGAGGCCGGCAGACCGCGCGACTAAAGGCGCAGAGGAGGATGCGGACTGAGAAACAGAGTTCGCGGGAGGAGGGCTGGCTGGCTGACTTCGGGCGTGGGCACCTTCGCGATGAGACTCCCCTATGTGAGAGGCATGGGGGTCTATTTATAGGCCCGAGGAGGTAACGGCTTGCGGTGACGTTATCCCCTGTGAGACAGTAACTTGAGCGAGAAGAGGATGGAGTCCGCCGAGTCCGCACCAGGCCGCACGAACTGGAACTTGGTTCTAGATATGGTGTTGCTGATAGCAAACTGGGAGACTTTGCGGCTGACTATGATGCGAGTCCGCGGAGACCGTCGCTGCTGAGCTGAGATTGTCCGCCCGCTGCATGGGTGGCGGACACTGGAGGCTAAGTGGCGGACTGCTAGGGGAAACCGCTGAGTCCGCCCCTGTCGAGCTGAGGGACTATCTGCCCGCTGCTGGAAAGCGGGAGCTGGAAGCTATGTGGCGGACTGCGAGGCGAATCTGCGGAGTCCGCCTCTACTGATTGATCCCGCACCAAGCTTGCGGGCTGAGGAGAAGTTGACCCTGCTGCTGGAGAGAAGCGGGTGGAGGCTAAGGAATGGCGGACTGCATAGCGAGTCTGCGGAGTCCGCTGAGTCCGCGTCTGCTACTAAGCTGAGTCCGCTTATGTTGGAGTGAAGAGCCTGGCTGTTGCTGCTATTGGGGTTCACCAATGGAGGCGGACTGGAAGTCTTGATCATACTTCGAGTCCGTCGAGCTCGCGAGAAATTGGGTATTGCTGCAGATCATCACGGGTAGCGGGGGAGTTGGAGTCCGCACTCTTTAGGCGGACTGGCGAAGCTGGCTGCCCGCGCTGCAGGGCGACAAGGGACACGCGACCTGCCTGACTGGTGAGCCAGGCCGCGCATGTTGGCGAGATGGACCTGTAGTTGGCTGGCGGTCTGGGCGGATATACTTCTGAGTCCGCCAATATTGGATGTCTCCTGTCAATTGCGAGCAAAGTTGTGGGTTGCTGCCGGCCTGAGCGGACAGGAGTCCGAATCCGGCAAAGGAGCATCTATTGAGACAAAGCTGCGGTTAAGCTGAAGAGGAACGCTACCTGCAGGGGTGGACTGTAGGAGGAGTCCGCGGTCCCTGCAGACTAAGGGAACAAGGCGCGCGGCCTGGGCGATCAGACCGCTGAGACCGCCCAAGTCGTGCGGCCTGGGCGAACAAAATATTCTGTCCGCCCAACCTAGGAAACGACCTCCAGGAGGAGCCTAACACAGGCCGCAGCGAGCGAGCTGGCTGCCTTGGGAAGGATCACCAATTTCTGGGTTAACATATTCCCCGCACTTTTTTAAGTTTGGAAATGAACTTCGAAAAAGTTGGAGACCCGCAAAAATCGTGATCCACCCCAAAGGAAAGGAAGGGGGCAAGGAGAGACAAAACCTAATGCCTCTCCTTAGGAGTTTGCTAATGCCTGTCCTTTTCCTGTAAGGGGAAAGTTAGTATAGGCATGTATGGGAGGTACACCTTGCGCGTACCTGGGCTTGCCTTTGCAAAACGAAGAAGGTATATCTTCTACTGAGTTCTGCAAAATGATGGTGAGGAAAACATAGGAGCATAATAACTTGCAAGTACCTGATTGAGGCTTGCAAGTATCTGCCATCCTCTGTAAAATGAAGAGTAAGGGGTATGTAAGAAAAAAAGAAATGAGCTGCAAGTACCTGAAGGGGAGCTTGCAAACGTTGGCTGCCTTCTACAAAAGGGATGTTAGAAGTAAATATGGGATACAAAAGAAGCTTACAAGTACCTGTGAAGAGACTTGCAAGTGTCTGCTGACCTCTGCAAATAGAAGAGTTAGAGGCAAACATGTATATGATAGAAGCTTGCAAGTACCTGGGAGAGGGCTTGCAAGTGTTTGTTAATCTATGTAAAGAGAAGAGTTAGAGGCAAACATATATATGAAAGGAGCTTGCAAGTACCTGGGAGAGGGCTTGCAAGTGTTTGCTAATCTCTGCAAAGAGAAGAGTTAGAGGCAAACATATATATGAAAGGAGCTTGCAAGTACCTGGGAGAGGGCTTGCAAGTGTTTGCTAATATCTGCAAAGAGAAGAGTTAGAATCAAACATATAAATGAAAGAAACTTGCAAGTACCTGCAAAGAAGGCTTGTAAGTGTTTGCTAATCTCTGCAAAGAGAAGAGTTAGAGGCAAACATATATATGAAAGGAGATTGCAAGTACCTGGGAGAGGGCTTGCAAGTGTTTGCTAATCTCTGCAAATAGAAGAGTTAGAAGCAAACATATATATGAAAGGAGCTTGCAAGTACCTGGAAGAAGGCTTGCAAGTGTTTGCTAATCTCTGCAAAGAGAAGAGTTAGAAGCAAACATATATATGAAAGGAGCTTGCAAGTACCTGGAAGATGGCTTGCAAGTGTTTGCTAATCTCTGCAAAGAGAAGAGTTAGAAGCAAACATATAAATGAAAGAAGCTTGCAAGTACCTGTGAAGAAGGCTTGCAGATGCTAACTGTTGATGAGATAAGGTCGATATGACCAAATAGCAGAGGAAAATGCCTGATGAATGCATTGGCAGAGAAAAAGCTTGACGCACTCTGCCAATCTGAACCAGATTGCAATAGCAGGGTTTGATGATCAAGGAGAGTAAGATTCCTTGATCAATGTTTGATGCCATTTAGCATTTGATGAGAGTAATGAATAGCTCTGTGAATCTTCATCCGATAGTGCTTAAGCAAGTAGTGAACAAAAGATGGGAGTAAGAGAGCTTGCATAAGTAGAGAGCTTGTGAGTCATCATCTGATAGAGCTTTGAGCGAGCAATGTATATAAGATGAGCATAAGCAAAATGAATGTTGGAAATCCTTTTGGTAGGTTGGATTAACCTGTTCACCTGTGAAAGAGGGAGTTGATAAAAAAGAGGTCTATGCTCGGAGATGACCAAGAAAGACTGGATGCTTCCACAGGAGATCACCCATTGGCCTTATGCATCGCTTGCCTGAACAAGGTCATCCCGAGTATAGTCCTACTCAAAGCAGGCTGGTCACGCATCCTTTAGAAGGGCACACAAAAAAGCACGGGAAATCCTGAGAAGGATCGCTAGATACACTGCTCTCTTGCCTTGGGTTACATCATCAATGATCAATGAGACTAGTTGCGCCAAGTGGCATATTGCTTGTCTGTGGATTGATCAGTGGAGTTGTGGGAACCCGCGAAGGCACGACTTGAGAGTACCAGAGAGTGTTCGGCCATTACAGTCACGTGATGATCGAAGAGACAAGACTACACTTGGTCGCCATTGCTTGTTAAGCAAAGATCATCATAACTGTAATGTATCCTTTGCGAAGCACAGCAGAGCTGACACATGGGGCTCCCCTAGCACACACTCTGTGTCAGATGTCGGCTAGGATCCAAAGTCTGAAGCCCAACATCGTAGATTGAACGGCTCCCACTACACATATGGGTATACTCCCGCCATATGTGGTCGAAGCGGTCGTGCCAGATAATAATCTATTGAGGGAGCATTTCGGACTTGGCGATATCTCACTGGTGTAGTGATCTCTTTGGCAAAGAGAAAAGTGGAGGAAGAAGCATCACAAGAAGGGAACTATGTCAGTATAAGATCCCAGATAAAAGCTATGTTGAAAAATAATAATGAATCACTTAGAAGTGTTTTGAGATGAAAGTGTTTGAAAAGACTAAGGGCAAGAGTTGAGATAACCCATCAAGGTTGTGAGGAGCTTTGTGGAACAATGATGTCCATTGTTGGCTTAGAATAACCTTCTGAGCACGCCTTCGTCGTCGGCATCGAAGCATTCAACAGGAGTGTTGACGACAAGAAGAGGATGTGCTTCGATTTGGCTTACTCCTTTCGATCTACCAGGAATGTCAGCAACTTCTTTGCCCTTTGAGGTTACTGGATCAGGGCGATCATTTTTGGGAAGCAGATCCCGCATCTTACCCTGCTGGAGCATCCATTACACTAATCGGCTTAGTGCTCGACAGTCTTCTGTTAGGTGGCCTGACCCTTTGTGAAATTCACAGTATGGTTCGGAGTCTCTAGAACTTTGATCGGTTGGTTGATAGGGCTTCTTGTAGTTTGCCCTATCTTTCATAATTTGGATTACTTCTTGCATGGCCTTGCCGAGATCAGACTCATGTAAGTCATTGTCTTACTGCTGATGAACTGCAGCTGTTTGCGAAGATGGAGCTAGTGGCAGTAATAGATCTTGAGCACGATCACGGCTCGGGAAGGAATATCGATGGCGTTGAAACCTTCTCTCCTTTCTTGAGTGAGTTGGAAAATGATTGTGAGGAGACCTTGGAGGATGCTTGTGAGAGAGATCTTCCTCGGATGTAAGCTTGGAGACGAAGCTTGGGTTGCTCTTCTCGCCTCGGATGTACAAGTTGGTCAAGGCAATCAATTCTTGGTATGTTCTCGGCGCTCGGACATTGGCTTCGAATTTGAGCGGCCCTTCACGAAGACCGTGAATAAGAGCTACTATGTACTTTTCTTGATCAGCAATCTCGATGTCCAAAATTTCTTTCGGGAATTGATCAACAAACTGAGACCAAGTTTCATTCCCGCAATGCTTGATCTCAAAGAGGGCTTCAGGACCGCCCTTTCTCTTGGTTGAGTAGAGAACCTGAGCAATAAATCCCTTCGCAGATCAACGAAGGAAGTGATGGAGCGAGGGAGAAGACCATAGAACCAGTCCCTCACTTTCCCATCAAAAGTAGTGACAAAGAGCTTGCACTTAGTCACATCTGTAAGGGTTTTGAGATCAACGACTGACTCAAAGGCTTGAAGGTGTTTCACTAGATCAGTCTCTCCAGTGTAGATTGGGAACCGTGGCTCTCTGAAGTTAGCTGGAGTTGGTTCATGGCGAACGTTCTTTGTGAATGGTGAAGGTTCTTCTTGATCTCCTACAGCATAAGGAAAAAATGGGGCATTAGCTGCAACTGCAAAAGAAGCAGGAGGATAAAAAGGGAATGTTGCTGCAGGAGAAGCAGAGGCAGGAGCTGAAGGGTAGGGATGACTTTCCTAAAAACTGAGAAATCTAGCAGGACTTCCCCGGGCTGCTTCCCGGAAGAAGTTTTGGCGAGCAGCAAACTCTTCATCTTGAGTTCGCAAAGGGGCTGCAAGCCCTTGCGAAAAGCTTGCTATAAAAGGAGGAGGATAGACTGGCGGGCAAGCTGGACGATAAGCTTGTTGATGTTCCAATGTTGGTGCTGGATTGATCGGAGCAGCTGGAGCTGCTGCAGGTTGAGAGTCTAGCCGCTGTGTGATCACATCAAGCATTTGGTTGATCGCTTGGAACTGTTGAGCAATCTCACGGCGCGACTGCCCAAAGGCTTCCCAAAGAGGATCATCTCTAGGACGTGGTGCAAAGTTCTCGGCTGATTGATGGTCTGACATGGCTAACCGTCGCTGTTCACCGTCTGATCGGATCTGAAGGTCACGTGTTAACTGTTGATTCGCGAAAATGGAGCATCAGGCAGCTAACACGGGAGGAGTGTTCGATCTCACAAGCTAGGAGAGGAAGAGGATGAAGGTTGCGGGGATAGAGGAGAAGAGGGAAGCTTCTGAGTGCTCGAGAGTGGAGCAAGTAGCTTGTTCAAGGGTTGCGGGGATAGAGGAGAGGGTTGATGAGCAGAGGAGAAGCTTGATCAATAGAGAAGGTTGATAAAGAGAGGAGGAGGTTGATCAGGAGCTGTCGAGCAGACGGTTACTCTTGACGGTTGTGCTTGCAGGTTGACGCCGAGGAAGATGAGCTGAGCTAAAGAGAAGAGAGAAGGGGGCTGCTAGCAGCGGCAACAACAGACTTCGCCCGCTGCGGCTTAAATGCCACTCTTGTGACGGGCTTTCCTTTAATTAATTGCGAGAGTTACAACTTGCTAATACACCTTTACAAGAAAGTAATAAAGGGTACAAGAAGGAAGCTGACGACTAAGGAAGAAGTGCTAGAAGAGACCACGCAGACTGAAGAGCGTAGCCGGCAGGCCGCGCGGTTAAGGTCAACGGGAGACCGCGCGGACTGCAGAACCAGAGGCCGGCACGCCGCACGACTAAAGGCGCAGAGGAGGATGCAGACTGAGAAACGGAGTCCGCAGGAGGAGGGCTAGCTGGCTGGCTTCGGGCGTGAGCACCTTCGCGATGAGACTCCCCTATGTGAGAGGCATGCTGGTCTATTTATAAGCCCGAGGAGGTAATGGCTTGCGGTGACGTTATGTCACAACCCGCATTTCCTCAACGAGTACCTCGTATCAGAGCAAGAGGAACTACGGGTTATGATGCCACGTCGTACAGGGGATAACTGCACACGCTCAGGCAACCCTTGACGCTTACTTTATGAGTTGAAATTCAACAGTTAAATGCAAGAAAACCTTTGAAGTTAATGGCCGTATCCCTCGGCCTTAGGCATCAAAACACATTTGTACGCGGCAGAAATACTTTGTTTATTTATGACGATCTCCTATATGCAGTCTATAGTGATACTATTATAAGAAATCCTCTTTGTTTACGTCAGTTGGAAAATACGTGTTTGGTAACCAAAACATGTTATGCATGGATACAATAATAGGTTTGGTTTAGCTTAAAAATACCTAATGCAACCTACCATAAATTCTTCCCAAGAGCAAGAAGACATCATCCAAATGAGTCACATTAGCAGTCTAGTATTCATATATCACAAGTAAAGAAAACCACCAATGAGCGCCAACAAGCTGACACGAACCCATTGGGGCACATGTATGTCTGTACAGCAAAGAAAAGAACCACCTCGCTCAGTAAGCTCGGCTAACTCCCAAGAAATGCCACCAACAAACCTAGCCGCTCAACCGGCTACAACCTGCACCTGAGGCATTCAAGAAAGAATACCTCAGCAATCCTCGAAGATACAATAAAAAGAAGAGCAACATGTTTATACAATATCATGAAGGGGCTTACCGACCCCGTAGCAATGTTTCATATAAGTAAAACGAGTGAATAAAACAAGTGGAAAACGCACCAAAACACATGTCAAACGCACCAAGTGCGTACAAGTTTCATCAAGTCCTGCTCAACCCGCAGGAGCAAAAGGCAAAACACATGCCCATTCCATCATCCTTAGTACAAGAAACAACTAAACGTGTGAAACATAAGCAGCGGTTACATGCGATTCAGCAAGGGTCTTTTGGTGGCAGCCCTAAAGTGGAACGCACCAATAAAAGCCAGCCCAAATCGGGGCAAAATGGTGCTCTACACCACAAATCCAAACCTGGTGGCCACAAAGGCTTAACCCACACCACCCCTTACCGACTCCTCACACAAACGCTTCTGCCATGGTTCACAATTCGCCTCGCAAAACTCACCATAACCCATAACCCAAGCGCAACACCATAAGCAACTCTCACCATAACCCATAACCCAAGTACACACGTTCCCTTCCTTCATCCTCACACATGACTACAAATTGCCAACGTAGAGTTTGATGAACTTCATCACATGATAGAGTTTGATTAACCTAATTACAGAAATCACATGTTTGGAACAAGAATCACATGCTTTTGATCAAGGAAGAATCACATAAATTAGAAAAGCTACATGAACATGAATCAACTTAGCTACATGAATCACATGAACAAGAGAACTACATGAATTAACCTAGCATAGATTTGATAACGAAACAAAACTAAGCATGGAAGATCGAAGTCAATCAGCATAGGGAAATTCAAGAGCATAATAAAGCTAGTGAGGAAGAACCCAAAACAAGAAGAACAAGCTAGGAAAAGTGAAAGAGAAACTAGCTATTTTGCACAATCAAAAACAAGAAAGAAGATTGGCAAGGGTGAAGAACACCGCTTGCCTGAACCGAGATGATGCCGCGACGGCTGCTCCTCTCTTTCCTTGCCTTGCTTTAGCCCTTGCTCTCTTGAGTTCCTTTTGGAATGAGGAAGAAGATGAAGAGAAGGTGAAATGAGGAGGAGAAACTCTGTTTCGGCCTTATTTTCTCCAGAACAGAGCTGGACCGTTAGATGCAGAATCAAGGAAATAAACGGCACAAAAAAAACTGGAAAAAGTCGATTTTCGGGCCGGTCACACCCTGTGTCACGCCCGTGACGCAGGGCGTGTACCTTAAGTGGCGCAGAAAGTCGGCAAATCCAAGTTTATCCACACGGTACACACGGCCGGGTACACGCCCGTGACGGGTCGGTCACGCCCGTGACCTCGGGCGTGTAGCCCGTGTCTCGACACCTCGTCGACACAAAGTGTCGACACTCAACACAGCTAGACACGCCATGTGACACGCCCGTGTCACAGGCCGTGTCCCCGCTCTCGACACCCAACCCTCGACACTCCACATTCGACACTCGACACATCTTGACACACCCTGTGACACGCCCGTGTCACAGGCCGTGTCCCCTCTCTCGACACCCGACACTCGACACGCGATACTCGACACTCGACACTCGACACTGCGGGACACGGCCCGTGACACGCCCGTGTCACGGGGCGTGTACCGCATTCGTCGAGCTCAACTCGACACAAGAAAAAATTCGTCGAGTCAAGGAGGTCACGCCCAGGTCACGCCCTGGGTCACGCCCCGACACGCCCGTGTCGGGTGGCGTCACGCACAAAAATGACTATTTTTCCCTATTTTGAAAAATGTTTCTGTGTCGTCCTAGACCATTTTTGCCTTAAGCACTTTTTACCCTTTTTTGTTTCCTGTACCAGCAACTCATTTTGAGCGACATTTCCCGGGCGCGAAAAAGTGCAAACATTCCCTAAGAGGCCTCACCGAGTCCCCAATTTGGACTCCGATTTGCTTGGGAATCGTGCAACTCGGCTACCAAAACAGCCACTCGCAAGCCCGCGGGAAAAACCATGCTCGAACAATGGTCAAAGCCAACGTAACGCCCATCAAGCATACGCAATCAAAAATCCGGGGTGTTACAGTCACTCCCCCTAACAAAAAGTTTCGCGTCGAAACTTTTCAATCATTTTGATCTCAATCAACTAAGGTAACAAACCAAAAACAGCAATGCAACCAAAAACACCAAGTCATATACCAGCTTATTTACGGGAACAATTGAGGGTGAGCCGCCCTCATCGTTGACTCGAGCTCCCACGTCGCGCTTTCCACATTCTGATTTTTCTATAGCACCTTGACCATAGGAATCTTCTTTTTCCGCAACACGCGATCTTGGGAGTCCAATATCTGGATAGGCATCTCCACATAAGAAAGGTTTGACGCCAATTGCGGCACCACGTCCAACACTTGCGTGTCATGTCGCACACACTTGCGAAGTTGGCTAACATGAAACACGTCGTGAACACCAGGAAAGTTCACGGGTAATTCTACTTTGTAAGCGGATGCACCAACTCGCGCAAGAATCTTGAAGGGACCCACAAATCTTGGGTCTAATTTGCGCTCTTTTCCAAACCTTTTAATCCCAACCATTGGGGAGACTTTCAAGAAAACGGAATCCCCCACCGCAAACTCTAATTCCGACCTTCGTCGGTTGGCGTACTTTTCATATCGCTCTTGGGCGATTCGGAGCTTCTCCCGAATAACTCGTACGACAACTTCCATGTCCTCGAGCGCCTCTGGGCCCAACAAAGGCCGCTCGCCAACCTCAGTCCAAAAGAGGGGAGTCCGACATCGACGCCCATATAACGCTTCAAACGGAGCCATTTGCAAGCTTTCTTGATAGCTGTTATTATATGCGAATTCCATAAGCCGCAAACGTTCATCCCATGCTCCGCCATACTCAAGAATATAGCATCGAATCATATCTTCCACAATTTGATTTACTCGTTCCGTTTGGCCATTCGTCTGAGGGTGGTAAGCAGTGGAATACCGCAAATCCGTTCCCAAACCCTCTTGTAGACTCTTCCAGAAACGAGAAGTAAAGCGGGAATCCCTGTCTGATATGATATTGACTGGCACACCATGCAGTCGGATGATCTCGTTCAAATAGAGCTCCGCTATTGTCTTCATCGGGTAGTTGACCTTAAATGGTATGAAATGAGCACACTTGGTCAATCTATCCACGATCACCCACACGGAGTCATGTCCTCGTGGAGATCTTGGTAGGCCTGTAATAAAATCCATTGAGATGCTTTCCCACTTCCATGTTGGAATCTCCAATGGTGTCAACTTGCCACCAGGCCTCCCATGATCAGCTTTCACCCGCTTGCAGGTATGACATGCAGATACAAATTGCGCTATATCACTTTTCATTCCATACCACCAGACAATTTGTTTCAAATCACGGTACATTTTTGTTGAGCCTGGATGGTAGGCCATACTTGAGCCACGTGCTTCCCGGCACACCATCTCGCGAATGTCTCCAACTGCGGGAATACAAAATCGACCACGATACTTTAACGTGCCCCCCTCATCAATAGAAAAATCCGGTAATTCACGCTTTTCTGTTCGAAGAAACAAATGTAAAAGATCCGGATCATCCTTTTGATGTTGTCTTGCAAGCACCAGCCATGCAGGTTCTTCTACCATCGAATGACTTTGCGGGTCATATTTGCCCACGAAAATATCCATTAATAGAAATTCCTCCACAAGACGGTCGACTGAAAGATGAAATAATTTCCCCGTCTTCTGACTCAAAGCATCGGCCACCACATTCGCTTTCCCCGGATGATACTGAATGTCCACATCATAATCAGCTACATCTTCAAGCCATCGCCGTTGGCGCAGATTAAGTTCCTTTTGCGTGAAGACGTACTTTAAACTTTTATGATCCGTAAAGATTTTACACTGCGCACCATAAAGTAAGTGTCTCCACAACTTCAACGCAAAGATCACCGCTGCGAACTCCAAATCATGCGTTGGGTAGTTCTTTTCATGACTTTTCAACTGTCGAGACCCATACGCAATCACCTTTTTGTCCTGCATTAATACACATCCAAGTCCAACGTGCGACGCATCCACAAAAAACGTCATAATCTATCCCTTCTGTCGGCAAGATCAACACAGGAGCGGTACATAACCTGTTCTTGAGTTCAAGGAATGACGCCTCACACTTGCCAGTCCAATCAAACGCCGCATTATTCTGGGTTAAGCGAGTCAAAGGTGCGGCCAACGTCGCAAAACCTTCGAAAAATCTGCGATAATAGCCGGCCAATCCCAAGAAGCTTCGAATCTCCTTGGGTGTCTGCGGTCTTCTCCACTCCATGACTGCAGCAATCTTTTCGGGATCCACTGAAATGCCATGGTGATTAATGACATGACCCAGAAAGGCAACTTGAGGCAACCAAAACTCGCATTTGCTTAGCTTGGCGAATAACCGTTGGTCTCGCAAAGTGGCCAATACCAATCGCAGATGCTGTTCATGCTCCTCAGCACTGCGGGAGTAGACAAGAACGTCATCAATAAAAACCACCACAGACTTATCCAAGTAGTCCTTGAACACCCTGTTCATCATATCCATGAAGGCTGATGGTGCGTTGGTCAAACCAAACGACATCACCAGAAATTCAAAATGACCATGTCGTGATCGAAATGCAGTCCGCGGAATATCAGACTCCCGGACCTTGAGCTGATGATAGACCGAGCGGAGATCAATCTTCGAAAATATGGAACTGCCACGCAGTTGATCAAACAAGTCATCAATTCTTGGCAGTACTTGTTTTTAATCGTCACCTTGTTCAATTCCCGGTAATCGATGCAAAGCCGCATCGACCCATCTTTCTTCTTCACAAATAACACCGGTGCACCCCAAGGTGATGAACTCGGCCTGATAAACCCTTTTGCCAATAAGTCATCCAGCTGGATACGCAACTCTGATAGCTCACGCAGGGCCATTCTGTACGGCGCTTTCGCAATAGGCCGCGTACCCGGTTCCAAATCAATAACGAACTCGACATCACGATCAGGGGGAAGACCAGGAAGATCAGTAGGAAAAACATCTGAGAATTCACGCACAACAGGAATCTCCTCCAAACGCGGCAAAACAGCACTAGTCCCCACAACTGAGGCTAGACAAGCAAAACAGTTGGAAACCAACAATGTCCGAACACATACCGCCGAAATCCCTGGAGTATCCTGTCATGAATCACCATAAACACTTCCCGGCTGACCATTGTCCTTGATAAAATCCAAGCGCTTCCCTTTGCACTGGATGACAGCGTCATAGCGGGATAACCAGTCCATACCCAGAATGACGTCAAAATCCTCCAAATCGAGCACCTTGAAATCAGCCTTCGCTAAGAAATTGCCCAACAAAATGGGACAATCAAGAAGACCCCAGTCTGCCACCACAGAAGCACCGGAAGGGAACTTCACCAAAAAGGCATTCCCCACTCGATCTGGTGTCAAATGATACCGATCCAGAAAGGTTCGAGCCACAAATGAATGGGTCGCGCCAGAATCAAAGAGAACACGCGCCCAACGATTCTTTACCTTAAAGTGTCCTATAAGGGTACATATGGAACTAAGAACTACGCGTAAGAGGCAGAAACAAAACGTGCACCAGAGGAATGAATCGAACCTGAGATAACCTGGGGTGACATCTGAGCTTCCTCTGAGGAGATCACATTTAACTTCCCTTTTCCTTTGTCCAAACGCGGAGGCGGAGGCAAAGCCTGGAGTGGCATTGGCTGCAGCACGGGCTGGTTTTGTGGGCACCTTGCCTTCAGATGTCCCTGTTTGCCACACTGGAAGCACACCTTGTCTTTGACCCAGCAGCGGCTCATATCATGACCTCTTCCCCCACAAGCTGTACACTCCAAGTCTCTAGTTGGCGCACTCTGAATGGTATGCACCTGCTCCTTCTTTTGCATCCCCAACCGCTTGAAACATTTCTCAAACGGGTGACCTGACCGGCCACAGAAACTACACGTCTCCTTGTTCTTCTTCCTTACGTCTGACTCGTGGGAGATTTTCCCTCCCATCAGCTTCCTCTTATCCTTCCTCATCAGTTGTCCTCTTTGTTTTGAAGTTTCGATAGCTTCAACCTTCAACGTAGCCTCAACCACAGTAGTGTAACTCGTCGCTCCATAAGCACTTGCGAACTGCTGCACGTCGCTGCGGAGTCCGCCAAGAAATCGCTTTACTCGGTCAGCTTCCGTCGTCACCAAGCTCGGAGCGAACCGACTTAGCTTGCTAAACTCAATTTCATACTCACTAACTGTGAGTTTCCTCTGCTTCAGGTACAAGAAGTCATTTATCAGGCGGTCCCTTTCAACTGCCGGTAGAAACTTGCGCCGTAACATTTCTTTAAAGGCTTCCCACGAACATCCCGCCCCTAAGCTCTCCTTTTCTCGCAACCACCAACCTTTAGCCAACCCTTTGAGTTGATAGGCGGCAAGCATCACCTTCTGGTCCTCAGTAACGCCAGAATAACCAAACATTTCTTCCAACGTGATCACCCAATCATCCAAGATCACGAAGTCCGCTTTTCCATCATAAGTCGGTGGTCCAAGTCGCTGAAACTGCGAGATAAAAGTCATCGCAGGGGGAACCACAACTGGGGGTATCGCTGCCACGGAAGGAGTAGAAATGGTGGGGCCTCAAACAGTCTCTTGCCCTCTTGGTGCCAGCCCAGACATCGCTGATGACATAGCTTGGAGCTGGGACTGCACTTCCTGCACCTGCCTCGTCAAAGCCTCATTACTTTGGCATAGACTATCCATCAGGGCATTATTTTGCGCGCCCGAAGACTCGCCCTCGGATTGGGGAGTTTGCCTTGTCACTGGACGCTTCGACATCCTATAAACACGTTCACTCTTATCAAGCTCAAACCCAACAAAACACACAACGGCTATGTACAGACCATACATATCTAAATATGAATATCAACTGCTCACTTGCTCTGGGAGTTTGAGAATGATGGTATGTCTAACCTAAAGATGACTCACCATCATCCCACTAACTTGTGCCTAACCAATGAATGCATGAATTTATTTGACCCAAAACCATGAGTGTACAGGTGTCATCATGTACATCTTTAGCTTGGCACGTTGTGCTCATGCAATGGTATGTTATGCGTGCTGTGCTATGCATTCTAGAAAAGGCCTTAATGCATGCCATGAGCGGTCGTACGCATCACAATGCTATGCATCCCATAATACATAGCATTGCATGCAACGAAGAAAAGAAAACATGCTAGTCGCATCCATGTGGTAAGGTTATGCATCCCATACTACATAACCCGCACATGTTGCCCCTATGGTGGATCCATATACAATCACATATTATGCATCCCATACTACATAATATGCCCCGTATACTTCTTGTCATGCCATGAGTGTAGTGTGCGTGCGTCGGCCAAGACATACTGATGACACCTCAGTGTGTGTATGAGATGATGCTTACAACCAAAAAAAAAAGTTTGCCCGACCAATTGTCAAGCAAACCTGCTCTGATACCAACTGTCACAACCCGCATTTCCTCAACAAGTACCTCATATCAGAGCAAGAGGAACTACGGGTTATGATGCCACGTCGTACAGGGGATAACTGCACACGCTCAAGCAACCCTTGATGCTTACTTTGTGAGTTGAAATTCAACAGTTAAATGCAAGAAAACCTTTGAAGTTAATGGCCGTATCCCTCGGCCTTAGGCATCAAAACACATTTGTACGCGACGAAAATACTTTGTTTATTTATGACGATCTCCTATATGCAGTTAATAGTGATACTATTATAAGAAATCCTCTTTGTTTACGTCAGTTGGAAAATACGTGTTTGGTAACCAAAACATGTTATGCATGGATACAATAATAGGTTTGGTTTAGCTTAAAAATACCTAATGCAACCTACCATAAATTCTTCCCAAGAGCAAGAAGACATCATCCAAATGAGTCACATTAGCAGTCTAGTATTCATATATCACAAGTAAAGAAAACCACCAATGGGCGCCAACAAGCTGACACGAACCCATTGGGGCACATGTATGTCTGTACAACAAAGAAAAGAACTACCTCGCTCAGTAAGCTCGTCTAGCTCCCAAGAAATGCCACCAACAAACCTAGCCGCTCAACCGGCTACAACCTGCACCTGAGGCATTCAAGAAAGAATACCTCAGCAATCCTCGAATATACAATAAAAAGAAGAGCAGCATGTTTATACAATATCATGAAGGGGCTTACCGACCCCGTAGCAATGTTTCATATAAGTAAAACGAGTGAATAAAACAAGTGGAAAACGCACCAAAACACATGTCAAACGGACCAAGTGCGTACAAGTTTCATCAAGTCCTGCTGAACCCGCAGGAGCAAAAGGCAAAACACATGCCCATTCCATCATCCCTAGTACAAGAAACAACTAAACGTGTGAAACATAAGCAGCGGTTACATGCGATTCAGCAAGGGTCTTTTGGTGGCAGCCCTAAAGTGGAACGCACCAATAAAAGCCAGCCCAAATCGGGGCAAAATGGTGCTCTACACCACAAATCCAAACCCGGTGGCCACAAAGGCTTAACCCACACCACCCCTTACCGACTCCTCACACAAACGCTTCTGCCATGGTTCACAATTCGCCTCGCAAAACTCACCATAACCCATAACCCAAGCGCAACACCATAAGCAACTCTCACCATAACCCATAACCCAAGTACACACGTTCCCTTCCTTCATCCTCACACATGACTACAAATTGCCAACGTAGAGTTTGATGAACTTCATCACATGATAGAGTTTGATTAACCTAATTACAGAAATCACATGTTTAATTACAGAAATCACATGTTTGGAACAAGAATCACATGCTTTTGATCAAGGAAGAATCACATAAATTAGAAAGGCTACATGAACATGAATCAACTTAGCTACATGAATCACATGAACAAGAGAACTACATGAATTAACCTAGCATAGATTTGATAACGAAACAAAACTAAGCATGGAAGATCGAAGTCATTCAGCATAGGGAAATTCAAGAGCATAATAAAGCTAGTGAGGAAGAACCCAAAACAAGAAGAACAAGCTAGGAAAAGTGAAAGAGAAACTAGCTATTTTGCACAATCAAAAACAAGAAAGAAGATTGGCAAGGGTGAAGAACACCGCTTGCCTGAACCGAGACGATGTCGCGACGGCTGCTCCTCTCTTTCCTTGCCTTGCTTTAGCCCTTGCTCTCTTGAGTTCCTTTTGGAATGAGGAAGAAGATGAAGAGAAGGTGAAATGAGGAGGAGAAACTCTGTTTCGGCCTTATTTTCTCCAGAATAGAGCTGGACCGTTAGATGCAGAATCAAGGAAATAAACGGCACAAAAAACTGGAAAAAGTCGATTTTCGGGCCGGTCACGCCCTGTGTCACGCCCGTGACGCAGGGCGTGTACCTTAAGCGGCGCAGAAAGTCGGCAAATCCAAGTTTATCCACACGGTACACGGCCGGGTACACGCCCGTGACGGGTCGATCACGCCCGTGACCTCGGGCGTGTAGCCCGTGTCTCGACACCTCGTCGACACAAAGTGTCGACACTCAACACAGCTGGACACGCCCTGTGACACGCCCGTGTCACAGGCCGTGTCCCCGCTCTCGACACCCAACACTCGACACTCCACATTCGACACTCGACACAGCTTGACACGCCCTGTGACACGCCCGTGTCACAGGCCGTGTCCCCTCTCTCGACACCCGACACTCGACACGCGATACTCGACACTCGACACTCGACACTCGACACTCGACACTGCGGGACACGGCCCGTGACACGCCCGTGTACCCCATTCGTCGAGCTCAACTCGACACAAGAAAAAATTCGCCGAGTCAAGGAGGTCACGCCCAGGTCACGCCCTGGGTCACGCCCCGACACACCCGTGTCGGGGGGCGTGTCACGCACAAAAATGACTATTTTTCCCTGTTTTGAAAAATGTTTCTGTGTTGTCCTAGACCATTTTTGCCTTAAGCACTTTTTACCCTTTTTTGTTTCCTGTACCAGCAACTCATTTTGAGCGACATTTCCCGGGCGCGAAAAAGTGCAAACATTCCCTAAGAGGCCTCACCGAGTCCCCAATTTGGACTCCGGTTTGCTGGGGAATCGTGCAACTCGGCTACCAAAACAGCCACTAGCAAGCCCGCAGGAAAAACCATGCTCGAACAACGGTCAAAGCCAACGTAACGCCCATCAAGCGTACGCAATCAAAAATCCGGGGTGTTACACGTTACCCCCGGTGAGACAGTAATTTGAGCGAGAAGAGGATGGAGTCCGCCGAGTCCGCACCAGGCCGCGCGGACTGGAACTTGGTTCTGGATATGGTGTTGCTGATAGCATACTGGGAGACTTTGTGGAGGACTACGATGCGAGTCCACAGAGACCGGTGCTGCTGAGCTGAGATTGTCCGCCTGCTGCATGGGTGGCGGACACTGGAGGCTAAGTGGCAGACTGCAAGGGGAAACCGCTGAGTCCGCCCCTATCGAGCTGAGGGACTATCTGCCCGCTGTTGGAAAGCGGGAACTGGAAGATATGTGGCGGACTGCGAGGCGAATCTGCAGAGTCCGCCTCTACTGATTGAGCCCGCGCCAAGCTTGCGGGCTGAGGAGAAGTTGACCCTACTGCTGGAGAGAAGCGGGTGGGGGCTAAGGAATGGCGGACTACATAGCAAGTCCGCGGAGTCCGCTGAGTCCGCGTCTGCTACTAAGCTGAGTCGTCTTATGTTGGAGTGAAGAGCCTGGTTGTTGCTGCTATTGGGGTTCACTAATGGAGGCGCACTGGAAGTCTTGATCATACTTCGAGTCCGCCGAGCTCGCGAGAAATTGGGTATTGCTGCAGATCATCGCGGGTAGCGGGGGAGTTGGAGTTCGCACTCCTTAGGCGGACTGGCGAAGCTGGCTGCCCGTGCTACAAGGCGACAAGGGACACGCGACCTGCCGGACTGGCGAGCCAGGCTGCGCATGTTGGCGAGGTCGACCTGTAGTTGGCTGGCGGTCTGGGCGGATATACTTCTGAGTCCGCCAATATTGGATGTCTCCTGTCAATTGCGAGCAAAGTTGCGGGTTGCTGCCGGCCTGAGCGGACAGGAGTCCGAATCCGGCAAAGGAGTATCTGTTGAGACAAAGCTGCGGTTAAGCTGAAGAGGAACGCGACCTGCAGGGGCGGACTGCAGGAGGAGTCCGCGGTCCCTGCAGACCAAGGGAACAAGGCGCGCGGCCTGGGCGGTCAGACCGCTGGACCGCCCATGCCGTGCGGACTGGGCGAACAGAAAATTCTATCCGCCCAACCTAGGAAACTACCTCCAGGAGGAGCCTGACACAGGCTGCGGCGAGCGAGCTGGCTGCCTTGGGAAGGATCGCCGATTTCGGGGTTAACATGCAGTCATACCAGTTTTGCTTTAGGATTACTCGCGCAATTGCTTGAAACTGACCGAGCTCCGCTAAAAAGGATAAAAAAACACAGTACAATATTTAAGTTAGAAAATTGTTTACACAAGTCTTGGCTTGCGGTTTTACAATAATTAATCAAAAAATGGCAGCTGAATAGGAATTGAGAGTAAAAAATTATGATTCAGGGGAAAAAGAGGCGGGAGCGGGCTTGAAAAACGTCCCAGAGTGATTGTTGGAGTATCGCAATGTGATCAGAATCAGCCTGAATGATAACGAACTACACATCATAGGTTGCTTGTTCGAGCTCTTCTCCAAGAGTGACAGGAAAAATGATGATGCCTATGATTGGTACTGGAGTGCCCCCGGGATGCGTGTGTTAGCTAATCCCAACTTGAGGTTGCCAGCGATTAGTTTGAGCTGTAGTAATGTTGATAGAAACAATACGTTAACTGTAATCTCTTCGTCTATCAAGACTTGGTTTAGTTTGGTTGACGGTTCACCAATGTTGATGGTTATGGTTCTCATGTTCTAAGTAGGAGGTTGCTTCTCCTTTGATAATAATTGATCGACATCCCCCAGACAGGCGAGTAGCTGAATTTCCCCCTTCAGCTGATTGCATTTGTCAGTGATGTGGCAGGGTCCCATGGTGATATTCATAATACTTTGATGGGTTTCTTTGGCCTTGGGCGAGCGGCCTGGGCTTATGCAGTGCCAGGTGGTTGCGAATTGCTTGGAAAATCTTGTTTTGGTGGCGTTAAGTGGCGCGAACTCTTGATGTCCACATGACTCCTTCATTCGGCATGTGTTTGAGCATTGGTTGCAGTTCCTTTTAGGCTCATGGTGTGGTTTGCTCTCTTGTTTCCTCTATTGGAGCATGCGTTCCACGCTTCTTTGGTTTGCTAATAACAAATCTCGTTTGTATTTGATCTTTGGGTGTTTATGATATACAGATATCACATGTCTAGCTCTAATGGTTTCTGGGTGATGTTTTGGGTCAGAACAATTGTGCATTGAAGATATCGCCAAGCGATACTGGGTATCGCCCACAGGGGACAGCGAATTCTGCGCTCGACGATCGACGAATCTGCGCTCGACGATCGACGAATCTGCGCTCGACGATCGACGATCGTCGTTCGATGAATCTGTATTAGAGCATAAAAGATGTCGCCAGGCGATATTGGGTATCGCCCACAGGCAACAACGACGATCGACGAATCTGCGCTCGACGATAGATGAACGATGTTCGACGAATCAATAATACGAAAATCAGGAGTTCATGGGACACGTGGTAGCAGTTATCTTAATCGCCAGTTGGCGATATCCAGTGTTGCCAGGCGACAGTACACATTCGACGATCAATGAATCCGCGATGTGAAAATGAGGAGTTCGTGAGACACGTGGCATCAGTTACTGATATTTCCAGGTGGCAATACCCAGTGTCGCTAGGCGATATCGCCAATGTATAAAGGCATTCAATTTTCTGAGGAGATTACAACTTTCATTACCGGGAGTGCACCTTCCTGTTAAGACGAACCAGAGAGCTCCAAATGCTATTTTTACTCCCTATTCTCAAGAAGACCGAACAAAAAAGATTGATGGCACGTACGCAACATTCAAAGCAACCATGGCTAGGATTCGTCGTCATCATCAGCACTTTGTTTGAAAGGAGTTTTTATTCAGAAGTTTTGAATTTGTCTTGTTTTTATTCCTATTGTAAACCTATTGTAATCAAGAGGAGAAATCGTTGCCTTGTGCATGACGTCTAAGTCCTTGCGTGGCTTAGTGGAAATTGCCGCCTTGTGCGTGACGTCTAAGTCCTTGTGTGGCTTAGGGGAAAATCGCCGCCTTGTGCGTGACGTCCAAGTCCTTGTGTGGCTTAGGGAGAAATCATTGCCTTGTGTGCAGTGTCTAGGTCGAGGTAGATTTAGGGGAGGCTAGTAGCAAGATTTAGGAAGAGATACGCTTTAGCATGCCAGTTCTTGGTAGAAGGACCGGCGAAAATAAAAGAATATTGTATTTTTTAATAAGCTTTGGTCTCTAGATCTATAGAGACACCTTATATTCTCTTTAGTATTTTTGAAATAAATTGTTATATTTTAGCTTTTCTATATTTCAAGGTGTTTAAGTTTGTTTATGAAGAATTAGTCTCCATTCTATAATTTCTACTCGCATTATTTTATTCACCAAGTAATGTTTGTTTAGCTTAAGAAAATTTATTTAACCCATATTCACCCCCCCTAAGGGCACCGTAGATCGAACGCATGGTATCAGAGCAAGGTTACTCCGAAATCGGTTTCACCACTGGGAGTAATGGCGCAAAATACTCACACATTTTCTGAGGGGCAAGGTATAAGTAGACCTCCCTTATTCACAGGCACTAACTACAACTATTAGAAAGCTCAAATGCGATGCTTTCTAATAGCACTTGATATCGACGTTTGGAGCATGGTAGAAACATGCTACACCTCTCCTATAACTATAGTAGGAAATGTCTCAATGGAAAAACCCAAGGATAAATGGGATGGAGCTGATAAGCTTCGCTGCAAGAATAATGCTAAGGCAATAAACACCTTATTCTGCGAATTAGATAGGACTGAATTTAATCGTGTTTATACATGTGAAACTGCGTATGATATATGGAATCTCCTTGAAGTTACTCATGAAGGTACATCGCAGGTGAAAGACTCGAAGCTTTTCCAATTAGAGTCAGAGTTTGAGAAGTTCAAGAAGGAAGTTGATGAGGATGTAGACTCCATGTACACAAGGTTTAGTAAGATAGTGAACGACCCGCGAATCCTTGGAAAGAGTTTCTCAAACGGAGATTTGGTGAGAAAGATACTTAGATCGCTTCCCCCGAAGTTCAATCCAAAGGTGACTGCCATCTCGGAGTCACACGATCTAAAGTCTCTCCAAATTGAGAATCTGATAGGCAATCTGAAACCCAATGAAGTAGAGTTGAGGATTCAACAACAAGAGTATAGCCTAGAGCCAAGAAATAAAGCTTTGGCATTGAAGTCTAAGAAGGAAGTGGAAAGTGAGTCCGATGACAGTGATGATGGAGATGAAGAGAGCCTGTTCGTAAAGAAATTCAGGAAGTTCATGAGAAATCCTGAAAGGAGAAATTTGCTCAGGAAATTCTTCAAGAAGATAGAGTCTGCATATAGGAATGACAAAGCCCAAGCTGAAGGAGAGGATGATGAAGAGAGATCACCACCTGAGTGCTATCACTGCAGGAGAGTTGGTCACATTAAAAGCAAGTGCCCAAAATATCTGAAAGAGCAGAAGGATAAGCGGCACAAGAAGAAAGACAAGAAGAAATTTTGGAAGGCATAAACTTGGGATGACACCAATTCTAAGGAGTCAAGCGGTTCAGGTTCAGAAACTGAGGAGTCGGCCAACATGTGACTGATGTGAAAGAGTATTCCAGAGTATGATGAAGAGAGCAGTGTCCAGAGCGACACTAAGGTAACTCCTGAATCTTATGATGATTTATATTCTGAATTTTTAAGAATATGCAAATATTTAGATAAAAAATTGGATGAAATTCAAGTACTTAAATATGAAAATAAAAAATAAAAAAACGAAGTAAGAATACTTGGGAAAGAGAAAGCAACTTGTCAAGAGGATTGTCCCTCTTCGACAAGGATACAAGATCTTGAGAAAGATCTCTCTAAATCTCAAACTCGGGTTGAATCTCTTACAAGAGAGAAAGTGGCCTTAAAGAGATCTCTAAAGCTTTTTTGATCTCAAGTAGAAGGTAGTAAAAAGTCTTTTGCAAACAGATGCGTCACCATAGTTGACGAAAACACTGCATTGAGAGTACGAGTCCGTGATTTAGAAATGGTCATTAACAAGTTTGGAATGGGCCAAAAATCACTTAATATGATTTTGGGGAGACAACGCTATGGTTCTACAAAATACAGACTTGGGTACTCTCCAGAACACTATCGCCCGACGACATCCACTGTCGCCGGCGATAAGGAAAAGTCTCGAAAGTCTTTTTTAAAAATTAAAATTAATAAATCTACTATCACTGTAACTCGCAGAAAGAATTCAAATCTTCTTTTGAAACACCCGTCGACTTCTTTCATCACATGTACCAAATGTAATAAGTTTGGTCACACAACGCACACTCGTAAGAAGGCGAGATATTGTTCTGTTAAACAAATCTGGGTACCAAAGGTTCCACCTATACTATGGGAGAGACCATTTGGGTAACCAGATCTTTACTCTCATCCTCTTTCTAGGTGTGTTGACAGGCTAAGGACAAGGAAGACATGTGGTACTTGGACTCAGGGTGTTCCAAGCACATGACGAGCAACAAATCAAAGTTCCTTAGCCTAGAAATGAAGAAAGGAGGAGTAGTTACATTTTGTGATAACAGAAAAGGGAAGATCATCGACATCGGAGTAGTAGGTAACAAATCATTTACTATCTCAAATGTTTTGTTTGTCAAAGGTTTGGAGCATAATTTAATTTTAATAAGTCAATTATGTGATGTTGGCTTAAATGTCTTATTTGATTCATCTTCAAACTTGTGCAAAATTATTGATTCCAAAACTAACAATACTATTCTTACTGCTCCTAGATTTCAAAATATTTATATGATTAGATTTAATGACTTGTCACATTCTTCTTTAAAATGTTTTATTTCTAAAAATGATGAATTAGATTTATGACATAGACGTCTTGGACATTCTAGTTCCAAGCTAATTGTAAAATTATCTCAAAATAAACTAGTTAAAGGTTTACCTATTTTGCATGGAAATATATCTTCTTTATGTTCACCATGTCAAAAAGGAAAATTTTCAAAATCTTCATTTAAGAGCAAAAATGTTGTTTCCACTACTAGGTCTTTAAAGTTGGTTCATATGGATTTGTTTGGTCCAGTTCATACACTAAGTCTATGTGGTAGAAAATACACTTTTGTTTTAATTGATGATTACTCTCGTTTATGTTGGACAATTTTCTTATCTTTTAAATCTGATGCATTTTTAGAATTTTCTAAATTATGTCTTCGTGTTCAAAATGAACTAGATTGAAAAATAAAATGCATTCGATCTGATCATGGAGGTGAATTTGATAATGAAAAATTTGTATCCTTTTGCAATGAGTTAGGTATTATACATGAATTGTCTGCTCCTTGCACGCCACAACAAAATGGTGTGGTCGAGAGGAAAAATAGGACTTTGCAAGAACTAGCTCGTATTATGCTATCATAATACAAATTACCTAAAGTTTTTTGGGCAGAAGCCATTAGTACTGTTTGTTATGTTATAAATTGCATAATGCTTCAACCTTTTTTGAAATTAACACCTTATGAATTATAATTCCAAAAGAAACCGAATGTATCATATTTTAAAATTTTTGATTGTAAATATTTTATTTTGAACACTAAGGATAATTTAGGCAAATTTGATGAAAATAGTGATGAAGTATTTTTATTTGTTATTCTTCAACTAGTAAGGCTTATAGAGTTTACAACAAACAGACTAAAATGATTGAAGAAACTATTCATGTTAAATTTAATTAGCTTTTCCCTTGAGTAGAATCTAAAAATATAGGTCAAGATGAAGAGCTCTTCCCCTTACAAAGGTCGGATGATGATGAAATCCTTGGAGAGAGAGAGGGAGAAAGAGAAGATGAACAACACAAAGAAGAAGTGCAAGAATATGTGCCTCCAAGCGAGCTAAGATACTCAAAAGATCATCCATAGGATTTAGTTATTGGAGAACCATCAAGAGGGGTAAGCACTTGTCCATCATTACATGATTTATTTTCAAATATGTGCTTTATTTCTGATATAAAACCTAAAAACGTTGAAACCGCTTTGAATGACAATTCTTGATTTTTAGCTATGACTAAAGAGCTTAATCAATTTGAACGTAATAAGGTTTGGAAATTAGTAGAAAGACCACCAAATTATCCTGTTGTAGATGTTAAGTGGATCTTCAAGAATAAAATGGATCGTGAATCTAGGGTCACTAGGAACAAAGCGAGACTTGTAGCAAAAGGTTATTCACAAGTTGAAGGAATAGATTTTGATGAAACCTTTGCACCTGTAGCACGGTTAGAAGCGGTTAGAATATTTCTTACATTTACTTGTTTTAAAAGATTTAAACTATTTCAAATGAATGTTAAAACTGTTTTTCTTAACGGGTATATCAAGGAAGAGGTTTATGTAGAACAACCTTCAAACTTTGTTGATGTTAAGTTTCCTGATCATGTTTTTAAATTAGAAAAAGCCTTTTATGGCTTGAAACAAGCACCCCGAGCATGGTATGATAGATTGATTGTTTATTTATTAAAGAATGATTACAAAATGGGTAGTGCTGATTGTACTCTATTTATTAAACATATTCATGATGATCATATAGTTTTACAAATATATGTTGATTATATTATTTTTGGATCCACGAATGAACAATTGTGTGATAGTGTTATAAAAATTATGAAAAATGAATTTGAAATGAGTATAGTAGGCGAACTCACTTATTTTCTTAGTTTTCAAATTACTCAAAAACATGATGGAATATTTATTTGTCAATCGAAAAATATTCATGATGTGTTGAAAAGATTTGGATTTGAAAATCTAAAACAAGCAAATACCCTCATTAGTGTCCCTTTGAAATTAGGAAAGGATGAAAGTGGTATCTCTATAGACCAAACATTATATAAAGGAATGATATGATCACTATTATATTTGACTGCATCCAGACTTGATATTATGTTTGTTGTATGTTTATGTGCTAGATTTCAAGCTAATCCCAAAGAATCTCATTTAAAAGCAGTTAAACGTATTTTTAGATATCTTATTGACACATCTAAGTTAGGTTTGTGGTATCCTCACAACAATGCCTTTATTTTACATGACTTTTCTGATTCTGATTATGCTGCCTGTTCATTATACTGTAAGAGCACACGTGGCACCTGTCACTTTCTTAGCCCTTCGCTAATTTCATGGTCGAGTAGGAAACAGAATTCTGTTGCCTTATCTACCACCGAGGCCGAGTACATTGCACTAGGTAGTTGTCGTGCACAAGCTCTTTGGATAAAGCAAACTTTAGAGGACTTTGGAATTATACATGACACAATTGAATTAACACGTGATAATAAAAGTGCAATTGACTTAACATATAATCCGGTTCATCATTCTAGGTCCAAACACATTGATGTGCGTCATCACTTCATTAGAGACCACATAAAGCTAAATATAATTAAAGCCAGTTTTATTGGCACCGATTCACAGCTTGCCGATATCTTCACAAAACCACTTCCAAATTCCCGTTTTCCATTATTAAGATTAGAACTAGGAATCTTGGATATTACAAGCTAATGAATTGACATAATAAGTAAACTATAAACTCTAGTTAACATGAAAGTGATGTTTAAGCATCAAGTAAACCACAAATGTTAAGAGTCAATAATAATATTACAGCTGCACTACGTCACAATATTACAGCATGAAAATCTTACACAAGTAAGATGAAAATTTAAATAACCTCACTGTTGTCGGGCGATAGCACCAACATTTCAGATCACCTCGAAATCTTCAGAAATTCATGTTATCACCTGCACTTGTGTCTCCTTGATCATCAGTTGAGTTATGTTTGCCGCTTCTCGTTCGAAGAGGGCGGCGAATAGATGTTCGGGGAGGATCCATCACCAGATTCTCCCATTCGTCCATTTCTGCTGGATTGAGCTTCAATTTGAGGCTTTTGGTTAGAAATTTGAAGAATTTCTGAGCCCCCTAAAAGTTCTTCTTCACTTCCCGCTTATGTTCTTTGAACGTCTCTCGCAAGTCGTCCAACCCTTCCTGCAACGATCCATCTCTTTGGAGTGGTGGGTTACAGATAGTGGATGTAGGTTCACTACTCCTTGTTGACCCTCCTCGGGTTGATCAGCCAATGGAAGGTATTCCACTCGTGGCAAATATTAAAGGCACACAATCATTGAAATACAAATCCGGATCTATCCAAGTGTATTTCTTATATAAAATGCGTTGGATAACAGCTCCAAGTGCTAGTGTGTTTAATTTCTTCCAAGTAAGACTCTTTAGCCTGTATACATAACGTATTATTGATAGGATAAAGTCCGCCATATCGAACGGCTCCCGCTCCAAGATCATATATGTGACATAGCTCAATTGAGCCGTTATCTTTCGTGTATCACCGGACTTGAGTAAAATAGTGTGCCTCAATATATCTTGCACTAGTTGTGCATCCTCAGTGAGAGAGGCCATTGATTGAATACGTGTTTTGATGGAATTTCCATGCAAAACCAAGTTCAAGAGTGTCCAATCTCTATCTTTTTGATAATTCTCTACTACATCAATGTTATTTTCATGTTCTATTAACCCAAATTCCTCTCTGAGATCATAATGAGTTATCTCTACTATTTGGCCTTGTATTTTTGATCGTACTCCACCATTTAAGTCCGTAAATCGAGGATCTTTTAGAGAATTGTAGAACTCCCTAATTAATATGAAAATATATCCGGGATAATGATAGACATTATTCCAGCCATTGCTAATAGGTCGTGAATGTGTGTAAATCGGAAGGGATCGAATTCGATCACTCGTCCAATCCCTATGTTAGCATTTTCTATCCCAGGAAATGTTTGGTAGGAGGAATATGAATCACTGCATGTACTTCTGCGAGTTTTAGAACTAGAAGTCATTGCTGTAGGATTTGTTTTTTAAAAAAAACAAACAGCAAAATTTTTCAATATCGCCAGACGGCGACACCCGTTGTCGCTGGGCGATAGCAAAAATTGATCTCATCCAATTTCCGACTTCAGATCTGGATTTTCCCATCCTTTAGATACCAGATCTGATGTAACGTCCCGAATCGCACTAGGCCCCTCGTACGTGTTTTTGAGTCAGGAGAGCTGACTTGGGTTTGGGGGAGTGCTGACAACTAGACAGCACATATGAATAAGATTTGTATCACCCGAGTCATTGGTCAACACTTTGGTGTCGAGGTGTTGACACACTGGAGTTAAGGTGTCGACACAATGTGTCGACACTCTTATGTTGAGGTGTCGGCACACTGGTGTCAACACCGTGTGTCGACACACACTGTGTCAACATACTGGGTCAAGGTGTCAAAACAGTGTGTCGACACCCTGGTTGAGGTATCGATACACTGGTGTCGACACCGTGTGTCGACACTCGTTGTGTCGACATACTGGAACCAGGTGTCGACACAGTGTGTCGACACCCAGATGTTGAGGTGTCGACACTATGATGCAAGACACGGGCCTACCCGTATGTGTGTGTGTCTGAGACAAGTTTAACTCGATAGAACGTATCAAGATCGATGAAATGTATGACACGGGTAGAGACACGGGCGTGTCCCTACCGGTGTGTTGTTGTGTCGAGTTAAGTTCGTCGAGATGTATCTAGAGGAGGACATGGCTAGGGAACACGACCGTGTCATATGGATACGGGTTGGGACACGGGCGTGTCCCTACCCGTGTCGAATAATGAACCGACACTGAAACCGTCTATAACACTTCGCGCAAGTAGGACATGGGCAAGGACACGGGCGTGTCCCTACCCGTGTCACTCTTCATATAAAAGGGGAAATGAAAACCCTAGCCATTTTCATGCTCCCTTCATCCCCTATTTTCTGAGAGAAACTCTTGTGAGAGAAGGAAGTTGCTGGATCTAGTTCCAGAGGAGAAGATCCGCCGTCGCCGTGAAGGAGAAAATGCCGCCGAGAAGAGTTACACGATCCATGGCCGAAAATAGTGGAAACGCCGGAAATGAGGTGAGCTTCCTACCCTCTCCCTTGGTTCTAGATCTTTAGTTATTTTCTTAGGAGAGATATCGACTCAAGAGAGTCTTGATGGAGAGAAGGAGTTTTCTAGGGATGGCCATGCTAGGACATGTGTTCTAGGTTTTAGATCTCTTCAACCTCCCCTTTCTTCTATGTGATGATGGGTGGATGGCTTCGTGAAGAATCATGGCCCCTTTGAGGGTGAATAAGGGAGGAGGAATTTCTGGAGTGATTTTGGAAGATCGACTTGAAGAGTAAGATGAACCGATGCCGTTCATTCCTCTTTAAGATACATGCATAATCTGTATTCTGCGCGCAGCGATCTTCTTGGCTATTTTCTGATGTGATATGTCCAGATCTGGGCTTTCGACTAAACACAAAAGTTGAATACCTTGAGAACACCTTTCCAACGAGTGGTTGCATGTCTTCATGCGAAGTCTGTAGCCACGGAAAAGTCTGAACGAAAATGACATCCGATAAATCCTGCATGCAGAAATATTGTTCTGTGCGCAGCGGACTTTGAAGCCGATTTCAAATAGGATACATCCAAATCTGGGTGTGGGCTGAATATGAAAGTTGTAACCCATTGAAAGACCTTTCCATCGAGAGATTACACGTCTTTGCCGGATTCCTGTAGCTTCGGGAATCTCCGGTCGAAGTTGCTGTCCATATTTATTATGCACTTAAATTCTGGGGTTGATATAATATGAATTTGAATTCGGTGGAATCGATGTTGCCAATTTAACTCGAGATTTTGATGAACTATTTTATGCTAACCACCGTAGTGCTATGAATGATAAATTTTGTTAATTAGATTTCATAAAACTGAATTGTGAAGCAAGCTTTATGGTATGATATGACTTGCTAAAAATTGATAGATTATTATATATGCACATCATGTTTATAATATGATGAATGAAATGACTAGATACAAATTGGTAGATTATTATTTATGCGCATCATGTTTGTAATATGCTGAAATCTTTTGGAATGATAAATAGAAGGATAAACCATGGACATGAGTATGTATGATGGTTAGAGCGTAGTCCAATACTTAGAGCGTAGTCTCCCTACGGGTAGTATTGTGGATGGATGTAAGTGCGGTGTTGACCGTCACTAGTTGGGTTCGAGTTGAGATGAGGTATAGATGGATGGTTGGGCTGTGTCCTCGTGCTTACTTCCGAGGCCCCTTCCATACCACGGTGATGTGGAATTTACATGTGGTGTGAGTCGACACGCGGTGTCATAATCCTGGGTTAAGGATAGTGTGGCTGGTCTACGGGCTCGCCGATCATCACACTGGAGGGAGTTGACAGTTAGACTTTGGGTGGTTGGGCTGTGTCCTCGGTGTTCACATCCCGAGGCCCCTTCCGTGCCAAGAGAACGATTGGGCTGTGTCCTCGTGCCTTCTTCCGAGGCCCCTTTCGGGTCACACCAGGCCAGTTCGGGCTGTGTTCTCAGTGCACATCTACCCAAGACCCCACTGGGCCATAGTACGCATGTGCACCGCTGTTGTGTTCTTAGCATTGAGGCGTATGGAGGCCTATGTGAAGTAGTGTGGATACCCGCCTAGTAGTAGAGATGCAAACTCTACTGTCACCGCCTGGCAACGACGGCTGATGCCTGAGAGGTTAGCTACCTGCTCGAATAGTGGGAACTACTAGCCTATGTCGACATAGCAATTGCATGTGTGTGATCATGGGTGAGTCATTGCATAACATACATACCATTACATAGCATTGCACAAACAAAACCCTCATCATATAAGTCTGTATGGGCACTCTTACACGATGAGTTACTTTTATGTAACCCGATCCTTAACTTATAAGCTTGTATGGGCATCCTTATAAGTTAAGTTACTTTCCTGCTGTAGTTACTTGTACTTGTTGATTTACTAATTGCTCAAGTAGAACTGCTAGTTTTATAATATTGTTATTCAAGTAAAACTGCTAGTTTTATAATGTTATTATTCAAGTAAAACTACTTACCCTCCTGATAAGTCTTCATGAGCATTGTGAGGTTGAGCACCTTGAAAAAAATTGTAAAGTGTCTTGCGCAACTATATATCTGGATATTCAATTTACATGTGCTCTGAATTTCTAGGTACAAGCACAGTTAATCATGCATACCTCTATGTTATGCTGTTTTTTTACATTCCACGTATTCAAGTAGTTATAAGACCTCTCATATGTGTTTTTCTTCAATCTATCACGTGTACACAACATTATCTTCTCTAAAATTTCTTCTTATGAGAATTAGACCAAAAATGTTTCCAACATAGTCTTCACTGGTGTATGTGTCTGTGATATGCATGGATGAACGGTGCTTCCTATTCATGTTTACTCATTTACTTCTTTCATATATATATTGATTCACATGCTCTCTTCTTAATTTCTCCTTTGTGTTTTTTCTCTTTAGTTTCCGCCCCACTCTGCTATCACTTTCGACAAAACCAAAGGAGGAGAATTTACTTCGAAAATCATTCCTACTACGTACATCAAAAAATATGCTTAGATTTAGGGGGAGTACATCATTCTTACTCTAAGAATTCAATGTTATTTACTAAGGTCATCACAAATATGCTTAGATTTAGGGGGAGTACACCTGCAGGGGGAGTGTTTCATCCAAGAAATATTTGTGCACATACAAATGCTTAGTCTTGTTACACATTGTACTCATTGTTTCAAACACTTCTTAATTCATTCATGATTTCTTTCTCAGTGGATTTTGAAAGTTATGGGGATAGATCTTAACTTAACTAATTAGAGTTATATACTAAGTAAAGCAAATCACAGCACAAAAAATAAAGCAAGAAGATCAAGCAACACAAAAGACACAAGGATATATAGTGGTTCCCCAACCTGGGTACATCCACTCTTCTACCACCCTGGTAGGAATCCACTCAGATTTTTGATCAGGTGCCTGACACCAATGAGCTTTTGATCAGGTGCTCAAAAACCAATCCTCAAGTATTTTGATCAGGTGACTTGCAACCAAGGGGTTTAACTTTTGAAGGGAGTTATAACCCTTTTTACAGAGAGGGGTGAGAGGTGATGGTGTCTTCTCTGTCAACAATCAGAGAGAAGACTAGTAGATATTGATGTTAGCAAATGGATCCCCCTGTGATGTAAAATGGTTCAGGGAAATCTGGAGCTTTGCTTCAGGGTGATAGGCCTTCAAATTGATGATGTCTCCAGCAAGCTTCTTAGACTGATATATATTGAGTGTCTCTTTTGAAGCCTGGAGCAGATGAATAACTCTGTGTATATGTTGATTTGATGTTGAGTTCCTCCTTTTTTCTGTAAACTGAAAAGCCTTTTCTATGTTCTTGTTCACTGTCTTGATATTATTTCCTGCAGTGCTCTCTGTCTCTATTTCTCTTTCTATCTGTCTTCGTGTCACTGTTTTTAAATCTATTTCTGTAAAATCTTTTATATCTGATTCAAAACCTTTGGATTCATAGTATGCACTGGCTAAATCATTCCCGAGAATTGTAATTGCTTTGGGAATGATTTAGTATTAAATCCTGATTTATTCCACATTTAATGCAGCCTCCAAACAGCTATATTCATAAGAATATATGACATTAAATCTGCTAGTTGTAATATCCTTTAATTAAGCTTTAATTAATTCTGCCAGTTGTAAATATTTCAGTCTGAATATTGACTGTAATTAATTCTGCCAACTGTACAGAATTCGTCGAGCTCAGTTTTTACTTTGTCGAGCTGAGTCAGCAGTTCTTCTATAGCTTCTAGTGTCGACACAGCTTATGTGGAATGTGTCGACACAAGTCCTGTGTGTCGACACAATTGCTGCTTGTATCGACACAGTTGGTGTCGACACAATTGGTGTCGACAGAGTTGCTTCTGGTGTCGACACAATTGGTGTCGACAGATGATCTGTGTGTCGATACAACTTCTTCTAGTGCCGACACAACCTGGCTATCTGGTGTCGATACAGTCTTGCTATCTGGTGTTGACATAATCTTGCTCAAGTGTCGACACAACATTTCCCAAGTGTCGACACAATCTGCCTGGTGTCAACACAGCCTTTCCCAAGTGCCTACACAATTGTTGTCTGGTGTCGACACAGACTTTCTTCTGGTGTCGACACAATCTGGCTGAGTCTTTGGCAAACTGTTGAAGGTTGATCCAGATGATGTTGACTGACTTGGCCTAGACTCTAGAACACAACCATGACCCTGGCTATACATGTTGGGCCAGTCTAAACAAACATAATAGTGATCCTTGCCCAAATCATAACTGGGGTTCCAACAGATTTATTATTATCAAAAGGGGAGATTGTTGGAGCATATGTTCCACGCTTCTTTGGCTTGCTAATAACAAATCTCGTTTGTATTTGATCTTTGGGTGTTTATGATGTAACACCCCCTATCCGTCGCATATTATATAGCAGTAGGTCCGGCCGGGGCCCGACGCCATATATCACAGACAGACCGGGTGGTTACTCAATGGGATACCATCCAACTAATAACCAACGTCCTACACAGAGTCATTCTAGAGGAAGCAATTATTAAAAGTTGCAAATTAAAGAACTCAGCCACAAGCATGAATATCCACTACAAAACCCAATAGGAATGAAGTACAATACACAAGTACAATGGCCTTAAGGCCTTACAATTGTTTACTCAAATAAAATGTATCTTCCATACCACGACATGCAGGCCAGTCACACATGAATAAACAAATAAACACTCAAAATTTGGCCTTCGAGGGCCGGCTCAGCAACTTGGGCTTTAGTCCGCTATTTACCGCTCGGATTCGCAGCACCTGCAAGCAACAATCCACCGCAACGGTGACAAACAAAAGCAACGGTCAGCTATGCTGACCAAATTATAACGATCCCGCCACCATAACCGGGACGACGATGCTCTTTCCCTGCACTTTGTTACCATAACCAAGCAGTATAGTGAATAAACACTTCATCACAGGCATGGGCACACACGGCCTCACACCCCGTGCTCTCAGGGCATATTCTCGGTGAACACGGTCCACGTCCGCTAACTCACCACCGTCCCCTGGACGACAATATCTAGTGAGCATTTGGTCTTTCTGGCTACTGCCTAAGACCCTCCATCTATGCCAACAGCGAGTACCACGTACCTTATGTCTCTCTAACCGAACCACATAGATCGGGTATGGTTCCGCCTAACCCGTTGCTCACACTGCAACGTCAACTTAAGCCGTCTACTCGGGTCAAGCTTCCCCGAGTCCCGTATCATTTACACACATCACATAACCCAGTTATGTTCAGGCTGGCTCCCAGGCCACCATGTTTGGAAGAATCATGCATCTGCCCAGTTTTCTGGGTACACCTTGGAGTTAATCCCCAAGGCTCCCTATTGCAATCTACCGCATAGAAAACCCGAAAAACAACCATTCAGGCGGAGTCTTCTCCGGCCATTCATACAATGCAACATCACCGATCCAGACCAACTTGTTCGGGTAGGCTTCACACATCATACCTATATCCGTTCTCGATTACAGACTCTACATGTATACAACGAGGACTATTCATGTCTACCTAAAGGAACGCCTCAACTCACCGCAAACTCATGAGAGCGGGCTTCTCATGCAAAGGAAAAGAGGACTTCACATGTCCTAGGATGAGAATCGTTACCCTAGCATTTTTCCTTGGTGCCATGAAAATGTATGCAGATGAAAAGCACCACAATCTCTTCGTCTCCGTAGATCCAAAGTCGGCTTGCGATTTGGAGCCCCGAAGCTCCGCTGGTGACCGGATCTATCCTCCTTTCTTCTTCCTTGCTCTCCCCTCTCTCTAAACTTTAGAAAGAGAATAACCCAAGTGAAATGGGGTTTTCAAAGCCCTAAACCCGAGTATATCTCAGCAGGAATAACCCCCAGCCATCGGATCCCAAAATAAGGAGACGGACGACCACGATTCGGGCTTGAAATGCAAAATCTGGGCCGAACACGGCCTGTGACACGCCTGTGTCCAGGGCCGTGTTCCCCGTTCGCCGTCAAAACCGACGCGTCCCGAAAAGAACATGGGCACCCGACACGCCCGTGTCAAACTTAACACGCTCGTGTCATCCAGAACACGGCCGTGTACTGTGTCGTGTTACTCCATCGACACAGGACCAACACCAATGCGAGAAGAACACGGGTCTTGGACACGCCCGTGTCCCATTTGACCCGCCCGTGTCTAGCAGACATGGCCCGTATTCCGACCCCGTGTATCAACCACGCCACAACCAGGCTTCAACCCGAGAAGGATACGACTTGTGACATGCCCGTGTCCCAGGTCATGTTCGCTGCTCGACGATCGTCGACTCCAAAATTCGTCGACCTCTCGGCCAGATCGTCGACCTGAGCACGACATGCCCCTGGGACACGTCCGTGTCCCAGGCCGTGTGCCCCATGCCAAATTCCAAAGTTGGCTCAAAATGTCTCCCATCGCTCTTTTGAGTTTCGGGGCGTTACATATGATATGCAGATATCACAAGTCTAGCTCTAATGGTTTCAGGGTGATGTTTTGGGTCAGAACAGATGTGCATTGAAGATATCGCGAGATGATATTGGGTATCGCCCATAGGCAATAACGAATTCTATGCTCAACGATCGATGAATCTACGCTCGATGATCGACGATCGTCATAAGACGAATTTGCATTAGAGCATAAAAGATGTCACCATGCGATATTGGGTATCGCCCACAGGCGACAACGACGATCGACGAATCTGCGCTCGACGATAGACGAACGACGTTCGACGAATCAGTAATGCGAAAATCAGGAGTTCGTGGGACACGTGGCAGCAGTTATCTCTATCGCCAGTTGGCGATATCTGGTGTCGCCAGGTGACAGTCCACGTTTGACGATCAATGAATCTGCGATGTGAAAATGAGGAGTTCGTGGGACACGTGCCAACAATTACCGATATTGCTAGGTGGCGATACCCAGTGTCGCCAAGCAATATCGCCAATATATAAAAGCCATTCAATTGTCTGAGGAGATTACAACTTTCATTACCGGGAGTGCACCTTCCTATTAAGACGAACTAGAGAGCTCCAGATTCTATTTTTACTCCATATTCTCAAGAAGGCCGAAGCAAAAAAGATTGACAGCACGTACGCCGCATTCAAAGCAACCCTGGCTAGGATTCATCGTCATAATCAGCACTTTGTTTGAAGGGAGTTTTTATTAAGAAGTTTTGAATTTGTCTTGTTTTTATTCCTATTGTAATCGAGAGGAGAAATTGCAGCCTTGTGCGTGGCGTCTAAGTCCTTGCGTGACTTAGGGGAAATCGTCACCTTGTGCGTGGCGTCTAAGTCCTTGTGTGGCTTATGGAAAACTTGCCGACTTGTGTGTGGCGTCCAAGTCCATGTGTGGCTTAGGGAGAAATCATTGCCTTGTGTGCAGTGTCTAGGTCGAGGTAGATCTATGAGAGGCTAGTAGCATGATCTAGGAAGTGATACGCTTTAGCCTGCCGGTTCTTGGTAGAAGGACCGGCAAAAACAAAAGAATATTGTATTTTTTCATAAGCCTTGGTCTCTATCTCTATAGATACACCTTGTATTTTCTTTAGTACTTTTGAAATAAATTGTTATATTTTAGCTTTTCTATATTTCAAGGTGTTTATGTTTGCTTATGAAAAATTAGTCTCCATTCCATGATTTCTACTCGCATTATTTTATTCACTAAGTAAAGTTTGTTTAGCTTAAGAAAAATTATTTGACCCTTATTCACCCCTCCAAGGGCACCGTAGATCCAACATCTGCTTCTGAGCTCTGTGATTCATTGTGTTTCTGACGCCCTCATCATGTTGAGGATCATCGCGGTAATGATCATGCATGTATCGAGATAGCATTGTCGCTATTGGGGTGCTACTTGTGCTTGAGAATTCCTTTTCTATGTCGTACTCGTTGTATGGGGAAAACTTGGTTGAGGCAGAGAGTTCTCCTGATGACGATCAATTAGCTTACTTGGGTGGCATTGCAGGGGACTATTTTACTTCTCGACGGATGGTGAGCATCGAGACTTGAAGTTGATTTATTTGTGTGGCGTGTTTTGTGGATTCGCCCTCAATCTTGTTAATGGTCGCTACTCGGTTGATTTTATCCATGCGAGAGGGGGCCGACTTGATGCGTCCCCGGGGACCGGTCCTTTGATAATTTGGGCGTTTCTCACTGCCATTGAGGCTGGCCTTGAATATTGTCGGGTTGAAAGTACTATCTTCTGGAGGATGTTGGGAACCGTATTCCCACAAACAGTGCGAAATTATTGCGGTCTAACTCGGCGCTCCTAAACCGGTCCAAATTTGGCCGTCTTAGCCCGGGAGAGATCGAGTGTACACACAGTCAATGAAGTAGATCGATCGTACACACAGAGTTTTAACGTGGAAAACCCCCTCAACCGGCTAAAAAACCACGTGACAGGGACTGTGCAGGTCAAATTTCACTACTTGCTTGCGGTTACAATTGGTTTGCAGAATCAGGGGCGATAGACTGCTCCTCGTTACAATTTGGAGGTGAGAGAATACTTTGCACCTGGCGGACGACAGACCATCTCGCTCGGCATCTTGCACAAATTACACTTAGCGGCGATGACCGTTTTTGAGCGCCACGATGATGCTAGACGCAGGAATGGTGCATTCATAATGGTTCTGGCATGGACTTCCAAGGAGCTACAAAATAGGCTTCATTGGAAGGCTCGAAGGTGTCTTGAGTGTGGCTCAAAGATGACTTGGATGCGGCTTGAACGAAGCTTGACTGTGGCTTAAACGTGGCTCGAATGTTGCACGTAGGAGGAATCCGACAGAGTTCTGGCCTAAGGAAGAAGAAAACTCACAGAAAAAGTGTGAGAAATGAGGAGGCCGGGGGCTTTTTTATAGCCTCCAGGAGGTGGTTATGGTGGTTAGGCGGCCATCCGCACACCATAACCACCTAAAATATTATTTTTCTCATAGTTTAAGGGTGCACATTATAATCATTTATTTCTCTATCCGTACACCAATTAATTTAATAATAGAATTCCCCCACTAACCTGGCGGTTAGTGGTTGGTTACACGTGAATCAGACGATGATGAACGATCCGAGAAGATCATACGACAGGGACGGACTCCCTGGGCCGGCCGGTGAACTAGCCAGCAAACTTGCTGGCGAGGAGGGAGACTGTCGCCGTCGGCCTGGAGAGCCGACGGCGACCAAGCCAGCGGCGGAGAGGGGGGAGCGACCATCAGTTGGTCGGGATAGGCCGACTCGTCCGCCTCCTTGGCCTCACGCTGGAAGCCAAAGAGGGGCGCCGACTCGGCCGCTTCCCGGCCGTGCGCCGGCGGCCAATGGGGGGCGCCGGTTGGGCCGTCTCGTCGGCCGCGTGCTGGCGGCCGAGGAGGGGCGGTCGCCCTAGCCGCCTCTTGGGCCACAAGTCGACGACCAAAGAGGGGCGACTAGCACGGCCGCCACCTTTGGCGCGCACCGACGGCCGAGCGGGGGCGGCCGCCAGCGGCGAGAGTTGGCGGGTGGCGTTCGGGGATGTCTCCGGCCGCCTGACGTCGGCGAGACGATGTTCGTGGTGGTTCCAACATCATACGTAGTGGGATCGGCAGGTGTCACAACCCGCATTTTCTCAACGGTAAAAATCATATCAGAGTAGGAGAAAACACGCGCCGTGATGCCACGTCGTGCAGGGGATAACTGCACACGCTCAGGCAAAACTCCAAACGTTAGATTTTAAGGAAAATGGTTAATTAAGTATGAAAGAAAATCAGTTATGTTGAATGGTCGTATCCCTCGGCTCGGTGGATCAGCTAGTCCACAGTTAAAACTATATTTATACGCAGCAGAAAATACTTTGGTTCAATAAATTGACGCCCTGAAAGAGCAGAAGTGTCCCCGGGGGACGACTTATGCGTGCACGACCCTAAGGTGAATGTAGTAGGTATAAAAAGATAGTGTTTTACGCTGAGGAAAAGTAGTGTCTCTATTTTAGAAAACATGTTATGCGTGAAGTACATATATTAATACTTTTAGGGTTTAAAATATCTATCATGCAACCTAGCACAAATCCTTCCCAGAAACAAGTAACCAACCTCAAATAGGCAAACACAGCAGTTTAAATTAATATTCAACATCACAAAAGCCACCAGTGGGCGCCAACAACCTGACACGAACCCACTGGCGAGTATGTATGTCTATACAGAAGAGTAAAGAACTACCTCACAACAAACGGGGATCAGCAATCTCAGCTACCCTAGAGGCCACCAACAAGCCCCTCCAAAAGAACTAGCCGCTGAACTGGCTACAACCTGGACCTGAGGCATTCAAGAAAAGAACACCTCAGTAAGGAAACAATCCAAAGTAAATAGAGCAATAGGTTAATGAGCAATAACATGAAGGGGTACCAACCCGGCAACAACTGCTATAAGTAAAAGAAAAAGTGAATGACAGAAGGAAAAGAGTACAGTATAAAACACCGCAGAGCACACCAAGTGCGAGCAATAAAACCAATGTGCCTTACCAAGAGAGAGCCTGCAACAACACCAAGATATATACATATGCCAAAAGAAAGGAAGCATAAACAGGAAAGGGACTAACAGTCCTAACATGTGGGTAAGTGGCAGTGGTCAAACATGGGTCTGATTACATAACTAGGATCAGACCCAAAAATGGCTAAGGGGTCAAACAGTGGCAGCTTTAGGGTCCCACACACACCAACCCAAACCGGGGCAAAAGGCGGTGGCCACAGCTCTCCACATAAAACCACCCCTCTAGAGGCCACCAAAACTCCACCACCTGCCACGACCCAAGAGTCGGCATGCAGAAATTAGCCGAACACCCAAAGCACCCCCCCTAGGGAAAAGTCAATCTAACAATCCTAAGAAACACACGAACCCAAGACAAAACGTCGGGTCCAACCGACGCGGCCTTGCACGTCTAACCCGAACCAACCCCGAGTCTACCTAACCCCAAAACAAGCGCAGCACCAGTGTCGACACGATGTGTCGACACCTCGACAAGCCGGTGTCGACACAAGGTGTCGACACAACCACGGCCGGTGTCGAAACCAAGTGTCGACACTACAGCGGTCGGTGTCGACACTGCCGCGGCTGGTGTCGACACCAAGTGTCGACACTGCCACTGCTGGTGTCGACACCAAGTGTCGACACCACTGCAGCCGGTGTCGACACCTTGTGTCGACACTGCCACTGCTGGTGTCGACACCAAGTGTCGACACCACTGCAGCCGGTGTCGACACCTTGTGTCGACACTGCCACTGCTGGTGTGGACACCAAGTGTCGACACCACTGCAGCCGGTGTCGACACCTTGTGTCGACACTGCCACTGCTGGTGTCGACACCAAGTGTCGACACCACTGCAGCCGGTGTCGACACCTTGTGTCGACACCGCCACTGCTGGTGTCGACACCAAGTGTCGACACCATGACTGGCCGGTGTCGACACCAAGTGTCGACACCAAGACTGGCCGGTGTCGACACAACAGTGTCGACACCCCAGCTGGCTACAGGAGCCAGATCCAGCAAACGACCAAAAACGAGAATGGGGAAACTCTCTTCTCTCTCGAGTACGACCTCCATCGGCAATGGTCACTACTCGACCTAGACCGAACCAAATCTGACCCTAATAGACGCAATCCCTCAGGAAAACTGAGATTAACTGGAACCCTCTACACTAACCACGGTATGATCGGGAACAAGCCCTAGCTTACACCTAAAATCCAAACAAGAAAGAGATAAACAAATTAAATCAAAAGAAAGCAAAGATCAACTAAGGCAAGGATGAGGGTACATCGCTTGCCTCAATACCAGGAACTCGGTCGGCGGCCTCCCCCGCTTGCGGATCTGGCCGTAGGGCAGCAAGCTGAGCAGCAGAAAGAAGGCAGACCCCGGCAGGGGCAGTCCAGATCCACCCTCGAAACCGAAACCCGACCGCTAAATCTCCAGGAAAACGACGTCCCAAGGCTAGGGTAGTCCGACAGAGCTCTTCCTCTCCTCTCGTACAGGCGAAGGCTTCCTCCAAACAGAGAAACAGGAAAAGAACCAAAAAGGAACCCAGCCCTAATCTGACCCAAGACTATATATATCAGCAGTAATAATAATAAACAACAATACATAATAATTACTATATACACCCAATATCAAAACAACCCGAAACCCAAAACTTCTCGGAAAAAGACGAAATTTACGCCGCAGCCAAAAACCCACGCTACGAACGCAACTACGAAGTCGAAATTAGCATTCGATGAACAAAACCCGGGATAACACCTCCCGAAGCCAAAACACAAGCATTCCCTAAGAGGCCCAACCGAGTCATCAAACGGACTCCGGCTAGCTGGGGAATCTTGCTAACAGGCTACAAACAAGCTACACAGGGAACCCTAAGAGCTAAGACCACGCTCTACAATGGCAAAAAGCCGGAAATACGCCATCTTAACGCCAGTCATAGATCAAACGAAGCACAGAAAAACCGGGGGCGTTACAGCCACTCCCCCTAAAAGAAAGTTTCGCCTCGAAACTTTACTCACAACACTCCTATAAAGAAGGAGAGAGAAAAAACCGGGAAAGGGCTAAATAAACAACAAAATAGAACATACCAAGCACAAGATCAGGGAAAGAGATGAGGGTGAGCCTCCCTCATAGCCGACTCCAACTCCCAAGTCGCGCTTTCCACATCTTGATTTCTCCATAAAACTTTAACCATCAGAATAGTCTTCTTCCGCAACGCCCGAACTTGAGAATCCAAAATACGAACAGGCACCTCCACATAAGAAAGATTCGGCTCCAACTGAGGCACAGAATCCAAAACCTGCCTTCCATTCATCACACATTTTCGTAGCTGACTGACGTGAAAGACATCATGTACGCCAGGGAAATTTGCGGGCAAAGCCAGCCTGTAGGCTGATACCCCAATCCGCTCAACAATCGGAAACGACCCCACGTACCTCGGGTCCAACTTCCTATTCTTGCCAAACCGCTTGACTCCAATCAACGGGGAGACCTTTAAGAACACCGAGTCCCCCACAACAAATTCCAAGTCCGATCTACGCCAATTGGCGTTCTTCTCATATCTTTCCTGGGCTATCTGAAGCTTTTCCCGAATAAGCTTCACAGTGGTCTCCATCTCCTCAAGCGCTTCTGGACCCAACAAAGGTCCCTCGCCAAGCTCAGCCCAAAACAAGGGAGTCCTGCAGCGCCTCCCATACAAAGCTTCAAAAGGAGCCATTTGCAAGCTTTCTTGATAACTGTTGTTATATGCGAATTCCATAAGCCGCAAGCGCTCGTCCCACGCTCCTCCGTGGTCCAGAATATAGCATCGGATCATATCTTCTACAATCTGATTTACTCGCTCTGTCTAACCATTGGTCTGCGGATGATAAGCCGTGGAATATCTCAAATCTGTACCCAACCCTACTTGAAGGCTCTTCCAAAAACGAGACGTGAACCTGGAGTCTCGATCTGATATGATACTTACGGGTACACCATGCAATCTGACAACCTCTTCCAGATACAGCTCGGCTATCTTCCTCATCGGATAATCGATCTTAAATGGCACGAAATGAGCGCTCTTCGTCAATCTGTCTACAATTACCCAAACTGAATCATGCCCCTTAGGCGATCTCGGTAAGCCGATAATGAAATCCATAGAGATACTCTCCCACTTCCACATCGGAATCTCCAAGGGAGTCAGCTTGCCACCAGGCCTCCCATGGTCGGCTTTCACACGCCTGCAAGTGAAACACTCTGAAACAAATCTGGCTATGTCCTTCTTCATCCCGTACCACCAGGCAATTTGTTTTAAATCATGATACATCTTGGTAGACCCTGGATGGTAGGCAACACTGGATCTATGGGCGTCTCTGCACACCATATCCCGGATATCCCCAACTGCGGCGACGCAAAACCTGCCACGGTACTTCAAGGTACCCGCATCACCTATAGAGAAGTCTGGTAATTCACCCTTCTCAGCTCGAAGATACAAATGCAGAAGATCAGGATCGTCCTTCTGATGCAGTCTCGTAAGCGCAATCCACAAAGGTTCTGCTACAGCTATGCTACTCTGTGAATCACAGCTTCCCACAGAAATGTCCATCAACAGAAACTCTTCCGCTAGATGCTCGGCGGAAAGATTAAAAATCTTACCTGACTTCCGACTCAGGGCATCAGCCACCACATTTGCCTTGCCTGGATGATACTGAATTTCAACATCATAGTCGGCCACGTACTCCAACCACTGCCGCTGGCGCAGATTCAATTCTTTCTGAGTGAAGACATACTTCAGACTCTTATGATCCGTGAAAATCTTGCACTGCGCGCCATATAGCAAATGCCTCCACAATTTCAACGCATAGATCACAGCTGCAAACTCCAGGTCATGCGTAGGGTAGTTCCTCTCGTGAGTCTTTAACTGCCTCGACCCATACGCAATCACCTTCCCGCCCTGCCTCAAAACGCAGCCCAGACCGACATGCGACGCATCCACGCAAATATCATACTCACTGCCCTCCGTAGGCAAAGACAAAATTGGAGCCGAACATAGCCTTCTTTTTAGTTCCTCAAAAGCCTTCTCACACTTACCATCCCATACAAAAGCTACGTTCTTCTGCGTTAACTTGGTCAACGACGCGGACAAGGTAGAGAAACCTTCTACAAATCTTCTATAATAACCAGCCAAACCCAAGAAGCTTCTAATCTCTTTGGGGGTAACAGGTCTCGCCCATTCCATAACCGCAACGATCTTCTCTGGGTCCACCGATATTCCCTCCTTATTAATCACGTGACCTAGAAAAGAAACTTGAGGCAACCAAAATTCACATTTGCTCAGCTTGGCATATAGCTTATGGTCTCTCAGAGTCGCCAAGACCAGCCGCAAATGTCGATCATGCTCCTCTGCATCCTTAGAATACACCAAAACATCGTCTATAAAGACAATCCGAATGACATAACCTTGAAAACTCTGTTCATCAAATCCATAAAAGCTGAGGGCGCATTAGTCAAACCGAATGACATAACCAAAAACTCAAAATGCCCATGACGAGAGCGGAACGCCGTCCGCGGAACATCTGACTCCCGAATCCTCAACTGGTGATAGCCCGAACGAAGATCTATCTTGGAAAACACGGCACTACCACGCAGTTGGTCAAACAAATCGTCGATTCGCGGCAAAGGGTACCTGTTCTTAATAGTAACCTTGTTCAGCTCTCTATAGTCGATGCATAACCTCATCGACCCATCCTTCTTTTTAACGAACAGCACTGGCGCACCCCAAGGCGAAGAACTCGGCCTTATAAAGCCTTTTTCCAATAACTCATCCAACTGAATTCGCAACTCTTCCAGCTCTCGCGGGGCCATCCGGTACGGCGCCTTTACGATAGGACGCGTACCTGGCTCCAAATCTATTGCAAACTCGACATCTCGATCGGGTGGAAGACCGGGAAGATCGTCGGGAAACACATCAGAAAAGTCACGCACCACAGGAATCCCTTCCAAACGGGGCACACTAATAATCGTCCCTACCAGAGAAACCACACAGGCAAAACAGCCAGAAACAAGCAACTTCCGAGCACGCACCGCAGAAATGACTGGAGACTCCTGGAGGGAATACCCATAAACGCTCCCTGGCTGACCGTTGTCTTTGACGAAGTCCAAGCGCTTACCCTTGCACTGGATCACAGCATCGTACCTTGACAACCAGTCCATGCCCAAAATTACGTCAAAGTCCTCCAGGTCAATCACCTTCAAATCTGCCTTGGCTAGAAAATCTCCCAACAAAATTGGAAAATCTAGGACACCCAGGTCCGTAACCACAGAGTCACCGGAGGGGAACTTAACGCAGAAGGCACCACCAACACGATCTAGGCCCAAACTGAACCGCTCCACGAAGGCTCTAGCCACAAACGAGTGGGTAGCGCCAGAATCGAAGAGAACGTGCGCCCAACGGTTCTTTACCTTAAATCGCCCTACGAATTGCACACGCATCTAAGGCAACAAGCGCTAAAACGAAAACTACAACCAAAAAGGGAACGTAACGAAACGACTGGGGAGGAGTCGAACCTGAGATAACCTGGGTCGAGGTCTGCTCTTCGTCTGCCGAGAGCACATTCAGCTTTCCTTTTCCTTTATCCACATGCTGAGGCGGTGGCAGAGCCTGGAGGGGAACTGGCTGCAGAATAGACTGGGTCTGAGGGCACCTTGTCTTGAGATGAGCCTTCTGGCCGCACTGAAAACAGACCTTATCTTTTAACCAACAACGGGCAGCCTCATGCCCCTTCCTTCCACACAAGGCACACACCAAGTCTCCCCTGGAAGTACCCTGAATCGCGTGCACCTGTTCCTTCTTCTGTGCTCCCAACCTTTTGAAACACTTCTCAAAGGGGTGGCCTGGCCGGCCACAAAAGCTACAAATCTCCTTGACCTTCTTTCTCGAGACAGCATCAGGTTCCTGAGGGCTCTTCCCTCCACCGGACTTCCGCTTGTCCTTCCTTAACTGCTGGCCTCTATTCTTGGCATTCTCTATGGCCTCAACTCTCAAAGCAGCTTCCACCGCGCTGGCATAACTGACCGCTCCATAGGCATTCGCTAACTGCCTAATGTCGCTTCTTAGTCCACCTAGAAATCGCTTAACTCGGTCTGCCTCAACACTCACCAGACCCGGAGCAAACCGACTCAACTTACTAAACTCAATCTCATACTCACTAACCGTGAGTTTCCTCTGCTTTAAGTGAAGAAAGTCGTTCATTAGCCGATCCCGTTCGACTGAAGGCAGAAACTTACTTAACAACAGCACCTTAAATGACTCCCAAGTGCAACCTGCCACTAAGCTCTCTTTCTCTCTCAGCCACCAATTCTTTGCTAAGCCCTTGAGCTGGTAGGCAGCGAGCATCACTCTCTGATCGTCCGTAATCCCTGAGTAAGAGAACATTTCCTCAATGGTAATCAGCCAGTCATCCAAAATCATGAAATCCGCCTGCCCATCATAAGTAGGGGGTCTCAGCCGCTGAAACTGAGATATGAACGCCATCTCCGGAGGCACCACAACCAAAGGCACGAGAGGAGCAGGAGGGACAGGAACAGCTACCCCCTCTGCGGGGTTCTGAGCTCTCGGGGGCTGTCCCGCCACCACAGCTACAAGGGACTGAATCTGAGCCTGCATAGCCACTACCTGCCTCGATAACTCCTCATTACTCTGCCGCAAGCTTTCTACCAACGCATCGCTCTGCGCTCCTGACGTCTCACCCTCGGATTGGGGGGTCGATCTCGTCGCAGGACGTCTCGCCATCCTAAAATCGCACAGACTTTAGACAAATCCTTGCCCACCAACTAGAACAAAACTACCCGGTACGGACAAACACACTTAAATATGAACTTCAACTGCAAAACTTGCTCTGGGAGTTGTTTTTACCATGATGATGTTATGCTTATCCTGAGATGGTTCACCACCATCATACTAACTCAGGTGCCTAGACCATGAATGCATGTACTTGTATTCTTTTTTTTTGACTCAAAACCATGTGTGTACATATGTCATCTTGCAAATCTTTAGCTTGGCACGTTGTGCTTATGAAATGTTATGCTATGCATTCTAAAAAGGCCTTAGTGCATGCCATGGGCGGCGTACACATGAAAATGTTATGCATCCCATACTACATAACATTCCCATGTAACGAGAAAAGAAAACGTGCTAGCCGCATTCATGCGGTGAGGTTATGCATCCCATACTACATAACCCTCACATGTTGCCTCCTATGGTGGATCCATATACAAACACATATTATGCATCCCATACTACATAATATGCCCTGTATACTTTTTTTTTGCTCATGAGTGTAGTGTACGTGCTTCGGCCAAGATGTGCTGATGATATATCGGTGTGTGAATGGTATGATGCTAAACACTAATGCAGACAAGGGAAAGGTTGCCCAACCATTTGTCAAGCAACCTCCCTCTGATACCAACTGTCACAACCCGCATTTTCTCAACGGTAAAAATCGTATCAGAGTAGGAGAAAACACGCGCCGTGATGCCACGTCGTGCAGGGGATAACTGCACACGCTCAGGCAAAACTCCAAACTTTAGATTTTAAGGAAAATAGTTAATTAAGTATGAAAGAAAATTAGTTATGTTGAATGGCCGTATCCCTCGGCTCGGTGGATCAGCTAGTCCACAGTTAAAACTATATTTATACGCAACAGAAAATACTTTGGTTCAATAAATTGACGCCCTGAAAGAGCAGAAGTGTCCCCGGGGGACGACTTATTCGTGCACGACCCTAAGGTGAATGTAGTAGGTATAAAAAGATAGTGTTTTACGCTGAGGAAAAGTAGTGTCTTTGTTTTAGAAAACATGTTATGCATGAAGTACATATATTAATACTTTTAGGGTTTAAAATATCTATCATGCAACCTAGCACAAATCCTTCCCAGAAACAAGTAACCAACCTCAAATAGGCAAACACAGCAGTTTAAATTCATATTCAGCATCACAAAAGCCACCAGTGGGCGCCAACAGCCTGACACGAACCCACTGACGAGTATGTATGTCTATACAGAAGAGTAAAGAACTACCTCACAACAAATGGGGATCAGCAATCTCAGCTACCCTAGAGGCCACCAACAAGCCCCTCCAAAAGAACTAGCCGCTGAACTGGCTACAACCTGGACCTGAGGCATTCAAGAAAAGAACACCTCAGCAAGGAAACAATCCAAAGTAAATAGAGCAATAGGTTAATGAGCAATAAGATGAAGGAGTACCAACCCGGCAACAACTGCTATAAGTAAAAGAAAAAGTGAATGACAGAAGGAAAAGAGTACAGTATAAAACACCGCAAAACACACCAAGTGCGAGCAATAAAACCAATGTGCCTTACCAAGAGAGAGCCTGCAACAGCACCAAGACATATACATATGCCAAAAGAAAGGAAGCATAAACAGGAAAGGGACTAACAGTTCTAACACGTAGGTAAGTGGCAGTGGTCAAACATGGGTCTGATTACATAACTAGGATCAGACCCAAAAAGGGCTAAGGGGTCAAACAGTGGCAGCTTTAGGGTCCCACACACATCAACCCAAACCGGGGCAAAAGGCGGTGGCCACAGCTCTCCACATAAAACCACCCCTCTAGAGGCCACCAAAACTCCACCACCTGCCACGACCCAAGAGTCGGCATGCAGAAATTAGCCGAACACCCAAAGCACCCCCCTAGGGAAAAGTCAATCTAACAATCCTAAGAAACACACGAACCCAAGACAAAACGTCGGGTCCAACCGACGCGGCCTTGCACGTCTAACCCGAACCAACCCCGAGTCTACCTGACCCCAAAACAAGCGCAGCACCAGTGTCGACACGATGTGTCGACACCTCGACAAGCCGGTGTCGACACAAGGTGTCGACACAACCACGGCCGGTGTCGACACCAAGTGTCGACACTACAGCGGCCGGTGTCGACACAAGGTGTCGACACTGCCGCGGCTGGTGTCGACACCAAGTGTCGACACTGCCACTGCTGGTGTCGACACCAAGTGTCGACACCACTGTAGCCGGTGTCGACACCTTGTGTCGACACTTCCACTGCTGGTGTCGACACCAAGTGTCGACACCACTGCAGCCGGTGTCGACACCTTGTGTCGACACTGCCACTGCTGGTGTCCACACCAAGTGTCGACACCACTGCAGCCGGTGTCGACACCTTGTGTCGACACCGCCACTGCTGGTGTCGACACCAAGTGTCGACACCACTGCAGCCGGTGTCGACACCTTGTGTCGACACCGCCACTGCTGGTGTCGACACCAAGCGTCGACACCATGACTGGCCGGTGTCGACACCAAGTGTCGACACCAAGACTGGCCGGTGTCGACACAACAGTGTCGACACCCCAGCTGGCTACAGGAGCCAGATCCAGCAAACGACCAAAAACGAGAACGGGGAAACTCTCTTCTCTCTCGAGTACGACCTCCATCGGCAATGGTCACTACTCGACCTAGACCGAACCAAATCTGACCCTAATAGACGCAATCCCTCAGGAAAACTGAGATTAACTGGAACCCTCTACACTAACCACGGTATGATCGGGAACAAGCCCTAGCTTACACCTAAAATCCAAACAAGAAAGAGATAAACAAATTAAATCAAAAGAAAGCAAAGATCAACTAAGGCAAGGATGAGGGTACATCGCTTGCCTCAATACCAGGAACTCGGTCGGCGGCCTCCCCCGCTTGCGGATTTGCCCGTAGGGCAGCAAGCTGAGGAGCAGAAAGAAGGCAGACCCGGCGGGGGCAGTCCAGATCCACCCTCGAAACCGAAACCCGACCGCTAAATCTCCAGGAAAACGGCGTCCCAAGGCTAGGGTAGTCCGGCAGAGCTCTTCCTCTCCTCTCGTACAGGCGACGGCTTCCTCCAAACAGAGAAACAGGAAAAGAACCAAAAAGGAACCCAGCCCTAATCTGACCCAAGACTATATATATCAGCAGTAATAATAATAAACAACAATACATAATAATTACTATATACACCCAATATCAAAACAACCCGAAACCCGAAACTTCTCGGAAAAAGACGAAATTTACGCCGCAGCCAAAAATCCACGCTACGAACGCAACTACGAAGTCGAAATTAGCATTCGACGAACAAAACCCGGGATAACACCTCCCGAAGCCAAAACACAAGCATTCCCTAAGAGGCCCAACCGAGTCATCAAACGGACTCCGGCTAGCTGGGGAATCTTGCTAACAGGCTACAAACAAGCTACACAGGGAACCCTAAGAGCTAAGACCACGCTCTACAACGGCAAAAAGCCGGAAATACGCCATCTTAACGCCAGCCATAGATCAAACGAAGCACAGAAAAACCGGGGGCGTTACAGCAGGTGAGGGGATCGGGTGTGGCGATCGCGTGCGCGACCAAACCCATGTTCCCACCAATTTAGTGGAGATCATGGGGGAAAGCGGCTATATGCAGCCCGATTTCTTCATAAAAGAGGGCTTATCCCCATCTATATGCATAGATAAAATCGCTTCATGTCAGCTGAAATATTATATTTTAATTTCAAATATTATAAAAATAGTTGTGAGATTACATTTGTATCTCGAATATTAAAGAAAATATCTCAGAGATTTCATTGTTACCTCATAAATTACAGAAAATATATGAGATAATATTTTACCTTAATTATATACATGGCTTCACAATGATATTTTCATGAAATAATTTTATGATATAAACTTTATTTTTATGGTGCTACGATGTTCAAATCCTAATGTTTGAACATATGAATGCATAGTTTATTAGAGATTATCAAATTGAGAACATAATCAAATTAGGCTATTTTGGCCTTAAGATGAAATTTTGAACCTATTGGAATGTGATGAACTAAACACAAACAAATACACAATCATACAATCAAATGATAAAATGTAATTTCTCAGCTATATTTATAATATTTGTCATAGAAATATAATTTTTCAACTATTTTCTATAATATCTAAGGGCTGAGATTATTTTTTATTAATTAAAATGAGTATGATTTGAATTATTATATATAATTTAAATACAACTTATAATTTAAATAAAACTTATAATAACATGTATTTATTTATTTTAATAGCTGATATAGTTTATTTTATGTAATATTTAAGATTTATTTATTTATGTAACATAAATTTTTTATTTCTTGTAATATTTAAAATTTATCTGAGTTAAATATAAATTATCTCGAATTTTTTAAGTAATACTTGAGATAACAATATAATCACTTAACAATTTTCTATAATATTTGAGGTAAAAATACATTCTCTTAGGTATTTACATAAGTAATATTTATGCATACATATTTTAATAACTGATATGGAACGATTTTATCTATGCATATACATATTTTAAAACAATTGGTGTTGAGATTTCCCAAGAAAAAAAATGAAAACAAGGAAAAAAATTGTGAGAGTGCATGTGTATCTCGGATATTACAGAAAATATCTGAAAGATTACACTGTTACCTCATATATTACAGAAAATATATGAGATTAAAATATAATATCTCAGCTGGCATGGAACGATTTTATCTATGCATATATATTTTAAAACAGCAGACAAAAGCTGCCACACATCAGAATCATGAAAGCCCCGGTCGATGATCTTCGTCCGGGGCTCGGACCAAAAAATTTCAACCGTTTGAGAGTTTTTTCCTTAGTTTTCGTTTTTTGGAAAACGACAACATTCGTAATATTGTGTTTGTTTTCTCTATCAGCGGAAAATACAGTTCATCAAAAAGAATTTTTTTGCCTTTTTAGGAAGTCACCTGTCTCTAAAACAATCACAATTTTATGGACGGCGGCATTTTTCAGAAAATGAAAAGGAAAAAAAATCCTCATAAACGGGCCTTTATTAGCTTAGGGGCATTCTTAATAACAGCTCTGAATTAGCTATCTGCACCTCATTATTAATATTAATTCGAAAATTTACCCGAAACTTAAGCAATTATAACCACACCTCATTGTTGCACGAAAGGAAGAAGGGTCAGAGGAGGAAGAGGACGTCGTGAAATGGAGGAAGGCCGGGATGAGATGACACCACCAACTTTCTCCTTGAAGAACTCCCTGCTTCGAGAAACGGGTGGTCGATGCCTTGTGCCAAAACTCCAATGTTATATTGGTAGATAACTACAACTGTTTACAACAAGAATTAGTCATTGAGAAGGATGTTCGCCGACTTGACATACTGATGGATAGTCATCAGTTGGGTGGAATGGACCACGTGGAGGGTTTTCATCGTCTGAAAAGCAAAATGCAATCGGCAAGCCCAACCGGGTAGGCGTTGGCTGGAGTGGAGGAGATCACATAGTGTACCATTTGGCATGAACTCGACCACAAGATGGCATTCCTTGCCACCAGGAGCACTTAACGCGACAATGGTTTTGTATGTGGGAAAGGATATCAATCTCATTCTCAACTTCAAGAGTCATTGTCGGAATCGGTTGGCATGAGGGGCACTTAACGGCGACTGATCGATTAGAGCATGAGACGTCTGTATACACAATAGGGGTGTGCAAAAAAAATCGAAAACCACACGAACCGCCCAAACTTTCCGAACCAAACCAAATTTCAAACCGAGCCGCTCGGTTCGGTGTATGGTGGTTTTTCATTTTGGATAACCTTTCCCTTTCGGTTTGATGCGGTTTTCAATTTTAATAAACCTAGAAAATCGAATCAAACCGAGAAATCCCGTTATTATGATTCGGTTAAAAAAAAGAAGTTAGGACTATCAAAATATGCACGAGCTGATGTTAGAAAAAAAATAAGTTATGCTCTAAATACAATCTTTGTATGCACTTATTCCATGATGCTTATTAATTTATTATCAAGCTATTTAATATCAAACTAACTTTGAAATGAGTCTACTGTTATTATAACAAAATGAGGATAAACTTGAAAGAGGATAGAAACAGCAGATAACAGCGAATGTTATGCATCCCATACTACATAACATTCCCATGTAACGAGAAAAGAAAACGTGCTAGCCGCATTCATGCGGTGAGGTTATGCATCCCATACTACATAACCCTCACATGTTGCCTCCTATGGTGGATCCATATACAAACACATATTATGCATCCCATACTACATAATATGCCCTGTATACTTTTTTTTTGCTCATGAGTGTAGTGTACGTGCTTCGGCCAAGATGTGCTGATGATATATCGGTGTGTGAATGGTATGATGCTAAACACTAATACAGACAAGGGAAAGGTTGCCCAACCATTTGTCAAGCAACCTCCCTCTGATACCAACTGTCACAACCCGCATTTTCTCAACGGTAAAAATCGTATCAGAGTAGGAGAAAACACGCGCCGTGATGCCACGTCGTGCAGGGGATAACTGCACATGCTCAGGCAAAACTCCAAACTTTAGATTTTAAGGAAAATAGTTAATTAAGTATGAAAGAAAATTAGTTATGTTGAATGGCCGTATCCCTCGGCTCGGTGGATCAGCTAGTCCACAGTTAAAACTATATTTATACGCAACAGAAAATACTTTGGTTCAATAAATTGACGCCCTGAAAGAGCAGAAGTGTCCCCGGGGGACGACTTATGCGTGCACGACCCTAAGGTGAATGTAGTAGGTATAAAAAGATAGTGTTTTACGCTGAGGAAAAGTAGTGTCTTTGTTTTAGAAAACATGTTATGCATGAAGTACATATATTAATACTTTTAGGGTTTAAAATATCTATCATGCAACCTAGCACAAATCCTTCCCAGAAACAAGTAACCAACCTCAAATAGGCAAACACAGCAGTTTAAATTCATATTCAGCATCACAAAATCCACCAGTGGGCGCCAACAGCCTGACACGAACCCACTGGCGAGTATGTATGTCTATACAGAAGAGTAAAGAACTACCTCACAACAAACGGGGATCAGCAATCTCAGCTACCCTAGAGGCCACCAACAAGCCCCTCCAAAAGAACTAGCCGCTGAACTGGCTACAACCTGGACCTGAGGCATTCAAGAAAAGAACACCTCAGCAAGGAAACAATCCAAAGTAAATAGAGCAATAGGTTAATGAGCAATAAGATGAAGGAGTACCAACCCGGCAACAACTGCTATAAGTAAAAGAAAAAGTGAATGACAGAAGGAAAAGAGTACAGTATAAAACACCGCAAAACACACCAAGTGCGAGCAATAAAACCAATGTGCCTTACCAAGAGAGAGCCTGCAACAGCACCAAGACATATACATATGCCAAAAGAAAGGAAGCATAAACAGGAAAGGGACTAACAGTTCTAACACGTAGGTAAGTGGCAGTGGTCAAACATGGGTCTGATTACATAACTAGGATCAGACCCAAAAAGGGCTAAGGGGTCAAACAGTGGCAGCTTTAGGGTCCCACACACATCAACCCAAACCGGGGCAAAAGGCGGTGGCCACAGCTCTCCACATAAAACCACCCCTCTAGAGGCCACCAAAACTCCACCACCTGCCACGACCCAAGAGTCGGCATGCAGAAATTAGCCGAACACCCAAAGCACCCCCCCTAGGGAAAAGTCAATCTAACAATCCTAAGAAACACACGAACCCAAGACAAAACGTCGGGTCCAACCGACGCGGCCTTGCACGTCTAACCCGAACCAACCCCGAGTCTACCTGACCCCAAAACAAGCGCAGCACCAGTGTCGACACGATGTGTCGACACCTCGACAAGCCGGTGTCGACACAAGGTGTCGACACAACCACGGCCGGTGTCGACACCAAGTGTCGACACTACAGCGGCCGGTGTCGACACAAGGTGTCGACACTGCCGCGGCTGGTGTCGACACCAAGTGTCGACACTGCCACTGCTGGTGTCGACACCACTGTAGCCGGTGTCGACACCTTGTGTAGACACTTCCACTGCTGGTGTCGACACCAAGTGTCGACACCACTGCAGCCGGTGTCGACACCTTGTGTCGACACTGCCACTGCTGGTGTCCACACCAAGTGTCGACACCACTGCAGCCGGTGTCGACACTTTGTGTCGACACCGCCACTGCTGGTGTCGACACCAAGTGTCGACACCACTGCAGCCGGTGTCGACACCTTGTGTCGACACCGCCACTGCTGGTGTCGACACCAAGCGTCGACACCATGACTGGCCGGTGTCGACACCAAGTGTCGACACCAAGACTGGCCGGTGTCGACACAACAGTGTCGACACCCCAGCTGGCTACAGGAGCCAGATCCAGCAAACGACCAAAAACGAGAACGGGGAAACTCTCTTCTCTCTCGAGTACGACCTCCATCGGCAATGGTCACTACTCGACCTAGACCGAACCAAATCTGACCCTAATAGACGCAATCCCTCAGGAAAACTGAGATTAACTGGAACCCTCTACACTAACCACGGTATGATCGGGAACAAGCCCTAGCTTACACCTAAAATCCAAACAAGAAAGAGATAAACAAATTAAATCAAAAGAAAGCAAAGATAAACTAAGGCAAGGATGAGGGTACATCGCTTGCCTCGATACCAGGAACTCGGTCAGCGGCCTCCCCCGCTTGTGGATTTGCCCGTAGGGCAGCAAGCTGAGGAGCAGAAAGAAGGCAGACCCGGCGGGGGCAGTCCAGATCCACCCTCGAAACCGAAACCCGACCGCTAAATCTCCAGGAAAACGGCGTCCCAAGGCTAGGGTAGTCCGGCAGAGCTCTTCCTCTCCTCTCGTACAGGCGACGGCTTCCTCCAAACAGAGAAACAGGAAAAGAACCAAAAAGGAACCCAGCCCTAATCTGACCCAAGACTATATATATCAGCAGTAATAATAATAAACAACAATACATAATAATTACTATATACACCCAATATCAAAACAACCCGAAACCCTAAACTTCTCGGAAAAAGACGAAATTTACGCCGCAGCCAAAAATCCACGCTACGAACGCAACTACGAAGTCGAAATTAGCATTCGACGAACAAAACCCGGGATAACACCTCCCGAAGCCAAAACACAAGCATTCCCTAAGAGGCCCAACCGAGTCATCAAACGGACTCCGGCTAGCTGGGGAATCTTGCTAACAGGCTACAAACAAGCTACACAGGGAACCCTAAGAGCTAAGACCACGCTCTACAACGGCAAAAAGCCGGAAATACGCCATCTTAACGCCAGCCATAGATCAAACGAAGCACAGAAAAACCGGGGGCGTTACAGCAGGTGAGGGGATCGGGTGTGGCGATCGCGTGCGCGACCAAACCCATGTTCCCACCAATTTAGTGGAGATCATGGGGGAAAGCGGCTATATGCAGCCCGATTTCTTCATAAAAGAGGGCTTATCCCCATCTATATGCATAGATAAAATCGCTTCATGTCAGCTGAAATATTATATTTTAATTTCAAATATTATAAAAATAGTTGTGAGATTACATTTGTATCTCGAATATTAAAGAAAATATCTCAGAGATTTCATTGTTACCTCATAAATTACAGAAAATATATGAGATAATATTTTACCTTAATTATATACATGGCTTCACAATGATATTTTCATGAAATAATTTTATGATATAAACTTTATTTTTATGGTGCTACGATGTTCAAATCCTAATGTTTGAACATATGAATGCATAGTTTATTAGAGATTATCAAATTGAGAACATAATCAAATTAGGCTATTTTGGCCTTAAGATGAAATTTTGAACCTATTGGAATGTGATGAACTAAACACAAACAAATACACAATCATACAATCAATGATAAAATGTAATTTCTCAGCTATATTTATAATATTTGTCATAGAAATATAATTTTTCAACTATTTTCTATAATATCTAAGGGCTGAGATTATTTTTTATTAATTAAAATGAGTATGATTTGAATTATTATATATAATTTAAATACAACTTATAATTTAAATAAAACTTATAATAACATGTATTTATTTATTTTAATAGCTGATATAGTTTATTTTATGTAATATTTAAGATTTATTTATTTATGTAACATAAATTTTTTATTTCTTGTAATATTTAAAATTTATCTGAGTTAAATATAAATTATCTCGAATTTTTTAAGTAATACTTGAGATAACAATATAATCACTTAACAATTTTCTATAATATTTGAGGTAAAAATACATTCTCTTAGGTATTTACATAAGTAATATTTATGCATACATATTTTAATAACTGATATGGAACGATTTTATCTATGCATATACATATTTTAAAACAATTGGTGTTGAGATTTCCCAAGAAAAAAAATGAAAACAAGGAAAAAAATTGTGAGAGTGCATGTGTATCTCGGATATTACAGAAAATATCTGAAAGATTACACTGTTACCTCATATATTACAGAAAATATATGAGATTAAAATATAATATCTCAGCTGGCATGGAACGATTTTATCTATGCATATATATTTTAAAACAGCAGACAAAAGCTGCCACACATCAGAATCATGAAAGCCCCGGTCGATGATCTTCGTCCGGGGCTCGGACCAAAAAATTTCAACCGTTTGAGAGTTTTTTCCTTAGTTTTCGTTTTTTGGAAAACGACAACATTCATAATATTGTGTTTGTTTTCTCTATCAGCGGAAAATACAGTTCATCAAAAAGAATTTTTTTGCCTTTTTAGGAAGTCACCTGTCTCTAAAACAATCACAATTTTATGGACGGCGGCATTTTTCAGAAAATGAAAAGGAAAAAAAATCCTCATAAACGGGCCTTTATTAGCTTAGGGGCATTCTTAATAACAGCTCTGAATTAGCTATCTGCACCTCATTATTAATATTAATTCGAAAATTTACCCGAAACTTAAGCAATTATAACCACACCTCATTGTTGCACGAAAGGAAGAAGGGTCAGAGGAGGAAGAGGACGTCGTGAAATGGAGGAAGGCCGGGATGAGATGACACCACCAACTTTCTCCTTGAAGAACTCCCTGCTTCGAGAAACGGGTGGTCGATGCCTTGTGCCAAAACTCCAATGTTATATTGGTAGATAACTACAACTGTTTACAACAAGAATTAGTCATTGAGAAGGATGTTCGCCGATGATGGAGCCGACTTCCCACGACATGTGGCCAAGGAGCGTCCTCCCTCTGACGATGATGGTGACCCGGTAGATTTGAATGGAGATGTCGGCCCGCAACACTTTGATGACGGCGACAGCATGCTTACGGATGACCCTTGGAAGCGTCGTCACAATAGCCGTCCGGAGCGCAAGCCCAATTATTGGCGTCGCCACAATAGCCGTCCGGAGTGCAAGCCCAATTATTATTTTTTAATAAATAATAATTGAGTAATATTATATTTTATTAGTTGTTTTATTTCAAAATTATCATTTTTATTTCATGTTTAATTTCATGTATTATTTGTAACATGGTTATGTTATAAAACCATGGTGTATGGTTGTCTTATTTCATTTTCATGTTGGGCTGCATGTAGCCCTTTTCCCTTAATTGTAAAGCCTATATAAAGGCATGTACTCCTTTGTTTTTCTTTAGTGAATGAATGAAAAGAAAACCAATTTCAAGATTGAAATCCCCCTCCTTCTCCAAGGCAAGTTTCGGCCCCCATCTATTCCTCTTCTTCTTTGGCCGTCGGCCACCCTTCTCCTCCCTTTCTCCCTTCATCCCATCCCTACATCCTTTCTACCCGAGCCCTACCGTCGTCTTCCTCCTTCACACAACCGGCCTCCTCTCTCCCCTAACCAACCCGAGCCACCTCCTAGAAAATCTAGCCGAACCACCTCCATCACCAACCTCCAAAGCCGCCACCAAACTCCTCCCTCACAAGACCCGGCCGCCACCCAAAACTCCCTCACCCGAACATCCCTCATCCTCTTCAAACCCGAGCCCCCTCCACCACCACCAAAACCGAGCCCCACCGTCTCCTCTTTCCCTCCACACCAAATCTCTTTCCAAACCCAAAATATTCTCTACAATATTCCCTCTTATTTCCCATATTCAAAATATACCCCCTTCTCTAAATTCTCTGCCTGCCATATTTGAATTATATCATTCCTTAACTATTTCTGATATCCTGCCACCTTTTTCTCTCCTGCCTTATTGGGAAATATTATTTTCCATATTCAGAAGATTTCGCCGGGACTTTCCAAATATAGCGTGATACGAAGAAGGCGACGAATTTCTCTCCCTCTGGCGTATCTCTGACGGAGCCGTTGAAGAGCGATTCTAGTAGAGTGAATCGGATTCATCAAATCCGGTTGGGTAACGAGCATTTCCACCTTTATGTGTTTCTCTTCTTTAGATAGATCTTGTGGCATTGGCAAATTGTGTGGCTTGTGTAACACTTGAATTTTCGTGGCTAATTTCTTTTAGTTATTGTCGTGTTTATTTCTTTCGTTCAAGTTCGTGAGGCGTGGCGGCCCTCGTTTGTATTTTGTTGGGAGAGAACCACCCTTGCCCGAATCTTTTGTTTTCGGTGGCTTCTCTTTTGGTACAACACGCTCGATCGAACCGTGTGGGTTCTTTTCGCTTGAGAGGACCTTGGCCTATCGCCTTGGTATTATCTTAAGGGGCCTTGCGAACCCCCCCATAACCTTTAATTAATAACAATATTAATTGAATCGTTGCCGCGTTAAACTCTTGAGCGTGACGTGCGGGATATTGGAGCGTGTCGTGTTAGTTACGTCGATCACCATAATGCCCAAAAGGACTAGCCTACATCAAATTTGGTATCAGAGGGAGGTTCTCGTCAATTTCCTAATTGGCACTCCTCCCCTTCTTCAAATTAAAAACAAATAAATTTCAAATTTCAAATTTCAAATTTCAAAATTTAAATTTCAAAATTTCAAAATTTCAAAATTTCAAATTTCAAATTTCAAAATTTCAAATTTCAAATTTCAAATTTCAAATTTCAAATTTCAAATTTCAAATTTCAAACTTCAAAATTTCAAATTTCAAATTTCAAAATTCAAAATTCAAAATTTAAATTTCAAAATTCAAAATTTCAAATTTCAAATTTTAAATTTCCAATTTAAGAAATCCAAAAAAAAAATAGAAATTTTATTTTTCATTAAATCATTATTTTTATTAAGTTATTTTAAATTTATTTAATAGTTGGTCTGCAAATAGCGGCCTATATTTTTATATTTTCAGCAAAATTCAAAAATAAATTTTTTTTAATAATCCTCATATTTTTTCCAGCAAGAAAATCTATTTTATATAATTATAACCTTAGTGGCTAAGCGGGAAAAATTCAATCTTTTAAAATGAAGTAGGGTCAGGTTATTTAGTCATTGCATGTGCACCAGTTCTGGGTGAGTTTTCTCTCCGGTTCTCACTAAATGACATATGACATATATGCTACCCAGTTAGACTATTCTTATGCTAAGGATATGACTAAACACACCCCTATGACACACCACATTTATCCTACTTTTGATGGTTTAGAGTATCCCCAAAGTTTTCGAGACTGGCTTAAGGGATTAGAACAATATTTTAATTGTCACTTATGGGATGACTACGAAAAGGTTAGCTTTGCCCGAGAGCGGTTAGTAGGTCGAGCCCGATTATTTTGGTTAAACGAAGAGCGCCGTGTTGGTAGCTATCATTATACTTGGCCGCACATGCGTAGCCTCCTCTCGGATCAATTTGATCCCGCCTACCTGCGCACTAATAGCACCACACCCGTTAGTAAGAATAGTTATGGCACCAGACCTGTATCTGCTTATAGGAGTGACCCTACGCCTCATGATAGATCCTATCCCCAGAGAGGTAGTGATACCCAAAGTGTGCCTAGTCCCACCTATAGGGAACATAAGCCATTTAGACCCCAAAATTTGAACTCGAAAGAGGTTACTATTTGGGTGCTAGCTTCTTTAGACTCGACATCTAAGCCCTCTGGTATAGTGACTGATACCTCTGAGGATTATTATGTGGATATAGAATCTATAGATGATGAACTTAATCAGCCAGGTGAGAGTCTTCCTTCACCTACGATAGTGTCTGACTCTCCTGTTGAACCTGAGGATGTGAATAGGACTAAGCCCGTCAATGAGAACGAGGCAATTCTCGCTGACGCTTTTAGTGACGTTGAGGAGATTGGTTACCCTAGTGACCTGGATGAGGATTTCTCCCCCGAGGAATCATCTCCACCCCCCTTTGATGTTATTTTAGTCAGGGAGTCGTCTGATGACCCTGAGACTGAAGACGTTCCGGCTGAGTCGGTAGAGTCATTTAATGTTGAAAGCTTACCTGTTACTAATTTAGGTGATGACTTGATAGGACCCATTATTATGGTTGACCCAGAATTAATAGATGTTTCAACGGTATTGGAAGAGTCACCTTGGGATGGTTGTTCAATTTGGGATAATCTTATTGTGATACATCCGGGAGTTAGTTCATTTACGGTATCAACGCCTCTTAAAAGTCAAGTTAATTTTGATACTCCCAGGGATTCGATTTGCCCATCCCTTTATTTTGATTGTGACGACGTACCCACCTCATGGGAAGAGCTGGTCAATGAAGGTTGTGAAGCTTTGGTAGATTTACCCTACGCGGAAGACTTTTCTTTGGAGGATGGTTGCCCTGAGGGTCCGATAGACATTTCATTGATAGCTCCTTTACCTGGGGCCGAAAACTGTTTAGAAATTTTGTCGGATACGATTTTGCCTACCTATGATACGATCACTAATTCTGAAATAAAGGAAGTATCGAATGAGTTGGAAGACTTGTCGGCTGAATTTTCAGTGAGAACGAATCCACTGTTTAATTTTTCTTATGATTTTAACGGCCTACAATCGGAGGCTTGTTCTTGGACGAGTAATCCGTGTTTTGACGTTGAGTGTGACTTAACTTCCCCTCGGGAATCACCCATGTCGACTCTCCCTCCGGTTCATTTAACTCGAGTAGTTGATTTATTAGGACATAAGCTAGTCATTTGTAGCCCTTTATTTTTGGAAAAGTTTATTATTACCGCCTTCCCATTAGGCTTACTACGATGGATGTGGGTAAACGTAGTTGGTGACGAACGTTTTCTGCTGGCTATTCATTGCGACATTTTTAAATCAAATTTTAATTCCAAATTTAAAACGAAAACGTTCGGCTCCACCAAAATAATTTTTGAATTTAAAGCACCTGTGCCACCTGATATAGTTCCGTTATTTTCTACTATTAATTCTAGTCATGTTGCACATGGGTTCACCCCACATGGTTTTAAGTTAACTAGGCACATTCTTATCCATTTAACCCATCAAAATGCGTCCTTTAATTTACTTGCGAGTTTGTGTCAAAAAGTCTCACACCGTTGTGTGATTGATTTGGTTTTGGATTGTCTCACCCCTGAACGGATGCTCCCGGGCACCTTAGAAATAATAACGAATCAGCTAGTCTATTCTTTACGAATTTTACGGAAGTTTGGTGACATGACATTTCTTTTAAAAGTTTCCACTGATTGGGGCATAGCTCCTATTTTCATCGTTACATACTTTACGCTTTATGCTTTTATGCCACTTGAAATGTCTACCTCTCCGTATATATTTTCCACTATGGTTTCTATTGGGTTGGGTGGTGACAGTTTCCTAGGATCGTTCTCCTTCTCGGTCTCCATCGGAGGTATGTTGGTGGATGTTGTTGAAATTCTTTTTCCTTCTTTGGATAACGCGTATTTGAGGTCCCTCCAAGACCACCTTTTGCCATGCAGGTTCTTCCCCGCCGATGACCTTCCAGGCGAGTACACACAGGTATACTCATCAGTGATGAGTATTTTTAAGAGGGGGAGGATTGATGGAGCCGACTTCCCACGACATGTGGCCAAGGAGCGTCCTCCCTCTGACGATGATGGTGACCCGGTAGATTTGAATGGAGATGTCGGCCCGCAACACTTTGATGACGGCGACAGCATGCTTACGGATGACCCTTGGAAGCGTCGTCACAATAGCCGTCCGGAGCGCAAGCCCAATTATTGGCGTCGCCACAATAGCCGTCCGGAGTGCAAGCCCAATTATTATTTTTTAATAAATAATAATTGAGTAATATTATATTTTATTAGTTGTTTTATTTCAAAATTATCATTTTTATTTCATGTTTAATTTCATGTATTATTTGTAACATGGTTATGTTATAAAACCATGGTGTATGGTTGTCTTATTTCATTTTCATGTTGGGCTGCATGTAGCCCTTTTCCCTTAATTGTAAAGCCTATATAAAGGCATGTACTCCTTTGTTTTTCTTTAGTGAATGAATGAAAAGAAAACCAATTTCAAGATTGAAATCCCCCTCCTTCTCCAAGGCAAGTTTCGGCCCCCATCTATTCCTCTTCTTCTTTGGCCGTCGGCCACCCTTCTCCTCCCTTTCTCCCTTCATCCCATCCCTACATCCTTTCTACCCGAGCCCTACCGTCGTCTTCCTCCTTCACACAACCGGCCTCCTCTCTCCCCTAACCAACCCGAGCCACCTCCTAGAAAATCTAGCCGAACCACCTCCATCACCAACCTCCAAAGCCGCCACCAAACTCCTCCCTCACAAGACCCGGCCGCCACCCAAAACTCCCTCACCCGAACATCCCTCATCCTCTTCAAACCCGAGCCCCCTCCACCACCACCAAAACCGAGCCCCACCGTCTCCTCTTTCCCTCCACACCAAATCTCTTTCCAAACCCAAAATATTCTCTACAATATTCCCTCTTATTTCCCATATTCAAAATATACCCCCTTCTCTAAATTCTCTGCCTGCCATATTTGAATTATATCATTCCTTAACTATTTCTGATATCCTGCCACCTTTTTCTCTCCTGCCTTATTGGGAAATATTATTTTCCATATTCAGAAGATTTCGCCGGGACTTTCCAAATATAGCGTGATACGAAGAAGGCGACGAATTTCTCTCCCTCTGGCGTATCTCTGACGGAGCCGTTGAAGAGCGATTCTAGTAGAGTGAATCGGATTCATCAAATCCGGTTGGGTAACGAGCATTTCCACCTTTATGTGTTTCTCTTCTTTAGATAGATCTTGTGGCATTGGCAAATTGTGTGGCTTGTGTAACACTTGAATTTTCGTGGCTAATTTCTTTTAGTTATTGTCGTGTTTATTTCTTTCGTTCAAGTTCGTGAGGCGTGGCGGCCCTCGTTTGTATTTTGTTGGGAGAGAACCACCCTTGCCCGAATCTTTTGTTTTCGGTGGCTTCTCTTTTGGTACAACACGCTCGATCGAACCGTGTGGGTTCTTTTCGCTTGAGAGGACCTTGGCCTATCGCCTTGGTATTATCTTAAGGGGCCTTGCGAACCCCCCCATAACCTTTAATTAATAACAATATTAATTGAATCGTTGCCGCGTTAAACTCTTGAGCGTGACGTGCGGGATATTGGAGCGTGTCGTGTTAGTTACGTCGATCACCATAATGCCCAAAAGGACTAGCCTACATCAGCCGACTTGACATACTGATGGATAGTCATCAGTTGGGTGGAATGGACCACGTGGAGGGTTTTCATCGTCTGAAAAGCAAAATGCAGTCGGCAAGCCCAACCGGGTAGGCGTTGGCTGGAGTGGAGGAGATCACATAGTGTACCATTTGGCATGAACTCGACCACAAGATGGCATTCCTTGCCACCAGGAGCACTTAACGCGACAATGGTTTTGTATGTGGGAAAGGATATCAATCTCATTCTCAACTTCAAGAGTCATTGTCGGAATCGGTTGGCATGAGGGGCACTTAACGGCGACTGATCGATTAGAGCATGAGACGTCTGTATACACAATAGGGGTGTGCAAAAAAAATCGAAAACCACACGAACCGCCCAAACTTTCCGAACCAAACCAAATTTCAAACCGAGCCGCTCGGTTCGGTGTATGGTGGTTTTTCATTTTGGATAACCTTTCCCTTTCGGTTTCATGCGGTTTTCAATTTTAATAAACCTAGAAAATCGAATCAAACCGAGAAATCCCGTTATTATGATTCGGTTAAAAAAATGAAGTTAGGACTATCAAAATATGCACGAGCTGATGTTAGAAAAAAAATAAGTTATGCTCTAAATACAATCTTTGTATGCACTTATTCCATGATGCTTATTAATTTATTATCAAGCTATTTAATATCAAACTAACTTTGAAATGAGTCTACTGCTATTATAACAAAATGAGGATAAACTTGAAAGAGGATAGAAACAGCAGATAACAGCGAAAGAGGATAGAAACAGCACTTAACATGTAGTCTTCATGTGATTAAAGTTTGATTTCATTTGGATGAAGCATTTGCTAGAGTATATTATTGAACTCCTTTGAGAACTATGTATCACACCTATCTTAGGGAAACTATATTATGTGAATGTTTCTCACATCATGAGATTTTAAATTTTGATATTTGGTATGAGTTTTCTCAGGATTTCAGTAAACCGTCACCAAGATTTTGAGATTAACTTAGGCTTTTATTGGCATGGTGGTGGCCAGGGGCGGATCCAAAGGGGGTCCCAAGGGACACTAACATTCCCATTATTTTTCAAAATGGTTAGTGTATTTGAATTCCTCTCGTCGTGGCAATGAATTTTGACTACTTATACGTCAAAAACAGTGGCCAGATGAGGGAGATACATATCCGATATGATTGAAACGTTCAAATTTTTTTTTTGAAGGAAATTGATGTCTGGCCTCCCATATTAAAATTTTTAGAACACAGTGATACATTCAAAGAAAATTTGTGTGCACTCCCATTATCAATTTGTGCACTCCCATTATTAATTTTCTGGATCCGCCACTGGTGGTGGCGGTCGTAAATGCATGCGTTAAATCATCATTTGTTAAGGATCACCTAACAAACATCATCCTTTTGAACACAAAAGTGAATGAAGTTTCCTAGGTGTGCGCTAATGAATGAAAATTTAACCATCATGTTTAATGACCGCCACCATCGTGCCAAGCGGAGCCTTAGTAGATTTGAACCTAAGTATTAAGCACTAAGTATTTCACGTTAACAATATTGTTTATGAAATATTATGGATATCACGAAGTATCATGATTTCAAATTTTGATAGCTATTTCATCATCACATGATAGACTTGTGATTAAAATTTAATGTTGTTTATAAAGAGGAATTATACATCATGATTTGCTATCATTCATGTCAAATATTGTTTTAAAAGGTGATATGTATTTTCACTGAAATTGTAGCGCTCTTCCCTCATGTTTCTATGATGTAGTATTTCACTTACTTGCATTTAGTAAAATCATCATTTGCACTCTAAGTATTGTTTAGAGATGTTAATTTTGGTGATATAGCTTAAGAAGGCTAATTGGGCTTATAGTTGGCCTTGGTGGTATTCAGTCTGGTTTAGACTAGTATTTTGCATTAAGAAGTTTTTCCCTATTCATCATGCACAGTCAGTGTCATAATTAAGATGGATGTGTTTTTGTGGCGAGTCTATATGAATCTCCCAAATAGAACACACTGACGGGGAGTTTGTGATTTGACTTATTAAGGCTGGACTGGTGGAGGGTCTTGATGAATACCATAGCTTGATTTCATAGGGTAGTGTACCTTGATAGGCCCTACTTTTCATATTACCTTTTAGGAGTCTTTCACATTGTGTGCACATGACTTAGTCATGTACTCCAAACTAGTGTATGCAATAGCCATACATTAGTGCCTAATATATGTTGTGTGTTACTTTCCTATAAACAGTGGTGACTGTATCGTTGTTGTTATTCTGCCAGATTGACGGGGTCCATTGGATTGCTACATACTTAATTAGGTCAACTATGTCGGCATATGGATATCTGGAGTTAGCATTGGATTGAGTAGTTTGGCATATTTAGCATTACATGTCATGTTACATTGGATCCTCATCTTAAAAATTTATTTGGGCACTTTATATGAGAAGTTACATTTCTACTTTTGTACTAATGTAACTTATGAACCATTATCTTATAAGCTTATATGAGCATCCTTACAAAATAAGTTATGTAATGTTTATGCAATGACATGGAACCTTATTTTATAAGTCTGTATGATCATTCTTATGTGATTAGTTATATTTTCATTAATATTCATAGTATCTCTCTAGACTTGCACATAAATGAATTTTATTTCAGTTATATTGTGTTAGCCCTTTTCATATTGACTACTGATCTTGCCTATCTAGTTACTTAGGGGAACCGAGGGAGTGAGGATGTTGCTTAGTCTTTATGGTTAATGATTCAATGCTCACTATCTCAAGATCAGGAATAGGTGGATCCCCATTGGGAGGAACCACATTGGTTCCACTCAAACCGAGGTAGAAAAAGAGCTATTAGATCTACTTCTGCACTAGCTCTTATCACAGAATCATCAACAAGTTATTTGGATGACTGGAGAGATATGAGAGTCTTGTAAGTTATCTTTTTAGACGGGTTTGCATATCATTCTTCTAGGCGTGCGTTAGCCTATTTACCTATTCAACATTTACTTTAGAACTAGTTGAATTCATGTTGTGACATTGCTATACTAGTAAATTTTTATTATTTGCTCCTACTATATTTGTATACTATGAATTGAGATATGATGATGTATTATCGGTGGGGTAAGAGTCATATAGTAGGGGAATAGGTTCTCCCACATTTTCAAGAGGGGTATCTTACAATTGACATCAAACATTACCGACATATATATATAAAGTTACTATCATTATACTAGGCTTATTAAAGTTCTATTGGATTGAGGATGAGCCTAGAATAATTTGGTGTGTCAGCCTATAGATCACATGCCAACAATACATTTTGACCAAAAAATTTTGCAGAATTTAATTAATACCAAAAGGTGTATCTGAGTTTGTTGGAACCCTAGTTCTAATTTGGGCAATGATCACTATTAGGATTGTTTAGATTGACCCAAAATATATAGTCATGGGTCAAAGGTTTACTTCCAGTTTGCCTTAGAAGAATTCAAGAGAATTGCTGAAAGAATTCTAAGAAATGCAGTTTTGACAAAGTCAGAAAATCAGTTCGACGATAGTCGAACTCAGGTCGATGAAAGTCGATCTAAGGTCGACGAACTCTGAGTTCCTTCCATAAACTCAGGTCGACGAACTCTGATCTTAAGCAAGAAGCTCTGCTCGATGAAATCAAGCTGAGCTCGACGAACTCCAAGTTCAGGTCGACGATCGCTGAGAAAAGTTCAAGTCAGATTCCCAGCTCGACGAAAATAGAAGCTGAGCTCGACGATCTGCGAGCTCCGGTCGACGAATTCTGTGCAGTTATTTCAGTCCTATTTATTTACAGTTGGTAGATTAAATTTAGGATTAATTACAATCAGAACATTTAGTGCTAAACATTCCCAATGGAAATAGCCGTTCAAAGTGGGCAGTTTCAGAATTTAATTTTGGATTAATTCCCAAGGTATCTTCTACTCTCGGGAATGCTTCAGCCGTTATCAAGATGAATGAATCGAAATGTTTTGATTTTGATATAAGAGATTTACAGAAAGACAGAAGACAACTCAGAGAACAGTAGTATGTAGAGATACAGTGAAGGTTTTTCCTTTTACAGAGGAGGAACTCTGCATCAATCAACATATTCACAGAGTTCTCCATCTGCGCCAGGCTTTCAAGAGACACACATCAATATTAGTCTGAAAGCTTGTTGGAGATAATCATCACGTTGAAGGCCTACACCCTGAAACAAATCTTCCTTCTTTCCTAAACCATTCAACATCTCAGGGGGAGCTTTGACATCATCAACATCCACTAGTCTTCTCTCAATGATTTGAGACAGAGAAGACAACATCACTTTTTTTCCCTTTCCTATATACATGGTTATAACTCCCTTCAAAAGTTAACTCCCTTGTTTGCAAGTCTCCTGATCAAAAGACTTGGGTTGTTTTTTGAGCACCTGATCAAAAACTCATTGGTGGCAGTCACCTGATCAAAATCTGCTAGTGGATTCCTACCAGGGTGGTAGAAGAGTGGATGTACCCAGTTCGGGGGAATCACTATAATCCTTGTGTCTTCTGTGTTGCTTGAATTCTTTGCTTTACTTTTGTGCTGTGATTTTCTTTTCTTAGTATATATATATAACTCTAACTAGTGCAAGTTAAGATCTATCCCTATCTTTCAATTGGTATCAGAGCAGGTTTTCTTAGTTATACAGGCTAACACCTAAACCAAAATGATCTGATAGATCTTATAGTTCTTAAGAGTTTATCATGACACAAAATGAAGAGTTTTCAAGCACCAGAACATCTATGTGCTACCTAGATAAGCTTGCACTATGGAAGACAAGGATTAGGCTCTATATAAACTCCATTGATGAAAACATTTTTAATTCTATTTTGTCAGGACCAACTTAACTTCAGGCAACAACAAGTACCAATGGTGTTCCATTATCTCAATGGATAGATGCCCAAAAGAGGCTGAAGATTGTTGATGCACAAGCAATGAACATTCTTGCACAATCAATGTCTATTGACATTTTTCAGGAAGTTGCTGAATGTTCATCTGCAAAAGATATGTGGGATTCCCTCACAGCAATGGTTGCTGGATCAGCTAAAGAAAGAAACATTGAAGCTGAAACTTGGAATGAATCTGAAGCTTCATCCTGTACAATTGAAGATGAAGAAGAGTCTAGAGCAAAAGAGTTTTGCCTAATGACAATAAATGCCTCTTGCAGCAACCCTGATGAAGAATCAGACTCTGATGAAGAATCAGAATATGAACCAAAAGAAGATCAGGTAATCTCTACCCTTGATCTTTCATCAGAAGAATTTAAAACTGATTTTAAATTATTATGTGAAGATTTGATTTGATTTGAGAAGGAAATAAAACTTCTCAGAGAGAATATAAATAATGTATCTTCTGAAAATATAAAACTCAAAGCAGATTTAAAGAATGCTCTTTAAAAAATAAGTCATTTAGAATCAATTAAATGAAAAGAAAAGTTAGAGGACATAAATGAAAATACTGAAAAATTGCAAAAGAATAAAACAAATCAACTTAAAAATCTTCAGAAATTTTTTGTTCAAAAAAATTCGTCGAACCGAGCTCGACGAAAACAACACCATTCGTCGAACAAAGCTCGACGAACTATGAATAAAGATTTTGATTTTAACTGTTCAAGAATTTATGCTCGACGAAATAAATACACTTTGTCGAACCGAGATCGACGAAAATGGAATATATAAAACAACTATTATCATTCTGTGAACAAAGCTCGACGAAGTCAATACCATTCATCGAACTCAGGTCGATGAAATTACTTTAATCCGTCGAACTCAAAATTTCAGAACAGAAATTCTTATTCTCTTCAGAATTATAATCAAACGCAAAATTTTACAAATCCTTTTACTGAGTGGATAATACCTCTTAGGAAATATCATCCACTTGGTTATAAAAATCAACCTGGATATTCTTTTATTTCTAATTATTATAAAAGAGAACGAGGACCCAAGGTAATCTGGATCCAGAACTCCTAACCTTTCTTTGCAGGAAAAGACCTATCTTACCACAGAGGAACAATGGTATTTGATAGTAATCAAAAGCTATAGTCTCAGCCAACACAGAGGATACATCAGTGGCTGTATAGTGAGAGATTTTTTGAAAGGTTACAACAGTAGAGAGACTGTTTATTCTACTAAGTTATAAATTCTACTCATATTTGGGGCAAGAAATGTGTGCAAGGAAAGTATATACGAAGAGATTATTTATTCTATTTATAAAGAGGAAATTGCTTGAAAGGATGCAACAATAGCTTTATTTTATTTATTTCACTTCTCAAAGCACCCTTGTACATCTGCTGAAAATTTTTATAAATCAGGCAGATTGTTTTTGCATTGTATTTTATTTGTTTTTATGTAAATAGTGTCCTCACCCAAATAGGGGGAGATTGTTGGAACCCTAGTTCTGATTTGGGCAAGGATCACTATTAGGATTGTTTAGATTGACCGAAAATGTATAGTCATGGGTCATAGGTTTACTTCCAGTTTTGCCTCAGAAGAATTGAAGAGAATTGCCGAAAGAATTCCAAGAAATGCAATTGTGACAAAGTCAGACAATCAGTTCGACGATAGTCGAACTCAGGTCGATGAAAGTCGATCTAAGGTCGACGAACTCTGAGTTCCTTCCCTAAACTCAGGTCGACGAACTTTGATCTTAAGCTAGAAGCTCTGCTCGATGAAATCGAGCTGAGCTCGACGAACTCCAAGTTCATGTCGACGATCGCTGAGAAAAGTTCAAGTCAGATTCCCAGCTCGACGAAAATAGAAGCTGAGCTCGACGATCTGCGAGCTCCGGTCGACGAATTCTGTGCAGTTATTTCAGTCCTATTTATTTACAGTTGGTAGATTAAATTTAGGATTAATTACAGTCAGAACATTTAGTGCTAAACATTCCCAATGGAAATAGCCGTTCAAAGTGGGCAATTTCAGAAGTTAATTGTGGATTAATTCCCAAGGTATCTTCTACTCTCGGGAATGCTTCAGCCGTTATCAAGATGAATGAATCGAAATGTTTTGATTTTGATATAAGAGATTTACAGAAAGACAGAAGACAACTCAGAGCACAGTAGTATGTAGAGATACAGTGAAGGTTTTTTCCTTTTACAGAGGAGGAACTCTGCATCAATCAACATATTCACAGAGTTCTCCATCTGCGCCAGACTTTCAAGAGATACACATCAATATCAGTCTGAAAGCTTGCTGGAGATAATCATCACGTTGAAGGCCTACACCCTGAAGCAAAGCTTCCTTCTTTCCTAAACCATTCAACATCTCAGGGGGAGCTTTGACATCATCAACATCCAATAGTCTTCTCTCAATGATTTGAGACAGAGAAGACAACATCACTTTTTTTCCCTTCCCTATATACAGGGTTATAACTCCCTTCAAAAGTTAACTCCCTTGGTTGCAAGTCTCCTGATCAAAAGACTTGAGTTGGTTTTTGAGCACCTGATCAAAAGCTCATTGGTGGCAGTCACCTGATCAAAATCTGCTAGTGGATTCCTACCAGGATGGTAGAAGAGTGGATGTACCCAGTTGGGGGGAACCACTATAATCCTTGTGTCTTCTTTGTTGCTTGCATTCTTTGCTTTACTTTTGTGATGTGATTTTCTTTTCTTAGTATATATATAACTCTAACTAGTGCAAGTTAAGATCTATCCTTATCTTTCAATTGGTATCAGAGCAGGTTTTCTTGGTTATACAGGCTAACACCTGAACCAAAATGATCTGATAGATCTTATAGTTCTTAAGAGTTTATCATGACACAAAATGAAGAGTTTTCAAGCACCAGAACATCTATGTGCAACCTAGATAAGCTTGCACTATGGAAGACAAGGATTACTCTCTATATGAACTCAATTGATGAAAACATTTTTAATTCTATTTTGTCAGGACCAACTCAACTTCAGGCAACAACAAGTACCAATAATGTTCCATTATCTCAATGGACAGATGCCCAAAAGAGGCTGAAGATTGTTGATGCACAAGCAATGAACATTCTTGCACAATCAATGTCTGATGACATTTTTCAGGAAGTTGCTGAATGTTCATCTACAAAAGATATGTGGGATTCCCTCACAGCAATGGTTGCTGGATCAGCTAAAGAAAGAAACATTGAAGCTGAAACTTGGAATGAATCTGAAGCTTCATCCTGTACAACTGAAGATGAAGAAGAGTCTAGAGCAAAAGAGTTTTGCCTAATGCCAATAAATGCCTCTTGCAGCAACCCTGATGAAGAATCAGACTCTGATGAAGAATCAGAATATGAACCAGAAGAAGATCAGGTAATCTCTACCTTTGATCTTTCATCAGAAGAATTTAAAACTGATTTTAAATTATTGTGTGAAGATTTGATTTGATTTGAGAAGGAAATAAAACTTCTCAGAGAGAATATAAATAATGTATCTTCTGAAAATATAAAACTCAAAGCAGATTTAAAGAATGCTCTTTAACAAATAAGTCATTTAGAATCAATTAAAGGAAAAGAAAAGTTAGAGGACATAAATGAAAGTACTGAAAAATTGCAAAAGAATAAAGCAAATCAACTTAAAAATCTTCAGAAAATTTTTGTTCAAAATAATTCGTCGAACCGAGCTCGACGAAAACAACACCATTCGTCGAACAAAGCTCGACGAACTATGAACAAAGATTTTGATTTTAACTGTTCAAGAATTTATGCTCGACGAAATAAATACACTTCGTCGAACCGAGATCGACGAAAATGGAATATATAAAACAACTATTATCATTCTGTGAACAAAGCTCGATGAAGTCAATACCATTCGTCGAACTCAGGTCGACGAAATTACTTTAATCCGTCAAACTCAAAATTTCAGAATAGAAATTTTTATTCTCTTCAGAATTATAATCAAACGCAAAATTTTACAAATCCTTTTATTGAGTGGATAATACCTCTTAGGAAATATCATCCACTTGGTTATAAAAATCAACCTGGATATTCTTTTATTTCTAATTATTATAAAAGAGAACCAGGACCCAAGGTAATCTGGGTCCAGAACTCCTAACCTCTCTTTGCAGGAAAAGACCTATCTTACCATAGAGGAACAGTGGTATTTGATAGTAATCAAAAGCTATAGTCTCAGCCAACACAGAGGATACATCAGTGGCTGTATAGTGAGAGATTATTTGAAAGACTACAACAGTAGAGAGAGACTATTTATTCTACTAAGTTATAAATTCTACTCATATTTGGGGCAAGAAATGTGTGCAAGGAAAAGTATATACGGAGAGATTATTTATTCTATTTATAAAGAGGAAATTGCTTGAAAGGATGCATCAATAGCTTTATTTTATTTATTTCATTTCTCAAAGCACCCTTGTACATCTGCTGCAAATTTTTATAAATCAGGCAGATTGTTTTTGAATTGTATTTTATTTGTTTTTATGTAAATAGTGTCCTCACCAAAATAGGGGGAGATTGTTGGAACCCTAGTTCTGATTTGGGCAAGGATCACTATTAGGATTGTTTAGATTGACCCAAAATGTATAGTCATGGGTCATAGGTTTACTTCCAGTTTTGCCTCAGAAGAATTGAAGAGAATTACCGAAAGAATTCCAAGAAATGCAGTTGTGACAAAGTCAGAAAATCAGTTCGACGATAGTCGAACTCAGGTCGATGAAAGTCGATCTAAGGTCGACGAACTCTGAGTTCCTTCCATAAACTCAGGTCGACGAACTCTGATCTTAAGCAAGAAGCTCTGCTCGATGAAATCAAGCTGAGCTCGACGAACTCCAAGTTCAGGTCGACGATCGCTGAGAAAAGTTCAAGTCAGATTCCCAGCTCGACGAAAATAGAAGCTGAGCTCGACGATCTGCGAGCTCCGGTCGACGAATTCTGTGCAGTTATTTCAGTCCTATTTATTTACAGTTGGTAGATTAAATTTAGGATTAATTACATTCAGAACATTTAGTGCTAAACATTCCCAATGAAAATAGCCGTTCAAAGTGGGCAGTTTCAGAATTTAATTTTGGATTAATTCCCAAGGTATCTTCTACTCTCGGGAATGCTTCAGCCGTTATCAAGATGAATGAATCGAAATGTTTTGATTTTGATATAAGAGATTTACAGAAAGACAGAAGACAACTCAGAGAACAGTAGTATGTAGAGATACAGTGAAGGTTTTTCCTTTTACAGAGGAGGAACTCTGCATCAATCAACATATTCACAGAGTTCTCCATCTGCGCCAGGCTTTCAAGAGACACACATCAATATTAGTCTGAAAGCTTGTTGGAGATAATCATCACGTTGAAGGCCTACACCCTGAAGCAAAGCTTCCTTCTTTCCTAAACCATTCAACATCTCAGGAGGAGCTTTGACATCATCAACATCCACTAGTCTTCTCTCAATGATTTGAGACAGAGAAGACAACATCACTTTTTTTCCCTTTCCTATATACAGGGTTATAACTCCCTTCAAAAGTTAACTCCCTTGGTTGCAAGTCTCCCGATCAGAAGACTTGGGTTGGTTTTTGAGCACCTGATCAAAAGCTCATTGGTGGCAGTCACCTGATCAAAATCTACTAGTGGATTCCTACCAGGGTGGTAGAAGAGTGGATGTGCCCGGTTGGGGGGAACCACTATAATCCTTGTGTCTTCTGTGTTACTTGCATTCTTTGCTTTACTTTTGTGCTGTGATTTTCTTTTCTTAGTATATATATATAACTCTAACTAGTACAAGTTAAGATCTATCCCTATCTTTCAGAGTTCTAATCTTCCCCTTTTGTCCTTAGATTCACAAAGATGTTGGTCTAGAGAATCCTGCTCCACCTCCTAAAGTAGAACTTAGAGTACCTCCGACTCTAGTAGTCATTTAAGTACCTCCAAATCATGTGTATACTAGTCATGCTATTTCAGTTCGCCAGTCAGAGTCAGGACATACTTTGTTAGCTATCCTAGATATGTTAGTGAATCTTTAAACCAAAGACAAACACCACTACTAGTTCCCCGATCAAATTGGTTGAGTATTTTCATAGGTCTGCTTCCTCTTATTTATAAAGGTACTGAGACTGTAATACAGATGGAGGAATGACTAGATAGAGTTTAGTAGATACTTATTGGCCTGCATTGCCCGATGTATATGGATGTATCCTTGAACATCACCTTCCTGGAGTATTTTTCCCAATAGTGTGGAGATCTACTCTTTCTACCAACTTTGTGAGATAATTGCTTTCAAATATTGACTAGGAACAGTTCTTAGATACCTTTTTGGAACATTTTGTTAGAGCCGACGATTCACATTCCCTTAGTTTGATAATATCAACTCCCAGGTTGTATTTGACATCTTGTGTTTAGTAGAGTGTGCAGGTTTACAAGTCCAAGAAATACAAGGAGCTCTCCTAAAGAACCTACTGCCGAGTGGTAGCAGCTAACGCCGGCTGGTAGCCTGAACTAAATGAACAAAACACTCGGGAACCTACCACGCTGTGCTAGTCCTACCGCCCCCGTTAGCTCGATGAATTAATTTTCCAGGTTCTCGGGAACCTACAGTACAAGCACTATCTTTCTACCGCGCCGCGCTAGCCCATTCAACGCCTGCACCCAGAGGCGTTGAGAGCACTGAGAGCGTTGAGACAGCGATGTCTAGAGCATCGAGATTGGCCTACTGCCAGGCGGTAGCTTCGTACCACGCTGCGGTAACACACTTAATACACGTTAAGCCAGAGGCGCTGAGAGCGTTGAGTCAGAGGCGTCGAGAGTGTCGAGATAGACCTGCCGCGTGGTGCTATCTACGTACCGCGAGACGCTAGCATTATAAAAAGGAAAATGTTCGTTTTTGAATATTGTTCCAGATTTGGAGGAGAGTTGGAAGAATTACCGCTGAGCGCTATCTACCTACCACGCCGCGCTATCTTTGAAAAAGGGAAACAATATTCGTTTTGAATATTTGTCCAAATTTGGAGGACAACTATCACATCAAGCGCGTGAACCTACCACCGGGCGCTAGCCTTATCACTAGTGGTAGCCTATTTTCATGAAGATGTATATAAAGGCGCCTCATTTTCTGTGATCAGTACTTAAGATAAAAAGAGATAGAGATCTATGACTCTTAGTGTTCGACTGCCTCTCTTGTGGTCCGTTCCACTATATTTGTTGAAGGAAGATAAGACTTCCTCCCTCCCGTTCGTGCATGAAAATCTCTGGCGAGCCTAGAACTACAAAATCTACCAAAAGTTGATCGGTTGCATGCCCACAAAGATCTCTAGTACCGATCACAGATTGCTCAATGAAGGAGTTCTATTGAGGGAGATTTGAACTTAAATCTTTTTATATTCTTGTGTTCTTTTTCTCTTATTTGTATTGATTGTGGCGATGGAAATCAACCATGGAGGGTCGTTAGAATCTGGGGTACGATTCTTTGAGAAATTATCCCGGGGAAGGGACGTCTAGATCAGGTGATCTAGCGGGGCTCTAAGACCCTTCCTTGCATGGAGGTGAAGAGTCGGCTCGAAGACCTTTCTTGGAGGGAAAGGGAGAGATCCAACCAGTCCGTGGAGCGGATCGGTATAGAAAACCAAAAGTTATTTTTATTCATCGCCTTCGATCTCCGGCGTCACGGAGATCAACCTTTGTAATCTTTAGAAACAATTGTTGATTTTAGTTTTTGGCAATGGAATTCATTCTTGTCATTTTATCTGTATGTACTACTGTGGTTGTTAGATTATGCTGTTCTGAAAAGTGCATAGATCTCCAAAGGAGAATTTGCCTAGGAAAACGAGTCAAGAGACATACCGCCACGCGCTAGCTACCTAGCTCCCCGCGGTAGCTTCCCGTACTAGTTCTCTGGGTTGGAAATATTTAAAATTTGTAATAAACATCGTTAGAACCTTATTCACCCCCTCTAAGGTTGGCCACTAGATCCAACAAGTGGTATCAGAGGGAGGTTACTTCAAAAAAGGGATTAACAACCTAAAGTACGATGGACAACACGGTTCACGCATTTCCTGAGGGACAGGGTGTGAGTAGACCCCCACTATTCATGGGGAGTGACTACAGTCAATGGAGAACACAAATGAAAATATTTCTGATGACCCAAAGCATGGTCGTGTGGGCCATGATCGAGACGAAATACATTGCACCCACCACCACTATAGGTGATACTATCTTGGTCAAACCACACGATAAATAGGATGATGCTGACAATCTTAGATGCACGAACAATGCAAAAACAATGAAGTATTTATTTTACGCATTGGATAAAACTGAATTTAATAGAATCTGTAACTGTGAAACTGCTTATGATATATGACGTCTACTTGAGCTTACTCACGAAGGTACCTCTCAGGTGAAGGAGTCAAAGCTGTTCCGACTTGAATCTGAATGTGAACAATTCTGGATGAAGATCGACGAGGAAGTGGACAACATGTATACACGGTTTGTAACACCCCAAATCCCAATTTGGTTCAGGATTGTGTGACACGGCCTGGGACACAGACGTATCCCAGGGCATGTCCTGCTCAGGTTGATCAACCTACCTCTCGAGTGCTCGACGAAATGTACTCAAGAAGTTCTCGAGAGGGAACACGCCTAGCGATACAGGCGTGTCAGAGGGCGTGTCCTCCTCGGGGTCGTCGAACTCCACTAGATGAATACACGGCCGGGCGTGTCTGCAGCCGTGTGAGGGTACACGGCTGGCGACACGAGCATGTCGCTGGCTGTGTCCTACTCGGGATCAGCCTGGGGATGTGTGTGCTGGTGGGCACGAGTGTGTCTTAGGGTACAAGGCCTGGGACACGGGCATGTCCCATGCCGTGTCAAATGACGTGTCCCGCTCAGGTTGAGCTGGTGGTGTGCTGGCTGAGGAACACGCCATGCCACACGGGCGTGTACTGTGTCACACGGGCGTGTAAGCCATGTGACACGAGCGTGTCATATGACCGTGTTCTGTTCTAGATAAGTCGATTGTGTTCCGCTTCAGAGACACGGCCTGTGATACGGGCGTGTCACAGGGTGTGTCAGGCCGTGTTCAACCTATTTCTGGGCAAATCAAGGCCGTTCGTTTCCTTCATCCTGGATCCAAGGGTCCAGGCCCTTCCTTGCTGATATAAGAGATTGGAAGCATCATCTTCCTTTCATTTCTCATTCTTCTCAAAGAGATAGAGAGAGAAAGAGAGAGGGAGCAAGGGAGGAATGGGAGAAGGCTGCCGACGAAGCTTCAGCGGGCTGATTTGTGGGCCAAGTGCGGATTCGTGAAGGCAAAACCATGGTGGTGATTGCCATCCAGCTAGTTCAAGGATCCAAAGCGATCGTTAAGGTTAACGATCTCCTTCTTGGACAATCAAAGTCCTTTCGTTATGCATATGCATGGAATCCCCCACCAAGTGGTGGACATTGTAAGTGATTCCAAGTTGAGTCTGCATCTAGAGCCGGAAATGTGTAGTACGGCATATGCATGCTGTATGAAGCCCACTCGGATAATTAGTCTTGATTGGTGATGGTTATGTTGTGAACAGGAGAAGACTCCGTGTATTGTGTGATGCTATGACTTGTGATTGTAAGCTCCTTATGTTGTGTGCTGATCTTGGATGCTTTACGTAAACTCCTTGTGGTGTGAGCGCTGTGAGCGCTATTTGCTCTAAGAGAGCGGAAAGCTGCGACTAATCAGGAGGGAAAGCTGACCCACGTCTAGTGGTGCGCTACTGACAGTTTGAGCACGGGAATGGCTGACCTGCCTCTGGTTGTTTTGGGAGATCGATGGGTGGCAATGCCTGGGGGACGCGAGACAGACCCGGCTTGCTGCACCACAGTTGTGGGTCGATCTGGTAATGCTCAAGTTTGTCGTGAGGTCCTCACCTCTGAGTGGTTTGGGCAGAATGTCGCCAGCATGCGTGTTGGTGGACTAGGACCGGCCAGCCAACATGTTAATAACCTCTAATTGGTGGTGTTACCATGGAGTCCGGTACACCGTAATGTGCCCTGAGCGTACGGAGCGTCTAACGGAGGCCGGTGTTTATGATACTGTTGTGCCTGAGAGCACTTGTTTGTGATTGGTAGATATTATGAGTGCAATGCATACATGAAAGGAACCACTGCCCCGGATAAGGGGTAGGGTCGTTATAATTGGTCAGCTAATGCTGAACGTTGCTTTGTTTACCGCTCTTGGGGTGGATGTATACTTGCAGGTGATGATGAGTTGGATTGAATTGAGCAAAATGAAACCTTGCTGCTTAAAGGCCCTTGAAGGCCATGCGAAGAATTTTTGGATTTCTTGTGTGGCCGGCCTGCGTGCCGATGTATGAAACTGTATATTTGTAAAGAGCAACTTGTAAGGCCTTAAGGCCATGAGAGTGTGTGTTGTATACATTCCTGGTTTATATGTAAATGTGGAGTTTATATATATTTAATGGACATTCGTGTGGATGAGTTCTTACAACTTTAAGTGCTGCGCTAGAATGCTCTGAGTTAGGCTACGAGTAGAACGAGATTTTGATATTCGCACATAATTCCGTCATTTGTCTGTGAAATATGGCGTGGGGCCCCGGCCAGACCCACCGTTATATTCCATGGGATGAATGGAGGCGTTACAAAGTTAAGCATGCTTGGGCGAGAATAGTACTGGGATGGGTGACCTCCTGAGAAGTTCTCGTACGACCCATCTTAACTGTCGAGTTCGCTCATCAAAGGGAGGTTGTGGCCACCAACAACCTGCCTGTGGAGGGAGAGGGGTTGGGGTGCTTGGGCTGCATCCCGGTAACCGAAACCGGACCAGATGGAAATTAGAGTACACGCTGGGGCACAGGGACGTTACACGGTTCACCAAGATTATCAATGCCTCAAGATCCCTCGAGAAGAGCTACTCAGAGATCTGGTGAGGAAGATCTTGTGGTCTTTGCCTCCTCGCTTCAACCCAAAGGTGACTGTGATTGCTGAATCACATGATATCAGTACCCTGGAGATATAAAGCCTCATTGGAAACTTAAAGACACACGAACTTGAAGTGAAAATCCAAGCTGAGGAGTATCCTAGTGAGACAAAGAAGAAGGTGCTAACACTGAAGGCCACAAGGGAGAGAAAGGCTGTTGAAGAATCTGAGGAAGAAGAAGAGGAAAGCCTCCATGTACGGGAATTGAAGAGGTTCATGAAGAATCCCAAGAGGCAAGGAAAATTCAAGAAATTCCTGAAGAAAGGAGCTGAAGAAGCCAGGGGGTGGAACAAGCTGTTAAAGGAGACGGAGAGCGATGATGAGAAGTCTCAGACTAAATGCTATCACTGTCATAAGCCTGGGCACATAAAGAGGGAATGTCTGAGACATCAAAAGGAGGAAAAGGAGAAGCAAAATCAACACAAAGGGAAGAAGAAGGTGCTGAAGGTGCTAACTTGGGATGAGGATGGATCTGATGAGTCAAGCACCTCTGAATCGAGCAGTGAGGACGAGGCAAATCTGTACCTTATGTGGAGAAATCAAGAAGAATCTAACGATGAGTCCAGTATCTACAGCGACACTGAGGTAACCATACCCTCTTATAATGAACTTCTTGAGATTTATGAACATCTGTGTGAGAAGCTAGATAGTGTTATACTTGAAAAGAAGTCCATTCAAAATGAAAACAAGAGAATTAAAAAGGACTTCGAAAATATAAAAAATGAATTAATAAAATATGGCAAAGAGAAGATCGAGTGTCTAGAGTGTCCTCACTTGATGACAATGATTGAAGAGCAAAAAGCAAGTCTCTCCAAGACATTGTTGAAAACCAACAATCTCATAAATGAAAAGAATGTCTTGGAGAAAAGACATCAAATATCTCTTGCCAAAATAGAGGAAGACAAACAATAGTTCTCTAATCAGTGTGTTATGCTAGTTACTAAGAACAATGCCCTAAAGACGAGGATCCATGATCTCAACTGTGCTATCCGGAAATTTGAAATAGGGCAAAAATCACTAAACATGTTGTTTGGTGCACAATGTCATGGATCTGGAAAATTTGAACTAGGATATGTAAGTCCGACACTGCCACTGAGCAAAAATCATAGTCAAGCTAAGGCTAAAAAGAATCATAAGAAATTACATAATAAGATCAATTTTTCTGAAGGGTTATCCCTATCCTCAAGAACGAGCTCTAAGAATATGATAAAGGCAGCATCCACTGTCTATGCTTTGTGTGCAAACTGTTAGAGGTTTGGTCACACATATGGGTCGTGCCTGAGGAAAGGTAACAAGAAAGCTATGCAAGTCTGGCTACCAAAGTCTTCTACCTATCGTATGGGTGGAACAATTTAGGTAACCAGATATTTACCCTCATCTTCCTTTTAGGTGTGTTGGCAGGCTAAGGATAAGGAGAACATGTGGTACTTGGACTCCGGGTGTTCTAAGCACATGACAGGAGATAAAGACAAGTTCCTTAGTGTAACACCTCCTTCCGTCACATGAAATATAATAGAGGGTCCGACCGGGGCCCCATACCATATTCCACAAACAGGCGGCGGGGTTACATGTTAATATCACAGACTACTCGCATCCTAACTTAGAGCATTCTAGCAGAAGCTTTAGGGTTACTTGAACTCAAACTCATTTGAATGTCCACAATATATAAACCACCATTTATATATAACACAAGAATGTCAAGTACAAATACACAAAGGTTATGGCCTTAAGGCCTTGCAGTTACATTTTACCAGTGTGAATTACAAACATCAGCAAGCAGGCCGGCCACACATGAAAATGGTAAAATTCTTCATTCAGCCTTCGAGGGCCAGCATAGCAGCAGCAAGGGCTTTAGCCCTCTATTTCCCGCTCGGCTCTCCAACACCTACACAAGGACAATCCACCGCAATGGTGACAAACAAGGCAATTGTTAGCATTCAGCTGACCAATTTATAATGACCCTACCCCTTTCCCAAGGCAGTGGTATTCCTTCCCTGTAGGCATAACATTAATACAAGCAGATATATCACAAGAATGCGCACTCATGCATAGTTCAATATATCACAAACGAATGCCTCGCTGCCAAACATTCCGTGCACTCAGGGCATATTTTCAGTGTGCTGAGATTCAAGACCCATCACCGTTCACCAAGATGGTTCACACTTGAGCATTCTCTTTCGGTGTGCTGAGATTCAAGCCCCACCTACTTGAGTATTATAGTCTTTACGGCCCCCGGCCTAAGACTTTAGTCTTGATGGCGTACAACCTAAGACTCTCATTATGCGTTTATAACAAACACTAATAACTTAGGCAATTAGGTTAGACAACTATAATGCAAATACAATTCAGCCTTTGCCCGTTGCTCAAATCATCAAATCTAAGGCTAGTATGATGCGGGTCGACTTCCCCTTATCCGTTCAGCTCACTGGACTTTAGGAGCTCGCAGCTCATAGAGTAGCCTCATAGTTTCCCAGAGACAGGCTTTCACAATAACATGTTATCTGGGAGCTATCGCCAGCGACAACCATTGTCGTCCGGCATTAGCGACAACCACTGTCGTCCGGCGTTAGTGACAGAACACACTTTATGTACCCAACCCCAACCATAACTGGACCAACTATCCAGAAAAACCCTGCAGCCACCTACAGTGCCAGAATACTGGTCTTTCACACCACAAATAGCTCACCAAGAGCTATTGCCATCAGTGACACTCACTGTCGCCCGACGATATCAACAATTCTCCAAAACCATGATTTCCCCTAGGTATTTTCCTGGAATTCAACTCCAGTACTTCCTATTACTCTGTTTCACAGGCACAACCCACAAATCACGTACAATACTCATTTATACGTGGAGTCTTCTCCGGTTCGCAAAATAAAACATGACCAATCCAGACCAACCTGTCCAGATGGGCTTCAAACAGCATACCTATTCCGTACTACACATTTCTGTATCTATATGTAAGACTCACTGGGGATTTTATGAATCGACCCAAAGGAAATCCCTCGATTCTCCATCTTTTGGTGGGGGATTCCATGTATATGCCAAAAGAATGGACTTTACTTGTCCAAGAAGGAAGATCATTACCCTTGTAGTTCTCTTCGGAGCCATGACGAAGCTATTCTATACAAATGGAAATGAACGCCTCACTTTCCTTTTTGTGAATCTAGCCTCAGATCCTGCTTCCGACCATAAGATCTGCTTTAATAAACTATGCAAGCTTCAACTCCAGCCCTTCTTACTCCTTAGCTTTCTTTTTGTCAAGGAGTAAAGTGGAATGAAGAGAGAGAGAGAGAGAGGAAGAGAAGAATAGAATAACTTCTCAATCCACACACCTCTGCATATAAAATCTCAGCTTAACCTCAGCCACAGGATTAATCCATCAAAACGAAGCAAAGGCCAAGATTTGAGTTGACTGGTCAACTTTGGCGTTATCGCCTAGCGATATCGACTGTCTCTACTCAGCGACATCGACTTAACAGTTTTGACTCGGGTCAACCACCGCTCACTGGCCGCCGTTCGGTCATTTGACATGTCTCCATGTCACGTGACACTATCGTCTAGCGATACCCACTGTCGCCCGCGATATCAATCCACTCAATACTTTCATGCGTTGAGTGTGTCGAGTTCAATCAACTCTTTATGACGCTCAATCAATGCTTTCTCGCTATCGCCAACAAGCAATACCCACTGTCGCCTGGCGATAGTGACAAAAGTTCTGCTGTCAAATTTGGGGTGTTACACTTAGCCTGGAGAAGAATAAGGAAGGCATGATGACATTTGGGGATAATAGCAAAGGACGCATACTTGGAATCGACACAATAGGTAACAAAATATTTTCAATTTCTAATATACTATTTGTAGATGGACTTAAGCATAATGTAATTTTTATTAGCCAACTTTATGATACAGGTCTAAATGTCATATTTGAATCCTCTACAAACATATGCAAAATTATAAATGATAAACTAATAGTGTTTTACATGTTGCTCATAGAACCCATAATGTTTATGCTGTTAGCTTTGAGGATATATCTGCTTCTGATTTGAAATGCTTAGTAGCCGAGAATGAGGAATTAGATCTGTTGCATAGGAGACTAGGACACTCAGGAAGTAAACTTCTTGTCAAACTATTGAAAAATAAACTTGTTCGTGGACTTCCAAAATTAAGAGGTAGTTTAAATTTTTTATGTGCTCCATGTCAAAAAGGGAAATTCATTAAAATCTCTTTCAAAAGTAAAAATTATATTTCCACGACTAGACCGCTTGAACTCATTCATATGGATTTGTTTGGTCCTCTTAGTACATGTAGTTTAGGTGGAAAATGATACACCTTTGTTCTCATTGATGACTACTCCCGTTATTGTTGGACAATCTTCCTTATGAACAAATCCGACATGTTCCTTGAGTTCACTAATTTATGCACTAGACTCCAAAATGAAAAAGGAACTACAAATAAAATGCATAAGGTCGGATCATGGGGGGGGGGGGGAGAATTTGTGAATGAAAATTTCACAAACTATTGTAATATTTTAGGAATCAAACATGAATACTCAGCCACACGTACTCCTTAACAAAATGGGTTAGTAGAAAGAAAGAACTGCATGCTTCAAGAGTTAGCACGCACAATGCTCGCCGAGTTCGGCTTGCCTCGATATTTCTGGGCTGAAGTGGTTAAAATAGCATGTTATGTGATGAATCGAGTCATGCTTCTCCCCATTCTTAAACTAACTATGTATGAGCTATATTTCAATAGGAAGCTGTCAGTCTCTTATTTTAGAGTCTTTGGATGCATGTGTTTTATTCTAAACACTAAGGATCAGTTAGGAAAACTTGACGAAAAATCAGACCATGGCATCCTGTTAAGATATTCTAGTATGAGTCGTGCCTATAGGGTCAATAACAAACGAACCTTAGTTGTAGAAGAATTTGCTCACATCCATTTTAACAAAAATCCACCAATCTTATTCCCTAGGCAAAACAAAGAGGAAATTGATGATGGTGCACAGTTAGAAGTTAAGAGTGAGGAGAAAGTAGTGTTAGATGAAGTTCCAATTCATATAGATGAATATAGGCCTCCAAGTACTCTAAATTTCTTAAAAGAGCATCCACAAGAACTAGTAATGGGAGATGTACAACCTCGGGCTCGTGAAAGGTCCTTAAAGCGCGAATAGTCGAGGCGGGTGAGTGGAATTGATGGGCGAGTGGGACCATGTGGTCCACTCGCAGGTGGCGAGATAAGTGGCCTATGCAGTAGGCGAGACGTCCCCCCTGAGGGCGCAAGAAGACCTTTAAACTGCAAGAAGACCCCATGGCAAAGGATATCGGCCAGACGAGCAGGAAGGCCCATCTCGCCGCCAGGTGCTCCCCCACTCGCTACACAGAAAAGGGGCCGTTTTCACATTTCTATATCCAAGGGGGTTTTTACTCTTCTACCCCAGGTAATTTTACCCTTTTGCCACGGGTGGTTTGCATATAACTCCTCAGAATAGCGGAGTTTGGCTGTTGGTAGACCCAACCAGGTGTATTCTGGTATTTTCAGGTCAGCCCAGTATGATTATTTGCAGATCCAATTTAGAAAACTATAAATAGACCCAGAGGGGTTCTTCAGAAGCACACATAGATATCTTTCCCGGGATTTGAGCGGCTTTTTTCTGTGCTTTCTGAGGAGCTCCGAGCCCAGCTTTTGGCTTTGGAGGGGAAGCTCTAAGAGATCTTCCGGGTAAGAGGTGGGACCTCCCTGCTGAGGCCTTGGGTCAGTTTCTAGTCCTTCACGATCAGTTGGAGGTCAGAGCTTGGGATGAGTAGGTGTTGGCTATACCCATATTTTTCGAACTCTTTTCGAAGTCAGATTTTGGCTTCAATAGTTCTGGTGCAGTGAGCATGGAAGGTAGCTGATACAAGAAAAGCTTGAGTTTAGTCCGATGGCAGGAGCTGAAGGTGAAGGATCTGGTTTAGGAGGTTCCCCCTCCTGGGGAGAAGAGGCGATAAGGAATATGCTGGATGACTTCAGGAGAGAGGCCCTGCAGACCATCAGCTTGGCCTTCTCGGCCAGAAGCGAGTGGGCAACACCTCAAGTACCAATAGAGGAGGTCCCGCTCTTGGGCAAGAACGCCCCTAGATAGCGCCCGGGGAAGGAGGTCCTGGCGGAGGCTGGTGAGAGGGACGTGGCAGCGAGAGAGCTCTTCCCAGTCCAGCGTCCCGGGAAGGAGATTCCGATAGAAGTTGGCGAGAGGGAGGCTGCTGTGCGAGAGCTCTTCCCTGGGCACGGTCTCGCAGATCGGGCCAGTCAGCCGAGGCCGCGAGATGTGCCCTCTCGGTAAGCAGGTGGCAAGAGCCCATTCAGTGAGCTCATCATCTCGGCTCTAGTGCCGGAGGGGTTCTGGGAGCACGGCATGTCCTACTACTCGGGGAAGGATGACCCTGTACAACACGTGCAGTGGTTTGAAGATGTCATTTCGATAAGACAGATGATGGATGCCTTCAAGTGTCGGCTGTTTACCATCACGTTGAAGGAGAAGGCTTGGGACTGGTTCCACCAGTTGCCAGCAAGGTCGATCTACTGTTTCGAAGATCTGTAAAGAAGTTTCCTGTTGAGGTTCTCAACATCGAAGGAGCGTAAGAAGGAGGCAGAGTGCCTGTTTGCGGTGAGATAGAAGCAGGACGAGATGTTGGGACATTACGTGGATAGTTTTCAGGAAGAGGTACTCCTGGTCCAGTAAGTTCCAGGGTATACGCTGATGCTCGTGTTTACTCTGGGACTGAGGCCGAGTTTCTTCAGTATGGAGTTGAAGAGGGTGCCCCCTCTCTTTTGAGGAGCTCATGGAGAGGGCGACAAAGGAGACAGACTTCGAGAGGGACAATCAGGCATTTGCGTGGAAGCTGGCCAGGTTGGCGGAGGATGATGTGAAGCAGCCAAAAGCAGGAAGGCGAAGGGAACAAAGAGAAGAGAGGAGGAGAGAGGAACCTCGAGATCAGGGGCAGCAGGGACTACATCAAGGACGGGGGGCCCGGGAGCCGAACAACCGTTTAGGTTGGAGGCCTTAGGAGGGTCACCCCCAAGAGCTAGGAGGAGGTTTTCAGGGAAGAGATAACTTCCGTGAACCGAGGAGGTACCATCAGCCGGCATGGAGGCAGGGGCTGAGGGATCGCTTCCAGCATCAGCAAGAGGCAATGGAGATTGGTCGAGGTAGAGGAGAAATGAGAGTAGCTCGGGGAGTAGCTAGAAGGAGAGATGGTGGAGAAGGAAGAAGGGGCAGGGTGGTATTGTCTTTCTGTGACTTCCATCAGGAGGGTCACGCAACGGCCACCTGCCCAGAGTTCTTTAAAGTGAGAGAAGCCAGGGGGTGAGGAGGCAGGAGCCGCCGGTGTAACATCCCATGTTACTTCTAGGCCACCTTCACTTAGATTGAGTTAGGCATGGGGTGGGTGATAGGGAATTTAGCTAGGCTTGACCCTAGGTAGTGGATTGTAGCCATGTGGGGCCCACTAAGGGGCCAAAGTTAAACTAGGTCAAACTAGCCTAAATAGGAACTCTAACCACACCATGACCCCACCACATTGCCCTAATCCTAAAAACAATCTAAGTGGACCCTAGGGCATGCCATTAGGTCAACCCTTTGACCCTAGTTGACCAAAGTCAACCATGACCCTAATTTGGTCAAACCTATACCTATAGGCCCAATTAGCCCAAGTAGGGCACCACATTGACCCAACCCAAGTTGGGTGGTGCCACTAGGCTCATGACCATTAAGTGGGGCCATCCTACTCATCATGTTGACCAAGTCAACTCAAAAAATCAACTTGGTCAACATGAGGCCTAAAGAAGGGAAAGATGAACCCAAGCCCATTTCCATTAGGCTAAGCCCACCCAACTCAGCCCAAGGCCAACCCAAGGAGTTCAAGTCAACCCCTGACCCTCAATTTGAAGAGTGAGAATGCATGCAAAGGCAAAATTGGAAAATTCACCCAAAAGGGGAGAGAGATGGTTGAAATTAAGTGTTGGAACCAGCTTTCTAGTTCCTCCTAAAGTTCGAAACAGGATGCAGCCCACACGTACTCTTCCTGAGCTACCCTCCTGACGAGAGTTGGAGACCTGAAAACAAACTGAGGGGTCGCAGCTCGGAGGTCCCACCTCTTTCCCGGAAGAACTAAAGATCTTCCCCTCCCTGGCCAATGCTGAGCTAGGTGCCTGTGAGGTTGACAGTGGAGAGGTTCAACAACCATCTCAGGCACCTTATCGGTCTATTTATAGGCTTCTGAATCTGATCTGCAAATATCACTTCTGAACTAACCTGAAAGGACCAAAGCACCCTGGGTTGGGTTTGCCAACAGCCAAACTCTGCTGTTCTGGAGGGCTATACGCAGACCTCCAGGGGTAGAAGTGTAAAATTACTTGGGGCAAAAAGGTAAAATCCCCCTTGGGGGTAAAAAGGGGTAAATACATCTGTTCTCCCATGCGGCGAGTGGGGAAGGTACTGACGGGCGAGATGACCGCCCTGTCCGTCTCATCGGCCTCTCGCCCTGTTGGCTATCTCGCCTCTTAGAATGATCCCGCCCCCTAGGAGGTCTCGCCTACTTCAGAGAATCCCCCATCCCACCTCCTGCAGGTGGGCCTCCTATCATCTCGCCAGCCTCCCCTTCTCGCTCGTTGGACCACCTCTCGTGAGCCCAAGGTTGTACATAATCCCCGTTCTTTTCGAGGTTGCCCTAACCTCGGAAAGATAAGTCCAACCGAGGCTCGCGACGCTGGGATTCACTTATGAGAATCTTCGGTGGCCCCCCATGGGGCCTATAAATATGAGATCCTAGCTTTCATTATGGTCCCTTTTGTCTTCCTTCATTTCCTCGTCCTTCAGCATGTCTCACAACCAGATTTTTTGCGAGCGCCTCGCGATGGTGCAAAAGCGAAATAAGACCAACATGGACGCCCTGTTCCCGGATCTGGGGCATACTCCTCCCTTAGCCCCTCCATCTTCTCACATGAAGAAGATGAAGGACGCCTGCCCTCCCCTCTCGGCGGGCGCGACCTCCTCTGCCCCTTTGACAACAGATAATCATTTCGCCTCTCCCGGGGAGAGACTGGCAATTCCTAATTCTTCTCTCTCTTCTTTCGTCCCGCCTATTGATCACGCTTTTTCAGGGAAACTTTGCTGATTCCCCTATGCCCGCCAATCCTCCCGACAATATCAACCAAATTCATCAGCGCACCGACTCGCTCGAGGCATCCTCCCCACCCCTCTCGCAGAAAGAAAACCTCTCGCGGGTTGTGGGGAATGTTAGGTACATTGGTTCAAATGTACCTGATTTGAAGAAGCCTCACCCAACTCAATGATATACATCAAAATGTATTTGATGTGTTTTGAGTTCACTTGTGCAGGTTAAGTATTTGTAGGAAAGAAGAAAAAGTTTCTAAGTCCATGTGTCGACACCCAGAGAGAAAGTGTCGACACTTAAGAAGACTTGTGTCGACACCCAGACAAGCAGTGTCGACACTTGGAGTATTTGTGTCGACACCAGGGATGCTGAGTCGACACCAGACAGAAAGTGTCGACACAAGGAGCTGTGTCGACACTCAATGAAGAAGAGTGCAGTGAAACAGTGTCGACACATAGCAGTTGTGTCGACACCCAGTGGAACTGTGTCTACATCAGAAAGTGTCGACACTTGGAGGCTGTGTCGACACTCAGCAAAAGTCAGCAGAGACTAAGTACAAGTGTCGACACCCAGAACAATGTGTCGACACACAGCAGAAGAGTCAACACTTGAAGAAAGTGTCGACACAAGGAAGAATGTGTCGACACTCAGCTGAAGACTCAACACTTGAAGAAAGTGTCGACACCCAGAGCAATGTGTCGACACTCAGCTGAAGACTCAACACTTGAAGAAAGTGTCGACACAAGGAGCTGTGTCGACACTTAGTAAAGATCAGCAAAGTTCAACAAAAATATTCTAAGTACAAGTGTCGACACTAAGGTGATGTGTCGACACTCAGCCAAAGACTCGACAGAAGAAGAATGTGTCGACACAAGGAGCTGTGTCGACACTCATCAAGTATCAACACTGAAGACATGTGTCGACACCAAGAAGCAGTGTCGATACTTAACAGATTCAACACATGAAGATGTGTCGACACAAAGGAGTTGTGTCGACACTTACAAGAAGTCAACAAAGTGCTGAAGAACAAAGTGTTGTGTCGACACTCAATATCAGTGTCGACACATGAAGAAGAAGCAGTGTCGAGATATAAAATCTACAACACAAGGAGTTGTGTCGACACCTTATAGACTAGTGTCGACACTTAGACAACATGTGTCGACACTTGGTCTATAAGTGTCGACACTTAAAGACAGACAGTCTCGACACTTGCAAACAGTTACAGAATTTTCAAGAACTGACTGGATGACTTGATAGCTGTCATTCCAGCCGGTCTACTGCACCTGTCAGAGTTGTTAGAAATCAGTTATGAACCGGACCAGCCGGTTACCATGAAGAAGGCCTATAAATAGGCTTATACTGTCTACAGAAGAAGTGGATCAAGTAGTTGTTGAAGTAATTCAAAGAAGATCTAGCTATCAAGTGAAGATCTAAGAAGTTGGAGAGAGAGAGCTCCATCCAAGAAATCAGCCGTTGGAACCAGGCTGAGAAGAAGGGTTCAGATTTATTCTGAATCTTAAGTAGCAGAGATCAAGGATCAACTGCAGAAGGGGTCAATCTTATTGAGTTCTACATTCAAGAAGCTTTGAAGAAAGCCAAGTCAGATTGATTTCAGCTGAGTTCTTCCAAGAACTCATCAAGAAACTCAAAACTCTCCTCTCTTGTCTCTGAGTTGCTGAGTTAACATTATTATATTCATTTTATCTGGTAGGATCCTTTGGATCTGAGTCTTGTAAGCCTGTAATTATAAAGGCTGAGTGTAGGAGATCTAAATCTCTGAGTGTAGGCCTTGGTGGCTGAGTGTAGGCCTTGGTGGCTGAGTGTAGGCCTTGGTGGCTGAGTGTAAGCTTTGTGAAGAAGCTGAGTTGTAGGGCCTTGGGCCTGAGGTGTAGGAACCTATTTTGGGTTCTGAGATAGTGGAGGAGTTTGGCCGAATCTAGTACATTGCTAGATAGGCGAAGGGGGGAAAGTGGATGTACCCAAACCTTGGGGAACCACTATAAAACTGTGTGTCTACTGTGTGCTGTGATTTCTGTGTGATTGCTGTGTATAAATAGATATAACGCTGAGATAAAAACTGATTGCTGCCATAAAAAGTTAAAAAGATTCAAGTCACCTATTCACCCCCCCTCTAGGTGTTTAGGTACAATATCTTTCAAGTGGTATCAGAGGGAGGTTACTCAAAAAAGAACATAACTGTCTGAGTAGATCCTGTTGGCAGATTCAGGCTAAGTCAATTACAGAGTCAAGAAAATCAAGAACCATGGGTTCCACTGAGAATCACAAGGAATTGGGATCCATGAAGTTACCCATATGTAGAAAAGAGATCTTTGGTATCTGGAAGGAAATGGTGAGACTTTTTATAGAAGCCTCAGACCCTAGGATTTATATCACAGTAAAGGAAGGGCCATATGTGCCCATGAAGGTGTCAGTCTTAGATGCAAATCAGAAAACCCCTAAGGATTTCTCTGAAATGACAAAGGATGAAATTGTTCTAGCCACTATGGATAAAAGGGCTCAGAACATCATAGTGAGTGCCATAGATGATGCAACTTTTCAGAATCTGATACACTGTAAGACAGCTAAAGAAATGTGAGATACTCTTATTGTGTACATGGAGGGTTTTGAAGAAGTGAGGCAAGACAGAAAATCCTTGCTAAACCAAGAATATGAAAGTTTTAGACAAGGTAAAGCTGATAGCATAACTGAGTGCTATAAGAAGTTTTACAGGATTGTGAATGAGCTCATGTCCTATGGCAGAGAGTTCAGTAATTATGAACTCAATGATAAGTTTCTAAGGTCCCTAACAAAAGATTGGGACACCAAGATCTGTGCCATTAGGGAAATGGCAAAGTTGGCAGAAATTCCTCCACCAACACTGTTTGGCAAACTGCTGTCCTATGAAATACAGTTAATGATGAGGAAAGAAGAGGAGAAATCAACAAGAAGTGAACACAAAGAAAGGACAGTGGCCTTCAAAACAGAAGCCCCCAGAAAGTATAGAAGTAAGTCACCTTCTCCACCACCAAAAGTAGCTGAAACTGAATCAGATGAGTCAGTAAGTAGAAAGTCTGAAAGCAGTGAAAGTGATGAGGACTTTGCTGTCTTCACAAGACATTTCCAGAAGTTCTTAAAGAAGAAACAGTGGAGGACAAGGCCATCTACTTCAGAAGGAAAAGAAGACTATTATCAGAATAAAAAGTCTTCAAAGAAAGACAGGAAAAAGACTAAGTCTAGCAAAGCAACTCTTTCAAAAATAGTATGCTATTGATGTAATAGACAAGGCCATATTGTTGCAGATTGTCCAGAGAAGAGGAAGGAGTCTAGTGACAAGAAAAGGACTCAATACAAGGGCAAGAAAGAAAAGTCTTTTGTTGTCAAAAAGGACAAAAGCCTGTCAGATCTTTCTTCATCAGAAACTGAGTCAGATGCTGAGGCATATATAGGACTGTTTGCTGAGGAGGAAGAAGAAGAGTTCATGCAGATTATGAATTCTATATATGAACAAGAGGACAGTCAATGCCAAGGGCTAATGGTATTGACAGAAAGTGACAAAATCCTGGAGCAGCCAGGACCTAGTAAGGTACAACACTGTTCTTTTAGTTCAATTTCTTGTGCCAGTACAGAATCAGATTCATCATCATCAAGTGATGAAAGTGCATCTGAGTCTGAAGAGGATATTCATCAATTGATAGATGAATATAAAGTTCTGTTGCAAGCTTATAAGAAGAGCAAGTCCCTAGCCAAAGATCAGACAAAGGAAATTGCTAATCTCAAAGCTGCTGCAACTGATTTTGAGAAGTTGTTTGATCAAAAGCTTAATGAGATAGCCAGACTGAAGCACATAACTGTGATTCAGATGGGGACTATATCATTTAAGAATGATCAAATCAAGAGTCTGGAGATTAATCTTCAGAAGGAGAAAGACTTAGTTGCTAGGTTTTCTAAACCTAAGTCAGTTCTACCCTTAATTGATGAATTTGTTCATCACAAAGGTAAAGCTGGACTGGGATTTACTAAACCAGCAAGGACTGTTCAGTCTAAGTCCAAGTCCAAGGGCAAAGCCCCAACACTCAACAAGTCAGCTGTAGACAAAACAACTAAGACTGTACCTAAGCAAAGGTACAATAAGTTTGAGTGTTGGTGCTGTGGCAAAGTAGGCTACTTTGCAATGGACTGTTGGCACAATGCTAGTGCCAAAGTGAGTAGCAAACTGCCTGTTGGAAAACCTGCAGGTAGCTTTGTTAGGATGCAAACTAACTAGTACCAAGGATTCTTTGGGTTCTAAGGTTCACTAATCTGTTTTGCAGGTGAGTCCAAGTGGCCATGCCCCAATATGGTACTTGGACAGTGGATGTTCCAGACATATGACTGGAACAAGGGGTTTACTAAAGGACTACACACCTATAAAGGATGGTCCAAAAGTCATCTTTGGTGGATCTAAAAAAGGGATCATCAAGGGTTTTGGTAACATATCTAACTCCTATATTACAATTACTCAAGTGGCCTATGTTAAAGGTTTGAAACATAACCTTATTAGTATAAGTCAATTGAGTGATGTAGGATATGTCATCTCATTTGTCAAAAATGGTTGTCATATCAGGAGGTCAAATGATCAAGAGATCATTTTGACTGGTTATAGAAAAAGGAATGTCTATTGCTTAGACATTATGATTGAGAACAATGGTTCTCCAGTATGTCTTGTAGCTGATGAGATAGTCTCTCATTGTGTTAAATGGCACAAGAGGCTAGCCCATCTAAACTACAAGATAATTGGCAAACTCTTTAGTAAAGAGCTAGTGAGGAATGGTCCTCAAGTTAAGTGTATTAAAGATGGTATTTGCTCAGCTTGTCAAAAGGGCAAGCAGACTAGATCCACCTTTAGAAGCATTGAAAACAAAGATGCTGTGAGGTGTTTATACCTCTTGCATATGGATCTCTTTGGTCTAATGCCAGTTCACAGCCTGGGTAGGAAGGTCTATACCTTTGTAGTTGTAGATGACTACTCAAGGTTTTCCTGGGTGTTCTTCCTTAGACAGAAATCTGAAATACCTAGTGTCTTCTATAGCTTTGTCAAACAGATTCAGAATGAACTAGCTAGTACTGTGGTCAAAATAAGAAGTGACCATGGTACTGAATTTCAGTCTGATAGCATGACAAAACTATGTGAAGAATTTGGGATATTTCAAGAGTTTTCTTCACCAAGAACACCTCAGCAAAATGGCATTGCTGAAAGGAAGAATAGAACCTTGATTGAGGCTGGTAGGACCCTATTAAGTGATACATCACTACCAGAATATTTCTGGGCTGAAGCAGTCAATACTGCATGCCATGTTATTAATAGGGCTACCATAACTAAAAGTCTCAACAAGACCCCCTATGAGGTTGTGAAAGGCAGGAAACCAAACCTATCCTACTTCAGGATCTTTGGTTGTAAGTGCTTTATACTTAACAATGGAAAGTCTTACTTGACTAAGTTTGCTGCCAAGTCCCAAGAGGGAATTTTTGTTGGGTACAACAACAATAGTAAGGCTTATAGAGTCTACAACTTGTCTACACAAGTTGTAGAAGAATCTGTACATGTAGTATTTGATGAAACTAGACTTATTAACAATGAGTTGTCTAGTAGTGTATGCAGCCCCACAGGTATAACTAAGAAGATGGACAAGCTCACTATTGAAGAAAGACCTACTGGAAGACAGCAAGTAGAAGATAGTGACTGTTGTCCAGGGGGAGTACTACATGTACCTAATGCAGAAGAAGTACAAGAAGTACAGCAAGATGAAGAAGTTGAAGAAGTTCAACCTGAAGTCAGGATGCCTCCAGCCAATAGGCATCTAAGAGATCATCCAGCTGAACAAATCATTGGTGATCCAAGACAAGGGGTACAAACAAGGAGCAGAAATCTGAATGCAGCAATCTACTCCAGTTTTCTATCCCAAGTTGAACCAAAGAAGTTTGAAGAAGCCATCCTAGACCCTCATTGGATTGAGGCAATGCAAGAAGAACTCAATCAGTTCAAGAGGTGCAAGGTCTGGGAGCTTGTTCCTAAACCTAAAGACCACAACATAATTGGGACCAAGTGCATCTATAGGAACAAGATGGATGAACATGATGTCATCATTAAGAACAAAGCAAGATTGGTTGCTAAAGGATATATGCAGGAAGAAGGTATTGATTTTTATCAAACGTTTGCTCCAGTAGCCAGACTGGAAGCCATAAGAATGTTCCTGGCCTATGCAACCTTTCAAGGATTTAAAGTTTACCAAATGGATGTCAAGTCAGTATTTCTGAATGGTAATCTTAAAGAGGAAGTCTATATGGAACAGCCATCAGGTTTTGTTGATTCAACTCTACCTAATCATGTCTATAGACTTAGGAAAGCTTTATATGGGTTAAAGCAAGCCCCTAGGGCTTGGTATGAAAACCTGTCTAGTTTCCTCATTGAGAATAAGTTCACAAGGGGGAAAATAGACAAGACTCTATTCCTTAGGGAATCTAGAGACAAAGTTATACTAGTCCAAATATATGTAGATGACATAATATTTGGGTCTACTGAAAGTAGCCTTTGCAAAAAGTTTGCAAAACTAATGCAAGGTCAATTTGAGATGAGTAGTATGAGAGAGCTTAAGTTCTTCTTGGGTCTCCAAGTAAGACAGACTGAGAATGGTTTATCCATATGCCAGTCTAAGTTCACCCTAGAACTCATAAGGAAGTATGGTATGGATTCATCCAGTACCATGAAGACTCCTATGGGGTCAAGTATGTCTCTTAGCAAGGATGATGCAGGGAAACCTGTAGATGAGTCTTTGTATAGAGGGATAGTTGGCTCCCTACTATATTTGGCTGCAAGTAGACCAGATATCATGTATGCTACATGTGTCTGTGCTAGGTATCAAGCCTGCCCTAAAGAGTCTCATTTGACAACAGTCAAAAGAATACTGAGATATCTAAAGGGCACTCCTTATCTAGGCCTCTGGTACCCTAGGAATGGGGATTTTGAACTAACAGGTTATTCAGATGCAGACTTTGCAGGATGTAAAAAAGACAGAAAAAGCACAACTGGAACCTGTCAATTCCTAGGTGGAAGACTGATTTCTTGGAGTAGCAAAAAGCAAAGTGTGGCTATCTCCACTATAGAGTCAGAATATGTGGCTGCAGGAAGTTGCTGTGCTCAACTTCTGTGGATACAACATCAACTTGAGGATTATGGATTTCAGGTAAGTAGAACTCCACTCTTTTGTGATTCTACTAGTGCTATATCAAATGCACATAATCTTGTTTCTCATAGTAGAACTAAACATATTGAGATAAAATATCATTTTCTTAGGGAACATGTAGAGAAAGAAGATATTTTACTAGAATATGTTAAAACAGATAATCAACTAGCTGATATGTATACTAAGCCCCTAGAAGAAACTAAGTTCAATAAATTTAAAATTGAACTAGGAATGATAAACTTAGAGTAAGTTTATAGAATTGGAAATGGCTAAGTAAAAAGGTGTCGACACACAGAGATCTCTGTATCGACACAGAAAAGTGGTGTCGACACTTCAGTGAAAAGGTGTCAACACATCTAGGAAGTTGGTGTCGACACTTCAGAAAATTAGTGTCGACACATGACAAGTAGGTGTCGACACATCCAAGGTGGTGTCAACACTTAGGTTTTACTCAGAATTATCTAAGTAAAGTCTCGACTAAATGTCGAGTTATGTGGTGTCGACACATAAACAAGTGTCGACACATATAATCTGTTGACTAAACTTGTATCGACACATAAGTGTCGAGACATTATAAGTCAGTGTCGACACTTATCGACAGTGTCGACACAATTTAAGTTAGCTGCCCGCCTTTTCATCTTCAAACCTAGAAAGGTATAAATAGGATTTACCTTTGTCTGTCGATACGCTTTCAAAAGTTTCGAGACCAAACTTGTGTGTCGACACCTCTCTTCTCTCCAGTCAAATTCTTCAAACCCTAATGGCGCCAAAGCTTGAGGAGAACGTCAATGAAGGGTATGAACTGGTGCGCGACGCGTTTGGTGATGCTGACCAAGAAATCAAGAATGTGATAACCCTAGTTACAGACTCAGGGTTGGAATTTCTTATTTCTGAACCCACAAAGATCTGGAAGAAGGAAGTACTGGAATTCCTTAATGGAGCAACCCTAGACGACACTGGATTCAAGATCAAGTCCAGGGTCCATGGTGAAAAGGTGAAAGTGTCACCTAAAAGTTTGAGGAAAGTACTACAGTTACCAAGAACTAAAGAAGAAGATGAAGTTACTGCTTCAAAGACCAGAGAAGCTCTAACTTGGTGTGGACTAGATTCTAAAATGAAAATTGGATCTGTTTTCAATAGAAAAGGCATGAACAGCCAAGGGAAATTCATGTCAGAAATTGTTGGCAAAGTGATTTTAAGCAAACCTGGAGGGCATGATAGGGTATCTGCCCATATGTTCAGCATTATGACCAGGATAATCTTCAATCTGAAAACTGACTGGTCTGTAGTGATATTTGAGAAGATCAAGAAAAGCCTGAAGAAGCCCAACTTGGGCAGGATCTTAAGTCTATACCTTGCTGGAAGTATTCCAGAGGTAATGAGTCAAGCTGCTGGAACAAAAATAAATCATATGAGGAAAATGGATATGAGGATATTCTCTAGATGGGACAGGGTTTTGACTAAGGAGATGCCAACCCCTGAGAAGATCACTCCTGAGAAAGCAACTCCACTGAAGAAGAAGAAGAAAATAGCCCCAGTGGCTCAAGAGTCAACCAACAGCTCTGGAAGTGAAGAGCAAGTTGTCTTCACACCTGATGAGAATGAAGGAGGAAATGATGAGAAGTCTACAGCTCAACAAGAAGTTACTGAGAGGCAGGGGGAGCTACCACCAGCTAGCCCCTTACACTAGGAACAAATCCAGGGGGAGCCACTAGTTGTGGAAGAACCCACTCCTCTTGAGAGTGAGCAAGCTACAAACATCATCCTTGAGGTAATCACTGAGCTTAATGTTTTAGATTTCCTTAAAGTGGATACTGGTTTATCTGATCCATTGGTTCATATTAATCAGCAACCACAGATTCATATTCAAGTTCCAGATGTTGTCATGGAAGACACTTCTGTTACAGCTCAAGTTGTTTCTGATCCAATAGTAGATGAGCCAAGAATTTCTCCAGCCCATTCTCCACAAGAAATTACAATGGAAGATTTATTTATTAATCTGGATCAAGAAGATTTTGACAAGGAAACTGCTGCTGCTGAGGAGGAGAATGCTCCAGTTGAGGGGGAGCAAATGCCAATTCATGAAGAACCTGCAAGGCAAGAGACTGAGAAGGCACCAGATGTGCAGAAGGAGATTCCCCCTAGCCCTAAGGAGAGGGTAGAAATTGCTAGCTCCTCAGCTTCTGAAGATGAGGAGGCAGCAAGAGCTAAGAAGAAGAAATTTCAAGTATTCAAGAGAAGAAGCCAAAGTTATAAGAAAGCTCTCCTAACTGTTACTCCACAGCCTATATCACAGCCAGCTCCAACTGTTGATTATAGTGCTTTAATGGTTGCAATGCAAATTAAACTTGATGAGTACAGACAGGCCATTGAGAAGTATGTGGATGAAGGGCAGAAATCATTGCAGTTTGATTTGGCCCAGGATATAAAGTCTATAAGATTTGAAATGAATCTTAATAAGAAGGAGATGACAGACTGCTTCCACAAGGGAGGGAATGCAGTGGTGTACTTGGCTACTCATCAAGAAAAGATCAAAGCTCAAGTAGATGACATTGCACAGAAGCAAGGATATGTTCTTGAGAACCAAATCAGAATGAATGATAACTTAACTGCTTCCCATAATGCAATTGTTACAGAGATGAAGAATATAGCTGCTGGCTTGCCTACTTCTACTGCTGTTGCTAAAGCAGAATTTGACAAAGTATTCCAAGAAGAAATAACTGCTGTTAAGACTGCCATTCAAGATTCTCAAAAGTTGATAACTGACAAACTCCAAAGGTTAAAACCTTTCTTTAAAGATGAAGTCAATTATTTGGATAACCAAGTGAGATTTCAAAAAGATGATGTGAGAGATCACATAGAAAGAGAAGTCATAAAGGGGGAGAGAGTGTTAGTCATGGCCAGCTCTGATCATGCTAAGTGGATATCTAATTCTATCAGAGTAACTCTTGGATATCCTCCTCTTTGTGATGATGATAATGTGGCAGAATCTGGAATTAACCCTGCATATCTTGGAGGTGAGCAACCTGAAGTAGCTCAAGTTATCTATCCTCCACCAGATTTTGACATGATACATGCTGATATACAGTCCATGTACAACCCACCTGGGGGAAAGGACAATGTCATTATCGAGAAAGTTGTTCAGCCAATATCTGAAGCTATGCAAGAAGCACTGCAGAAAGAAGAAGAGACCAGATTGTCTAAGAAGAGGTTCAGGGAGCAAGCTGAACAAAGACCTGACTTTGAGCAGTGGAGCCCCACCTCTAGGAACATTATTTTGACTGCATGGAAAGCTGCAAAAGATAACATTCAAGACAGGAACAAGTGGTTTTCTGAGGCTGAATGGAGAAAGCATGAGACAAGGCAGGAGGCTATAGTCCAATATAGAAGAAAGGCCAAGATGGGAAAGCTACCTCCTACTGCCAAGGAGCCTAGCAAGTACTTTCCCAAGCCTTATCATTATTTTGAAAGGCAAAAGATTAAGGCTGAGGAACTTAAGAAGAAGGAGCTGAAAGGGAAGAAGCCTGCTGAAACTGAAGATGCTGAAGCCCCTGTGCAAGCAAGGATAAAATCTGGAAAAGGGATAGTGATCAAAGATGCTGATCAAGAATAGCATAGAAATTTTCTTAAGTTTACTATGTACTCTTTTATTGTAAAGCATTCTGTAAACTTTAGAATTATGAATATGACAAGCTATTAGAACAATATCTGTGTGATAAATTTGTTGTGTAATAAATTTGTTTCATAATTGTTCTGTGATGATGTCTATGTATACATGTGTGATTGATACATGTTTATGTTTGCCCTGCTATATATAATCCTGCTTTACATCATTTTGTAATTTTATTATGAATGGTGTATATCATTGACTAAGGGTTATGACTTCTCCAAATAGGGGGAGATTGTTGGGTACATTGGTTCAAATATACCTGATTTGAAGAAGCCTCACCCAACTCAATGATATACATCAAAATGTATTTGATGTGTTTTGAGTTCACTTGTGCAGGTTAAGTATTTGCAGGAAAGAAGAAAAAGTTTCTAAGTCCATGTGTCAACACCCAGAGAGAAAGTGTCGACACTTAAGAAGACTTGTGTCGGCACCCAGACAAGCAGTGTCGACACTTGGAGTATTTGTGTCGACACCAGGGATACTGAGTCGACACCAGACAGAAAGTGTCAACACAAGGAGCTGTGTCGACACTCAATGAAGAAGAGTGCAGTGAAGTAGTGTCGACACATAGCAGTTGTGTCGACACCCAGTGGAACTGTGTCTACATCAGAAAGTGTCGACACTTGGAGGCTGTGTCGACACTCAGCAAAAGTCAGCAGAGACTAAGTATAAGTGTCGACACCCAGAACAATGTGTCGACACACAGCAGAAGAGTCAACACTTGAAGAAAGTGTCGACACAAGGAAGAATGTGTCGACACTCAGCTGTAGACTCAACACTTGAAGAAAGTGTCGACACCCAGAGCAATGTGTCGACACTCAGCTGAAGACTCAACACTTGAAGAAAGTGTCGACACAAGGAGCTGTGTCGACACTTAGTAAAGATCAGCAAAGTTCAACAAAAATATTCTAAGTACAAGTGTCGACACTAAGGTGATGTGTCGACACTCAGCCAAAGACTCGACAGAAGAAGAATGTGTCGACACAAGGAGCTGTGTCGACACTCAGTAAGTATCAACACTGAAGACATGTGTCGACACCAAGAAGCAGTGTCGACACTTAACAGATTCAACACATGAAGATGTGTCGACACAAAGGAGTTGTGTCGACACTTACAAGAAGTCAACAAAGTGCTGAAGAACAAAGTGTTGTGTCGACACTCAATATCAGTGTCGACACATGAAGAAGAAGCAGTGTCGAGATATAAAATCTACAACACAAGGAGTTGTGTCGACACCTTGTAGACTAGTGTTGACACTTAGACAACATGTGTCGACACTTGGTCTATAAGTGTCGACACTTAAAGACAGACAGTCTCGACACTTGTAGACAGTTACAGAATTTTCAAGAACTGACTGGATGACTTGACAGCTGCCATTCCAGCCGGTCTACTGCACCTGTCAGAGTTGTCAGAAATCATTTATGAACCGGACCAGCCGGTTACCATGAAGAAGGCCTATAAATAAGCTTATACTGTCTACAGAAGAAGTGGATCAAGTAGTTGTTGAAGTAATTCAAAGAAGATCTAGCTATCAAGTGAAGATCTAAGAAGTTGGAGAGAGAGAGCTCCATCCAAGAAATCAGCCGTTGGAACCAGGCTGAGAAGAAGGGTTCAGATTTATTCTGAATCTTAAGTAGCAGAGATCAAGAAGCTTTGAAGAAAGCCAAGTCAGATTGATTTCAGCTGAGTTCTTCCAAGAACTCATCATGAAACTCACAACTCTCCTCTCTTGTCTCTGAGTTGCTGAGTTAACATTATTGTATTCATTTTATCTTGTAGGATCCTTTGGATCTGAGTCTTGTAAGCCTGTAATTATAAAGGCTGAGTGTAGGAGATCTAAATCTCTGAGTGTAGGCCTTGGTGGCTGAGTGTAGGCCTTGGTGGCTGAGTGTAGGCCTTGGTGGCTGAGTGTAAGCTTTGTGAAGAAGCTGAGTTGTAGGGCCTTGGGCCTGAGGTGTAGGAACCTGTTTTGGGTTCTAAGATAGTGGAGGAGTTTGGCCGAATCTAGTACATTACTAGATAGGCGAAGGGGGGAAAGTGGAAGTACCCAAACCTTGGGGAACCACTATAAAACTGTGTGTCTACTGTATGCTGTGATTACTGTGTGATTTCTGTGTACAAATAGATATAACGCTGAGATAAAAACTGATTGCTGCCATAAAAAGTTAAAAAGATTCAAGTCACCTATTCACCCCCCCTCTAGGTGTTTAGGTACAATATCTTTCAGGGAACCCTCGCATCCCAAGTAAGAACTTACCCTTCTCGCTTTTCCTCCAATTCGCTTCTTTTACCCAAACCCATGCGAGCTCATCCTTGTTTACGATTCCTCGCTCTCTATGCAAGCATCCAATTTGATTCTGACACTGAGGACGCTCCCGCGTCTCCTCCCCTCTCGCCTCTTCCTCGTCCTGACGAGATCGAGGACTACTTGGGTGATCCCATGGATACCCTGGAGCTGAAGCGGAGGACGGCTAGGATATTCCGCAAATACACACATATAATCCGCGAGATGGAGCTGGAGAAGCAGGCCTCTGACCGGCGCATAGAATGGCTAGAAACAGAGTGCCACCGCCTTTCTGCCGAGATGGAAGCCGGCGACACAATGGATGGGACAGACCCCCAAGCCATCCTAAACGAGACAGAAGAACACCTCCGTTTCGTGCGCCGCAGCGTGGTTTCCACACGTGCTTTTCATCTTCCTGGCCGCCCTCCATTTGCAGGAGGTCAAGATGGCCGCTGGAAATGGGTCAGGAACTAAGCTGTCGCGGTCCCGTCTCGCCTTCTGCAGGCCCTCCTGTATTATTATTGCCAATTTAATTATGTCTAATTATTGCTCTGTTGTAAAAAAACTTCTCTGGACGGGATGCCCCCCCGCGGGATGTAATATTTCATCATTATGGTGTTGTGCCTGTGATGTCGTGCTAGGTTTTTTTATCATTACTGTGATTAGGTTCTTTCTCAATTAATTAGTTCGTAATGATGGCTTTGACTTCGAAAAAGTCAACGTGGCGTTTTCACCCCTTGGGTTCTAGAGAGAGAGAGAGAGAGAAAGAGAGAGAGACGAAGTGTCGGGCTGTCTCTTCATTTCCCGCCCCTTGATTTTCCCGCTCGATCCCCTCTCTCTTCACATGTTATAAATACCTCTTAGGTTCGGATATTCCCATACTTTTGTTACTATTTTTGGCTGTTTTTGCGGTCAGATCTTCCGCCTACCCCTATTCTTCTACACACATCTCGCGTCCCGCTCTCCTTATAAGTCGTTCTCTTCCCCTTTCTGCCTTCTCGCCTGCTATGGGAAAGAAGAAGGTGGAAGAAGGTGAGGGCCGCGGCCACTGCGGAAAGCGATTTGTGGATCACGATTTTCCTCTCGGCAGACTACCAGAGGAAGTATATACTCGCTTCGCCAGTGATTTCCTTACTGACGGATACTTGTCTCGCCCACCAAAAGTTGGCGAGTGAATCAATACGTTCTACCCCAACGAACTAGCCTTCCTCGTCTCGCACTTCGAGGCGGGGCTGCGACTTCCCCTTTGGCCGGAGGTCAAATTAGTCTTTAAGTACTTCGGGGTTGTTCCCGCCCAATTCAACCCCAATGCTATCTCTATGCTGGTTGCTGTCGCCTGCTACCTGCGGCGAGAGCGCATCGAATTCAGCTTGACCGCCTTTCGCAAGCTGTTCGTCTACCACGCGAAAGATGACGTCGTTTCCTACTTCACCGGCCAAGGCCTAAAGGTGTGCGAGACACCGAACAAAAATCATCACTGGCTGACTCACTTCGTCTTCATTCGCGGGGATTTGGGAGGCATCCCTCTCGCCCCGGTGTCTCCTGCTGAATGCTACTATGAAACCCCCAAGGTTGGGGGTGTCGAGAAGGATCTCTGCGACTTCTTCGCAGGGAAAAATTTTGACGTCAATTACCTCAGGCAAGACCTCGACTCGCTTCTAGCCATCTTCCCCAGCGAAGGTATACTCCCGTCCCCCCTTAGCATTGTAAATTTTTGTTTTCTGATGACTGTCAACCTGTCTAGGAGAGAGAACCATCCCTGTCCATCCTCCTTACCAGAGTAAGAGGGGTCTCGCCTTAGCGAGTATGGCGGCGGAGGCCGCGAAGGATACGCTGACCCCCACCCTAAAGAAAAGGCCCGTGGATGAGGTCACTTCTCGGAACAGCCTAAAGAAGAAAGTGAAGAAATCAGTGTCTTTTAAAAAGGAGAAAAAGTCTGCCAAAGAAAGAAAAGAGCCATCGGGATCCTTGTCCCCCATCTCTTTAGGGTCTCCCTCACCTCCCCAACTACCCGTCTCGCCTACCCGCGAGACGGTCTTGTCAGAGCCAGCTGCCACCACCAATGTTTAGCTTGCTGAGTTCCCTTCCGGCGAGGCTGGATCCTCCAGCCGCCCGGCTACCGCCTCGCTCCCCAATTTCAACATGGGGCCTGTGACGGATTGTGCTGCCGGCAAGCCGGTGCTCCTATGGGACAAGGACGCTAACCGCGTGTCGGTGTCCACTCTCCTTCCTTCCTGGAAAGAGCAGGACCCCCCCACCAGTCACGCCTTCTCCCTAGGGTTCGGGCTATATGGTGGCCTTGGCACTGATCCCGCGGACAATGAGGCGTCGCGAGATCTCATTCTGAAGAGTGCCCACTCTCAATTTCGCTCCCTGGAACTCGCACATCGGGTCTCGCGCCGCCTGGTCTTCAACAATAGGAAATGGAAGGAAGCGGAGGCCGGTCTCGCCGCAGAACGGGAGAAGTCCAATGACCTGGAGAAGCGGTTGGTCGTTGCCGACAACCTCCTCGCGCAGGGTCAGGGCGGTGTGGTAAGTTTTCTTACCGCCGCTTTGCTAGCCCTACACGCCGCTCACTATGGTCCTTCATTCATTAAATTTTCTTGCAGGATGCCGAGAATGCCGACCGGATGCGCCCACGTATTGAGGAGTTGGAGGGAGAGAACAAGAAATTAAAAGCTGAAAATATCCGCCTTCGGAACAGCGCGGCACCCCCGTCAGACCAATTTCCCGTTCCTTCTCGCTACTCTGTGGACGAGGTGGATGCCCTCTGCCGAGATTCCAATATCAAGACAACAGAGCTTGTTCTCAAAATGATGAAGGAGCTAGGGGTGGTGCGCAATGACGCCGAGACGGTTATTGCCCGCGACCTGGTCCCCCGAATATTCGGCGAGACGGATGACAACTCATCTTCCGGCAGCGAGGAGTAGGGGAACACCAGCGCCAGTGACTTCTCTCTCCCCCTCTTTTCCTTTTTATCTTTTCTGGTACTTGTAATCTTGATAGAAACTTCCTCGGAAATAGCGAGGTGCTCTCTTTCGTGATGATCAAATGGAATATTATTATTAACTTTTTACATGTTACTATTGTACTTTTACCTTCCCCTGTTTCGCTTAATAGCTAGCCCAAAAATGCTAGACCTTGGGCCCCTCTTCGCCTTTACCACCCGCGAGATCTTCTGTCCCTTAGTGCTCATCTTGCCGTAAGATAAACATGCTCTAAAGACCCTGGAGACCAGCCGCCCCACTTGACAGGCCCCACCTTTTGACTCCCGGCTTGCGCCTTGAACAAGGAAGACCTATTCGCTATAGGCAAGACCCCCCGTACTGAGTGTCAGCCATAGATCTTCCTTCCTGGCGTAATCCCCAATCCTTCCTTTTGCTAGGGATTTTTCACCAATCCCTTGATAAATATGGACATTTCTCCCCGTGATCTCTCGCCAGTGGACTTGCCCTCGAGTGGTCTTACTGCCCTGCCGTCTAGATGAGAGCCTGGTCAGTGGGTCTGCTCGGGGTCTCCTCTCCAAATCATCTCCAACCACCGAGTGTGCCTATAACCCTGCCAGCTAGATGATAGCCTGGTCAGCGGGTCTGCTCGGGGTCTCCTCTCCAAATCATCTCCAACCACCGAGTGAGTCTACAACCCTGCCAACTAGATGAGAGACTGGTCAGCGGGTCTGCTCGGGGTCTCCTCTCCAACTCATCTCCAACCACTGAGTGAGCCTACAACCCTGCCAGCTAGATGAGAGCCTGGTCAGCGGGTCTGCTCGGGGTCTCCTATCCAAATCATCTCCAACCACCGAGTGAGCCTACAACCCTGCCAGCTAGATGATAGCCTGGTCAGCGGGTCTGCTCGGGGTGTCCTCTCCAAATCATCTCCAACCACCGAGAGGGCCTACGGCCCTGCCAGCTAGATGAGAGCCTGGTCAGTGGGTCTGCTCGGGGTCTCCTCTCCAAATCATCTCCAACCACCGAGTGAGCCTACGACCCTGCCAGCTAGATGAGAGCCTGGTCAGCAGGTCTGCTCGGGGTCTCCTCTCCAAATCATCTCCAACCACCGAGTGAGCCTACAGCCCTGCCAGCTAGATGAGAGCCTGGTCAGTGGGTCTGCTCGGGGTCTTTCCTCCAAATCACTTCCGACCACCGAGTGAGCCTACAGCCCTGCCAGCTAGATGAGAGCCTGGTCAGCGGGTCTGTTCGGGGTCTCCTCTCCAAATCATCTCCAACCACCGAGTGAGCCTACAGCCCTGCCAGCTAGATGAGAGCCTGGTCAGCGGGTCTGCTCGGGGTCTCCTCTCCAAATCATCTCCAACCACCGAGTGAGCCTACAACCCTGCAAGCTAGATGAGAGCCTGGTCAGCGGGTCTGCTCGGGGTCTCCTCTCCAAATCATCTCCAAGCACCGAGTGAGCCTACAGTCCCGCCAGCTAGATGAGAGCTTGGTCAACGGGTCTGCTTGGGGTCTCCTCTCCAAATCATCTCCGACCACCGAGTGAGCCTACAACCCTGCCAGCTAGATGAGAGCCTGGTCAGCGGGTCTGCTCGGGGTCTCCTCTCCAACTCATCTCCAACCACCGAGTGAGCCTACAACCCTGCCAGCTAGATGAGAGCCTGGTCAGCGGGTCTGCTCAGCGTCTCCTCTCCAACTCCTCTCACCCTTGGTGCCATAAAAAAGGTCACCCACACTCCCATCACATCAAAAGAGCACATCATAATTGCAAAAAATGTAATGAGCGCAAAAAGTGCTACGGGTAAAATCTCTTTAAATCATTACCACTTCGAGCGCGACCGAGGGATACCCCGTCCACATCCTGGAGGTGGTACCATCCTGACTTCAAGACCTCTTTTACTACAAAAGGACCGTCCCAATTGGGATTGAGCTTCCCTACGGAGGCTCCTTTACCTGCTGCGTCTACCTTTTTTAGGACCAAATCTCCCTTCTCGAACTGCCTGACCCTTATATGCTTGTCGAAGTACCTTGCCATCTAGCGCTTGACCTCCTCCTGCCGGACCATTGCCAAATACCCGAGCTCCTCCACGAGATCCAAAGAGAGTCTCTGCTATTCCTCGTTCTCCGCTCTCCATCCTTCGCCTCCTTCCCTTGCCACTGTTACTCTTGGTGATGTGACTTCAAACTCGATAGGTATGACAGCCTCTGAGCCATGAGAGAGCTTAAACGGGGTCTCTCCCGTGGCGGTGTTTGGTGTGGTTCTCAAGGCCCATAGGACTGAAGGTAGCTGCTCCACCCAGCTCCCCCTCAAATTCTCCACTTTCTTCTTTAACAGATTGACAATGACCTTATTGGCCGCTTCCACTTGCCCATTACTTCGCGGATCATGAACAGAGGCAAAACAAAGATCTATTCCCAAATGGATGCAGAAGTCAACGAACTCCCTACTTGCAAACTGTGGTCCATTATCTGTTACAATGGCTAGAGGTAACCCATGCCGGCAGATGATCTCCCCCTATACAAAATTCTTGACCACCTGCGATGTTACCTTAGCCAGTGCCTTCACCTTCAGCCATTTTGAAAAGTAGTCCACCATGACTAGCAGGAATTTCCTCTGGCCACTCGCTTGGGGAAAAGGGCCCACCAGATCTAGCCCCCATATAACAAAAGGCCAGGGAGCTGTGATTGTCCGCAACCTCTGGGCCGGAAGGAGCTGGAGGGGGTGAACTCCTGGCATTTTCTACACCTTTTCACGAATTCCTCCGCATCTTTCCTGAGGGTAGGCTAGAAGTACCCCTGTCTCAGCACCCTCCCTTCTAATGTCCGGCTCCCAGAGTGACTCCCGCATTCTCCCGAGTGAATCTCTTGCAGTACCTTTGGAACCTCTTCTTCTGACACACATCGGGCCAGCAAACCCGACAGCGTCTTGCGATATAAAACCCCATCTTTCAGCAGGTAGTACGCCAATTTGTATCTGGTATGCTTCTTGTCGAGTTCTTTCGTGGGTAACTGCCCTGACGCCAAAAAGGTGATGAAGGGGTCGATCCAAGACCTCTGCTGACATATCTCCATGAGCTCTCCTTCTTTTATAGATGGCCTGAAGAGCTCCGTCATTGTTCCCCCGGCTCGAGGGCCATACTTGGCGAGTTGGTCAGCCTGGGTGCTCTCCCCCTTGGGAAGTGCTGAATTAAAAAGCTTCGGAACTGTCCGATGATGCCCTTGACCTTTCCTAGATACAACTGGAGGGTAGGATCCCTTGTCTCGAACTCCCCTTTGATCTGGCCTGCCACCACCATGGAGTCAGTCGAGGCCTCGATGTCCTGTATGCCCAACTCCCGGGCTAACCTGAGTCCCACGATGATCGCCTCATATTCCGCTTGGTTGTTGGTGATCGTGAAATGAATCTTTAAGGCCTGTTCAATCCTGGTCCCCTCCGGACTTATAAAGACCATTCCCCCTCTGAAGGAACTTCTTCCCGACGCCCCATCTACCAACATCTTCCAGGCTGCTCGAGGGGACACTTCCATCTCCTGGACCTCAACTACGTAGTACACCAGGAAATCGGCCACCTCCTGTGTCTTAATGGCGAGCCGAGGAATGAAAGCGAGGTCGAATTCACTGAGTTCTATTGACCAATTGGCCAGCCTCCCAGAATGTTCTACCCCCTCCAAGATGCGACGGAGGGGGTGATCCGTTACCAGCTGAATAGAATGAGCCTGAAAATACGGTCTGAGCTTTTGGGCCGAGATGATGAGGGAAAATGGTAACTTTTCAAGGATGGGATACCCGAGCTCCGCTTTATTTAAGACCCTACTCACGTAGTAGATCAAAAATTGCTTCTTCCCCTCTTCTCGCACAAGAACTAAGCTTACATCCCCAGTCCCTACCCCTAAGTACAAAAACAAGTCCTCTCCTTCCCTTGGTCCATGGAGTAAAGGCGTCTGGGTGAGCTTTTGCTTTAGAGCCTGGAAAGCCTTCTCACATTCTGGGGTCCATTCAAACTTCTTGGCACCCCGCAGTGTCCGAAAGAAAGGCGAGCATCTCTCTCCGGCTCGGGAAAGAAACCTGCTAAGCCCGGCCAACTTGTCGGTGAGACGTTGAACCTCCTTAGCATTTCCAGGGGACTCCAACTCTAGGATTGATTTCACTTTCTCAGGGTTGGGCTCCACTCCTGATGGAGTGAGAAGATGTCCGAGGAACTTTCCCCTATTGGCTCTGAAAACACACTTCAGGGGGTTGAGTCTCATTTTATATTTCCTCAGGGTTTCAAAGGTCTCCTCAAGATCTAGGATATGAGCTTCGAGGTCCTTGCTTTTGACCATCAAGTCATCCACGTATACCTCGAGGTTCCTCCCTCTCTGTTTTCGGAAGATCCGATCCATCATTCTTTGGTAGGTTGCTCCCGCATTTTTCAACCCGAAAGGCATCATATTAAAACAGAAGCACCCATCCTCTGTGATGAAGGTGACGTCCTTAACGTCCGGAGGGTGCATGCGTATTTGGTGATATCCGGAAAACGCATCCAAGAAACTCATAAAGGAAAAACCGACGGCTGAGTCAACTAGCGCGTCGATTCGGGGCAGCGGGCAACAATCCTTAGGGCATGCTTTATTTAAAATAGAGAAATCCACACACATTCTCCATCTACCCTCCCCCTTTTTAACCATTACAACATTACTTACCCATCCAGGATACTTACAGGCGGACACAAACCCCGCCTTAAGTAACTTCTCTACCTCCTCTCTAATAGGCCCGACCATCTTGGAGGCGATGACCCTCTTCTTCTGCTGTATGGGACGAGTGTTGGGATCAAGATTGAGGCGACAAGAGACGTCCGCATTGACCCCGGGCATGTCTGCGGAGCTCCACGCGAAGTCGTCAATATGTTTTTTCATGCAGGCCTTGATCTTCTCTCGGTCTTCCGGGCTGAGTTCGCCGCTGATCTTTACCTTCTCCTTTCTCCATTCCTTGGTGCAGATCTCTACCTCGAGTACCTCCACGTCTGCCTTCAGCCTTGATGGCTCTTCCTCTCCTTCCTGCTCTTCCAGCGCGTCCTGTTCCCAGACTTCGTCTTCCACGATAGCCATCACCATTTATTCCCCAAGCTTTTCCATCTCCCAGTTGCTTGCGCCCTCTCCTTCCTGCAGTGAGGCTCTTCTTTTTTCGAGCCGGACCCCCCTCCTGGGCGACCCTCCTGCTTCCTCCATATTCCTCTTATCTTTCCTCCCTTCTTCTTCTTTTGGCACCCTTCCTCTTCCGCCTCCATCTCTCCTTCCTCATTTCCAGCCATTTCTAGCTTCCCCGCAATGCCTCCAACCATCACTACTTCTCCTTCCCCCCCACATCTTCCTCCTCTCTTTCTTCTACTATCCCCCTCTATCCGCGCTTCTCTCCCGCCATTTCTGGCTCCCCCGCAATGCCTCCAACCATTACCACTTCTCCCTTTCCTCCAGCATCTTCTTCCTCCCTTTCTTCTACTTCGCCCCCAGTTCCTGTTGCAATTACTCCATCCTCTTCTCCATCTCTTAAGCATCTCCCTGCTAGGAGACGGTGTTCACTGCTGTTACGTAGCATTCCATTGCAGCCTTTGGATCCCCCCGCACCCTGATTTGGGTACCTCCTGAGTTCAGTTTCAAGCACTGGTGAAACGATGAGGGAACGCATCTGAAAGCGCTGATCAAGGGGCGCCCAAAAATGGCGTTGTAACTACTGGGGGCGTCCACTATGACGAAGCGGCAATTTCAGGATAGCCCTCCCAGGGTTACTTGGAGTCCCACTCCCCCCTCGACTTCTTTCCTCTCTCCTGAGAACCCAAACAATGGTCTATCAGCCGCCAGCACCCTCCGGGCCTCCACCCTCATCTCATTGAATGTTTTTTTGAAAATCACGTTCACTGAGCTCCCATTGTCTACGAGGATCCGCGACACCGTAAAGTTTTCGATGGTGGTTCGTATCACCAGCGCGTCACAGAAAGGGTCTTCATGATCTGGCATGTCCTTCCTTGAAAAGGTGATATTTTAATCCGGGGTAGGGGATTGCGACGTCGAGGCTACGCTTTGACGATATATAGTATGAAGGCTTGCCTTTCGGGCCGCCTCTATCCCCACTCCTCCATGGATTACTCCAATTCCTCCGCGATCTCCTACATCCGTTCGATCTACACATCAATCCTCCTATCCTGTACCTGTCACTTCCTCTATCCGCACCGGTCTCTGTTGCTCTCCTGCTCCTCTAGTTCTTCTCATTTCCAAGAAATTCGGGCAGATAGCCGTTGCGTGACCTTCCACTTCGTGGAAGTCGCAATAGGGCAACACCACCTCCCCCCTTGCCTTCCTTCCTGAGGGTTTCTCCTTCTCCCAGCTCCTGCTCCTCTTCCTCTCTCTCGGGCTCTACCTCTGCCTCGGCCGATAGCCATAGTCTTCTGCGGGGGTGGGGTGGGGGGTGGGGGGGGGGGGGGGGGGGGGGTGAGGGCAGGGGTGGTCTATGACCATACCCCCACCCTTGCTGGTGAAGTCTTCCCGGTCCTCCTTGTTGGTTCCTCCCCCCGTGGGGAAATCCTCTACCTTGTCCGGGGGCTGGGCCCCCCTATTGCCTCCATCCCAGCTCTTGATATGTTGATGCCCTCGGCTCTTCTCTTCTCCTTGCTTCTTGCTGTCTCCCCCTGGACTCCCTCGACTCCACCTCTGTAAGCCTTGCCAACTTTTTTGCAAAAGCGGGATTTGCCGCCTCCATCGCTATTTCCTTCGCCGCCTTCTCCATCAAGCCTTCAAAAGACAACGGCGCCTTCTGGGTGAGGCTCATTTTGAAGAAGCCTTCCCGTAGTCCCACGGTAAAGGCCATCTGGAGGGCAAACCCCTGCACCTCCTATATATCCAAGATCTCCTCTTGGAACCTATCCACGTACTGAGCTAGTGATTCATCTGCTTTCTGCTTAATCAAAAAGATTGACTCCGGGTTCCTCTTTCTCTTCTTAGAAGTGGAGAACCGTAACTGGAAACTCCTGCTTAGGTCCTCGAAGCAGTATATCGAGCCTGTCGGGAGCTGATGAAACCAGTCTCTAGCTTTGTCCTTCAGAGTAATGATGAAAAGACGACATTTAAACGCATTCATCATAGGCCTGATCGAAACCGCGTCCTCGAACCATTGCAAGTGATGAAGGGGATCGTCTTTCACCACATAGTAGTTCATTTCGGGTTCCCAGAACCCTTCCGGGATGGGAGCTGATAGGATCAGCTCACAAAAAGGCGACCCTCTCGCCACCGGTCTCGCCGTCCCTACTCGCGCAATGACCTCTCCTGGCGAGATGGTACTTCACCGGGCTTGGGAACAGCTCCCTTCATACCATGTCCCTCCCGCTTCCTTCCGCCATCACCTCCTTCCCAGGTCTCCTCCCCGGGGCATCCTCTCCCACTCGCGCCGTGACGAGCTCTTCTTGCGGCATGAGAGCAGGAACTTGAGGCAGCGGGGTTGAACAATCTCCCTGTCGCGAGATCCCTTGCAGCAAGTCCATGATCCCCTTGATTGAGGCCATAAACTCCACTCTTCTAACAAATCCTCCCGGGTTATACGACCCCTCTCCTTCTCCTTCCCCGTGATCTCCCGCCATGTTGTTGCTCAAGGTTCTTCTCTGAGGGCTGCACTCCACGCTCACCGCACCAAAAATGTTGGAACCAGCTTTCTAGTTCCTCCGAAAGTTCGAAACAGGATGCAGCCCACACGTACTCTTCCTGAGCTACCCTCCTGACGAGAGTCAGAGACCTGAAAACAGTCTGAGGGCTCTCAGCTCGGAGGTCCCACCTATTTCCCGGAAGAACTAAAGATCTTCCCCTCCCTAGCTAATGCTGAGCTAGGTGCCTGTGAGGTTGACAGTAGAGAGGTTCAACAACCATCTCAGGCACCTTATCGGTCTATTTATAGGCCTCTGAATCTGATCTGCAAATATCACTTATGAACTAACCTGAAAGGACCAAAACACCCTGGGCTGGGTCTGCCAACAGCCAAACTCCGCTGTTCTGGAGGGCTATACGCAGACCTCCAGGGGTAGAAGTATAAAATTACCTGGGGTAAGAAGATAAAATCCCCCTTGGGGGTAAAAAGGGGTAAAGACATCTGTTCTCCCATGCGGCGAGTGGGGAAGGTACTGAAGGGCGAGACGACCGCCCTGTCTGTCTCGCCGGCCTCTCGCCCTGTTGGTTATCTCGCCTCCTAGAATGATCCCTCCCCCTAGGAGGTCTCACCTACTTCAGAGAATCCCCCATCCCGCCTCCTGCAGGTGGGCTCCTATCATCTCGCCAGCCTCCCCTTCTCGCTCGTTGGACCACCTCTCGCGAGCCCAAGGTTGTAAATTAAGGGAGGAGGCCATATGGCTCCTTCACTTCAGCCATGGCTTGCTGGTAGACCTCCCTTGGAGTTATTAGGAGGAGGTGAGAGGCTGAGGTCCACTTGGCATGAAGGGTGATACAACCAAAGCTCCAAACCGAGCTTGCCTTGGTTGTATCTCCCCATATATCCCCTCCCAGCCAGAGATATTGGTTCCATTAGCTTCAGAGGGCAAAGGAGAGTAGAAATCGATAGCTGGAGTGAAGGAAACGATGCAGGAACCATGAATCTAAGAGGTGCTGCCGGAGCAAGGTCAGGAATGGCCACCCGCCTCCATCCTTGGTGCCAGCCACCAACACAGGTTCGTTTCACCGTCCCTCTACCCGTACTAGAATCCTAGATAAACTAAGGGAGATATCGGGCTCAATTGAGCCCGATGCCATGGGAGAAATGGGAGATTTTTCAAGCTTTTTCTTATCGCTCGGGATCGCCGTCGCCGTCGTCTCCCGCCGCCTCATCACCGGCAAAGGATAGCCACCACCACCGTGAAGGTCATGGCACCGTTGGCCGGGGGTGGCGCCGCCTCAGGTGGCCGGAAATGGACCCGAAATATGCCCCAGGTCGGCTCGATCTCCGCCGTTGAACGCTTGGAGAAGATAAACGGATGCCGTCCAATATCGCTTTAAGATTCGTGCTGTGCATTTTATTTAAAGTCAATTTAATTTCTGTTATTATTTAGTGAAATGAAATTACATTTCTGTCACATTAATTCAGTGATTTTGCATGTCAAATATAGGGCTCTTAGAACTATTTCCAGAGGATGACATGAACATGCAAAATGTAGCCCTTTGTGTTAACGTTAATTTTCCACCCTTAAATTGAGATTTGGTCCAGTGGTCTGACCGGTTGGACAATTTTACTAGGGTTGGTCCTTAGCTAGGGCAGAAATTCAAAATGATGCCCAAGTTAAACCATTCATCCAAATGGCCCAAAATTTTGGGTGCATGCATGTTTAGGTCTTTGTTAACCCCTGTACAAAAATGAGAATTTTTGGGGAAACGTTTTCTATAGTTGTTACTAAAATACCCAAAATGAAATAAATGAAATATTTGGAGTTGTAGGACTCCAAATGACCCCAAATTTTGGTAGCATGTCCTTAGGGACATTATAAGTGTATGTTCTAAATTTCAGCCAATTTGGACTAGTGCATATTTGGTAAACTCACTTGCATGTGTTGGCCTGTTATAGGCTTGGTGTGCATTTAGCCTAAAATGAAAAAAAGTGTATTCAGCCAACTTGGAACATTAAAAAATCATGATTTTCATTATAGAGATACATGAGGGTGTAATACACCTCTCATAGCAATGGTGGGATTTTTGGGAACAAAAATCCCATTATTTTGAATTTCTGAAAATTTGGTCCTTTTAAGGAAATAAATTTAAAATAGGTTTACCCTTATCGTAAAATGTTCAATTTCTATTGAGGACTAAAGAGTGACATAATAAACACTAGAAATAAATTATATCTCTATTGGATGAAGTTTAGGTAGTTTAAGGAGCAAAATGACCATTTTACCCTTATGGAATTTGTGTAGAAATGATGGGTATATTTCCTTTGAAAAATCTGAGAAAATTCATATTGCTGTAATTATATGTTTTATACATTGGACAACTATTTCAGAATTTTGGGGTGCCAAATAATGTACTTAGGCCCCATAATGACATTTTGGTAAATAACTCAAATTGATCATTGATAGACCATTTCAACCTAGATGTAAATGGAAATCTAGACATATCATTATTTCATTATTATCAAGGCTCTGTAATTTAATTAGAAGTTTTGAGATAATATTTTATGTACTTCATTTATTCATTTGGAAAATGCTAGATTTGTGGATATAGTATTAAATAGGAATTAATTATAAATCTGAATTGAAAAAGCATGAAATTTTGGTAGGCCCCATTAATTGTCATATTATATACCTGGAAGAATCCCTAGGACAGTAGGTTTAATATTGACAATACTTCATGTGCAAAACGACTAGGGATTACATTTAAAGAAATTAATTTAATGGTGTAAGTAATTTAGAAAATTATAGAATTTATCCTGTTCATCATATAGGTCCATACCATCATAGGATAAATAATTTGAGGCATATGGCCAGAGGAATTATAAGGTCACATTTGTGGGTGGTATCGGGACATGGGTAAGGGTCTAGCACCGATGTTCGTACTAGTAGGGCTACCAGGGGAGGAATCTGAATAACTAGTAAAGTGAGGATCTTAGTGGAGGAATTAACCCTGGTTGGTCTCCTAGAGGATTCCTTAACCATGTGTGGAAGAGTGCAAGTCCCGTGGCAGCCACAATAATGGGGACCGGCGGAAGACCGCCGCGCTCCTAATAACACCTTAAGTCGTTAGGGTCGTTGTAAAGTAATACAAGAGTTGGGGTATAAATCATGGGTAGACACCAATAAAAGTAATTATCCTTGAGAAAAGGAACTTTGGGCGTAATCCCATCGTAGTTCCTAGTGCCCCTGAGAGCCCTTCACCGGGTATACCCTGAGCAGTCCTGGGATTAACCTTAAATCACTAAGTATGATAACTCGTAGACAAGAGTAGTCTAATAGGTTAAGATATTGTGGTTCATTCTCACCCGTGATGGGTTGGAGGGAGACTTGTGTAATATGCTCACCCGTGATGGGTCGGAGGGATTCAGGATGGTTTGTTCCTGCGAGCTGAAGGCTCGAGATGAAATACTTGCATGTGCATAAATTTAGTGGTGGGTCATGCGGTACTGGGCCGATCATCACACCGACGGCAGTATGGTGAACCAGGCGGGTGTGAGGGTTTGACGGGCCATTGGGTTGTTTTACACTACGGTCTGGAGGACGATCCCCGATGACGCACACCCGACCCAACAAGACTGACGGTTGTCAGCACAGTATGTACACAGAGACTCTAGAGTGCACCTTGGGCGTGTATAGAGGCGTATGAGAGAGGTCTATGCTTAGTAGTGTGCATACCCATCTAGAAAGTGGAGATGCCCGCTCCGCTGCTGCCGTAGCCACAGCGGTGGTACCTGAGAGTGATGCTAGCTCTCAAAAAGTGGGAACTAAAGGTCTGGGATCTCAGAGTCATGTGCGTGTGTTGCACTTGCATGTTTCATAATTCATAATATATCATCCATTTGCATTAGGACATACGTTTCATAGATCCTTATCATATAAATTAGTATGGGCTCTTTTATATGTTAAGTTATTTTGGAAATCCTAACTTATATATTTGTATGGGCATCTATATAAGTTAGGGTACTCTATGATGGTAGATAGCTTTACCTTTCAGCTTTACTTTACTTTTCTGCTCTTACTTTCAATTCTTTCCTTTACTAGTACCGCACTTTACTTACTTGTACTATATACTTAGAACTGCTAGAGTAGAATAATAGTATCTATTGCAACTGCTAGTTAGCTCTTATCACCTGCTTCCACTTTTGCTAACCCTTGTTGTCCTCCGCTTCGTCCTTCCGCTCGGTGCCTAGGAGCTGCGGGGCGAGGTGCGAAGGAAATGACTTGGTCTTTTTGACTAATGGTCGGTGACCATACTATTTTAGGAGCTCGTGGAGATGGAGCACCAGCACGACGAGGAGGCAGGACTTGAGGAGAAGATACCGCTACCGCATACTACTACTACTACTACTACTACTACTGCGCGTCCTCAGGTGGGACGAGTTTTGATGTATTAGATTAGCTTCCACTTTGATTTGAGAGAGAGATTTGATATGATGTACTGGGCATAAGCCATTATTACTCTTTCATTTTATGCTCACTGTGGACTATGTTTATGTACTCTTCATTTATATATATGACATGTACTCTGTGACTTGTGGACTAGTGGATTTGATATACTGCTATACTTCTATTTCTCATATTGGCCTACATGTTATATGATCGTATTAGCCGGCAGAATCAGCGTGTTGCGGTGTCGACTAACCCGTGCGGTAGTGCCACCGTAAGACGACGGTTCTGGGCATAAGACCAGGAGCCTCCTTGGTAAGGGGGAGGGGTCTTATAAACTTGGTATCACTTGACCAAACGATCATATGAGAAAGAAGTCCACAACACTGGACCACCCTACGCGAGCATTAGTTTGCGGACAAACTATGCAGTGGAAGCAGTGGTGTGCCCATGTGTAAAAAGTCACATAAAATAGTACATTAAGTACAATGAGGTAGGCCAGTTCTGTTTTAACCTTACCTTTATGCAACCTCCACAGGTCGCCGTGCCGCAAAACATGGTTCCTCCCCCTCCAGCTGCCACTCCATTTCTACAGACGGAGATGGGTCAGACTTTGACGGCGATTCTGGATGCCTTCAAAGCCCAGCAAGTCCCGGCCCCGCAGCCAAATCCAGGGTCAATCTGGCTAAGTGCCTTCAAGAGCCTGTCCCCACCGATGTACCATGGGACAGAGGATGCGGTAAAGACGAAGGAATGGCTGGAGGCAATACACGAGATTTTAGCAGACATCAGCTGCCCGGTCAGCCAGACAGTACCTCTAGCCACCTCTGCACTAGAGGCTCATGCGAAGAGATGGTGGAAGTCAGTATGAGAGTCTACATATGCTGATTGGGAGCTGTCAGATATTTCTTGGGAGGAGTTCGAAGATGTATTTTTGGATCACTTCGTATCTACTACGGACAGAGATGCTTTGGAGGAGGGGTTTCTGAACCTCCGGCAGGGGAGCAGATCAGTGATTCAGTACCAAAGGGAGTTCTCCCACCTTGCCAGGTTCACGGGGATACAGGATACTGATGATAAAAGGTATGCTAAGAGGTTCTACCAGGGCCTCAGGGATGATTTGAGGCAGGCTTTGTTGTTCATTTCTCACGGCACGTCTACCCTGATTATCGAGATGGCGAAGAAGCTGGAGGCTGACCAGCTGATGGTGCAAGGAAGAGGTAAGAGACTATATGATGGGTCGACATCAGGAGAGAGCAGCAGGGGCTCTCAAAGAGGCAGGACTATTGGGTACAAGAGGGGTGGGGGACGTCGTCGTCCCAACTTCAGGCAGGAACAGGGACCTCCTCCAGTATTAGCTTCCCCACCTCTACAAGTGTATGCTCTGAGGACATAGGATGACCATGGACATCGACCAGTAGTTTGTTACGGATGCCGCCAGCCCGGGCACATTAGATCGAAGTGTCCGCATCGATTCCATCCACCTCCTCCTCCTCCACCTCCAGTGGCCCCAGTACAACATGGTTGAGGCCGAGGCCGAGGACGGGGTTGAGGCCAAGGCCAGGGATATCACGGCAGAGGACGCAATCAGGAGCAGATGTACGCTTTGGACCTCACGGAGTAGAGGAACCCTAAGGAGGTGATTACAGGTACTTAAATTATTTTAATTTAGAAATTTCAACCTTTATAGTGCCTTGAAAAACCATTGAAATAACATCCATTATACCTCAAATAAATCTCAAGCATAGTTATGATCAGCGGCAAGCGCTCACATACCCTCTTCGACACGGGTACTTCCCACTCATTCGTGTCGGACACTTTCATTGAAGGACTAGAGGGTGTGGAGAGATTCTCTGGCACAGAGATGTGGGTGCATTTTCTTGATGGCTCGGAGCTACGGACTAAGGATAGCTACAACATGGAGGCCGAGATAGGAGACAAGACATTCGAAGCTTCGACGGCGATCTTGAGATTGCCGGACTTTGATTTGATATTGGGCATGACCTGACTTCATTGGAACTATGCCCAGATCGACTGCCCCTCTAAGAGAATCACGCTCAGGCATGGAGACTCCTACGTTACTATTGAAGGTATCCGACCTATCCCCTATTTATCATTATCTTCTGTATAGGCTGTTAAGGCCTATGAGTAAGGGGAAGAGGTGTACCTCATCTGCTTCGAGATGGTGGCAGTGGAGAGTTCCATAGCTGATATCCTGGTGGTTCGGGATTTATTTGATGTATTCCCAGAGAAATTGCCCGGACTACCACCAGCTTGGGACTTGGATTTCAGGATTCAGTTGGTGCCGGGGGCGAGACCAGTGTCCCGTGCACCTTACAGGATGGCTCCCAGAGAATTAGCAGAGTTCAGGACTCAGCTTCAGGAGCTTGTGGACTCAGGGTTTGTGCGGCCGAGTTCGTCGCCGTGGGGAGCACCAGTTCTCTTTGTGAAGAAGAAAGATGGATCAGTGCGGCTATGCATAGATTACAGGGAGCTGAACCGGTTGACGGTACGGAATACCTATCCACTGCCTCAGATAGACGAGTTATTTGACCAGCTTCAGGGGGCCTTCTGGTTTTCTAAGCTGGATTTGAGATCCGGTTACTATCAGCTACGCATCTGAGAGGAAGACATCCTGAAGACGGCTTTCAGCTCACGTTATGGGTTATACGAGTTCACGGTGATGCCTTTTGGGCTCACTAATGCCCCTGCTGCATTCATGAGTCTAATGAACCATGTATTCAAGCCCTTCTTGGACCGCTTCGTGATTGTGTTCATCGACAAAATTTTGATCTATTCCCGGACTCAGGAGGAGCATACATAGCATTTGACATAGGTCTTGCGGAGGCTGAGGGAGTCCCAGATGTATGCAAAGTTTTCAAAGTGCCAGTTTTGGCTACAGGAGGTGGCCTTCTTGGGGCACACGATTAGTGGAGCTGGATTGACGGTGGATCCAGCCAAGATAGAGACAGTGAGGGATTGGCCACGACCAAAGACAACATCCGACATTCGCAGTTTTTTGGGACTAGCAGGTTATTATCGTAAGTTCGTGGAGGGGTTCTCGAGGATAGCACTCCCCCTCATGACCTTGACGAGGAAGGATGCAGAGTTTATATGGACAGAGCAGTGCGAGACGGTATTTCAAGAGTTGAAGGACCGACTTACCTCATCCCCTATCCTTGCACTCCCATTGGGAGTGATGGATTTCTGATTTACACGGATGCCTCATACGAAGGGATGAGTGCTGTACTGATGCATCACAGACATGTTATCGCTTATGCTTCGAGATAGTTGAAGAAGCACGATCATAACTATCCGGTACACGATTTGGAGCTCGGGGCTGTTGTATTTGCACTAAAGATATGGTGGCATTATCTGTATGTGATTCATTGTGATATTTTCTCAAATCACAAGAATCTCAAGTACATCGATATGCAAAAGGATCTAAACCTGCGACAGAGGCGATGACTAGAGTTCCTCTGCGACTATGATTACCAGATTCACTACCACCCAGGGAAGGCAAACACAGTAGCAGATGCATTGAGCAGGAGGGCCGACACCCCTGGACTGGAGCCACGGATGATGGCTATGGAGTTGATACGGATGATGGACGACATGCACATTACTATGGTTTCTGAGGCCGAACTTGTTGGATCCCTAGTTGATTTGGGCTAGGTTCACTAGCTTAGGATATGACCCAACCTGTATAGCCAAGGTCAATTTTGTATCTTAGAGTCTAGGTCAAGTCCTTAGGTTCAACTTCAGATGGACCAGCTTTCAACAAGAACATCAGAGACTCCAGACTTAGAAGTTTTCAAGACCAAGTAAAATGAGTTCGACGTTCGTTGAACTCAGCTCAACGAAAGGTGTTCGACGCTCGATGATCTTAAGATAATTCTTAGTGCCGAGCTCGACGATCCTTGTTCTCTATTCGACGAAGACTGAGATACTTCAACAGCTAAAGTTAGGAGAACTTCAGAATTTTTCTAAGTCCAACTTCAAGCTTTGGTCGACGAACTAGATTCTGAGCTCGACGAACTTGGACCTCAAGTTCTCAACTTCTCAGGTTGACAAATTCAGTACTTTGCTTAACGATTTGATTCCTTCTCAGTCAGAGACTTCTCAGATTCCAAGTCCACAATCATTCTCAGCTCGACGAATTTGGATCTCAGCTCGACGAATGAAGATTGTCAGTTCGACGTATGTTAAAGAAGTATTGACAAGATTCACTGGAAGACTAATTGCTATTATCTGGTCGACGAACTCATTCAAGCTCAGCTCGACGAACTCAAGCTCAGCTCGAGGAACTCATCAAGCTCAGCTCGACGAACTCAAGCTCAGCTCGCCGAACTCAAACTCAGCTCGACGATTGTTGTTCTTCGTTCGACGATTGTAGACTAGGTCTTCTCTAGTTTCCCGTCCCGTTTCTTGGCGATGATTCCGGAGTAATCAATACCAGATCTTCTCAGAATGTTACCGTTAGAACGCGTATTGATCTTGGATTATTACATGCCGTTTTTCCATGGGACAGTTAGGGAAATCATTGATTGGCGCTTCTTTCCAAGGCCGACTGCAATTACTGCTCAACATTCAAATTTCGAATGTTCCTCCATCAGCAAAATGAGATAGAAAAGAAAAGGATTAATCAGTAAGAGATACTACCAGCAATACAAACAATCAGACAGACACAGACAGTCATTGCACAGAAGAACAGTTGATATAAAATTATTAAGCGGAGAAAGGGTTATGCGTGGAGAAGACAAAGTTAAGAGAGGAGAAGGTGGAAGTGTAGTTGTGAGATGTTCTCCGATTCTATATTCGATGAAGGCAAGTATACCTTGTCACATATAGTATAGGATATTAAGTTCAATATCAAGGTCGTATTACCCGGGGCGAATGGAGTACTTCTACTTCAAGGAGTTACTATTATCTTATCAATTAAAAGTTGTTTTGGGGGTTGCTTACTAAATTAGAGAAATGAGAATGCTTGCTTGCAATTTTGAGAGAAGCTAAATGATGATTAAGCGATAGTACTCGATCGAGAATCACCTCGACTTAAGTTGATCAAAAGATGCAATAAATAAACTTTTTTTCAATTAAAAAGGCAAAAGACCTTGACCACGGAGGTGCTAAAAGCAAGAACATGCTTCTCTCGAAGTCATGCCCATCTGAGTTTAGGATGGTCTGACCGAACTTTCGTCCGAATCGGAGGCCTAAAACCCGCTTTATGCTGCGAACCCCTCTATTGGATTTTACTCCAATCCGGGAGAATTGAACGTCTGCCTCTCTCGAGGAGTGCGAACAACTCCCTTTACTCTTCAGTGCTCATTTCAAACTTTCGGCCTCTCGGCTAGCCCAGAATGAAGCAAAGGTGGAGAGTATATATTGATGATATACCTCCAACCCATGATAAATCAAGAGTAATTCAAGGCTAAACCCTAAAAGGAAAGGTAAGATTCAAAGCATCATAACTTAATCACTCTAACCTTAGATCATCAAGATCGAGTACATGGAGGATTAGTTAATCATGGTGAGGTGGAAGAGGGGGGGGGGGGTGAGTAGTAAAGCATAAAGACACAAAGTAGTAAAGAGAAGACAACAAGATCACTTTTATTAAAATCAAGACGAGCTTACAACATAAAATTGAACGAGATTACAGGTGCATGAAATTGAAATCCTATTCTGGCCCTATCATTAGCAACTAAAGCATTAATAAAAGCTATTACAAAAGCTTAACTAACTAGGATTAAGGAGAATACAAAACGAGAGAAAAAGAGCATAAAAGGAACATTAAATAGAGGGGCAGAACCTCTCCCTCTCAGCCAAAAGGTGTTCTGAACCCTTGGGGAAGGGCTCAATTTATAGCTTTTTTTCGGGATGGGTCACGCCCCCCTGTCACGCCCGGGTCGGGCGTGACCCTGGGGCGTGACAAATTCGGTGTGACTTTTTCGGGATGGAATTTAATTCTGGCGAAGTAGCTGAAGTACACGCCCAAATGTCACGCCCTGCTAGGGCGTATACATGGGGCGTGTCCTTTGCGGCGTGACTTTGTTGAGCTGAGATTGAATGCTGGAGGTGACGGGCGTGGTTGCTGCGATTCCTCGGAACCTGGGGACATGCCTCTGGAACACGCCCGTGTCGGATGTGACACGGGCGTGACAGAGGGCATGTACACTAAGTTTTCACGGAATATAGTTTCGGACCAATTGCTTCATTCCTCTGGATTACACGCCCTAGGTACATGCCCTGTAACGTCCCGAATCGCTCTAGGCCCCTAGTGTGTGTGTTTTGATTCAGGAGGGTTGACTCAAGTCCTGAGAAGTGCAGGGAATTGGGCTGCACTTGTGGAGAAGTGGAGAAATCAGTGCAGAGTGACACGGGAGATGACACGGGTAGTGACACGGCCGTGTCCCTACCCGTGTGCGTCGAGTTGAGCTCGACGAGCCGTGTCGAGATCGTCGAGAATCGTCGAGAATCGTCGAGCGGGGAACACGGGTAGTGACACGGGCGTGTCCCTACCCATGTGCGTCGAGTTGAGCTCGATGAGCCGTGTCGAGATCGTCGAGAATCGTCGAGATGCGTCGAGCGGGGAACACGGGTAGTGACACGGGCGTGTCCCTACCCGTGTGCGTCGAGTTGAGCTCGACGAGAAGTGTCGAGATGCAACCCGAGTAGTACACGGCCAATGACACAGCCAGGCACACGGCCGTGTCATGTGAACACGGGTCGGGACACGGGCGTGTCCCTACCCGTGTCAAACATTGAACCGACATGGAAACCGCCACGGCCGTTTCGCGGAAGCTGGACACGGGTACGGACACGGCCGTGTCCCTACCCGTGTCATATTTTGCTTATAAGGGGCAGAGGAAACCCTAGCCGTTTTCACTCTCATTTCACCCCCTTTCTCCTGTGAGAACTCCTGGAGAGAGGAAAACCGCTGGAGCAAGTTCTACCGGAGGAGATTCGCCATCGCCGTGAAAGAGAAGATGCCGCCAAGGAGAACTACGAGATCCATGGCTAGAAATGGTGGTACCGCTGGAGCCAATGTGAGTTTCCTACCCTCTCCCTTGGTGCTAGATCTTAGATATTTAGGAGAGACATCGGTTCAAGAGAGCTTGATGGAGAGGAGAAGATTTCTAGGTTTGGCCATGCTAGGATTTGAATCCTAGATTTTAGATCTCTTCAACCCTTCCCCTTTTCTTCAATATGATGATGGGTGGATGGTCTCGTGAGGAGTTTATGGCCTTTGAGGTTGAATAAGGGAGGAGAATATTTCTGGAAAATTTAGGAACGATTGCCTTGAGGAGGAAGACGAACCGATGCCGTTCATTTTCCTATAAGATGCGCGCAGAATCTGTATTCTGCGCGCAGCGATCTTATAGGCCCTTTTTATGTTGGATATGTGCAGATATGGGCTTTTGGCTAAACACGAAAGTTGTAGCCCTTGGAAATACCTTTCCAACGAGTGGTTGCACGACTTCAGGTGATGTCTGTGGCCCCGGGAAAACCTAATCGAGTTTGCTGCCCGGCAATTCCTGTACACAGAAATTGTGTTCTGTGCGCAGTGAACTTTGAAGCCGATTTCGAGTAAGTTATTGTCAGATCTGGGTTGTGACCTGAATATGAAAGTTGTAGATCATGAAAAGATCTTTCCAACGAGGTGTTACACGCCTCCACCGGATTCCTGTAACTTCAGGAAACGCCGGTCGAAGTTGCTGTTCAGTGCTAATCCTGCGCTGAAATTCTGGGTCTCTACATACGTTGTGGATTTGAAATTGGTGGATCTAATGTCGCAATTAATTCTAGATTTTGGAGAAATAATTTTATGTTAACCACCAAGTGTTATGGATGATAATATTTACTGTTTTATAAATCAATTTATTATTGCAAAATAGCTTGAGGCCTGTTGATTTCCTTATGTTTAATTGGATTGATTTGATAATACTTCGGTAAGTTGTCGTAAGAGCAAATCTTGTTTAGATCATGTTGAAATCACTTGGGATGATATATAGATGGGTAACCCATGGCCATGCATATGTTTTATATCGGATTGAATTTAGGAGTCCAATACTTAGAGAGTCGTCTCCCTACGGGTAGTGTTGTAAAGGGATGTAAGTGCGGTGTTGACCGTCACTTGTTTTGGTTATGTTGAGGTAAGGTGTGGATGGATGGTTGGGCTGTGTCCTCGTGCTCACTCCGAGGCCCCTTCCATGGTATGATGAGGTTGTGAAATTGCATGTGGTGTGAGTCGACACGCGGTGTCGTAATCCTGGGTTAAGGATAGTGTGGCAGGTCTACGGGCTCGCCAGTCGTCACACCGACGGGAGTTGGCAGTTAGACTTGGTCGGTTTGGGCTGTGTCCTCGGTGTGCACGTCCCGAGGCCCCTCCGACCATGTGAACGGTTGGGCTGTGTCCTCGTGCTTTCTTCCGAGGCCCCTTCCGGGTCACGCAAGGCCAGTTCGGGCTGTGTTCTTGGTGCACATCTACCCAAGACCCCGCTGGGCCATAGTACGCATGGGCTCCGCTGTTGTGTTCTTAGCGTTGAGGCGTACGGAGGCCTAGGTGAAGTAGTGTGATACCCGCCTAGTAGTAGAAGTGCCCGTTCTACTGTCACCGCCTGGCCACGGCGGCTGATGCCTGAGAGGTTAGCTACCTGCTCGAAAAGTGGGAACTATAGTCTGTGTCGACATAGCAATTGCATGGGTGTGCATGGGTGAGTCATTGCATAGCATTCATAGCATTTCATATCATTGCACCACAAGATCCTCATCGTATAAGTTTGTATGGGCACTCTTATACGATGAGTTACTTTTATGTAACCCGATCCTTAACTTATAAGTTTGTATGGGCATTCTTATAAGTTAAGTTACTTTCCTGCTGTTACTTATACTTGCTAGTTTAGTGTAGCTCTTACTTAAATGCTGATTATGATGTTGTTACTCTTACATTACCTTGCCACCTGCTTGTACTTCCTTTACTTGCATACTTATTATATACTATACTCTTGTTCCTTTTCTCCGCCCGGTGCCGAGGAGTCGCCGGGGGAGCGGATGTGAAACCACTTAGTCGTTTCGACTAACGGTTGCTACGTCTTCCTTTTTAGGAGGTCACGCCGCAGGTAGAGCAGCCGCAGACTACGCAGCAGGACAGCCAGGCCAGGACGACAGGGCCTGATGTGACGGTGCCGTCGATACCGTCTGTTACAGATGTTAGTGTTTTGATTACTCTGATGTAGCCCGTTTGGGCAATGTTTAGCTGTACTCTGATATATTGTAGAAGCATGTTCTAGCTTCTCTTTATTGATGTATTTGGACATTATAACTTAGTGTGGAATTGACTTCTGTTTATTTATTTGGTTGGGTTGGCATGATATATTGATATTGTTGTAGCCGGCGGAATAGGCGTCTTGTGGTACAGGTTAGCCCGTGTGCTAATGCTACCGCAAGGCGGCTGTTCCGGGCATAAGACTCCACCTTCGTGCCGTGTTTTGGGATCCGGGGAGGAGGGGTCTTACAAATGGTATCAGAGCCAGGTTTCGATCCTGGGACCTGTGGGTTATGGGCCCACCACGCTTCCGCTGCTTACAAATGGTATCAGTTTGCCACGATCCTCAACTACGAAGTCATTCAACAATGGTGCCACTCCCATTTGGTTAGTCAGTTTGGGGACAAACTGACTTAGCGGAAGCAGTGGTGTGCCCATATGTAATTCACATTAAGTTTGTCCAACTTAGACCTTAACTTTAGCCAACCTGACCACAAATTTGTCGTGTACGTGTAGATTCCACTGCATGTTGAGCCGATGGGGGGCACTCCTACCCCTCCCATACCCACTCAGTTCGAACAGTCTGAGTTGGGGCAGACGCTCACAGCCATTCTTGATGCTTTTAAGGCACAACAGGCTCCGGTGCAACAACAGGCCCCGAGCTCCAACTGGCTGAGCACCTTCCGGGCTCTCTCCCCTCCCGTCTACCTTGGGACGGAGTCAGCCGTACGTACAGAGGAATGGCTAGACACGATACAGGAGTTGTTGGCCGGTATCCGTTGCCCAGCCAACATGGCAGTGACATTGGCAGTGTCCGTCTTGGACTTACATGCGAAGAGGTGGTGGAAGTCCCTCATGGGCTCTACCTTCCAAGGCCGGATCTACACAGAGATAAGTTGGAGTGAATTCTCGGGTGTTTTCTTCGAGCACTTTATCCCTACATCGGCCCGAGATGAGCTTGAGCAGAGGTTCCTTCTACTAAAGCAGGGATCAAAGTCGGTCACAGAATACCAGCGGGAATTCCAGCATCTCGCAAGGTTTGCGGACTCTTATGAGTTGGATGACAGAGGTTATGCCAAGCGCTTCTATAAAGGGCTGCGAGATCCCCTAAGGCAGTCCCTTTTGTTTATAGCGGATGGTAGCTTGGCGGAGATCATTGATATGGCGAAAAGATTGGAGGCGGACCACATGGGATGTAGTAAGAGGCCTGCGGAGGACGTGATGGAAGCCGGCCCATGGAATATAAGGAGGCGAGACTTCAGAGGAGGAAGAGGTTATCAAAGAGGTGGCGGGCGTGTCCACCGAAACTATAGGGTGGAGCATCCAGTTCCGCAGCCGCCTGCGTTGCCTCCACCCCCACAGCCTCAGCGATTTCAACAACCTGAAGGGCGTCGTGGTCTGGTGTGCTTCGAGTGCAACCAGTCGGGCCACATCCGACGTTTTTGCCCGCAGCTATATGGGAACATCCCTCCTGCTCTCCCTCCTGCTCTCCCTCCACCAGCTCCACGAGGACGGGGATATATGCGTGGTCGAGGACGAGGACCGCCAAGAGGAAACCCCGGACCGGTCCGGGATCAGGTGTACGCGCTTGACATGGCGCAGGAACGGAACCCACAAGATGTGATTGCAGGTATGATTTAATTAGTTTACATATTTGCATGGTTTAACATGAATTGAATAGAACTTATTAGACACTAGCAATAAGTTTTGGTCGTTGGCGCTTAGGCACCGTGATTATTGGCGGGAAGACGGCCTATGCGCTGTTCGATACCGGTGCCTCACACTCTTTTGTGTCCGAGGATTTCATAAAAGACGTGGGGGATGTTCAGTACTTCACGGGAATAGCCCGACGTGTACGCCTTCCGGACGGCTCGGAGATGATCGCGACCGCCAAGTGCGAGTTGGAGTTATTTATTGATGGGAAGGCCTTTGATACACCGGCCACGGTTCTAAGAATGCCGGAGTTTGACATCATTTTGGGCATGGCATGGCTCGATTGGCACTTCGCAAGGATCGACTGCGCGGAGAAGCGGATCTATTTGAGACATGGAGACTCTGACGTCATCTTCCAAGGTATTGGCTTCGCTCCTCGCATGATGTTATCTTCCGTCCAGGTTGTAAAAGCTCATATGAAGGGGGACGAGGTCTTCATGATCTGGTTCGAGTTGAAGGAGGAAGCGTTGGAATTAAAGGATGTACGTGTTGTGCGGGATTTTCCCGAGGTATTTCCTGAGAAGCTACCAGGATTACCACCACATAGAGAGGTCGATTTCCAGATTAATTTAGTACCAGGTGCCAAGCCTGTATCTAAGACTCCGTACAGAATGGCCCCGAAAGAACTCGCGGAGTTTAGAGTTCAACTACAAGAACTAGTAGATTCAGGGTTCGTTCGCCCCAGTTCATCACCATGGGGTGCCCCCGTGTTGTTCGTAAAGAAGAAGGATGGAACCCTGCGATTGTGCATAGATTATCGGGAACTCAATCGATTAACGGTGCGGAACACTTATTCGCTACCTCGGATCGACGAGTTGTTCGATCAATTAGTGGGAGCACATTGGTTCTCTAAACTAGACTTGCGCTCCGGATACTATCAGTTGAGGATACAAGAGGGGATATTCAGAAAACAGCCTTCAGTTCGAGATATGGTTTGTATGAGTTCACAGTAATGCCGTTTGGGCTCACGAATGCACCTTCGGCATTCATGAGCCTGATGAACAAGGTGTTTGAACCATACTTGGACATCTTCGTCATCGTTTTCATCGACGACATCTTAGTCTACTCAAAGACGGAGGAGGAGCATGTCGAGCACCTGACCCTAGTTTTGAAGAAATTGAAGGAGCACGCCTTGTATGCCAAGTTTAGCAAGTGTGAATTCTGGCTTAAGGAGGTTGCCTTCTTGGGGCATGTGATCAGTGGAGCAGGATTAGCTGTGGATCCAGCTAAGGTGCGGGCCGTGAAGGAGTGGTCGCCCTTGAAGTCGGCGGCCGATGTACGAAGCTTTCTTGGACTTGCTGGGTACTACCGCAAGTTCGTGAAAGGTTTTTCCAAGATTGCCCTTCCCCTTACCTCCTTGACGAAGAAGGGTGTGCCATTTGAGTGGACACCTCAATGTGAGGCGGCGTTTCAAGAATTGAAAGATAGGCTTACCTCCGCCCCCATCCTTGCACTACCGTCTGGGAAGGAAGGATTCCAAGTTTACACGGACGCATCATACCAAGGGATGGGAGCGGTGCTGATGCAGCACGGGCATGTGATCGCTTATGCTTCAAGGCAGTTAAAGAAACATGAAATCAATTACCCGGTTCATGATTTGGAGTTGGGAGCCGTGGTGTTCGCTTTGAAGGTCTGGAGACATTATTTATATGGCGTGCACTGCGAGATCTTTTCCGATCACAAAACTTGAAGTATGTTCACACTCAGAAGGAGTTGAACCTGAGACAACGGCGGTGGTTGGAATTTCTATGCGACTATGACTTCACCATGAACTACCACCCCGGGAAAGCGAACTCGGTAGCCGATGCCTTGAGTAGAAAAGTGCCAGGCTCTAGCCCAGAGTCTCGGCTGATGAGTATGGAGTTGGCTCGGATGATCGAGGAGATGGAAATTACTCTAGTATTCAAAGATCCTTCGGCAGAGTATGCGGAGTATTTGGCCAACATGAGCATAGTTTGTGATATCCGAGACCGGATTCGGGTGGAGCAAGGAATGGATGCGGCCTTGGCCCCGGCAATCAAGGCAATTGAAGATGGGACCACCGATGAGTACACACTCAAAGACGGCCTCATTTATTTTCGTGGCCGACTCTATATTCCCAAGGGCGGCAAAATTCGGGAGGATATATTGAGAGAGGCGCATTCCTCTCAATATTCAGTGCATCCGGGTATTGCTAAGATGTATGCCGGACTGCGGAAGACCATGTGTTGGCCGGGAATGAAGAAGGATGTTCGCTACTATGTTACACATTGCGAAGCTTGCCAAAGAGTGAAGGCTGAATGCAGGAGTCCCGGTGGTTTGTTGCAGTCGCTGCCCATCCCCGAATGGAAGTTCGAGGATATCTCCATGGATTTTGTTCATGGGTTACCTCGTTCCCGCTCCGGGAATGATTCGGTGTGGGTTATTGTGGATCGACTAACAAAGGTGGCCCGGTTCATTCCAATGAAGAAGGAAGCACACGTGGATGTTTTGGTACGCCTTTTTGTGGAGCAATTTGTACGGTATCATGGCGTGCCCAAGACAATTGTTTCGGATAGGGATGGTCGGTTTACATCCAATGAGTGGAAGGCGGTACAGGTGTATTTGGGCTCACGCCTAACCTTTAGTACCGCATTTCATCCACAGACTGACGGGCAGTCTGAAAGGACCATCAGGACACTGGAAGATTTATTGAGGTTATGCGTGCTGGACAGAGGAGAGCCATGGGAAAGGCTCTTGCCCCTGGTGGAATTCTCCTATAATAATAGCCATCAGGCGAGCATCGGCATGGCGCCCCATGAAGCCCTTTACGAAAGAAGGTGCAGGACTCCCTTGTCTTGGGTGCAAGATGAAGATCCGAAGGCATTGGGAAACGAATACATAGATGATACTGATGCGGCGGTCAGATTGATACGGGATCGCATGTTGGAGGCTCAAAGTCGACAGGCGAAATATTACAATAAAAAGCACCGGATGGTGGAGTTTCAGGTGGGCGAAAAAGTGTTCCTTAAGATTCGGCCGATGCATGGAGTGTCACGGGTGCGGGGAGTGAAAAAGCTCAGCCCAAGGTATGTTGGGCCTTATACTATATTGGAAAGAATTGGCCCGTTGGCCTATCGGTTGGAGTTACCACCGGAACTAGAAAATCTTCACGACGTGTTCCATGTATCGTCGCTTCGAAAAGCACTATTGCGGCCCGACCAATTTATTCCCACTACTGATGGTGCAGTGGCGTCGGATAGATCTGTGCGACTAGAGCCGGTGCGGATTGTTGACAGCGAGACAAGAACATTACGCCGCAAAAGTGTCCCCTTAGTGAAGGTGCAATGGTTGAATCATGGGAAGGAGGAGTACACCTGGGAGCCAATGGATTTGATGCAGCAACGCTACCCGGAGTTGTTTGCCCAAGGTAGTCTTATTTAAAAACGTATGATAAATTTCCTGTTAAGCTTTTTCCACACAGCCTAAGCCTGATTTCGGGGACGAAATCTTTTATTTTGTTTATAGGATTTGTAACGTCCCGAATCGCTCTAGGCCCCTAGTGTGTGTGTTTTGATTCAGGAGGGTTGACTCAAGTCCTGAGAAGTGCATGGAATTGGGCTGCACTTATGGAGAAGTGGAGAAATCAGTGCAGAGTGACACGGGAGATGACACGGGTAGTGACACGGCCGTGTCCCTACCCGTGTGCGTCGAGTTGAGCTCGACGAGCCGTGTCGAGATCGTCGAGAATCGTCGAGAATCGTCGAGCGGGGAACACGGGTAGTGACACGGGCGTGTCCCTACCCGTGTGCGTCGAGTTGAGCTCGACGAGCCGTGTCGAGATCATCGAGAATCGTCGAGATGCGTCGAGCGGGGAACACGTGTAGTGACACGGGCGTGTCCCTACCCGTGTGCGTCGAGTTGAGCTCGACGAGAAGTGTCGAGATGTAACCCGAGTAGTACACGGCCAATGACACGGCCAGGCACACGGCCGTGTCATGTGAACACGGGTCGGGACACGGGCGTGTCCCTACCCGTGTCAAACATTGAACCGACATGGAAACCGCCACGGCCGTTTCGCGGAAGCTGGACACGGGTACGGACACGGCCGTGTCCCTACCCGTATCATATTTTGCTTATAAGGGGCAGAGGAAACCCTAGCCGTTTTCACTCTCATTTCACCCCCTTTCTCCTGTGAGAACTCCTGGTGAGAGGAAAACCGCTGGAGCAAGTTCTACCGGAGGAGATTCGCCATCGCCGTGAAAGAGAAGATGCCGCCAAGGAGAACTACGAGATCCATGGCTAGAAATGGTGGTACCGCTGGAGCCAATGTGAGTTTCCTACCCTCTCCCTTGGTGCTAGATCTTAGATATTTAGGAGAGACATCGGTTCAAGAGAGCTTGATGGAGAGGAGAAGATTTCTAGGTTTGGCCATGCTAGGATTTGAATCCTAGATTTTAGATCTCTTCAACCCTTCCCCTTTTCTTCAATATGACGATGGGTGGATGGTCTCGTGAGGAGTTTATGGCCTTTGAGGTTGAATAAGGGAGGAGAATATTTCTGGAAAATTTAGGAACGATCGCCTTGAGGAGGAAGACGAACCGATGCCGTTCATTTTCCTATAAGATGCGCGCAGAATCTGTATTCTGCGCGCAGCGATCTTATAGGCCCTTTTTATGTAGGCTATGTGCAGATCTGGGCTTTTGGCTAAACACGAAAGTTGTAGCCCTTGGAAATACCTTTCCAACGAGTGGTTGCACGACTTCAGGTGATGTCTGTGGCCCCGGGAAAACCTAATCGAGTTTGCTGCCCGGAAATTCCTGTACACAGAAATTGTGTTCTGTGCGCAGTGAACTTTGAAGCCGATTTCGAGTATCTGGGTTGTGACCTGAATATGAAAGTTGTAGATCATGAAAAGATCTTTCCAACGAGGGGTTACACGCCTCCACCGGATTCCTGTAACTTCAGGAAACGCCGGTCGAAGTTGCTGTTCAGTGCTAATCCTGCGCTGAAATTCTGGGTCTCTACATACGTTGTGGATTTGAAATTGGTGGATCTAATGTCGCAATTAATTCTAGATTTTGGAGAAATAATTTTATGTTAACCACCAAGTGTTATGGATGATAATATTTACTGTTTTATAAATCAATTTATTATTGCAAAATAGCTTGAGGCCTGTTGATTTCCTTATGTTTAATTGGATTGATTTGATAATACTTCGGTAAGTTGTCGTAAGAGCAAATCTTGTTTAGATCATGTTGAAATCACTTGGGATGATATATAGATGGGTAACCCATGGACATGCATATGTTTTATATCGGATGGAATTTAGGAGTCCAATACTTAGAGAGTCGTCTCCCTACGGGTAGTGTTGTAAAGGGATGTAAGTGCGGTGTTGACCGTCACTTGTTTTGGTTATGTTGAGGTAAGGTGTGGATGGATGGTTGGGCTGTGTCCTCGTGCTCACTCCGAGGCCCCTTCCATGGTATGATGAGGTTGTGAAATTGCATGTGGTGTGAGTCGACACGCGGTGTCGTAATCCTGGGTTAAGGATAGTGTGACAGGTCTACGGGCTCGCCAGTCGTCACACCGACGGGAGTTGGCAGTTAGACTTGGTCGGTTTGGGCTGTGTCCTCGGTGTGCACGTCCCGAGGCCCCTCCGACCATGTGAACGGTTGAGCTGTGTCCTCGTGCTTTCTTCCGAGGCCCCTTCTGGGTCACGCAAGGCCAGTTCGGGTTGTGTTCTTGGTGCACATCTACCCAAGACCCCGCTGGGCCATAGTACGCATGGGCTCCGCTGTTGTGTTCTTAGCGTTGAGGCGTACGGAGGCCTAGGTGAAGTAGTGTGATACCCGCCTAGTAGTAGAAGTGCCTGTTCTACTGTCACCGCCTGGCCACGGCGGCTGATGCCTGAGAGGTTAGCTACCTGCTCGAAAAGTGGGAACTATAGTCTGCGTCGACATAGCAATTGCATGGGTGTGCATGGGTGAGTCATTGCATAGCATTCATAGCATTTCATATCATTGCACCACAAGATCCTCATCGTATAAGTTTGTATGGGCATTCTTATACGATGAGTTACTTTTATGTAACCCGATCCTTAACTTATAAGTTTGTATGGGCATTCTTATAAGTTAAGTTACTTTCCTGCTGTTACTTATACTTGCTAGTTTAGTGTAGCTCTTACTTAAATGCTGATTATGATGTTGTTACTCTTACATTACCTTGCCACCTGCTTGTACTTCCTTTACTTGCATACTTATTATATACTATACTCTTGTTCCTTTTCTCCGCCCGGTGCCGAGGAGTCGCCGGGGGAGCGGATGTGAAACCACTTAGTCGTTTCGACTAACGGTTGCTACGTCTTCCTTTTTAGGAGGTCACGCCGCAGGTAGAGCAGCCGCAGACTACGCAGCAGGACAGCCAGGCCAGGACGACAGGGCCTGATGTGACGGTGCCGTCGATACCGTCTGTTACAGATGTTAGTGTTTTGATTACTCTGATGTAGCCCGTTTGGGCAATGTTTAGCTGTACTCTGATATATTGTAGAAGCATGTTCTAGCTTCTCTTTATTGATGTATTTGGACATTATAACTTAATGTGGAATTGACTTCTGTTTATTTATTTGGTTGTGTTGGCATGATATATTGATATTGTTGTAGCCGGCGGAATAGGCGTCTTGTGGTACAGGTTAGCCCGTGTGCTAATGCTACCGCAAGGCGGCTGTTCCGGGCATAAGACTCCCCCTTCGTGCCGTGTTTTGGGATCCGGGGAGGAGGGGTCTTACAAATGGTATCAGAGCCAGGTTTCGATCCTGGGACCTGTGGGTTATGGGCCCACCACGCTTCCGCTGCTTACAAATGGTATCAGTTTTCCACGATCCTCAACTACGAAGTCATTCAACAATGGTGCCACCCCCGTTTGGTTAGTCAGTTTGGGGACAAACTGACTTAGCGGAAGCAGTGGTGTGCCCATATGTAATTCACATTAAGTTTGTCCAACTTAGACCTTAAGTTTAGCCAACCTGACCACAAATTTGTCGTGTACGTGTAGATTCCACTGCATGTTGAGCCGATGGGGGGCACTCCTACCCCTCCCATACCCACTCAGTTCGAACAGTCTGAGTTGGGGCAGACGCTCACCGCCATTCTTGATGCTTTTAAGGCACAGCAGGCTCCGGTGCAACAACAGGCCCCGAGCTCCAACTGGATGAGCACCTTCCGGGCTCTCTCCCCTCCCGTCTACCTTGGGACGGAGTCAGCCGTACGTACAGAGGAATGGCTAGACACGATACAGGAGTTGTTGGCCGGTATCCGTTGCCCAGCCAACATGGCAGTGACATTGGCAGTGTCCGTCTTGGACTTACATGCGAAGAGGTGGTGGAAGTCCCTCATGGGCTCTACCTTCCAAGGCCGGATCTACACAGAGATAAGTTGGAGTGAATTCTCGGGTGTTTTCTTGGAGCACTTTATCCCTACATCGGCCCGAGATGAGCTTGAGCAGAGGTTCCTTCTACTAAAGCAGGGATCAAAGTCGGTCACAGAATACCAGCGGGAATTCCAGCATCTCGCAAGGTTTGCGGACTCTTATGAGTTGGATAACAGAGGTTATGCCAAGCGCTTCTATAAAGGGCTGCGAGATCCCCTAAGGCAGTCCCTTTTGTTTATAGCGGATGGTAGCTTGGCGGAGATCATTGATATGGCGAAAAGATTGGAGGCGGACCACATGGGATGTAGTAAGAGGCCTGCGGAGGACGTGATGGAAGCCGGCCCATGGAATAGAAGGAGGCGAGACTTCAGAGGAGGAAGAGGTTATCAAAGAGGTGGCGGGCGTGTCCACCGAAACTATAGGGTGGAGCATCCAGTTCCGCAGCCGCCTGCGTTGCCTCCACCCCCACAGCCTCAGCGATTTCAACAACCTGAAGGGCGTCGTGGTCTGGTGTGCTTCGAGTGCAACCAGCCGGGCCACATCCGACGTTTTTGCCCGCAGCTATATGGGAACGTCCCTCCTGCTCTCCCTCCTGCTCTCCCTCCTGCTCTCCCTCCACCAGCTCCACGAGGACGGGGATATATGCGTGGTCGAGGACGAGGACCGCCAAGAGAAAACCCCGGACCGGTCCGGGATCAGGTGTACGCGCTTGACATGGCGCAGGAACGGAACCCACAAGATGTGATTGCAGGTATGATTTAATTAGTTTACATATTTGCATGGTTTAACATGAATTGAATAGAACTTATTAGACACTAGCAATAAGTTTTGGTCGTTGGCGCTTAGGCACCGTGATTATTGGCGGGAAGACGGCCTATGCGCTGTTCGATACCGGTGCCTCACACTCTTTTGTGTCCGAGGATTTCATAAAAGACGCGGGGGATGTTCAGTACTTCACGGGAATAGCCCGACGTGTACGCCTTCCGGACGGCTCGGAGATGATCGCGACCGCCAAGTGCGAGTTGGAGTTATTTATTGATGGGAAGGCCTTTGATACACCGGCCACAGTTCTGAGAATGCCGGAGTTTGACATCATTTTGGGCATGGCATGGCTCGATTGGCACTTCGCAAGGATCGACTGCGCGGAGAAGCGGACCTATTTGAGACATGGAGACTCTGACGTCATCTTCCAAGGTATTGGCTTCGCTCCTCGCATGATGTTATCTTCCGTCCAGGTTGTAAAAGCTCATATGAAGGGGGACGAGGTCTTCATGATCTGGTTCGAGTTGAAGGAGGAAGCGTTGGAATTAAAGGATGTACGGGTTGTGCGGGATTTTCCCGAGGTATTTCCTGAGAAGCTACCAGGATTACCACCGCATAGAGAGGTCGATTTCCAGATTAATTTAGTACCAGGTGCCAAGCCTGTATCTAAGACTCCGTACAGAATGGCCCCGAAAGAACTCGCGGAGTTTAGAGTTCAACTACAAGAACTAGTAGATTCAGGGTTCGTTCGCCCCAGTTCATCACCATGGGGTGCCCCCGTGTTGTTCGTAAAGAAGAAGGATGGAACCCTGCGATTGTGCATAGATTATCGGGAACTCAATCGATTAACGGTGCGGAACACTTATCCGCTACCTCGGATCGACGAGTTGTTCGATCAATTAGTGGGAGCACATTGGTTCTTTAAACTAGACTTGCGCTCCGGATACTATCAGTTGAGGATACAAGAGGGGGATATTCAGAAAACAGCCTTCAGTTCGAGATATGGTTTGTATGAGTTCACAGTAATGCCGTTTGGGCTCACGAATGCACCTTCGGCATTCATGAGCCTGATGAACAAGGTGTTTGAACCATACTTGGACATCTTCGTCGTCGTTTTCATCGACGACATCTTAGTCTACTCAAAGACGGAGGAGGAGCATGTCGAGCACCTGACCCTAGTTTTGAAGAAATTGAAGGAGCACGCCTTGTATGCCAAGTTTAGCAAGTGTGAATTCTGGCTTAAGGAGGTTGCCTTCTTGGGGCATGTGATCAGTGGAGCAGGATTAGCTGTGGATCCAGCTAAGGTGCGGGCCGTGAAGGAGTGATCGCCCTTGAAGTCGGCGGCCGATGTACGAAGCTTTCTTGGACTTGCTGGGTACTACCGCAAGTTCGTGAAAGGTTTTTCCAAGATTGCCCTTCCCCTTACCTCCTTGACGAAGAAGGGTGTGCCATTTGAGTGGACACCTCAATGTGAGGCGGCGTTTCAAGAATTGAAAGATAGGCTTACCTCCGCCCCCATCCTTGCACTACCGTCTGGGAAGGAAGGATTCCAAGTTTACACGGACGCATCATACCAAGGGATGGGAGCGGTGCTGATGCAGCACGGGCATGTGATCGCTTATGCTTCAAGGCAGTTAAAGAAACATGAAATCAATTACCCGGTTCATGATTTGGAGTTGGGAGCCGTGGTGTTCGCTTTGAAGGTCTGGAGATATTATTTATATGGCGTGCACTGCGAGATCTTTTCCGATCACAAAAACTTGAAGTATGTTCACACTCAGAAGGAGTTGAACCTGAGACAACGGCGGTGGTTGGAATTTCTATGCGACTATGACTTCACCATGAACTACCACCCCGGGAAAGCGAACTCGGTAGCCGATGCCTTGAGTAGAAAAGTGCCAGGCTCTAGCCCAGAGTCTCGGCTGATGAGTATGGAGTTGGCTCGGATGATCGAGGAGATGGAAATTACTCTAGTATTCAAAGATCCTTCGGCAGAGTATGCGGAGTATTTGGCCAACATGAGCATAGTTTGTGATATCCGAGACCGGATTCGAGTGGAGCAAGGAATGGATGCGGCCTTGGCCCCGGCAATCAAGGCAATTGAAGATGGGACCACCGATGAGTACACACTCAAAGACGGCCTCATTTATTTTCGTGGCCGACTCTATATTCCCAAGGGCGGCAAAATTCGGGAGGATATATTGAGAGAGGCGCATTCCTCTCAATATTCAGTGCATCCGGGTATTGCTAAGATGTATGCCGGACTGCGGAAGACCATGTGTTGGCCGGGAATGAAGAAGGATGTTCGCTACTATGTTACACATTGCGAAGCTTGCCAAAGAGTGAAGGCTGAATGCAGGAGTCCCGGTGGTTTGTTGCAGTCGCTGCCCATCCCCGAATGGAAGTTCGAGGATATCTCCATGGATTTTGTTCATGGGTTACCTCGTTCCCGCTCCGGGAATGATTCGGTGTGGGTTATTGTGGATCGACTAACAAAGGTGGCCCGGTTCATTCCAATGAAGAAGGAAGCACACGTGGATGTTTTGGTATGCCTTTTTGTGGAGCAATTTGTACGGTATCATGGCGTGCCCAAGACAATTGTTTCGGATAGGGATGGTCGGTTTACATCCAATGAGTGGAAGGCGGTACAGGTGTATTTGGGCTCACGCCTAACCTTTAGTACCGCATTTCATCCACAGACTGACGGGCAGTCTGAAAGGACCATCAGGACACTGGAAGATTTATTGAGGTTATGCGTGCTGGACAGAGGAGAGCCATGGGAAAGGCTCTTGCCCCTGGTGGAATTCTCCTATAATAATAGCCATCAGGCGAGCATCGGCATGGCGCCCCATGAAGCCCTTTACGGAAGAAGGTGCAGGACTCCCTTGTCTTGGGTGCAAGATGAAGATCCGAAGGCATTGGGAAACGAATACATAGATGATACTGATGCGGCGGTCAGATTGATACGGGATCGCATGTTGGAGGCTCAAAGTCGACAGGCGAAATATTACAATAAAAAGCACCGGATGGTGGAGTTTCAGGTGGGCGAAAAAGTGTTCCTTAAGATTTGGCCGATGCATGGAGTGTCACGGGTGCGGGGAGTGAAAAAGCTCAGCCCAAGGTATGTTGGGCCTTATACTATATTGGAAAGAATTGGCCCGTTGGCCTATCGGTTGGAGTTACCACCGGAACTAGAAAATCTTCACGACGTGTTCCATGTATCGTCGCTTCGAAAAGCACTATTGCGGCCCGACCAATTTATTCCCACTACTGATGGTGCAGTGGCGTCGGATAGATCTGTGCGACTAGAGCCGGTGCGGATTGTTGACAGCGAGACAAGAACATTACGCCGCAAAAGTGTCCCCTTAGTGAAGGTGCAATGGTTGAATCATGGGAAGGAGGAGTACACCTGGGAGCCAATGGATTTGATGCAGCAACGCTACCCGGAGTTGTTTGCCCAAGGTAGTCTTATTTAAAAACGTATGATAAATTTCCTGTTAAGCTTTTTCCACACAGCCTAAGCCTGATTTCGGGGACGAAATCTTTTATTTTGTTTATAGGATTTGTAACGTCCCGAATCGCTCTAGGCCCCTAGTGTGTGTGTTTTGATTCAGGAGGGTTGACTCAAGTCCTGAGAAGTGCAGGGAATTGGGCTGCACTTGTGGAGAAGTGGAGAAATCAGTGCAGAGTGACACGGGAGATGACACGGGTAGTGACACGGCCGTGTCCCTACCCGTGTGCGTCGAGTTGAGCTCGACGAGCCGTGTCGAGATCGTCGAGAATCGTCGAGCGGGGAACACGGGTAGTGACACGGGCGTGTCCCTACCCGTGTGCGTCGAGTTGAGCTCGACGAGCCGTGTCAAGATCGTCGAGAATCGTCGAGATGCGTCGAGCGGGGAACACGGGTAGTGACACGGGCGTGTCCCTACCCGTGTGCGTCGAGTTGAGCTCGACGAGAAGTGTCGAGATGCAACCCGAGTAGTACACGGCCAATGACACCGCCAGGCACACGGCCGTGTCATGTGAACACGGGTCGGGACACGGGCGTGTCCCTACCCGTGTCAAACATTGAACCGACATGGAAACCACCACGGCCGTTTCGCGGAAGCTGGACACGGGTACGGACACGGCCGTGTCCCTACCCGTGTCATATTTTGCTTATAAGGGGCAGAGGAAACACTAGCCGTTTTCACTCTCATTTCACCCCCTTTCTCCTGTGAGAACTCCTGGTGAGAGGAAAACCGCTGGAGCAAGTTCTACCGGAGGAGATTCGCCATCGCCGTGAAAGAGAAGATGCCGCCAAGGAGAACTACGAGATCCATGGCTAGAAATGGTGGTACCGCTGGAGCCAATGTGAGTTTCCTACCCTCTCCCTTGGTGCTAGATCTTAGATATTTAGGAGAGACATCGGTTCAAGAGAGCTTGATGGAGAGGAGAAGATTTCTAGGTTTGGCCATGCTAGGATTTGAATCCTAGATTTTAGATCTCTTCAACCCTTCCCCTTTTCTTCAATATGACGATGGGTGGATGGTCTCGTGAGGAGTTTATGGCCTTTGAGGTTGAATAAGGGAGGAGAATATTTCTGGAAAATTTAGGAACGATCGCCTTGAGGAGGAAGACGAACCGATGCCGTTCATTTTCCTGTAAGATGCGCGCAGAATCTGTATTCTGCGCGCAGCGATCTTATAGGCCCTTTTTATGTAGGATATGTGCAGATCTGGGCTTTTGGCTAAACACGAAAGTTGTAGCCCTTGGAAATACCTTTCCAACGAGTGGTTGCACGACTTCAGGTGATGTCTGTGGCCCCGGGAAAACCTAATCGAGTTTGCTGCCCGGCAATTCCTGTACACAGAAATTGTGTTCTGTGCGCAGTGAACTTTGAAGCCGATTTCGAGTAAGGTATTGTCAGATCTGGGTTGTGACCTGAATATGAAAGTTGTAGATCATGAAAAGATCTTTCCAACGAGGGGTTACACGCCTCCACCGGATTCCTGTAACTTCAGGAAACGCCGGTCGAAGTTGCTGTTCAGTGCTAATCCTGCGCTGAAATTCTGGGTCTCTACATACGTTGTGGATTTGAAATTGGTGGATCTAATGTCGCAATTAATTCTAGATTTTGGAGAAATAATTTTATGTTAACCACCAAGTGTTATGGATGATAATATTTACTGTTTTATAAATCAATTTATTATTGCAAAATAGCTTGAGGCCTGTTGATTTCCTTATGTTTAATTGGATTGATTTGATAATACTTCGGTAAGTTGTCGTAAGATCAAATCTTGTTTAGATCATGTTGAAATCACTTGGGATGATATATAGATGGGTAACCCATGGCCATGCATATGTTTTATATCGGATTGAATTTAGGAGTCCAATACTTAGAGAGTCGTCTCCCTACGGGTAGTGTTGTAAAGGGATGTAAGTGCGGTGTTGACCGTCACTTGTTTTGGTTATGTTGAGGTAAGGTGTGGATGGATGGTTGGGCTGTGTCCTCGTGCTCACTCCGAGGCCCCTTCCATGGTATGATGAGGTTGTGAAATTGCATGTGGTGTGAGTCGACACGCGGTGTCATAATCCTGGGTTAAGGATAGTGTGGCAGGTCTACGGGCTCGCCAGTCATCACACCGACGGGAGTTGGCAGTTAGACTTGGTCGGTTTGGGCTGTGTCCTCGGTGTGCACGTCCCGAGGCCCCTCCGACCATGTGAACGGTTGGGCTGTGTCCTCGTGCTTTCTTCCGAGGCCCCTTCCGGGTCACGCAAGGCCAGTTCGAGCTGTGTTCTTGGTGCACATCTACCCAAGACCCCGCTGGGCCATAGTACGCATGGGCTCCGCTGTTGTGTTCTTAGCGTTGAGGCGTACGGAGGCCTAGGTGAAGTAGTGTGATACCCGCCTAGTAGTAGAAGTGCCCGTTCTACTGTCACCGCCTGGCCACGGCGGCTGATGCCTGAGAGGTTAGCTACCTGCTCGAAAAGTGGGAACTATAGTCTGTGTCGACATAGCAATTGCATGGGTGTGCATGGGTGAGTCATTGCATATCATTCATAGCATTTCATATCATTGCACCACAAGATCCTCATCGTATAAGTTTGTATGGGCACTCTTATACGATGAGTTACTTTTATGTAACCCGATCCTTAACTTATAAGTTTGTATGGGCATTCTTATAAGTTAAGTTACTTTCCTGCTGTTACTTATACTTGCGAGTTTAGTGTAGCTCTTACTTAAATGCTGATTATGATGTTGTTACTCTTACATTACCTTGCCACCTGCTTGTACTTCCTTTACTTGCATACTTATTATATACTATACTCTTGTTCCTTTTCTCCGCCCGGTGCCGAGGAGTCGCCGGGGGAGCGGATGTGAAACCACTTAGTCGTTTCGACTAACGGTTGCTACGTCTTCCTTTTTAGGAGGTCACGCCGCAGGTAGAGCAGCCGCAGACTACGCAGCAGGACAGCCAGGCCAGGACGACAGGGCCTGATGTGACGGTGCCGTCGATACCGTCTGTTACAGATGTTAGTGTTTTGATTACTCTGATGTAGCCCGTTTGGGCAATGTTTAGCTGTACTCTGATATATTGTAGAAGCATGTTCTAGCTTCTCTTTATTGATGTATTTGGACATTATAACTTAGTGTGGAATTGACTTCTGTTTATTTATTTGGTTGGGTTGGCATGATATATTGATATTGTTGTAGCCGGCGGAATAGGCGTCTTGTGGTACAGGTTAGCCCGTGTGCTAATGCTACCGCAAGGCGGCTGTTCCGGGCATAAGACTCCCCCTTCGTGCCGTGTTTTGGGATCCGGGGAGGAGGGGTCTTACATGCCCGGGTAGGGCGTGACCTTGGGGCGTGTCACAGCAAAATTTGGCTGAAAGCCGTGAAAACCTGCAAAAAGCAGAAAAAACGCATTAACGACAAAAATATATACAAAGGGGAATCAAAATAAGTACTTTACAAGACATAATTTGCTTTAAAATCCTGAAAATACCCTAATAAAATTGACTGCAAACCGTATTATCAAATTCCCCCAAGCTTAAGTTTTGCTTGTCCCCAAGCAAAGATATAAAAACTAGCTAATCATAAAAAGTGACTAATTCAAAAAGTTTTAATCATGCTTTCACAAGTACTATGCAAAATTCCAGGTAGGGAGGATGTAAAACGTAAATCTAAAACAATTATTTTGGTATGGTTTAACTTTTATAAACTTTACTTAACGAAAATAAATCATCGAGAATTTTGACGAGACTCTTTAAATAGATTTAAGCAAGACAACGAAAATGAAAAGAACGTATTGAGTTGTTACTAGATCCAAGCAACACATTATAATTATATCAATTAAATAACACAAATCTAAGTTTAAATCCAGAACTAAAACTGATTTACTTTTCTTCTTTTCGTAGCTGTTAAATAGAAATTTAAAAAGGCGTGAATTAAAAGGACTTAATAGGACCGAACTTTTGGTTTAGGATTATGAATAGGAGTGGAATTCAAAGATAAACATGGAGGCTTAAACCAAAACAAAGAGTTTCAAAAAAAAATTTTATTTTAAACAAAACATATATATTTTGTTTCTTTTTCTTCTTTATTATTATTTATTTTTTTCTCGTCATTTTTTTTTTCTTTCTTTTTTTTTTTCAAAACAAAGGCCATAAAAATTTTTTCTTTCTTTCATGTTGAATTGGCCAAATAAAATCAAACATTGCTTTTGAGTATACTTTTTTTTTCAATAATTTCTCCAAAAATAACACAATTTCCTAGCATGATTATGAAAATTTTTGAATGAAACTCAAAAAATTTAGCGTGCTTAGATAGGTAGGAGTTTTGGCTTTGGTGAAAATCAAATGCTATGTGGAGTTATCAAATGAAATTGGGAAAAAGGATCAAAAGCGGCTAACTAGTGGTAAAAGATTTTAGGTTGGCAGAAAAACTCAAACGTAAACAAAAATGGCCTAAATCATTTTCACGCTTTTTAAATTTATTTAAAACATAGATTTGAAAAATTTCAGAAAGCAAGTTCGAGATAATAAAAGAAGATTGATGAAATTATATTGAAAATAAAAATAATATGTGACTTGGATCGTTCATATCTACTACGTTATTCAAAAGTTGTCCTAGCAATAATTATCTAAAGACGAAAAGGAGAATAGTGGATGATAAATTTTAGAGAAAGTAAAGAAAATAAAGAACGGAAAAACATAATAGAGATGCGTGTTTTAAAGAAATATTTCACCTTAACATGCTACCGTGAATTAGAAACACAGCATGACCAATATTTTACTTGTGAAATATGATTAAAAAAAATTGATTAGAAAAATTATAATTAACTACGTTGTTTATAAAAATTTTGAGAAAAACAAAACAAAAACATGAGGTACTATTGAAATACCAAATTGCAGCTATGTATTTTTTTTTGAATTTTTAGATTTTTGATTTTTTATAAAAAGTAAAAGATATTTACAAAAAGCAAAAAGAAGGAGGAAGTCCTTCCCCAAGCTTAAAATCTACATTGTCCTCAATGGAGAAGGAGGTTGGAGAACGAGAGAAAGTTAAAGTACAGTAATGAAAGACAGAATTGAAAAACAAGTACTTCCCCGGTTTTAGTTTGCAGCGAAGCTGAGTGATGCCGCTCCTCCATGCTTGTGCTTTGAAGCTTCAGGAAAGGTCTTTTATTGGACTTTGTGGTGGATTTAGCAGCATTGACGGCGGTGATTTTTGAAGCCGCAACTTGTGGAGTCGTCTGGGGCAAAAAGTGTAAAATAAAGAAAACAGAAAAAGGAGTTGGGTTGCCTCCCAAGAGCGCCCTTTGTTTATAAAGGTCGTTTGAGCTCGACCAAAAGAATATTGTCCAACAATAATAAGTCTTAAATTATTACAGTCCAAATGAAGGAGAAACGAAATAGTTCAGGAGTTCGATAGCAGTAATTGTTCTGTTGCAGCAGGAAGTAAATCGTTAGGCAAATAAAGTTTTAATCGCTGACCATTTACCTTAAATTCACCCTTATCCGGGTGCAAAATGAGAACCGTCACATACGACCAAGCCTTTTTAACAATAAAGGGGCCGGACCATCGCGATTTTAATTTTCCTGGAAAGAGGCGAAGCCGAGAGTTATAAAGAAGGACGAGATCGCCCGGCGAAAAAGATTTAGGAAATTTAATATTTTTGTCATGGTAGAACTTTGTTCGCTCTTTATAAAGCCGAATACTCTCGTAAGCGTTCACCCGCCACTCATCGAGTTCATTGAGCTGAAATTTACGGTGTTCGGCGGTTAGGGTTGGATCTAGATTTAATGTTTTGAGGGCCCAAAACGCACGGTGCTCTAACTCAACTGGAAGGTGGCAAGCCTTACGATAAACCAAGCGATACGGCGTGCAGCCGATGGCGGTCTTATATGCCGTTCGATAGGCCCATAGTGCATCATCTAGTTTGAGTGCCCAATCCTTCCGGTTTAAAGATACGGCTTTTTCTAAAATACGTTTCAATTCTCGATTAACAACCTCGACTTGACCGCTCGTCTGGGGGTGATAGGCGGTGGAAAGTTTGTACGTCACTCCATATTTTGCCAAAATTTTGGCAAACTGGCTATTGCAGAAATGGGTTCCCCTGTCACTAATTATAGCGCGTGGCATGCCAAATCGAGAGAATAATTTTTTTAGAAATTTTACAATGACTCGTGCATCGTTGGTGGGGAGAGCTTGCGCTTCCGTCCACCTTGATAGATAGTCGACAACTACGAGAATGTATTTATTTTGATAAGAGGGGGGAAGGGGGCCAATGAAGTCGATGCCCCAAAGATCGAAAATTTCACATTCGAGGAAAATATTTTGAGGCATCTCGTCCCGCCGTGAGATATTGCCTGCCCACTGGCAACTATCGCAAGTACTCACTAGGGTGTGAGCATCCTTGAATAGCGTGGGCCAATAGAAGCCCGCCTCCAGCACCTTTCTTACGGTGCGGTTCGCTTGATAATGACCACCTGTTGGTCCTTCATGGCAATGTCCCAATATTTGCACTCCTTCCTCACTCGAAACGCAACGCCGCACAACCTGATCCGCACAGATTCTAAATAAGAAAGGGTCTTCCCAAAAGTAATTCTTTAAATCAGAAAACAATTTCTTCTTTTTCTGACTTGGGAATTCCTTTGGCAAGACCCGAGCCACTAAATAATTGGCAAAGTCGGCGAACCAGGGCACGAGATAATCTTTTGAATTTTCGAGAGCGAAGAGGCGCTCTTTAGGGAATTTATCGTTAATGTCGGCTTCCACTAATAATTCACTGACAGGGTTTTCTAAACGAGATAAATGGTCGGCTGCCAAATTTTCGGCCCCTCTTTTGTCCCAGATTTCTAAATCAAACTCCTGCAAGAGGAGGATCCATCGCAAAAGGCGGGGCTTTGCGTCCGCTTTCCTAATAAAAAACGAAGAGCTGAGTGATCCGTAAAAACGATTACTTTGGAGAGGGTGATATAAGACCTAAACTTATCAAAGGCAAAAACAATTGCTATGAGCTCTTTCTCGGTGGTGGTGTAGTTGGCCTGTGCAGACGTGAGTGTCTTGCTTGCATAATAAATCGGGTGGAAGAATTTATCCACCCGCTGACCTAAGACAGTGCCTACCGCAGTATCACTAGCATCACACATGATTTCTAAAGGGAGCGACCAGTCCGGAGCAACTAGAATTGGAGAGTTTACTAATTTTTCTTTTATTAAATTGAAAGCAAGAAGACAATCGTTGTTAAAATTGAAAGGTGACTCTTTCTCGAGAAGATGGGTGATCGGCTTCATTATTTTGGAAAAATTTTGGATAAAACGCCGATAAAATCCCTCGTGCCCAAGAAAACTACGAATGGCTTTAATATTCGTTGGAGGGGGGAGCTTTTCAATAATTTCGATCTTGGCCCGGTCGACCTCGATCCCCTTGCCTGAAATCTTATGGCCGAGGACTAATCCCTCTCGGACCATAAAATGACATTTCTCCCAGTTGAGGGCTAAGTTAGTTTCCTCACAACGAATCAACACGCGCTCGAGAGTTTTTAAATAATTCGCAAAAGAACTACCAAACACCGAGAAGTCGTCCATAAAAACCTCCATTACTTCTTCTACCAATTCATCGAATATCGCCAACATACATCGCTGAAATGTAGCCGGTGCATTACATAAACCAAATGGCATCCGTCTATAAGCGAAGGTGCCAAATGGACAGGTAAAGGTAGTCTTCTCTTGGTCTTCAGGTGAAATAGGGATTTGGAGGTACCCCGAGAGACCGTCGAGAAAGCAGTAGAAGGAGTGACCGGAAAGTCGTTCTAAAATTTGGTCGATAAAGGGGAGCGGGAAGTGGTCTTTTCGGGTGGCATCATTGAGTTTGCGGTAATCAATGCACATCCGCCAACCCGTAATAGTACGGGTTGAAATTAATTCGTTATTTTCATTGGCCACTACCGTGACCCCGCCTTTCTTTGGCACGACCTGGACTGGGCTTACCCAAGTACTATCGGAGATGGGATAGATAATTCCCGCATCTAGAAGCTTAATAACCTCAGCCTTCATGACGTCCTTCATGTTTGGATTTAAACGTCGCTGGGGCTGGATAGTACTACGAAATTTATTATCTAAGAAAATCTTGTGTGTACAGAATGATGGGCTAATCCCCTTAATATCAGATAACTGCCACGCAATTGCATGGCGGTGATTTTGCAAAACTAGAGTCAACTCAGAAATTTCTGAGTTTCTCAGATCCGAGGAGATAATAACCGATAACTTAGAGTCATTTTCGAGGAAAAGATACTGCAGATGAGGGGGGAGTTTCTTAAGCTCCAATATGGGTGGTTCCTCATAAGAGGTTTTGAATTTTATGGTGTCCATGGGAAGCGATTCGGGGAGGGTAGTGCGAGAGACTTCCTCTAAACAGAAGAGCTCAGTGATAAGAGATTCATCAAATGGTGGAAACATTAATTCCAAAGGCACAAAAAATTCATTTTCGAAGAATTCCTCTAGATAAAAGCAGGAATCATCGTGCTCTAGGGTGTTGCGCATGGAGGGATTAATGCTGAAAGTGATTTCATCATCTCCAACCCGAAGGAGGAGCTTTCCATCACTAACATCAATAATAGCGCGGGAGGTGGTGAGGAAGGGGCAGCCGAGTATCAGGGGTACATCGACATCCTCTTCGATGTCTAGGATGACAAAATACACCGGGAAGATGAATTTGTCCACCTTGACCAAGACATCCTCCACAATCCCTATCAGAAATTTCACAGAACGATCGGCTAGCTGTATGCTCATACGAGTGGGGTTCGGAGACCGTAGACCTAATTTATTAAAAAGCGAAAAGGGCATGAGATTTATGCTTGCTCCCAAGTCCGCCAACACATGTTTGACCAACGAATTACCGAATAGGCACGAGATGGAGAACCTTCCCGGGTCATTCGCTTTGCGGGGTAATTTGTTGAGCACAACCGCGGAGCATTCTGCATTTAAGGAAATATGCGAAATATCCTCGAGCTTTTTCTTATTTGATAGGAGCTCCTTGAGATATTTCGCGTATTTCGGCATTTGAGAGATAGCCTCGCAGAACGACACATTTATATGAATTTTTTTAGAATTTCTAAAAATGTTTTGTAACTTTCTTCAGCGCGTTCATTTTTAAGTTTAGACGGATACAGTATTTTTGGATTAGACATAGGTGGCGTAGGCGTAGTAGGCAAATTTGAAGCTAAAATAACAGGAGGAGAGAGAGAGGAGAAGGGAGAGGTACCATAGGTTCGCATGGTATAACAACTTATTTTCCACTGCGGAGGGTAATGGAGTTTGCACTTTCTCTTGGATTTTGCTCGGTATTGCCTGGCAAAGCTCCTTGTTGCCGATCGGAGATCATCTTGGCTAGCTGTCCCACTTAGTTTTCCAAGTTTTTGATGGACCCGACAATATTCCTGATGTTTGTTTCATTTGTAGCAACGTATTTGGCAAAGACCTCTTCAAGTGAAGAGGGCTTTGCCTATTGTGGTTGGAAACCAGGTGGATTTAAATTTAAGGGGGGAGCTAGATTAAATGGTTGGCTATGTTTATGAGGGGGGTTATGGGGGCGTTGAGCATTTCCTTGGTTGCTCCATGAGAAATTCGGATGGCTCCTATAACCCACATTGTAAGTGTTATTGTACGGTGCGTTGTTCGGGTTATAGGAGGGCCGAGGAGCATTTCCCATGAAGTCAACATGCTCTTCTGTAAAAGCAGAGTTATTATAATTATTAAACCAAGGAGGAGTGGCGGAGGAAGCAGTCATCTCCGCCACTTGCTTTGTTAACTGCTCAACTTGGAGGGCAAGATTCGAAGTAGCGTCAATTTCAAAGACTCCCGATGGTTTGTTATCCCGCACACGTAGCACATTCCATTGATATGAATTCATAGCCATTTCCTCAAAAAGTTCCTGAGCGGCCTCTGGGGTTTTGTTATTTAGTGTTCCCCTAGCGGCCGCGTCGATCATTTGCCTTGTTAAGGAATTTAGGCCGTTATAAAATATTTGCACTTGTTGCCAAATTGGAAGCGCGTGGTGTGGGCACCTTCGCAATAGCTCCTTTAAGCGCTCCCATGTATCGTAGAGAGTCTCCGAGTCTATTTGCATGAAGGATGCAATATCCGTGTGCAATTTGGCAGTCTTTGCAGGCGGGAATTACTTGGTAAGAAATTTTCCTGCCATCTCGGCCCACGTGGTGATGGACCCTCTAGGAAGAGAGCTCAGCCACTGCTTGGCCTTTGACCGCAAGGAGAAAGGGAAGAGACGTAATCGAATAGTGTCATCTGAGACTCCATTGATTTTAAAAGTATCACAGATTTCGAGAAAATTTGCAATGTGACAATTTGGATCCTCGTCCGGGAGACCATCGAAGGTTACCGACTGCTGCACCATTTGGATGATGCTGGGCTTGATCTCAAAGTTATTGTTCGCCACTGTGGGGCGAACTATACTTGATTGTGTACCCTCCTGGTTCGGCCTCGCATAATAGGACATAGTCCTTTGTTGGGCCTCATTTGGTTTGGGCGGATTAGGATCCATCGTTTCTGTGGCAGTGTCCCCGATCAACTCTTCGATGCCTAAATGCGATTCCTGGTCACGAGAACGGAGGCGACGCAAAGCGGTGCGCTCTATCTCAGGATCAAAAGGAATAATCGATGAGCTTTCTCGGGTCATACACTTAAAAAGAGAGGAAGAGGGGGGGGGGGGGAAGAGATAAAACCGTTACGAGAGCGAGAGAAAAGGAAAAACGATAAAATTAATAGCTATCCTTTTTTCAAAATATCAAAACATGAATCCCCGGCAGCGGCGCCAAAAACTTGATATAAAATTATTAAGCGGAGAAGGGGTTATGCGTGGAGAAGACAAAGTTAAGAGAGGAGAAGGTGGAAGTGTAGTTGTGAGATGTTCTCCGATTCTATATTCGAAGAAGGCAAGTATACCTTGTCGCATATAGTATATGATATTAAGTTCAATATCAAGGTCATATTACCCGGGGCGAATTGAGTACTTCTACTTCAAGGAGTTACTATTATCTTATCAATTAATAGTTGTTTTGGGGGTTGCTTACTAAATTAGAGAAATGAGAATGATTGCTTGCAATTTTGAGAAAAGCTAAATGATGATTAAGCGATAGTACTCGATCGAGAATCACCTCGGCTTAAGTTGATCAAAAGATGCAATAAATAAACTTTTTTCAATTAAAAAGGCAAAAGACCTTGACCGTAGAGGTGCTAAAAGCAAGAACATGCTTCTCTTGAAGTCATGCCCATCTGAGTTTAGGAAGGTCTGACCGAACTTTCGTCCGAATCGGAGGCCTAAAACCCGCTTTATGCTGCGAACCCCTCTATTGGATTTTACTCTAATCCGGGAGAATTGAACGTCTGCCTCTCTCGAGGGGTGCGAACAACTCCATTTACTCTTGAGTGCTCATTTCAAACTTCCGGCCTCTCGGCTAGCCCAGAATGAAGCAAAGGTGGAGAGTATATATCGATGATATGCCTCCAACCCGTGATAAATCAAGAGTAATTCAAGGCTAAACCCTAAAAAGGAAAGGTAAGATTCAAAGCATCATAACTTAATCACTCGAACCTCAGATCATCAAGATCGAGTACATGGAGGATTAGTTAATCATGGTGAGGTGGAAGAGGGGGGGGGGGGGGGGGGTGAGTAGTAAAGTATAAAGACACGAAGTAGTAAAGAGAAGACAACAAGATCACTTTTATTAAAATCAAGACGAGCTTACAGCATGAAATTGAACGAGATTACAGGTGCATGAAATTGAAATCCTATTCTGGCCCTATCATTAGCAACTAAAGCATTAATAAAAGCTATTATAAAAGCTTAACTAACTAGGATTAAGGAGAATACAAAACGAGAGAAAAAGAGCATAAAAAGAACATTAAACAGAGGGGCAGAACCTCTCCCTCTCAGCCAAAAGGAGTTCTGAACCCTTGGAGAAGGGCTCAATTTATAGCTTTTTTTCGGGATGGGTCACGCCCCCCTGTCATGCCCGGGTCGGGCGTGACCCTGGGGCGTGACAAATTCGGTGCGACTTTTTCGGGCTGGAATTTAATTCTAGCGAAGTAGCTGAAGTACACGCCCAAATGTCACGCCCTGCTAGGGCGTGTACATGGGGCGTGTTCTTTGTGGCGTGACTTTGTTGAGCTGAGATTGAATGCTGGAGGTGACAGGCGTGGTTGCTGCGATTCCTCGGAACCTGGGGACACGCCTCTGGAACACGCCCATGTCGGATGTGACATGGGCGTGACAGAGGGCGTGTACACTAAGTTTCCACGGAATGGAGTTTCAGACCAATTGCTTCATTCCTCTGGATTACACGCCCTAGGTACACGCCCGAGTAGGGCATGACCTTGGGGCATGTCACAGCAAAATTCGACTGAAAGCCGTGAAAACCTGCAAAAAGCAGAAAAAACGCATTAGCGACAAAAATATATACAAAGGGGAATCAAAATAAGTACTTTACAAGACATGACTTGCTTTAAAACCCTGAAAATACCCTAATAAAATTGACTGCAAACCGTATTATCAACAGTCATATAAAAATCTAAAGTTCTACTGCTATCAGCCTAAACCAGAGAATAATTTCATCAAGAAGAAGAAGAACATTCAATCCCTATCAAGAGTCTTCTTCCTTCAATCCTACAGGACAACTTCAGAAGGACAACAAATTAATCTATTTGTCAAAAGAAGTTCCTGAAGCAGTCTCTGGTCCAGGCACTCTAGGTCTTTGAAGACCTATCACCCTGAAGCAGTGCTCCAGAATTCCTGATCCCCTTCAAGATCTCAGGGGGAGCAAATCTACTAACATCAATCCACAGTCTTCTCAGTTGTTATTGAGAAAGAGAAGACACCATCACCTCTCTTCCAACTCTTATACAGGGTTTTAATTCCCTTCAAAATTATTCCTGGTTGCAAGTCTCCTTTCAAAAGACTTGAGGTTTTGGTTTTTGAGCACCTGAACAAAAGCTCATTGGTGTCAGACATCTGATCAAAAACCTGAGTGGATTCCTACCAGGGTGGTAGAAGAGTGGATGTACCCAGGTTGGGGAACCACTATAAAATTTCTTGTGTCGTTTGATTGCCCTTTATTTTTGTTTTGGCTGTGCTCTGTGATTTCTTAGGTTGCTGTGATTATTGTTTTATTAACTGACCTGTTCACTTAGGAATACAACGAAAGTTGTAAAGAATTGTTTTTAAGAGAGCACAATACTCTATTCACCCCCCTCTAGAGTATTTTAGATCCACCCTGCACTTTCAATTGGTATCAGAGCCAGGTTGGTTAAAATACCATACCTTAATTGGTTGTACAGGCTAACATCTGAACCAAAAAGATCCCTCTTGTGCGATCTAATTGTTTTGTGTTTGTTGTTTGATTTATTTCTTCACAGAAATTGCCCAAAACAAAGACTATGCAAGCATCCGACCTCCAGTATGCAATCTTAACAAGTTTGCCATCTGGAAGGCAAGAATCAGACTATATATGAATTCCATTGATGATGATATTTTTGCTTCTATCTTAACAGGAGTACCTCCAGCACCTGCAGCTTCTACAAGCAGTTCTACCAACATGACTGCAGTACCTCCTCCAAAGAATAATGATGCCTACAAGAAAGCAAAAATTGCAGATTCAAAGGAAATGAATATCTTGGCTCAGACTATGTCAGATGACATATTTCAGAAGGTGGCTGAGTGCACCTCAGCCAAGCCCATTTGGGATTCCCTCAACCAAATGGTAGCTGGCTCAGCAGATGAAATAAAAGACAGGAGATCAAACCTCATATCCCTGTATGAGAATTTTAAAAAGGATGAGACTAAATCAGTGGCTGAAATGTACAACAGGTGAGCTCAATCATCAATGAGCTCAAAACCTTGGATAAGGACATCACCCTGACAGAGGTGAATGATAAAATTTTGATGTGCTTCCCTAGATCTTGGGATTCCAGAATCTGGCCTATCAAAGAAGCCAGAAGCCTAAATGAGATATCAACTGAATCTCTGCTAGGCAAATTAAAATTTTATGAGCAATTGATCAAATCAAGAGAAGCAGCTGAACAGAAGGCAACAACTCCAGTGAGAAAGGATCACATTATAGCCTTCAAAGTATCTGAGGAAAGTGAGACCTCAACATCAAATGAAGAATTGATGAGCTTCTTTGCAAAAAGATTCTACAAGATGGCTATAAAGAATTTCAGAAGGAAATCATGTAACAACCCCATCCGTTCATATGATATATTCTAGAAGGTCCGGCCGGGGCCCCACAGGATATATCACAAAACAGTCGGTGAAGGTACAAGATGATACCAGAGTCGCGCATCGCACCTAACACAAAGCATTCTAGCGGAAGCCTAGACTACAACTTGAACTCCTCATGAATGTCCAAACATAAAACTCCACATTTTATATCATATAGGAATGTCTTACAACACGTACAAAAGAGTTGGCCTTATGGCCTATACAGGGCTTTCACACAGTGGCCTAAACAATTGGCGCGCAGGCCGGCCACAAGAAAAGAAAACACACAAAAGAACACATCTAGCCTTCGAGGGCTAGCAGTAGCAGCAACACCCGCAGGAACATCAGCCTCTATGCGATCCGCTCGGCTCTCCAGCACCTGGAAAGGGACAATCCACCCACCGGTGGCAAATAAAAGCAACGGTCAGCGTTCAGCTGACCAAATTATAACGACCCTACCCCTTCTCTCGGGGCAGCGATAATCTTCCCTGCAGGCATATTAGATCACAAGTATGGCAAGCTATATCATCAAAATGTGCTTTCACGCACACAAGCCATCACAACCGTTCGCCGCCCGGCCCAACGGTCCGTGCACTCAGGGCACATTCTTGGTGTTCTGGCAACCTCTTGCCCACCACCGTATCAGGGTTATCACCCAACGGTAAATCTCTTGAGCATTTACTCCATGGCGTGCAGCCGGAGTTAGTCTTCGGACAACGGGATGGCCCGTAGCCCCCCATTGTGTCATGGCGCGCAGGCCGAAGACTCTTGCTATGCGCTCCAACAGACCGCACTTTTTGGTCTCACGTCAGACGGACATAGCGCAGGTCGGATCCTCCACCCCCCGTTGCTCAAATCGCCTTGCCTTCTCCGAGTACAACGTACTCATGGCTATATCAAAGGCGCGGGTCGGTCTCACCAATCCTGTTCTTGGCATTCAAGCCTGGGTATTTCACTATACCCATTTTCTCACAGCAACAGCGGGTCTTTCCTGGGCACACCAGTACTTCCTGTGACTCTCTCCACATGTGGACACCGCACTAGCACAAATGTCAGGGGTCTTTCCTAGCTCACATGCCAGTACTTCCTGTTACTCGCTTCACAGGTGGACACCCTACGACATCAAGCATCACCAAAAGGGCCTTTCCTGGTCCCACCAGTACTTCCTGTGCCTCAATCACAGGTTGGATCCAAAAACATCCCATGGCTATTTTCCTGGGCTACCACCCCAGTACTTCCTGCTACTCCTTTTCGCAGGCATAACCCGTAGACTCCTTACACTACACGTTTATCACGGAGTCTTCTCCGGTTCGTATGCAACATCACCAATCCAGACTAACCTGTCCAGATGGGCTTCACACATTCCGTACTCCAGTTCCGGATCTATATGCTAACAAAGGGGATTTCAAGCATCCACCCAAAGATTTCCAAAACCAGCCACCTCTTGGTGGGGGAAATCACAAAATATGCCAAAAAGGAAGCCTTCACATGGCTAGGAAGAAAAGTCGTTACCCTTGACGACCGCTTTGGTGCCATGGCCTCCAAGCTTGCTTGCAAGACTCGCAAGATCGTTACCTCCACAACTCTGGCTTCGGATCTCTCGTCGGTAAACCGCAGCACCACCAGCAGCAGCCCCCTTTCCTTCTTCCTCCTCCTTTCTCTCTCTCTTTCTCTCTCTTGAAGAAAGATGAAGGCCAAATCAAAGTGAGCAATACTTCTCAGTTTTCGGCCTTGAAGAAAAAGAGAAAGAAGCTTTCAGCCCTTGGATCCAGACTGAAGGAATGGACGGCCATGATTCTGCCAAAAACACAAATTTTGACCCGACACGGCCTCGAACACGGCCGTGTTCCTGGCCGTGTGCCTCAAGCGGTGGTCAACCGACTTATCCAAACCAGTGACACGCCCATGGGACACTCCCGTGTCATGGGCCGTGTCACCAACACGCCTTCAGACACGCCCGTGTCTGTGGCCGTGTACCTGGGTGAAAAAATTCCAAATCATCCCGAGACTTCACACGGCCTGTGACATGCCCGTGTCCCAGGCCGTGTGCCCAGACACGGCACAAAGACACGCCCTGTCGAAATCCTTCGGCGGGCTGAGTTTGTCGCCTAATTTGACACGCCCTGTGACACGCCCGTGTCACAGGCCGTGTTCAGCACTCGACACTCACTTCTCGACACTCGACGATCGTCGAGAAAAATCGTCGAGCATGCGACACGGCCTTGGACACGCCCGTGTCCTGGGCCGTGTGCCTCCTCTCGGCGCATCGCCGAGAGCAAAAATCGTCGAGACAAAGCCCAATCGTCGACACAACCTCGACACGCCCTGCGACACGCCCGTGTCGCAGGCCGTGTCAACTGACACGCCCTGGGACACGCCCGTGTGCCAGGCCGTGTCACCCAAAAATTCTTGTTTCCGAACTTTGGGCTGTTACAATCCTCCCCTCCTACAAGAAATTTCGTCCTCGAAATTTAGAGACAGGAAAGCAACAGAAACCAGCAAGAAAAATGTTACAACATAAAAAAAAATTTGATGTTACAACATTCTCGCTACAGATTACAAAAACAGCTCAGGGAACTCTTCTCGCATGGTCTGCTCGCGCTCCCATGTCAGTTCTTCACGGCCGCAGTTGTCCCACCTGACTTTTACCATACCGACCGTCTTGTTCCGCAACTGTTTTTCGGCTCGATCTTCGATCTGAATGGGTCTAACTTTCGTTGTTAGCCCATACTCCACCGGCACACGATCATTCGCGATCACTTGAGTTGGATCTTTCACGGCCTTCCGAAGCACCGAGATGTGAAAGACATCATGTAACCCACCCAAGTCCGCCGACAGAGCTAGCCGATAAGCCGCTTCGCCAACTCGCTCAACCACTTCAAACGGACTCAAATATCTGGGACTCAACTTTTTCAATCGTCGAATCCTGGAGACACCTTTGAATGGCTTGATCTTCAAGTAGACCCAATCGCCAACCACAAATTCTACGTTCCGGTGCTTGGCTTTGTAGTACTTCGCTTGTCGATCTTGAGCAATAAGCAATCTCTCTTGAATCGTCCGTATGGTTGAGTTTGCTTCCTCAACCTCATTTGGTTTAACAACCCGAGCTTCGCCCGCTTCTACCCAAGCCAAGGGAGTACGACACTTCCTTCCATATAGGGCTTCATATGGTGCCATCCCAATGCTTGCCTGGTAGCTGTTATTATATGCAAACTCGACCATATAGAGATGATCTTCCCATCTCTTTCCGAAGTCAAGGGCGCACATTCGGAGCATGTCCTCCATTGTTCTGTTGGTACGTTCAGTTTGGCCATCCGTTTGGGGATGAAAGGCCGTACTGAAAGTCAACTTCGTGCCCAACAGTCGGTGAACTAGCCTCCAATCATTTGACGTGAATCGCCCATCTCGATCACTTACGATGCTCCGAGGAACACCGTGAAGACGCACAATCTGGTCAACATATAACTTTGCCAAACTTTCAACTGAATCATCCCGCCTGTTCGGGAGAAAATGTGCTACTTTCGTTAGCCGGTCAACAATCACCCAAATGGAATCATTTCCTCGCTGCGATCTTGGCAACCCATGCACAAAATCCATGGAAATATCATCAAATTTCCACTCTGGGATCGGCAGTGACTTCAAATAACCGCCCGGCTTTTGGCATTCCGCCTTCACCATCGCACATGTTTGGCATTTGGATACATAAAGGGCAACATCTTTCTTGAGCCCTGGCCACCAGAAAAGCTTCTTCATATCATTGAACATCTTTGTGCTCCCAGGGTGAATGGAATACTTGGTATAATGCGCTTCATACATCAGTTCTTCCCTCAATTTCCCCACATTTGGGACGCACAAACGACCCTCTTTTCGCAAAAGACCGTCATTCCAGGTGAATTTGCCTTCTGGCCCTTCATTCACATAGCGCAAGAGATCGTTATCCAACTCCGTTGCCCGTCGAACTCGGTCTGCAAGGTCACATTGTACCTCGGTCCAGTTCAAACATGCAATGGCAGTGGAATTCTTGTCAACACAATAGATCTCCAATGCCTCCAACTCCTGGATAAGACATTCATCATGCCTTTGTAACCAATTTGCTCTAACCGGAACTCGCCGACTCAAGGCATCCGCGACAATATTCCCCTTCCCGGGTGTATAGTGAATCTCGAAAGTGTAGTCCCCAAGGAACTCCAACCACCTTCGTTGTCGCATGTTCAACTCTTTCTGCTCCAATAGATACTTTAGGCTCTTATGATCGGTATAGATCTCCACCTTCACGCCATAAAGGTAGTGTCGCCACAGCTTGAGTGCAAAAATCACCGCCGCTAATTCCAAATCATGGACGGGATAGTTTCGCTCGTGCACCTTCAGCTGGCGTGAGCCATAAGCAATCACCTTTCCGTTCTGCAAAAGAACGCAGCCTAAGCCGCTCCCTGAGGCATCACTATAAATCACAAATCCATCGGTTCCACATGGCGAAGACAACACTGGTGCCGTGGTCAACCGAACCTTCAGCTCTTCAAAAGCTCGTGCGCACTCTGGCGTCCAAACGAACTTCTGATCTTTTCGCGTCAGTGTGGTTAGCGGCAAAGCGATCCGCGAGAAATTCTCCACAAATCTTCTATAGTAGCCCGCAAGTCCAAGGAAACTCCTGACCTCGGCCACGGAAGACAACATTGGCCATTCTTGTATGGCTTTTATCTTCGCTGGATCCACTGCAATGCCCGCTCCACTCACCACATGGCCCAAAAATGCCACTGACGATAGCCAAAACTCGCACTTCGAGAACTTGGCATATAGCTGATTTTGCCTCAACGTATTCAACACCAACCGCAAGTGACTCTCATGCTCAGCTTTGGACTTCGAGTATACCAGGATATCATCAATGAACACTATCACAAACAGATCCAGGTACTCACGAAAAATACGGTGCATCAGATCCATAAACACCGAAGGCGCATTGCACAATCCAAAGGGCATGACTGTGAACTCATAGTGCCCATAACGCGTTCCAAATGCGGTTTTGGGAATGTCACCTTCCCGAATTCTTAACTGGTAATAACCAGACTTCAGGTCCAACTTCGAATAGACCGTAGATCCCACCAGCTGATCAAATAATTCATTAATCCGGGGTATAGGATACTTATTCTTCTCGGTCAGCTTATTCAATTCACGGTAATCGATACACAACCGTAACCCACCATCTTTCTTCTTTACAAAAAGCACAGGCGCGCTCCAAGGTGACATACTTGGGCGGATATAACCTTGATCTAGCATTTCTTGTAGTTGAACCTTCAACTCAGCCATCTCTTTAGGCGCAACGCGATATGGCGAGCGGGCCACAAGTTTCGCACCTGGCACCAACTCGATCGTGAAGTCAATCTCCCGCTGGGGTGGTAGCCCAGGGAGATCCGCGGGAAACACATCTATAAAGTCTGCCACAATCGGAACCTCGCACAAAGTGGCCTTAGGCTCAACAGCCTGAATTAGTGCAAAGTAACACGCCGCACCCTTCCGAACAGCTTTGACTACCTGGAGTGCAGACATCAACGTCCCGCCCACTCCTCGCATACCCGCAAACTTGGTCTTCTGTTCGGTATTCTGGCCCAACGCGATTTCTTTGGACTGGAAATCAATCATAGCATGCTGCTCCGCAAGCCAATCCATCCCAAAAATCACATCGAACTCCGATATTGGCAAAACAAATGCGGTTAAACGAAAATCCCGACTTCCTAACTGAACCGCCACATCGCAAGCTTGATCCGCAAGCATCCAACAACCATTCGGCAACACCACTCTGACGCTATCTGCCTTTGCACGACTGGGTATCCCAAGCCGCGTAAGAAACTCACAAGACAGAAAAGAATGCGATGCACCTGTATCAAACAGTGCTCGCGCCAGCGTATCCCGAATCATCACAAAGCCTAGGACAAACATGTCACACACACACAAACCGCAAACATGGGGTACTAAGCTAAGCATACAAACAATAGCATAAACAAAACTAAACTCATACCTGTGACAACGTCACTCTGCTTGATGGACTCTTGCAGGCCAAGATTGTAGACCCGGGGTTGCGCCTGCGAGGCAGAAGAATCCACCACCGCCTTTCCTTTTTCCGCATAAGATGCTCCCGCTTTCTTTTCACTCTTTGGCGGCATCCGACAATCTCGCGCAATATGTCCCATCCGGCCACAATTGAAGCAGGTACGAGTGTCTGGCTTGGAGGTTGCCCCTGATGTTGCTCCCGTTGCAACTGATGAAGGAGCTTGTCCACTAGGCTTGGACTTCTTACCCCATCTCTTCTTATAAAATGGTTTTCCTGATCGGGGCGCCTTCCACTCCGGTTGCGTCACAGCCAAAGCTCTCTTCCCTTGCACCCTCTTCATATCCTTTTCCAACGCGGTCGCGGTGTCAACCAACGCTTGGAAACCTTGGTTCACAGAACTGGACACAAGGAATCTCAGCTCGTCCCTCAGTCCTTCATAGAATCGATTCGTCTTCCTCTGCTCATCAGCAAAAATCGAACCCGCATACCGCCCCAAGCGAGTAAATTCATGCAGGTACGCGTCAACACTGCCATCACCTTGCGTCAACCGTTGGAATTCATTTTTCATGGCGATCCGCTGAGCCACAGGAAGGTGCTTCGCAAGGAAGAGCCTGGAGAATTCTTCCATCGATACTTGGGTTAACGGACGACCCGCCAAATGATGCAACTCCATCTCATCCCACCATAAACGAGCTTCTCCTTCAAGCAAGAAGGTGGCTAAGGTAACTTTCTGATGCTCCGCCGTTCCTATCGCCGTCATCACTCGCTTGACGCGCGATAACCAATCCTCAGCCTGCGTCGGGGTTCCCGCTCCCGAGAACGTAGGCGGATGGAAGCTCATAAACCGCGTTAGCTGCTTCTCAGCCGCTCGAGGAGCCACATCCACAATAGGTTCAGGCCTTGCCGCCACCTGTTCTGGCCTCACAGCCGCTTGTTCCTGCCTAAGTGGCTGACCGTGGATCATGATAAATAAGGCCTCCGCAACTAAACGCACATGTTCCTCAGACGGTGGAGGTGTAAGCACCGCGACTGGTGCCGTACTTTCATCAGAACGCTGGGACTCAGACGGCACAGCTCCACTTCGTGTCACCTAAAGGTGGAGAAGACACACACATTAGCGGTCGTACCCAAGCAAACAACACAAAATAGGAACACGCAGGTTCCTCAAACACATCAAGTTGCATTCCTATCATGGACATTCAGGAGTTCATTCGTAGACTTTGGTGTGCACAAACACGTGCTCGCCACCCCACAAAAGAAGTCGGCCACGACTTCGAGAGGGAACGACCAAGACGACCGATACCAAAAATGTAACAACCACATCCGTTCATATGATATATTCTAGAAGGTCCGGCCGGGGCCCCACAAGATATATCACAAAACAGTCGGTGAAGGTACAGGATGATACCAGAGTCGCGCATCGCACCTAACACAAAGCATTCTAGCGGAAGCCTAGACTACAACTTGAACTCCTCATGAATGTCCAAACATAAAACTCCACATTTTATATCATATAGGAATGTCTTACAACATGTACAAAAGTGTTGGCCTTATGGCCTATACAGTGCTTTCACACAGTGGCCTAAACAATTGGCGCGCAGGCCGGCCACAAGAAAAGAAAACACACAAAAGAACACATCTAGCCTTCGAGGGCTAGCAGCAGCAACAGCAACACCCGCAGGAACATCAGCCTCTATGCGATCCGCTCGGCTCTCCAGCACCTGGAAAGGGACAATCCACCCACCGGTGGCAAACAAAAGCAACGGTCAGCGTTCAGCTGACCAAATTATAACGACCCTACCCCTTCTCTCGGGGCAGCGGTAATCTTCCCTGCAGGCATATTAGATCACAAGTATGGCAAGCTATATCATCAAAATGTGCTTTCACGCACACAAGCCATCACAACCGTTCACCGCCCGGCCCAACGGTCCGTGCACTCAGGGCACATTCTTGGTGTTCTGGCAACCTCTTGCCCACCACCGTATCAGGGTTATCACCCAACGGTAAATCTCTTGAGCATTTACTCCATGGCGTACAGCCGGAGTTAGTCTTCAGACACCGGGATGGCCCGTAGCCCCCCATTGTGTCATGGCGCGCAGGCCAAAGACTCTTGCTATGCGCTCCAACAGACCGCACTTTTTGGTCTCACGTCAGACGGACATAGCGCAGGTCGGATCCTCCACCCCCCGTTGCTCAAATCGCCTTGCCTTCTCCGAGTACAGCGTACTCATGGCTATATCAAAGGCGCGGGTCGGTCTCACCAATCCTGTTCTTGGCATTCAAGCCTGGGTATTTCACTATACCCATTTTCTCACAGCAACAGCGGGTCTTTCCTGGGCACACCAGTACTTCCTGTGACTCTCTCCACAGGTGGACACCGCACTAGCACAAATGTCAGGGGTCTTTCCTAGCTCACATGCCAGTACTTCCTGTTACTCGCTTCACAGGTGGACACCCTACGACATCAAGCATCACCAAAAGGGCCTTTCCTGGTCCCACCAGTACTTCCTGTGCCTCAATCACAGGTTGGATCCAAAAACATCCCATGGCTATTTTCCTGGGCTACCACCCCAGTACTTCCTGCTACTCCTTTTCGCAGGCATAACCCGTAGACTCCTTACACTACACGTTTATCACGGAGTCTTCTCCGGTTCGTATGTAACATCACCAATCCAGACTAACCTGTCCAGATGGGCTTCACACAGCATGCCTATTCCGTACTCCATTTCCGGATCTATATGCTAACAAAGGGGATTTCAAGCATCCACCCAAAGATTTCCAAAACCAGCCACCTCTTGGTGGGGGAAATCACAAAATATGCCAAAAAGGAAGCCTTCACATGGCTAGGAAGAAAAGTCGTTACCCTTGACGACCGCTTCGGTGCCATGGCCTCCAAGCTTGCTTGCAAGACTCGCAAGATCGTTACCTTCGCAACTCTGGCTTCAGATCTCTCGTCGGTAAACCGCAGCACCACCAGCAGCAGCCCCCTTTCCTTCTTCCTCCTCCTTTCTCTCTCTCTTTCTCTCTCTTGAAGAAAGATGAAGGCCAAATCAAAGTGAGCAATACTTCTCAGTTTTCGGCCTTGAAGAAAAAGAGAAAGAAGCTTTCAGCCCTTGGATCCAGACTGAAGGAATGGACGGCCACGATTCTGCCAAAAACACAAATTTTGACCCGACATGGCCTCGAACACGGCCGTGTGCCAGGCCATGTGCCTCAAGCGGTGGTCAACCGACTTATCCAAACCAGTGACACGCCCATGGGACACTCCCGTGTCATGGGCCGTGTCACCAACACGCCTTCAGACACGCCCGTGTCTGTGGCCGTGTACCTGGGTGAAAAAATCCCAAATCATCCCGAGACTTCACACGGCCTGTGACACGCCCGTGTCCCAGGCCGTGTGCCCAGACACGGCACAAAGACACGCCCTGTCGAAATCCTTCGGCGGGCTGAGTTCGTCGCCTAATTTGACATGCCCTGTGACACGCCCGTGTCACAGGCCGTGTTCAGCACTCGACACTCACTTCTCGACACTCGACGATCGTCGAGAAAAATCGTCGAGCATGCGACACGGCCTTGGACACGCCCGTGTCCTGGGCCGTGTGCCTCCTCTCGGCGCATTGCCGAGAGCAAAAATCGTCGAGACAAAGCCCAATTGTTGACACAACCTCGACACGCCCTGCGACACGCCCGTGTCGCAGGCCGTGTCAACTGACATGCCCTGGGACACGCCCGTGTGCCAGGCCGTGTCACCCAAAAATGCCTGTTTCCGAACTTTGGGCTGTTACAAATCATCCAGACAGGATGATAAGCCCAGATTTGACAAGACACCAACCAAGGAGGTTGTGTGCTTTGGATGCAGAAAGCCTGGACATTACATCTTTGAATGTCCAGAAAATCAGAAGAAGGAGAAAAACAAAGAAAGAGACTCAAGAAGAAAACACAGCAGCAGACCCTCTCCTAGCAAGTATAAAAAGAAAGACAAGGGCTTTGTTGCTGAGACATGGAGTAATACAGAGGAATAATCATCCTCTTCCAGCTCAAGTGAAGAAGAGAAAGAAGCAAGATCCAAGGAGATTTGCCTTATGGCAATTGATGCCTCCAGGAGCTGTTCTGGATCAGAAGGAGAATCTGAAGATGAAGCAGCCTCAGACTCAGAGACAGATCAGGTTCTTTCAAGCTTTGATTTTAATTCTGATTTATTTAAAGTTGAATTCAAAACTATGTGCTTAGATTTGATTAATTCAGAAAAAGAAATAAAAACTCTTAGAGAAAGACTAGGAAATCTTGAATCTGTCAATTCAGAAAACATTAAACTAACAGATCAACTAACTCTAGCAAATGAACTGATAATCAAATTAAAATCTGATTTATGTGAGGCCAAACAACTTGAGCAATCTCTCAATGGGAGAAGTCTCAAGCTGATGGACATAACAAGCACAGTTAATGCCAGATTAATTGGCAAGCTGGGCTTGGGTGCATCATCAAGTTTGCCACCCATAATTAAGAAAAATATTCTTACAACCCCTATCAAATTTGTTTCTGCCAAGGGAAAGGAAAAGATTATAAACAAACTATTGACTAAAAACAATCCAAAACCCATAGACAAGAGAAATAGAAATCAAAAAATAAGTAATAAAAACAAGGTTCAGCAGCATTCGTCGAACTTAGATCGACGAAATATGGCCAGTTCGTCGAACCCAGATCGACGAACGCTGAACGCAAACTTCAAGTATAACAATTCGTCTAACTGCAATCGACGAACTTTATATGGTTCATCGAGCAGAGGTCTACGAACTTGGGGCACAAAAAATGACTATTGTCATTCTCTGATCAGAGATCGACGATCTCAGCCCTATTCGCCGAACTCTGGTTGACGAACTTACAGAAATTCGTCGAACCTAGAAGGACCAAACTTAAATCATTTCTCTTACAGAAATTCTAAGCCAACTAATAAGACATTCAATCCAGTAGCTGATTGGGTTATTCCACCTAGGAGATATCACCCCTTAGGTTACAAATCTCAACCTACATTATCAGTTATATCTAGCTTTTCTTTTCAACCAAATAAATGACCCAAGGTAACCTGGGTCAAGAACAATTGAGTTTTGCTTTTCATTACAGGTACAGGTGAAGAGCTATCTAAGGGTGAGTCAGACCTGGTACTTGGACAATGGTTGCTCCAAGCATATGACAGGCAGCAAGGGCAATCTATCCAATTACAAGCCCAAGCTAGGACCAAAGGTGATTTTTGGAGATTCAAACAGTGGCCAATCAGAAGGATATGAGACAGTAAAGATTGGATCAGTTACCTTCAAGAGAGTAACATATGTAAGAGGACTTAAACATAACCTAATATCCATAAGTTAATTATGTGATGAAGGTTATCAGGTACACTTTAACTCTACCTCTTGTTCTATTATTAACAATGAAAACCAAACTGTTTTAATTGGAATTAGACAAGGCAACATATATCTAATAGACTTTATTTCTGCCAAAACTGTTGTTTGTTTACTCAATATCACTAGTAACCAAAATGAGTTATGACATAAAACATTAGGGCATGTAAACCTTAAGAATATAACTAGGTTATCTAAAGGCAACCTTGTTAGAGGTTTACCTTCTGGCCCCTACAAGAAGGAAAACCTATGCAGAGCTTATCAATTAGGCAAGCAAACTAAAACTAGTTTCAAATTCATTAATAAAAGTGATTCACCTAGGATTTTGTATTTGCTTCATGTGGATCTATTTGGACCCATTGCAGTACAAAGCCTAGGAGGGAAGTCTTATACTTTAGTGATTGTTGACGACTTCTCTAGATTCAGTTGGGTAGCCTTTCTGAGAGCTAAGTTAGATACATTCAAGGTTCTTACAGATTTTCTCAGGACCATACACATTGAGTTCTCTACTCATGTTGCATTGATCAGAAGTGATCACGACACAGAGTTTGAGTCTCTTCTTATGCATGAGTTCTGTGAGAAGGAAGGTATCAGACAGTGCTTCTCAGCTCCTAGAACTCCCTAACAAAATGGTGTTGCTGAAAGGAAAAATAAGACACTCATTGAATCTGCAGGCACATTATTGGGTGATGCCTACATGCCTCTATCCTTTTGGGCAAAAGCTGTAAACACTGCCAACTATGTCCTGAATAAAAGCCTTATACATAAGCTAAAAAATAAGACCCCCTATGAATTACTTAAAGGGAAGAAACCTAAAATCACATACTTTAAAGTTTTTGGCTGCATATGTTACATTCACACAAACAACAAAAGATACATTAGAAAGTTTGAGGCTAAGGCTGAAGAAGGGATTTTTCTAGGATACTCCCAAGTAAGCAAGGCCTATAGGGTTTTTAATAAATCCACCCTTAAAATTGAAGAATCAGTCCATGTATCTTTTGATGAAGTTAACATGTCTTATAAGGAGAAAGAGATTTATACCAATAGCTTTTTGCAGGTTCCACAACTGTGTGAGTCTATGGATGAACTAAACCTTACCCAAGGGGTATCAACCTATCCTTCTCCACAGGCTGCTGAAGATAGTGAAGAAGAAATTCAAGTGGAAGTGGCTGAACATCCCTCAACAACTAGTACCATTCCTCAAGAGGAATTAATTACAGAAGTTGTTGCTCAACAAACTCCACCAACTGATCTTGTCACACTTAGAGATCACCCCAGATCTCAAGTGATTGGAGACAGTTCAGTAGGTGTACAGACAAGGCATCAACTCAACCAAGACTTGATGCATGCCTATTTTATCTCTCAGATTGAACCTCTCTCCATCCATGAAGCAGAGCAAGATCCCCACTGGATCATTGCAATGCAAGAGGAACTAAATCAGTTTGAGGGATGTAGAGTTTGAGATTTGGTTCCAAGACCTCATAACTACCCAGTTATTGGAACCAAGTGGGTCTACAGGAACAAGCTAGATGCCCAAGGAAATATAGTGAGAAACAAGGCTAGGCTTGTTGCTCAAGGCTACAGGCAAGAGGAAGGAATTGACTATGACCAAACTTTTTCCCCTGTTGCAAGGTTAGAGGCCATAAGAATAATCCTTGCCTATGCAGCTCACAGGAGATTCAAAGTGTTCCAAATGGATGTCAAGAGTGCATTCTTGAATGAAGTACTTCAAGAAGAGGTTTATGTAGAACAACCTCCAGGTTTTATCTCTCTAACTCAACCCTCTTTTGTATTTAAATTGCATAAAGCTCTCTATGGTTTAAAGCAAGCTCCAAGAGCTTGGTATGAGAGCTTAGCAAACTTTCTTTTAGAGCATAAATTTACAAGAGGAACCATAGATAAAACTCTTTTCACTAGACATCATAAGGACCAAATATTGTTAGTACAAATATATGTGGATGACATCATCTTTGGGTCTACTGATCCCAAATTATGCAAGAGGTTTGCTGACCCCATACATTCCAAATTTGAGATGAGTAGCATGGATGAGCTTTCCTACTTCCTTGGTCTCCAAGTGAAGCAGCTCCCTGATGGTATCTTCCTCTCCCAAGCTAAGTATGCTAAAAAGCTTATTAAGAAGTTTGGGATGGGTGATGCTTCAGGAATGAAAACACCAATGGCTACAAATGCTGTTGTGGATTCTGATGCAGCAGGAAAACCTGTAGATTAGAAACATTATAGGGCAATTGTTGGATCCCTATTATACCTAATAGCTAGCAAGCCTGATATAATGTTTGCCACATGCCTTTGTGCTAGGTTCCAAGTGAACCCTAAAGAATCTCACCTTATTTTCTTAAAAAGAATTTTGAGATATACAAAGAGTTGTCCTAATCTAGGACTCTGGTATCCTGCAGAGTCAGAGTTTGAGTTAACTGGATACTCAGATGCTGACTATGCTGGATGTAGAGTGGACAGAAAGAGTACCTCTGGAACTTGCCAGTTCCTAGGTATGAGACTTGTCTCCTAGTTTTGTAAAAAGCAAACATCTGTGTCTACATCAACTGTAGAAGTAGAATACATGGCTGCTGACAACTGCTGTTCACAAATGTTATGGATACAGAACCAACTCCTAGACTATGGTGTCAACTTAAATAATTCAACATTATTTTGTGATAATACTAGTGCTATTGCTATAGCACAGAATCCAGTTCACCATTCTAGGATTAAGCATATTGAAATAAGACATCATTTCATTAGAGATAATGTAGACTAAAAGAAAATTAACCTAATCCATATTCCCACTGATCTACAGAGAGCAGACATCTTCACCAAAGCCTTGGATGAGAAAAATCATCTGTTCTTTTTAAATCAACTAGGAATGATTAATGAAGAAGAGTTAAATTAATTTCTGTCTGCATTCGACGAATTTTCTAGAGTTCGTCGAACGGAGTTCGACGAATTAGGGAAAGTTTGAGAGATTCTCGTCGAACGGAGATCGACGAATTCTCTGTGTGGAAACAATTTTCGTCGACCGGAGATCGACGAACTTTGCTTCAGAAGACGTTTCGTCGAACGGCGTTCGACGAACTATTTTCGATTCTTTTGGATGAGATCGACGAATTATTTGTCTATAACTTATTTCGTCGAGCTCAGTTCGAAGAATTGTTTCCTTTTCGTGGAACGGAGATTGTCGATTCATATTCTGAAAAACTTATATTTAGGTTTTCTTCGATTTTCGTCCTGCACTTTCAGTTCTCTTTCTCTTGATCGCCGTTTTCTCTGTCTTTCTTGCAGGTCATCAATGGCGATTCCAGCAGGAGCTTTGGCTGCCATGAAATTTGACACTGGTTTCGACATGGATTTCGATTCATTCCAACACTCTGACCCAATCTTCCTCTACATTCTAGAACTATTAGAGGAACTTGGTCTCAAGGATTTCATGACTAGAAGGATTAAACTACATGCGACTGAGATTCGAGAATGGGTATACACGTCTGCTGCTTCTGAGGATGATACATTGACAGGAACTATCGGGAGTACTGCTGTTTCCCTATCTCCCGCCGTTCTCTCTGAGATTTTTGGCTTGGTAAATGGAGAAGATGATATGGAAATGGATTCTAAAGAATACAGTTCGATACTGAAGTTGATGGGGTTTTCTGGAAGCAACCCTAACAAGTTGTTAAAGAAACAACTGTCTGCCGTCTGTCAGTTCTTGGCGGATATTGTGGGAAAGATACTGATGGGCAAGCACACCGCACATGATTACATTACCCGTCATCAATTCCTTATCATGTGTGCTGTGGTGAATAAGCGTTCTGTTGATTGGAGCAAGATTTTCTTTGAGTTGATTAAGAAGAAAAGCAGCAAGAAAGAGGTTTGCTTTGGAAGAATCCTGGGGATCTTCCTCAAGGAGAAGGCTGGTGAATTCATGGTCTCTCCGACCATCTTCATCAATGACAAAAAGAGCCTCACCTGCGCTCTGTTTGGCAGATGGGAGAGGACAATCTCCAAGCCATCTAAGGCTTCCTCCTCTTCCATCCCTGCTTCAAAAGGCACCAGGGCTGTTAAAGCCACTCCCACACCTGCTGCGGAGATCCTTCCCCCTCCACCATCTCCTCTAGCACCCCTTCCAGCAAAGAAGCCTCCTCATGTGCCTACTCCTCCTCCATCTCCACCACTAGACATCACAAACATCCCATCTCCATCTTCCCCTCTACGAGCTAATCCACAACCTATACCCCCTACTTCACCTCATGACACACATATTCTCACACCTCCTCAGTCTCCACTTCCCCCTCATTTGTCCTCCATTCCATCTTACACCCTACCCACAGACACTGCCATGCTAGATGCCACCATTCCATCTTCATTACCATCCCCTCATCTCATCTCAGCTGTTCCACCCTCCATTCCATCCTTAGTTGCTCCCTCCTCCATACTTAATGTAACATCCTCTTCCCCTTCCTCCTTTGATTCAACCACCATATCATCTATCCTCACCATTCTCACTCCCCTCATAAAATCCCTTATCACAGAGGCCATTACACCTCTTGTGAATTCCATTAATTCTTTATCTGCACAAATTTCTGCTCTTTCTGCTGCCCCCTCCTCAGTCCAGGGCCTGGCCTCAGTCCCCACTAAACCCAGGCAGGGGGAGATGCCTGATGATGACGCAGCAGCACAGGCTTCAGATACAGCTTCCCTAGCAGATACAGCTTCAGAAGTTCTTCCAGATTGTACATATGCAGATTTAATTAATTTTATTAATACTGATATGGATATTGCTGACATGGATATTGCTGAAACTGTTGGTGATTTTTCTCTCAATCCCACAGTTAATCTACAAGAATTACTGTAAGTTTTAGATACTGTACATATGCAGTCTCTTCCAGCAGACTTTACTAAGCCAAAGTTGGTTATTGTTCCCTATACCTCTCCAATAAGTCCAGCAGTTGCTAAGCAACTCTGTGACAGTTTTGCTCTTCCAGTTGTTGCTCCATCATCCACAGTTATTCCAGAAGATATCTCAGCCCCAGTTTTTGTTATGGATGACTCTCCTATGCCAGATTTGGATGAGCTAATCCTGGCTGATATTGAAGAGGAGAATAAGGCAACAGCTGAAAGCTCTGTCCCCATCATTCCTGATTCCTGTACAGTCTCCTCCTCACCTGTTGCTGAAACTCCAGTTCTTGAAATTTCTGCCCCTACTCCAGAAAAAGCTGTTATTGATGATAAATCTTTAAAAGCTTTGGATGCTCTTTATGATAACCCTCAGGGTTCTGATACTGAAGATGATGAAGCTGATGATGATGATTTTGATGAAGAAGCTTCTAAGAAGAAAAAGAAAATGTTATCAAAGAAAAGGAAGGCCCCTCCTCCTGCAGCTCCTAAGCCTAATCCAAATGCTGACACTCCCTACTACATTCTTCACAATGTTACTCCATATAAGGGAATGCCTGCATGGATGTGGCTATCCAAGAACCAGCAGAAGGATAGGACGAGAAGTAGGAGATACTCTGCTCCTCCAGTTCGCAGATACAGAAGGATCCACCTCCTCCTCCTCCAGCAGCTGGTGCCACTGGCTCTAGCTCCCAGAGATCTACCCCCTTTCAAACCTATCAGAGACAGTCAGGGAGATCATCTGGAAGCAGCCAGCAGAGGCAACCATCCTCAGGAAATCAACAGCATCAACAGCAAAAGCAACAAATATCTGAAGTACAAAAAGCTGATAGTCCTAAAAGGCCATACTCTCCTCCAATTCCATTTGAAGATCCTGAAACTGCAAATACTGCTAAAATGGCCAGATTCTAGGAATTAATTGGACAATCTTTGATTAATAAAGTAAAGGCTGAAGGAAAAGACACATCAGGTTTAACAACTATGTCAAAGTACAGGAAAGAAGAGTTAAAAAGGTTTGACAAAGGAAACAAACTTTTTAATGTTGATGATTATATGAAGCTCCATCCTGAAGTAGTTTTCCCCAGAGCTACATCACTGAAAATCATTGGGGCAGCTGATATGACTGTGACTCAAGCTCAGGCTCAAGATGGAAACAGAGAAATCATCTTCAAAAAGCTAGGAGAAAAGAAAACAGAAGACAAGTTCTTGCAGAAAAAGAAGAAGTAATCTTTATTTTGTTTCAAATTTTCTTTCTGCATTTGTTTTCAAACTGTGTCCTTTGTTTAAACAAAGCCTGTATATATATATATATATATCTGCTGCATGTGTTAGTAATTCTCTGCCAGATATATTTCTTTTCTTGCTTTATTTTTCTGTTTGTTTCTGTTTTGAGTCTCTTAGTGACCTCACCCAAATAGGGGGAGATTGTTGGATCCCTAGTTGATTTGGGCTAGGTTCACTAGCTTAGGATGTGACCCAACCTGTATAACCAGGGTCAATTTTGTGTCCTAGAGTCTAGGTCAAGTCCTTAGGTTCAACTTCAGATGGACCAGCTTTCAACAAGACCATCAGAGACTCCAGACTTAGAAGTTTTCAAGACCAAGTAAAATGAGTTCGACGTTCGTCGAACTCAGCTCGACGAAAGGTGTTCGGCGCTCGACGATCTTGAGATAATTCTTAGTGCTGAGCTCGACGATCCTTGTTCTCTGTTCGACGAAGACTGAGATACTTCAACAACTAAAGTCAGGAGAACTTCAGAATTTTTCTAAGTCCAACTTCAAGCTTTGGTCGACGAACTAGATTCTGAGCTCGACGAACTTGGACCTCAAGTTCTCAACTTCTCAGGCCGACGAAGTCAGCTTCTCAGGTCGACGAATTCAGTACTCTGCTCAATGATTTGTGGTCTACGATTTGAGGTCTATGATTTGATTCCTTCTCAGTCAGAGGCTTCTCAGATTCCAAGTCCACAATCATTCTCAGCTCGACGAATTTGGATCTCAGCTCGATGAATGAAGATTGTCAGTTCGACGTATGTTAAAGCAGTATTGACAAGATTCACTGGAAGATTAATTGCTATTGTCTGGTCGACGAACTCATTCAAGCTCAGCTCGACGAACTCAAACTCAGCTTGACGATTGGTGTTCTTCGTTCGACGATTGCAGACTAGGTCTTCTACAGTTTCCCGTCCCGTTTCTTGGCGATGATTCCGGAGTAATCAATGCCAGATCTTCTCAGAATGTTACCATTAGAACGCACATTGATCTTGGATTATTACATGCCATTTTCCATGGGACAGTTAGGGAAATCATTGATTGCCGCTTTTTCCAAGGCCGATTGCAATTACTGCTCAACATTCAAATTTCGAATGTTCCTCAGTCAGCAAAATGAGATAGAAAAGAAAAGGATTAATCAGTAAGAGATACTACCAGCAATACAAATAATCAGACAGACACAGACAGTCATTGCACAGAAGAACAACCATATAGAAATCTGAAGTTCTACTGCAATCAGCCTAAACTAGAGAACAATTTCATCAAGAAGAAGAAGAACATTCAATCCCTATAAAGAGTCTTCTTCCTTCAATCCTACAGGACAACTTCAGAAGGACAACAAATTAATCTATCTGTCAAAAGAAGTTCCTGAAGCAGTCTCTGGTCCAGGCACTCTAAGTCTTTGAATACCTATCACCCTGAAGCATTGCTCCAGAATTCCTGATCCCCTTCAAGATCTCAGGGGGAGCAAATCTGCTAACATCAATCCACAGTCTTCTCAGTTGTTATTGAGAAAGAGAAGACACCATCACCTCTCTTCCAACTCTTGTACATGGTTTTAATTCCCTTCAAAATTATTCCTGGTTGCAAGTCTCCTTTCAAAAGACTTGAGGTTTTGGTTTTTGAGCACCTGAACAAAAACTCATTGGTGTCAGACACCTGATCAAAAACCTGAGTGGATTCCTACCAGGGTGGTAGAAGAGTGGATGTACCGAGGTTGGGGAACCACTATAAAATTTCTTGTGTCGTTTGGTTGCCCTTTATTTTTTGTTTTGGCTGTGCTTTGTGATTTCTTAGGTTGCTGTGATTATTGTTTTATTAACTGACCTGTTCACTTAGGAATACAACAAAAGTTGTAAAGATTTTTTTTTAAGAGAGAACAATACTCTATTCACCCCCCCTCTAGAGTATTTCAGATCCACCCTGCACTTTCAGAACCAGTTGGATACCGAGAGTACCTGAGCTCTATGATCAGTGATGATGACATTAGGGAGCGCATTATGGCGCATTAGAGGCTGGATGCTGCATTAGAGCCGATTTTTAGTTCCCTGGAAAGGGGCAAGGTTGAGGACTACACACTGCAGGATAAGCTCATTCGATTCCGTGGATGCATTTATATACCAGCAGGAGGCTGTATTCGGGATGATATACTTAGAGAGGCACATTGCTCCAGATATTCAGTACATCCCGGCATCATCAAGATGTGGGCAGATTTGAGGAGGACTATGTATTGGCCTGTGATGAAGAGGGAGATCACCCACTTTGTGACACATTGTGAGACGTGCCAGCACGTTAAGGAGGAATGCAAGAGCTCGGGAGGTTTATTACAGCCATTGCCAGTCCTAGAGTGGAAGTTCGAGGACATCGCTATGGATTTTGTGCACGGACTACCTCGCTCCCACTCTGGGCATGATTCTATATGGGTCATAGTAGACAGACTGACTAAGGTAATGCGCTTTATTCCAGTCCGGAAGGATGCTCTAGTTGCAGTTTTGGTGAGACTATTCGTGGAGCAGTTTGTTAGATACCATGGCATCCCCAGGACGATTATTTCGGACCGTGATGGTCGGTTCACTTCAAGCGAGTGGAGGGTCGTGCATGGTTACTTGGGCTCTCGGCTTACTTTTAGTACCTCCTTCCACCCGCAGACCGACGGACAGACCGAGCGGACCATCCAGATGATGGAGGACCTGCTCAGATTATGCATATTGGATACGGGGAAGCCTTGGGAGAGGCTGCTACCATTAATTGAATTCTCTTACAATAACATCCACCAAGCTAACATCAGGATGGCTACATACGAGGCACTTTATGGGAGGAAATGCCGGACACCGCTATCATGTGTTCAGGATGTGGATACCAAGGCTCTTGGTTCTGATTATGTGAAGGATACGGAGGCTCAGGTACGTTTGATTAGGGATCGGCTGCTAGAGGCCCAGAGCAGACAGGCGAAGTATTATGATGCTCGGCATCGGAAGTTGGAGTTCCAGGTTGGAGACAGGATTTTCTTGAAGATACATCCGGTACATGGTGTCTCTCGGGTGCGGAGGCATAAGAAGCTCAGTCCTCGATACATGGGGCCATACATGATCCTGGAGCGGATCGGCCCCTTAGCTTACCGACTGCAGCTGCCACCGGAGTTGGGTACCCTACACGACGTCTTCCATGTATCTTCCTTGCGAAGAGCTCTCCTACAGCCGGAGCAACATGTTTTTACTACAGCGGGTCCGATAGTGCCAGATAGATCCGTCAGACTGGAGCCGATTCAGATTGATGATACAGATGTCCGTGTGTTGCGGAAGAAGAAGGTCCCTCTCGTGAAGGTGTTGTGGTCCAATCATGGACAGGAGGAGCACACCTGGGAGCCGAGGGATCTAATGCTGGAGCGACACCCGGATCTGTTCACTTCAGGTATACTTTAGTTTATACGTTTAAAATTTCTTATAATTCTTGTAAGTAGAACCCCGTAGACCCGAACTTAAATTTTGGGGACAAAATTATTTTCTTGTTTATTGAGATTTGTAACATCCCATGTTACTTCTAGGCCCCCTTCACTTAGATTGGGTTAGGCATGGGGTGGGTGATAGGGGATTTAGCTAGGCTTGACCCTAGGTAGTGGATTGTAGCCATGTGGGGCCCACTATGGAGCCAAAGTCAAACTAGGTCAAACTAGCCTAAATAGGAACCCTAACCATACCATGACCCGACCACATTGACCTAACCCTAAAAACAATCTAAGTGGACCCTAGGGCATGCCATTAGGTCAACCCTTTGACCCTAGTTGACCAAAGTCAACCATGGCCCTAATTTGGCCAAACCTATACCTATAGGCCCAATTAGCCCAAGTAGGGCACCACATTGACCCAACCCAAGTTGGGTGGTGCCACTAAGCTCATGACCATTAAGTGGGGTCAGCCCACTCATCATGTTGACCAAGTCAACTCAAAAAATCAACTTGGTTAACATGAGGCCGAAAGAAGGGAAAGATGAACCCAAGCCCATTTCCATTTGGCTAAGCCCACCCAACTCAGCCCAAGGCCAACCCAAGGAGTAAAAGTCAACCCCTGGCCCTCAGTTTGAAGAGAGAGAATACATGCAAGGGCAAAATTGGAAAATTCACCCAAAAAGAGGAGAGAGAAGGTTGAAATTAAGGGAGGAGGCCACATGACTCCTTCGCTTCAGCCATGGCTTGCTGGCAGACCTCCATTGGAGTTATTAGGAGGAGGTGAGAGGCTGAGGGCCACTTGGCATGAAGGGTGATACAACCAAAGCTCCAAACAGAGCTTGCCTTGGTTGTATCTCCCCATATATCCCCTCCCAGCCAGAGATATTAGTTCCATTAGCTTCAGAGGGCAAAGAAGAGTAGAAATCGATAGCTGGAGTGAAGGAAATGATGCAGGAACCATGAATCCGAGAGGTGCTGCAGGATCAAGGTCGGGAATGGCCACCGGCCTCCATCCTTGCCGCCAGCCACCAACACAGGTTCGTTTCACCGTCCCTCTACCCGTACTAGAATCCTAGATCAACTAGGGGAGATATCAGGCTCAATTGAGCCCGATGCCATGGGAGAAACGAGAGATTTTTCAAGCTTTTTCTTACCGCTCGGGATCGCCGTCGCCGCCGTCTCCCGCCGCCTCATCACCGGCAAAGGATAGCCACCACCACCGTGAAGGTGATGGCACCGTTGGCCGGGGGTGGCGCCGCCTCAGGTGGCCGGAAATGGCCTCGCAATATTCCCCAGGTCGGCTCGATCTCAGCCGTTGAACGCTTGGGGAAGATAAATGGATGCCGTCCAATATCTCTTTAAGATTCGTGCTGTGCATTTTGTTGGGTACTGTATCCACAATTACCTGGATTTGAGGAAGCCACCTGTCAAGCTAAGATGAATTCACAATGTATTTGATGAATCCTCTTAAGTTGTGCTTGCAGTTCCTCCACGCTAAGTGCACACCAATGTCAGGGTGTAGTAGGTCAATATACACGGGTCTGCACGACGTAATCCCTCGTTGAGCAGATCAGTGTGTTGGCCTACATGTACTCTCTCTATTGGAGTGCACTTACTTTCAAGTACAGGGCCGTTCATATGCAAGAGAAGACAAGGAGCATGGATGGGTCAAGGAGCAGCTCCTGGGTGGAAGACGAAAATTCGTCCAAGGAAAATTCGACGAGAATCACCAAGTGATTCTCGCCGATTCGGCGAGAATCACTAGTGATTCTCGCCGAATCGACCAGAATCATTAGTGATTCTCGCCGATCCCTTCAGGCTACCTCAAAACGGTGCCAAGTAAGATTCGGCGAGAATCACTAGTGATTCTCGCCGAACCAGTGGTTAAGCAGCTCATGAATACCAAGTGAAAATCATTGAGAATCAATAAGTGATTCGGCGAGAATCACTAGCGATTCTCGACGATTGATTCTCGACGATTCAATCGTCGAGAATCACTTGGTGATTCTCGCCGATTCGTCGAGAATCACCTGCGATTCTCACCGATTTTCACTTAGCGATTTCTCGGGATGCTGCTGGACCGGATTCTGCCGCTGGACTAGTTTGAACCGGATTTCGGGGTTATACGTGTGGGACCCACAACGGTCATATTGTATGGTCTACAGTGTATAAATACATGGGTATTTGGAACAGTAAAAGGGAGAATCAGAAACCGAGCCGCGATGTAACCCTAAAATCGCGATTCCTCTCCGCCGCCGCCGTCGCGCTCGGGCAAGTTGGTCGCCGCTGCTGATCGATTTTCTTCCCGATCTCCGGCGACAGAAGCTTAGCCAGGCTCAGAGTCTCACGCGTCTATCAAGAGATTTCTTATCTCTCGATTTGTTGATCGGGAAAAACTTCCCCATCCGAATCGATCGAGACGACCGATCCTCGTGTGACCGTTGGTAGACCTAGCTAGCTTCGCTACGAAGTTTGGATCTCCAAGTTCAGCAGCCGCTCATCATCATAGCCGCCGATCCCGGAGCAAGCCGCCGCTTGTCTTGCCGCCGCCGGCTCCGGGGAGATCCTCTCCAAGAGAGCTAGGGTTGTAGACTCGTCGTTGACCTCACGAACACGTCGTCACACGAAGAGGAACACCGTAGTCTCCAAACGAAGTTTGTATCTCGTGTACATTCTATTTTACTTTTGTTGTAAAGGAACGATTGTTCCGTGGTGTAAGGGTTGGGTGCAACCCGGTTTGTGGGAGTGTTGACTCCTACGTGTGGAAGGGTTCCTTCCGTTAGTGCAGGGATTGGATTTCAATCCTGTTGGAGAAGAGACCGAGTCGTCCCTTGTCGGGAGATAGGTCGAAGGGGGAAAGTGGATGTACCCAAGTCGGGGAACCACTATAAATTGCCTGTGTATTCTGTGTGCTGTGCTTTTTGTTTTTATTGTGCAGGTACCGTTATAAATTCCGCAAAAGCGCTACACGTCACCTATTCCCCCCCCCCATAGGTGCACTTTGTTGACACTAGGTGGACTTTCAAGTGGTATCAGAGGGAGGTTACTCATCAAAAAGGTAAACACCTTGAGTAGAATCCTGCCACCAATGTCAGAAGCATGGAGCTGGATTATGAGATACCGCCACTCAAACTCCCCGCATGCACAAAGGATTATTATCCCATCTGGAGAATGAGAGTGTCATTTCACCTTGATGCTATCGATCCTCGAGCATCCTTCATCCTGGAAGAGGGTCCGTTTATTCCCATGAAGACCTCCGACTCTGGGATCCAAGTGCCCATGGGCATTGCTGAGATGTCAGAGACGGAACTATCACTATTTCACTTGGACGAGAGGATTCGTCAAATTATTATGGATATCTGGTCTAGAGCCTCTCGCTCTAGATTGGAAAAATGTAGGACGGCTAAATCCATGTGGGTGATGATATCAGAGTTGATGGGGGAGTCAGAGAAAGCTGGAATATGTTGTCAACAAGACGAGGAAGCCTATGTGGGGGTCCTCACCTCTGAAGATGAAGGCAAGCATCACTCGGACAACATCAGAGCTCTAGTGTCCGTATCAGAGACTGACGAGACCAGTGAGGAAAGCAGCTCTGACGAGGATAAAACAATGGTCACTGACTCTAATGACAATAACACAGATGAGCAGGTAACATCTTCATCCTGCCCCATATCTTTTGACCTTTCTGAAGACAGAAACTGCTCTCCTCCAGAAAATTCTGATTCCCTGAAGAGAGCCCTTCAGGAAAGCAACCTACTTGCTGAGGAGCAAGCTCGAGAGATTGCTCGACTGAAGATCTTGTTGGTTCTCCAATTGGCATCCAACAAGGTCAAGGACTCTAAGATCTCAGCTCTAGAGAGTAGTCTAGATAATGAGAAACGTATAGTATCAAACTTTTCCAAAGTTGATGCTATAAAGAGAAAGCAAGAAACCGGGTGGATCTCCCGGATTATCAAGGCATGGAGAAATGGGGAAACGGTATTCCGACCCCCCACTCCAAGCAGGAAGGCAACTCATCATGCCTTCAGGTACGACCACAGGAATAGTCGTGGTCACTGCAAGGGTGATCTGTCCCCATGTGGAAACGTCCATAGTGCAAGGGCCGTCATGGCCACCCATGAGGAAATACCTAAGGCTCATTCTGAGCCCTTTGTATTCACTGCCACTGCCTCAACACAGTGTGGATCTGCATGTCCCAGCTCACAGAAGACTTCTCACCACTCGAGGACACGGGATAGAGAGGATAGAAGTCATGATGTCAGGTTCCATGGGGCCTCTGTAAGGGAGATGCCTGAAAGAATGGCACCACCTTCCCGGCCTCATAACGCTCACAACATGCATTCTTTCCACCCTTCCACGTGTCACGATGGAAGAGGAATTTTTGTGACAAGATCATGCCCTATCCCATTTAGACCTAGGACCGTGACTACATCAGTCACGAGATCAGGTCGGAAACGGCGATACAACATTCACCCATGTTGGTGCTGCGGTAAAGTGGGGCACTTTGCCATCGACTGTTGGCACAACCCCTCTGTGCCCACGGCAAGGGCTTATCCACATTCTCGGGACAGAGGTAGTCTTCCAGATAGGTTTTTTGAAGGAAGGCAGTTGCGTGCTTATGCTAACAGGAACCTAGGACCCAATATGATTTGGGTTCCTAAGGTAAAGTAATTCTTTCTTGCAGGATAGTTTAGGTTCCCGTGAATATGATGGGAACTAGACAGTAGGTGGCTCAAGACTAAATTGGAACAAGCGTCTGCAATAACAGATGTGATATCTACTTGAGCATACTCACATTGAGCGTCTAATATGTTCTACCTGTGGGACTTAAACGATGACTCTCAAAATCCCAGGTACTCATGATCAGTTCCAAGACTTGAGTCATTTTCAATTGACAATTACATATATATATATATATATATATATATATATATATATATATATATATATATATATATATCCTTATATACAGATACATCTTTGTATATTAGTGTATGTATGCACATCTAAGGATAGGTTAACTCGACACATGCAAACCATTATACATCAATAAAGAGTTAACGAAGATATGTCACTGTGAATCTCGACACCTCACAATGGACATCAAGAAGTGTTTGGAAAAGCCTCGTTCAAACCCAAATAGATTGGCTTTAAATATATATGTATTTATCATTTTTATATTGACTTGACATCAGAAGAATTCGAAAATGTTGAAATGCTTCTTAACGTGAAAATTCCTAGTAAAGAAAACCATTCAATTTCATTTTTATACTTGAAATCTCGCCAACCCTTCACCTTCCTTAAGAATCCCGCCGAAGAATCCCGCCGAATCCCGCCGAAAGGGCTCGTCGACCATTCACCTTCCTTAAGAACCCCGCCAAAGAAGCAAGGTCTCTTCCACAAGGTCTCTTCCGCAAGGTCTCATCGCTACACGAATCCCGCCGACCTTCGCAGAAAACACGCCGAATCGCAAGGTCTCTTCCGCCGACCCGCAGGAAGCTCGTCGCACCGCCTTCGCAAACTCCCGTCGATTCCCGCCGAACCTTGCAGGAAGCTCATCGCTACACGTATCCTGCTCTCCATCTTCTTCCCGTAAGATTCTCGCAAGGTTCTCGTCGAATCGCGACGTGTCACTGTGACCGCCAGGTTCTCGCAAGGTTCTCACAAGGCCGAACCCCGCAGGACACTCTCCTATCCTCCGAAGGTCTTCCCGATTCGTAGGAAGCTCTCTAACTCACTTCCGTCTACGCCTTTAGATCTGCAATGGCTCCAAGGACAACTGCTGGGTTGGTCACCGGTTGCGAGCTTGTTCGAACTGGGTTCTCTCACGCCTCGGACGAATTCCGCAACATCATTCTGATGCTGGAAGTGGCTGGGCTAACATTCGTCCTGGAGCACCCTTGCAAAATCTTGGACAAAGAAGTACTGGAGTTCTTCGCCACCGCAAGACTCCGAAATGGCGACTCACTAATCAAAAGCAAGGTGGCTGGGGCAAAGGTCAAGCTGTCTGCCAGTAAGCTGACTCGCTTCCTGCAGCTTTCTAGCTCGGAGCATGAGGACTATTTGGAGGACGATGATAAAACCAGAACTCTCTTATTCTGCGGTCTCCCACGGGGAACTCGGTCAATAAAGAGAAAAGATATGAATGAAGAAGGGAAGCTCCTGTCTGACATTATTGGAAAGGTGCTCATCTGCAAGCCAGGCTCTCATGACCATATCTCAGGGGATATGTTCAAGATCCTGATAGCTGTCGTCTGCCGTAAGAGGTTTAACTGGGGGGAGTTGCTGTTCGAGAAGATCAAGGACACCTTGGGCAGTCCGAGTTTTGGCCGCATCATAAGTCTATATCTAAACCAGCTAAATGGAGACAAGTTTGACATGAGTAAAGGTGTCCCTCTCCACTACTTGAAGAAGATGGACGCAAGTGTGTTTGATCGCTGGGAGAGGCGTGTTGGGCAGCCTGCAGTAGAAGAGCAACAGGGAGTATCTTCAGCAGTCACCCCCAATGAAGTTCCTGATACCTTGACTGCAGGAATCGAGGGGGAGCCTCTACCCCCTCATACTGAGGTAGTATCTGACATCTCCCAGGTGGCCAGGGATGCGGTGGCCGAAATTCAAGAAGAAAGTGACACTGTATTGGAGACTGCTGACAAAGAATTGGAAGAGACTGCTGCCAAAGAATTGGAAGAGGCTGCTGATGAAGATGAGTTCATGGATGATGACGAAGAGGATGAAGGGCATGAGGGACATGAAGTATTTGAGGCTCCGGCTCCTATTGAACCTCCATCTGACAAGCATGCACCAGTGGAGGGGGAGTCAGATAAATCTCCAGAGGCCGCCAGCATTCGTCCATTAGAGACTGTGCTTGTATCCAGCTCTACAGATGCGTCTGCTGAAGGGCAAGGCCAACAAGTGCCTCCGGCTATTCCGTTACGAGATGAGCTAGCAACTCACACTGTCAATGTCATTCAGGGCATTGTGAATGAACTTAAAGACTCTTTTAATAAAGCTCAGAAAACACTGCTGAAAAGAATCAAGACATCTGAAAATCTCATGCTCAAGAATATGGTGGAGATCAACCATAAACTGGACATGATGGAGAAGAAATTCGAAGAAAAGTACACCGCGGCCGGCGAAGCTGTCACACTTCTTATGGCCGGCTTGAAGAAGAACACTGACACTCTTGCTGTAGTCAATCAGAACGCTCATGTTGTAGCCAACAACATTCAAAAGTTTGACGGTAACATGGTCACTCTCAACGCCAATCAGCAGACCTTGGTCACTGAGTTCTCCCGGACCACCAAGCATATTGATGACTCCCTGCACTCCTATGCAAACTGCATCGCTGTCGAAGCCAAAAAGGGGGAGAAGGACTACATAGCTAAGATGGCTGAGCTCCGAGAAGTCATGATCAAAAACTTCGAACAGTCCAACAAATACGTTTATGACAGCTGCTGGTGGATGCTCCACCAGGCGTTAGGCGTCGCCTTGCCTGAAAAGCCTGCGGATATTCATGCTCCTGAGACATCTACGGCCGCTGAGGGAGTAAGTGCTGCTGAGGGAATAAGTGCAAGTGCTGCAGATGTTCCCATAAGTGAAGCTGATGCTAGGGCTCTCTCCAAAGCTAAACTGAGGAGCATGTTTGATCAAGAGGCCCTAGCAAAAGCCAAGGCCAAGAGAAAAGCTCAGGAAGGGACCTCCAAGGAGACACTAGCTGAAAAGAGGATCAGAATGAGTGAGGAGGACGTACGAAACGAAAAATGGAGTCCAGTTTCAAGGAACATCATCTTAGACACCTTCTGGCTGCAAGAAAGAGGAGAGATCAATCGAAACGAAGTATATAGCCAGTATGAGTGGGAAATGCACAAAACGTTTGAAGCGAAACGCAACATCTTTTTCAGAAACAACACGGATGCAGATAAAGTTCCTCCTCCTAGGTATTACCCGAAGCCCAAAGAATACATGGAGAGGCAAAGCAAGAAGTACTTGGCTCAAAATGACTTAGCTAAGGAAAAATAGTCAATAATTTATAGCTTGTCACTTTGTCTTAAGAACATTTAATGATTATTGTTATCATATGAACAATTTTGAGATTATATGTGTATATATATATATTGGTATATATATTTGAATTTGTGAATGACTCAAGTCCTGATCTGGTTGCTCATACTCTCTTGTGCTGTATGTTTAGATTCTGAATGCTATTTTTATTATTTGATTGGTGTTATTCATCTTAGCTAGTAGGGTTTTGGCTTCGTCAAATAGGGGGAGATTGTTGGGTACTGTATCCACAATTACCTGGATTTGAGGAAGCCACCTGTCAAGCTAAGATGAATTCACAATGTATTTGATGAATCCTCTTAAGTTGTGCTTGCAGTTCCTCCACGCTAAGTGCACACCAATGTCAGGGTGCAGTAGGTCAATATACACGGGTCTGCACGACGTAATCCCTCGTTGAGCAGATCAGTGTGTTGGCCTACGTGTACTCTCTCTATTGGAGTGCACTTACTTTCAAGTACAGGGCCGTTCATATGCAAGAGAAGACAAGGAGCATGGATGGGTCAAGGAGCAGCTCCTGGGTGGAAGACGAAAATTCGTCCAAGGAAAATTCGACGAGAATCACCAAGTGATTCTCGCCGATTCGGCGAGAATCACTAGTGATTCTCGCCGATCCCTTCAGGCTACCTCAAAACGGTGCCAAGTAAGATTCGGCGAGAATCACTAGTGATTCTCGCCGAACCAGTGGTTAAGCAGCTCATGAATACCAAGTGAAAATCGTTGAGAATCAATAAGTGATTCGGCGAGAATCACTAGCGATTCTCGACGAATCGTCGAGAATCACTTGGTGATTCTCGCCGATTCATCGAGAATCACCTGCGATTCTCGCCGATTTTCACTTAGCGATTTCTCGGGATGCTGCTGGACCGGATTCTGCCGCTGGACTAGTTTGAACCGGATTTCGGGGTTATACGTGTGGGACCCACAACGGTCATATTGTATGGTCTACAGTGTATAAATACATGGGTATTTGGAACAGTAAAAGGGAGAATCAGAAACCGAGCCGCGACGTAACCCTAAAATCGCGATTCCTCTCCGCCGCCGCCGTCGCGCTCGGGCAAGTTGGTCGCCGCTGCTGATCGATTTTCTTCCCGATCTCCGGCGAAAGAAGCTTAGCCAGGCTCAGAGTCTCACGCGTCTATCAAGAGATCTCTTGTCTCTCGATTTGTTGATCGGGAAAAACTTCCCCATCCGAATCGATCGAGACGACCGATCCTCGTGTGACCGTTGGTAGACCTAGCTAGCTTCGCTACGAAGTTTGGATCTCCAAGTTCAGCAGCCACTCATCATCATAGCCGCCGATCCCGGAGCAAGCCGCCGCTTGTCTTGCCGCCGCCGGCTCCGGGGAGATCCTCTCCAAGAGAGCTAGGGTTGTAGACTCGTCGTTGACCTCACGAACACGTCGTCACACGAAGAGGAACACCGTAGTCTCCAAACGAAGTTTGTATCTCGTGTACATTCTATTTTACTTTTGTTGTAAAGGAACGATTGTTCCGTGGTGTAAGGGTTGGGTGCAACCCGGTTTGTGGGAGTGTTGACTCCTACGTGTGGAAGGGTTCCTTCCGTTAGTGCAGGGATTGGATTTCAATCCTGTTGGAGAAGAGACCGAGTCATCCCTTGTCGGGAGATAGGTCGAAGGGGGAAAGTGGATGTACCCAAGTCGGGGAACCACTATAAATTGCCTGTGTATTCTGTGTGCTGTGCTTTTTATTTTTATTATGCAAGTACCGTTATAAATTCCGCAAAAGTGCTACACGTCACCTATTCCCCCCCCCCCCATAGGTGCACTTTGTTGACACTAGGTGGACTTTCACATTTTATTTAAAATCAATTTAATTTCTGTTATTATTTAATGAAATGAAATTACATTTCTATCACATTAATTCAGTGAACTTGATGTCAAATATAGGGCTCTTAGAGGCATTTATAGAGGATAACATGAACATGAAAAATGTATCCCTTTATGTTAACTTTTATTTACCACTCTTAACTTGAGATTTGGTCTAGTGGTCTGACCTGTAGGACGGGTTGGTCATTAGCTAGGACAGAATTTCAAAATGATTCCCAAGTCAAACCATTCATCCAAATGGCCCAAAATTTTGGGTGCATGCATGTTTTGGGCTTGGTTAACCCCTGTACAAAAATGAGAATTTTTGGGAAAACTCTTTCTATAGTTTTTACTAAAATACCCAAAATGAAATAAATGAAATATTTGGAGTTGTGAGACTCCAAATGGCCCCAAATTTTGGTGGAATGTCCTTAGGGACATTATTAGTGTATGTTTTAAATTTCAGCCAATATGGACCAATGCATATTGGGTAAACCCACTTGCATGTGTTGGCTTATTATAGGCTTGGTGTGCATTTAGCCTAAAATGAAATAAAGTGTATTCAGCCAACTTGAAACATTCAAAAATCATGATTTTCATTATAGAGACACATGAGGGTGTAATACACCTCTCATAGCAATGGTGGGATTTTTGGGAACAAAAATCCCATTATTTTGAATTTCTGAAAATTTGGTCCTTTTGAGGAAATAAATTTAAAATAGGTTTACCCTTATCGTAAAATGTTCAATTTCTGTTGAGGACTAAGGAGTGACATGATAAACATTAGAAATAAATTATATCTCTGTTGGATGAAGTTTAAGTAGTTTAAGGAGCAAAATGACCATTTTACCCTTATGGAATTTGTGTAGAAATGATAGGTATATTTCCTTTGAAAAATTTGAGAAAATTTATGTTACTGTAATTGTATGTTTTATACCTTGGGCAATTATTTCAGAATTTTGGTGTACAAAATAATGTACTTAGGCCCCATAATGACATTTTGGTAAATAACTCAAATTGATCATTGATAGACCATTTCAACCTAGATGTAAATGGAAATCTGGACATAGCATTATTTCATTATTATCAAGGCTCTATAATTTAATTAGAATTTTTGAGATAATATTTTATGTACTTCGTTTGGAAAATGCTAGATTTGTGGATATAGTATTAAATAGGAATTAATTATAAATCTGAATTAAAAAAGCATGAAATTTTTGTAGGCCCCATTAATTGTCATATTATATACCTGGAAGAATCCCTAGGACAGTAGGTCTAATATTGACAATACTTCATGTGCAAAATGACTAGAGATTACATTTAAAGAAATTAATTTAATGGTGTAAGTAATTTGGAAAATTATGGAATTCATCCTGTTCATCATATAGGTCCATACCATCATAGGATAAATAATTTGAGGCATATGGCCAGAGGAATTAGAAGGTCACATTTGTGGGTGGTATCGGGACATGGGTAAGGGTCTAGCACTGATGTTCGTACTAGTAGGGCCACCAGGGGAGGAATCTGAATAACTAGTAAAGTGAGGATCTTAGTGGAGGAATTAACCTTGGTTGGTCTCCTAGAGGATTCCTTAACCATGTGTGGAAGAGTGCAAGTCCCGTGACAACCACAATAACGGGGACCGGCTGAAGACCGCCGTGCTCCTAATAACACCTTAAGTCTTTAGGGTCGTTCTAAAGTAATACGAGTGTTGTGGTATAAATCCTGGGTAGACACCAATAAAAGTAATTATCCTTGAGAAAAGGAACTTTGGGCGTAATCCCATCATAGTTCCTAGTGCCCCCGAGAGCCCTTCACCGGGTATACCCTGGGCAGTCCTGGGATTAACCTTAAATCACTAAGTATGATAACCCATAGATAAGAGTAGTCTAATAGGTTAAGACATTGTGGTTCATTCTCACCCGTGATGGGTTGGAGGGAGACTTGTGTAATATGCTCACCCGTGATGGGTTGGAGGGATTCAGGATGGTTTGTTCCTGCGAGCTGAAGGCTCGAGATGAAATACTTGCATGTGCATAAATTTAGTGGCGGGTCATGCGATACTGGGCTGATCATCACACCGACGGTAGTACGGTGAACCAGGCGGGTGTGAGGGTTTGAGGGGACAGTGGGTTGTTTTATACTGCGGTCCGGAGGATGATCCTCGATGACACACACCCGAACCAACAAGACTGACGGTTGTCAGCAAAGTACGTACGCAGAGACTCTAGAGTGCACCTTGGACGTGTACAAAGGCGTATGAGAGAGGTCTAGGCTTGGTAGTATGCATACCCGTCTAGAAAGCGGAGACGCCCGCTCTGCTGCTGCCGTAGCCACAATGGTGGTACCTGAGAGTGATGCTAGCTCTCGAAAAGTGGGAACTAAAGGTCTGGGATCTCAGAGTCATGTGCGTGTTTTGCACTTGCATGTTTCATATTTCATAACATATCATCCATTTGCATTAGGACATACGCTTCATAGATCCTTATCATATAAATTAGTATGGGATCTTTTATATGATAAGTTATTTTGGAAATCCTAACTTATATATTTGTATGGGCTTCTATATAAGTTAGGGTACTCTGTGATGGTAGATAGCTTTACCTTTCAGCTTTACTTTACTTTTCTGCTCTTACTTTCATTTCTTTCCTTTACTAGTACCGCACTTTACTTGTACTATATACTTAGAACTACTAGAGTAGAATAATAGTATCTATTACAACTGCTAGTTAGCTCTTGTCACCTGCTTCCACTTTTGCTACCCCTTGTTGTCCTCCGCTTCGTCCTTTAGCTCGGTGCCAAGGACCTGCGGGGCGAGGTGCGGAGGAAACGACTTAGTCTTTTTGACTAATGGTCGGTGACCATACTATTTTAGGAGCTCGTGGAGATGGAGCACCAGCACGACGAGGAGGCAGGACTTGAGGAGCAGATACCGCTACCACAGACTACTACTATTACTGCGCATCCTCAGGTGGGACGAGTTTTGATGTATTAGATTAGCTTCCGCATTGATTTGAGAGAGAGTTAATATGATGTACTGGACATAAGCCCTTATTACTCTTTCATTTTATACTCATTGTGGACTATGTTTCTGTACTCTTCATTTATATATATGACATGTACTCTGTGACTTGTGGACTAGTGGACTTGATATACTGCTATACTTCTATTTCTCATATTGGCCTACAGGTTATATGATCGTATTAGCCGGTAGAATCGACGTGTTGCGGTGTCGACTAACCCGTGCGGTAGTGCCACCGTAAGACGGCGGTTCTAGGAATAAGACCGGGAGCCTCCTTGGTAAGGGGGAGGGGTCTTACAGCCGGTGAGGATCGTGGAAGTACAGCAGGGTGAGACGAAGGATAGATGCGTGGATCTGGTGGATGTAGGAACCCGGGGAGGGATTGGGGTGATCCACGAAGGAGTTGGGATCGAGGCTGCTCGTAAGGGTAGCCTCCAGACCATGTACCAAAGGGGGTTGCCTCAACCTCCCAGGCTCTGCCCCCGAAAGAAAAATTACCTTTTCTTCAGAGGATATGCCGGATTATGAAGACCCGTTCTGCGACACCTTGGTGATCCAGACGGCGGTAGAAAACTTCACAGTCTCCAAGATCCTAGTGGATAATGGGAGCTCCGTAAATATGATCTTCAAAAAGGCCTTCGATGAGAAGAAGGTTGAGGGTAAGAGAGTACTATCTTCAGACAGACCATTTTTCGGTTTCTCAGGAGAGAGGAAGGAAGTGGAAGGGGGAGTAGGGATGCACGTAAAGTTGGGGGGGGGGGGGGGGGGGGGGTGTCACGGAACTGCAGGTTCGTAATCGTGGACGCGCCGAGCAGCTATAGCCCCATCTTTAGGCGCCCCCTCATATGTGCCTTTCGCTGTGTCCCCTCCTCGTTTCATCAATGCCTCAAGTTCAACAATGGATGGGTGCAGGTCAGGGTCCGAGGGGACCCGAAGGTGGCAAGACAGTGCTACGTTACGACAGTCAACACCATATCTTGAATGGCAGAGGCGGAGGAGTTGGAGAAGGAGATGACGACGCATGAAGAGGTTGTCAGAGAGGAGGAGATGAGCCTAGAGGAGGCGAGAGAGGAAGCTGAAGAGGAAGTTGGAGGGGTGGATATTGAGGAGGAGCAGTGGGGAGGAGATATGCAGGAGGTCCAGAGGGACGAAGAGTTGGAGCCACAGGAGGGTCGGTAGGTGGAGGTGGAAGGAGGAGCTGAGAGGGAAGCCCAGAGAGGTGGGGAGATTGAGCAACATCAAAGTGAGGGCCTAGAGGAGGCGATGGAAGTTGAGGGAGCAGGAGGAGAAGAGTAGTTGTGGCAGGAAGAGGAGGCAAGGTCTGGCTGGGAGCAGTCACGGCTGGAGCCAGCGGAGGAGGTGGTGGAGATGGATGTCTTCACCAGTGCCAACCAGGTGCAGAAGGTGAGGATCAGCGTGGGTCTGAGCCCTGAGGACCAGGAGAGAGTGCAGGCTTGCATCCAGAGCAACGTCAACATCTTCTCTTGGAGCGCGGGTGACATGCCGGGAATCGATGTGGATATGGCCTGCAACCGCCTAAACCTGGATCCCAAGACGCGCCCCATACGCCAGAAGATTAGGATCATCGCAACCAAGCTGGAAGAGCCAATCCTCAAGGAGGTCAAGAAGCTTCTGGAGGCCGACTTCATCTCGGAGATCCAGTATCCAGGCTGGGTCTCCAACATGGTAATGGTGAAGGGGGGGGGGAATGACACATGTGTATCGACTTTTCATTATTAAATAAATCATGCATCAAAGATTGCTACCCCCTGTCTTGAATCAACACCCTGGTTGATTCAGCCGTTGTGTAACACCCCCTATCCGTCGCATAGTATATAGCAGTAGGTCCGGTCGGGGCCCGACGCCATATACCACAGACAGACCGGGTGGTTACGTATGGAAACCATCCAACCAATCTCAACGTCCTACACAGAGCATTCTAGCGGAAGCAGTTTATATAGGTTGTAAACAAGAACCCAGCATTAGAGCACGAATGTCCACTAGTACATAATTAGGAATGTATACAAAATACCCAAAATCGGCCTTAAGGCCTTACAGAATGTTTCACTTGGATAATACATGATTTACAAACCTCGGCACGCAGGCCGGTCATACATGAATAAAACAGAAAACATTTCCACTTGGGCCTTCGAGGGCCAGCTTCGCAAAAAGGGCTTTAGCCCGCTATTGACCGCTTGGTCCAGCTGCACCTGCAAGCAACAAACCACCGCACGGTGGCAAACAAGGCAACGGTCAGCAATGCTGACCAAATTATAACGATCCCGCCCCCAACTCGGGGCGGCGATGCTCCTTCCCTGCATTTGATTAGCACAAGCGAGCAATGCATATAACCATAGCCATTTCATCACAGACGTTGGCTCATACGGCCACACGTCCCGTGCACTCAGGGCACATTCTCGGTGAACCGGTCGATGTTACGTCAATTAAAGCCATTAACATTCCGGACTCACCACCGCCACTTAGACGGCCATTCCTATGAGCAATTCGTCTTCTTGGTATTGGTCACGTCAATTTAAGCCATTGACCACCAAAGACTCACATCTATGCCAACGGCGAGTGCCATGTAACTTTAGGTCTCTCTAACCCGAACGACATAGAGCGGGTACGGTTCCATCTAACCCGTGCTCACATCGCAACGACAGTTTAAGCCATTTGCGCGGGTCAAACTTTCGCCGAGTCCCAATCTACCGCAAATCACATAACCACGTTATGTTCAAGTTGGCTCTCAGGCCACCAAGTTGGCAAGATCTCGTATCCGTCCAGTTTTTCGGGTGCACCTTTGGGTTAGTCCCCAAGGCTCCCTGCTGCAATCTACCGCGTAGAAAACCCGAAAAATACCCAATAGCACGGAGTCTTCTCTGGCCTTATGCAATGCAACATCACCGATCCGGACTAACATGTCCGGGTAGGCTTCAACCAAAATGCCTACGTCCGTTCTCGCATACGGACTCTAAACAACGGGGACTTTACATATCTACTCGAAGGAACGCCTCCAACTCTCCGCAAACTCGCGAGAGCGGGCTTCCTATGCTAAGAAAAGGAGCGATTCATGCTCAAGATGAGGATCGTTACCCTTGAGTTCCTCTTTGGCGCCATCGAAAAGTAATCGGATAGAAATCACCGTACTTGCGTTGCCTCCGTGGATCCGGAGTCGGCTTGCGATTCGGAGCTCCGAAGCTCCTCCAATGGCGGATCTAGCTCTTCTTCCTCAAATGGCTTTCCTCTTTCTCCAAGGGTTTGGAGAGATGATCAAGTGAAGAAAAATGATTGATTTCAAGTCAACTCCCGGGTATATCCTCTCAGGAACAGCCCCCAGCCGTTGGATCTTCAATCAAGGAAACGAACGGCTTTGATTCGGGGCTGAAATGCCCAATCTGGACCGAACACGGCCTGGCACACGCCCGTGTCCAGGGCCGTGTGCCGCATTCGCCGTCAAAATCGAATCTCCTGGACCCTCACACGGGTATCGAACACGCCCGTATTCGAGCTGACACGCCCGTGTTCCAGCTGACACGACCGTGTAGCCGGCCGTGTACCCCATGATTTTTCCCCCGTTTTCAACCCGAGCACTGCACGGGTCCTAGGACACGGCCGTGTCCTTGCCCGTGTCACATTGACACGCCTGGACCCCAGGCCGTGTACACGGGACATTTCGTCGAGGGGAGAACGACGACTGAATGACACGGCCTTGGACACGCCCGTGTCCTAGGCCGTGTGCCTTGTCTCGACGATCGTCGAGCGAATCTCGACGAATTCCCCGGGACGATCGTCGACACGGGTCGACACGCCCGGCGACACGCCCGTGTCGCGGGCCGTGTGCCCATTCTCGACGAATCGTCGAGTATATCTCGACGATTTCACGGCTAAGTGTCGACACGGGTCGACACGCCCTGCGACACGCCCGTGTCGTAGGCCGTGTGCCCACTCTCGACGAATCGTCGAGTATAACTCGACGACTTCGCGGCTAAGTGCCGACACGCGCTTAACACGCCCTGGGACACGCCCGTGTCCCAGGCCGTGTGCCTTCAGCCAGAAACCAAAACTGGCCCAAAACGTCCCCCTTTGCTCCTTTGAGTTTCGGGGCGTTACAACTCTACCCCTCTTAAAAGAATTTCGCCCACGAAATTACATAAAGGGAAAAACATGTACAAAACAAAATTTGTACCTGAGCGGAACAACTCCGGATATTCGTCAAGCATCGTCTGCTCTCGCTCCCAAGAGAGCTCCTCACGACCGCAATTGTCCCACCGGACTTTGACCATCCTGATCTCTTTATTGCGTAGCCGCTTGACCTCCGAGTCCTCAACCCGCACGGGCTTGACCTTTGTCGTTAGCCCACTTTCCACCGGCACTTGATCGACCACGATCACTTGCGTAGGCTCTTGCACCGCCTTCCGAAGCACCGAAATATGGAATACATCGTGTAAACCACTTAGCTCCACTGAAAGCTTCAATATATAGGCCGCTTCTCCAACTCGCTCCAGAACCTCGAACGGTCCAAGGTATCTTGGGCTTAGCTTTTTCAACCGCCGCACCCGTGAGACACCCTTGAATGGCTTGATCTTTAAGTATACATAATCGCCCACAGCGAACTCCACGTTCCTGTGCTTGGCATTATAGTACTTTGCTTGCCGGTCCTGAGCAATAAGCAACCTCTCCCGAATGGTTCTCACCAAAGAAGTAGCACCCTCTACTTCCGATTGCTTATACAACTTTGACTCACCCGTTTCTATCCAAGACAACGGCGTGCGACATCTTCTACCATATAGGGCCTCGAAGGGCGCCATCTGAATACTTGCTTGGTAGCTGTTGTTGTATGCGAACTCCACCAAATAAAGGTGGTCTTCCCATTGCTTTCCGAAATCCAAGACACACATGCGAAGCATGTCTTCCATGGTTCTATTGACCCTCTCGGTCTGCCCATCCGTTTGCGGATGGAAGGATGTGCTAAACTTCAGCTTTGTTCCCAACATTTGCTGCACCAGCCTCCAATCATTGGACGTGAACCGCCCATCTCGGTCACTCACGATGCTGCGGGGCACACCATGAAGCCGTACTATGTTATCCACATATAGCTTTGCCAGCTTCTCCACCGGATCATCCTTCCTATGCGGAATAAAATGCGACACCTTCGTTAATCGATCAACGACCACCCAAATGGCGTCGTTCCCCTTTTGCGACCTTGGCAAACCGTGCACAAAGTCCATAGAGATGTCGTCAAATTTCCACTCCGGAATAGGCAAGGACTTAAGAAATCCTCCCGGCTTTTGGCACTCCGCCTTTACCAAGGCGCAGGTTTGGCACTTCGCTACGTATAGCGCCACATCCTTTTTCAAACCCGGCCACCAAAATAGCTTCTTGACGTCGCGGTACATCTTCGTGCTCCCCGGGTGAATCGAGTACTTGGTATGGTGTGCCTCGTACAACAACTCCACCCGTAAATTGCCCACACAAGGGACGCACAGACGACCGTCTTTCCAAAGCAATCCGTCCTCCACGACGAATTGAGAATTTGACCCATCCAGAGCCTCTATCATGAACTGCTTCATATGAGCATCCATATCCAAAGCCTGCCGAATACGATCAGCCAGGTCATATTGGACTTCAGTCCAATTCAGAACTGCTTCAGCACTTGCTTGTCTGTCCACACAAACAATCTCCAGCGCCTCCAACTCCCACACCAACCGCTCATCATGCACCGATAGCCAATTGGCTTGAGCTGGGGCTCGGCGACTCAACGCGTCCGCAACCGCATTCCCTTTGCCAGGCACGTAGTGGATCTTGAATGTATAGTCCCCCAGGAACTCCATCCATCTACGCTGCCGCATATTCAGATCCTTCTGATCTATCAGGTACTTTAGGCTCTTGTGATCGGTGTAGATATCAATCTTCACACCGTACAAATAGTGTCTCCACAACTTCAAGGAAAAAATCACGGCCGCTAACTCCAAGTCATGGACCGGATAATTCCTCTCGTGCACTTTTAGCTGTCTCGAGCCATAAGCTATCACGCTTCCGTGCTGCAGTAGCACGTAACCCAAACCGCTGCCCGAAGCATCGCTATATATCTCATAGCCTTCGGTTCCACATGGCGAACTTAGCACAGGCGCCGTAGTCAACCGACACTTCAGTTCCTCAAAAGCTCGCGCGCACTCCGGCGTCCAAACGAACTTATGCTCCTTCCTCGTCAAAGTAGTGAGAGGTAGCGCTATCCGCGAGAAGTTCTCTACGAAGCGCCTATAATAACCGGCAAGCCCCAAAAAGCTCCGGACTTCTGCTACCGTAGCAAGCTCAGGCCACTCCCGTATCGCAACAAACTTCGCCGGATCCACCGCAATACCCTCTCCACTCACTATATGCCCGAGGAACGCCACTGAGGATAGCCAAAACTCGCACTTCGAGAACTTGGCATACAACTGATTTCTCCTTAGCGTCTACAACACCAAATGAAGATGCTTGAAGTGATCTTCCTCACTTTGAGAGTACACCAAAATATCGTCGATGAAGACGATCACGAAATGGTCTAAGTACTCCCTGAACGTCCTGTTCATCAAATCCATGAACACTGACGGCGCATTAGTCAGCCCAAACGGCATGACCGTAAACTCATAATGCCCGTATCTCGTACTAAACGCTGTCTTCGGGATATCACTCTCCCTTATCCGTAGCTGATAGTACCCAGCCTTGAGATCCAACTTCGAGTACACCGTCGACCCGACTAACTGATCAAAGAGATCATCAATCCTAGGGATCGGGTAATTGTTCTTCTCAGTCAGCTTGTTTAGCTCCCGATAATCAATACACAATCTCAAGCTTCCGTCCTTCTTCTTAACAAAGAGGACCGGTGCGCTCCAAGGCGAAGAACTCGGGCGCACATACCCTTGCTCCAACAACTCTTGCAGTTGAACTTTCAGCTCCGCCATTTCCTTAGGCGCTAGCCGATACGGAGATCGTGACACAGGCTTTGCACCTGGCACTAGCTCGATCGTGAAATCTATCTCCCGTTGAGGCGGGGCTCCAGGAAGATCTGCGGGGAACACATCAGGGTATTCCGATACCACTGAAATACAATCCAAAGCGGGCTTCGGCTTTGCAACCTCCACTAGTGTAAAGAATAGTTCTGCTCCGGCACGAACCGCCTTCACCACCTGAAGAGCAGACATCAACGTCTTGCTCGACCCCTTTAAGCCCGTAAAAGTCGTCTCACGACTTGCTCCCAGCTTGACTTCCTTGCTACCGCAATCTATATGGGCCTGCTGCTCCGAGAGCCAGTCCATGCCAAATATGACGTCGAACTCCACTAACGGAAGTAAAGACGCCCGCAGGTCGAACTCCTGCTCCCCAATACGAATCTTAACATCGCAGATCCTAACCGCACGCATCGAACACCCATTGGGCAACAACACATCCAACTTATCCTTCGCCATCGAAGAAGGGACTCCGATGCGTGATATAAATCCTTCGGATAAGAAGGAGTGTGAAGCTCCCGTATCGAAGAGTGCTCGTGCCGGATTTTCACAAATCAATACAAATCCTAAACAAGTAGTGGTAAGGTAACATGTGCATAACAAGTATTTAAAGAAATTAACTTGCTATAAATTAAACCGTACCTGTCACCACATCAGCTTGTTTAATGGCCTCCTGTTGGCCAAGATTGTAGAACCTTGGTTGGGCCGGAGCATAGTGGGATGCGGTCGACTCCACCGCCTTTCCCTTCTCTTCGTAGGTAGCTCCCGGCCTCCTCTCGGACTTAGGACGTCCGCTCCAACAATCACGGGCGAAATGCCCCATCTTTCCACATGTAAAACACGCACCCGGGGTCCGACCCGTAGTCGCCCCAGAAGCGCCAGAAGGAGCTGGACCCGAAGTCCTATGCTTCTTGAAAGCCCTCCGATAGCCGGACTTTGAAGTAGTCGGCACTCTGAACTCAGATTTCTTTTCACTCAAGCTTTTCTTCGCTTGCACGCTCTTCATGTCCTTCTCCAAGGACCAGGCAGTATTGACCAAGGTTAAGAAACCCTGCGTCATTGGCCCCGACAGTAATAGTCTCAGCTCATCCCTCAAGCCTTCATAAAAACGATTAGTCTTGCGCTCCTCATCCATGATGGTGGAGCTAGCATAACGACTCAACCGCGTAAACTCGTGGAGATATTCATCCACGCTCCTCTCACCCTGCACCAACTTCAGGAACTCATTCTCCATTGAAATCCTCTGAGTAGAAGGGAGGTATCTTGCTAAGAACAATCCCGAGAACTCTTCCATCGGAACGTCTATCAGTTGTCTACCTCTCAAATGATGCAGCTCCAATCCTTCCCACCACATCCTCGCTTCACCGTCCAGCAGGAACGTAGCGATGGTGGTCATTTGCCACTCCTCCGTCTCCGTCGCCATCATGACTCTCTTCACCCAAGAGAGCAAGTCTTCAGCCTGAGATGGGGTTCCCAACCCCGAGAATAACGGAGGGTTAAAGCTCATTACATGCTTCAACTGCCTCTCAGTTGCCCTCCTTGGCACTATCGGTTCTACAACCACTTGCTCCACCCTCCTCGGCTCAGCCTCTTGCAGAGGTTCTTGCTCCATCACAGGAGCGGGCTGCTGCGCTTGCCTCCCAGGCTGCGCATTTATCACGGCCAACACCGCTTCAGCCACCAATCGTATATTTTCAGCCGACAGAGGTGTTGCAGGAGCAACATCCGGTGCGCTACTAGCCTCAGAAACTCGGCGTTCTGATGGCCCAACACCACTTCTGGTCACCTATAGTGGTACAAAACACCGTTAAGCGACCACATAACATTGCAAACAGCAATTATAGGAACACGCAGGTTCCTCAAACACGAGTATTTTCATTCCTAAGTGGATATTCATGGGTTCTTTTACCATTATAACGATGACGCACACAATGTGCTCACCACCCCTTAAAAAGAATTCGCCCACGAATTCAGGTTAAGCCCGAACAAAACCAGTAGTCTGATACCAAATTGTAACGATCCCGCCCCCAACTCGGGGCTGCGATGCTCCTTCCCTGCATTTGATTAGCACAAGCGAGCAATGCATATAACCATAGCCATTTCATCACAGACGTTGGCTCGTACGGCCACACGTCCCGTGCACTCAGGGCACATTCTCGGTGAACCGGTCGATGTTACGTCAATTAAAGCCATTAACATTCCGGACTCACCACCGCCACTTAGACGGCCATTCCTATGAGCAATTCATCTTCTTGGTATTGGTCACGTCAATTTAAGCCATTGACCACCGAAGACTCACATCTATGCCAACGGCGAGTGCCATGTAACTTTAGGTCTCTCTAACCCGAACGACATAGAGCGGGTACGGTTCCATCTAACCCGTGCTCACATCGCAACGACAGTTTAAGCCATTTGCGCGGGTCAAACTTTCGCCGAGTCCCAATCTACCGCAAATCACATAACCACGTTATGTTCAAGTTGGCTCTCAGGCCACCAAGTTGGCAAGATCTCGTATCCGCCCAGTTTTCCGGGTGCACCTTTGGGTTAGTCCCCAAGGCTCCCTGCTGCAATCTACCGCGTAGAAAACCCGAAAAACACCCAATAGCACGGAGTCTTCTCCGGCCTTATGCAATGCAACATCACCGATCCGGACTAACATGTCCGGGTAGGCTTCAACCAAAATGCCTACGTCCGTTCTCGCATACGGACTCTAAACAACGGGGACTTTACATATCTACCCGAAGGAACGCCTCCAACTCTCCGCAAACTCGCGAGAGCGGGCTTCCTATGCTAAGAAAAGGAGCGATTCATGCTCAAGATGAGGATCGTTACCCTTGAGTTCCTCTTTGGCGCCATCGAAAAGTAATCGGATAGAAATCACCGCACTTGCGTTGCCTCCGTGGATCCGGAGTCGGCTTGCGATTCGGAGCTCCGTAGCTCCTCCAATGGCGGATCTAGCTCTTCTTCCTCAAATGGCTTTCCTCTTTCTCCAAGGGTTTGGAGAGATGATCAAGTGAAGAAAAATGATGGATTTCAAGTCAACTCCCGGGTATATCCTCTCAGGAACAACCCCCAGCCGTTGAATCTTCAATCAAGGAAACGAATGGCTTTGATTCGGGGCTGAAATGCCCAATCTGGACCGAACACGGCCTGGCACACGCCCGTGTCCAGGGCCGTGTGCCGCATTCGCCGTCAAAATCGAATCTCCTGGACCCTGACACGGGTATCGAACACACCCGTGTTCGAGCTGACACGCCCGTGTTCCAGCTGACACGGCCGTGTAGCCGGCCGTGTACCCCATGATTTTTCCCCCGTTTTCAACCCGAGCACTGCACGGGTCCTAGGACACGCCCGTATCCTTGCCCGTGTCACATTGACACGCCTGGACCCCAGGCCGTGTACACGGGACATTTCGTCGAGGGGAGAACGACGACTGGATGACACGGCCTTGGACACGCCCGTGTCCTAGGCCGTGTGCCTTGTCTCGACGATCGTCGAGCGAATCTCGACGAATTCCCCGGGACGATCGTCGACACGGGTCGACACGCCCGGCGACACGCCCGTGTCGCAGGCCGTGTGCCCATTCTCGACGAATCGTCGAGTATATCTCGACGATTTCACGGCTAAGTGTCGATACGGGTCGACACGCCCTGCGATACGCCCGTGTCGCAGGCCGTGTGCCCACTCTCGACGAATCGTCGAGTATAACTCGACGACTTCGCGGCTAAGTGCCGACACGCGCTTGACATGCCCTGGGACACGCCCGTGTCCCAGGCCCTGTGCCTTCAGCCAGAAACCAAAACTGGCCCAAAACGTCCCCCTTTGCTCCTTTGAGTTTCGGGGCGTTACACGTTGGTTTTTCAATTATGAGTTTTTTGGATGCTTTTTCAGGTTACCATCAGATCCAAATGCACCCTCCCGACGTCAAGGACGTCTCCTTCACCACAAGGGAGGGATGCTTCAGTTATAAAATGATGCCGTTTGGGTTGAAAGACGCAGGGGCTACATACCAACGCATGATGGATCGAGTCTTCCAGGGCCAGAGGGGGAGGAACCTGGAGGTCTATGTTGATGAACTTATGGTTAAAAGCAAGGGTGTGGACTCACACCTTCGAGATCTGGAGGATACGTTCGCCACCTTGCAGAAGTTCAAAATGAGGCTGAACCCCTTAATGTGTGTTTTTGGGGCAAGCCGTGGGAAGTTCCTCGGGCATCTTCTGACCCCGGAGGGGGTAGAACCCAACCTGGATAAGGTGAAAGCCATCCTAGAGCTAGAGTCGCCACGCAATGCTAATGAGGTCCAGCGCTTGACAGTCAAGCTAGCCGGCCTGAGTAGATTCCTCTTTAGGTCGAGAGAGAGATGTTCATCTTTCTTCAAGGTACTGCGGGGTAACCAAAGGTTCGAGTGGACTGCTGAATATGAAGAAGCTTTCCAAGGGTTAAAAAGGCAGCTCTCCCTGGCTCCTCTACTTCAAAGACCGAAGGAGGGGGAGGATCTGACCTTGTATCTCGGAGTGGGAGCAGAGGCAGTGAGCTCTGTCCTAGTTAGGGAGGAGGGGAGGAAGCAGCTGCCAATCTATTACATCAGCAGGATCCTAAAGAAGGCGGAGCTTCGCTACCCTATCCTAAAAAAGCTGGCATACGCCTTGATCATTTCGGCCAGGAAGCTCCAACTATATTTCCAAGCACACTTGATCAGGGTGGTGACAGACCATCCGCTCTGTAAGATTTTTGAAGGAGTGGAGCACTCGAGTAGACTAGCCAAGTGGTCTATCAAGTTGAGTGAATTCGATATCTTGTTCGTACCAAGGCTCTCCATCAAGGTGCAGGTAGTGGCCGACTTCTTGGTAGACTATGTTGTGGAGGTCGGGGCTGAGGAGTCGTGGCCGTAGGAGGCATGGAAGATGACGGCTGATGGAGCCTCAGGAAAGCACTCCCTCGGAGCAGGGGTGGTGTTGACAAGTACTCAAGGGGTCACCATAGAACAGGCAGTGGTCTTGCACTTTCCTGCAACTAACAACCAAGTAGAGTACGAGGCCGTGATAGCCGGCCTTCGTTTGGCAAGGGAGGTTGAGATCCAGGATATGGAGGCTTTCACGGACTCGCTGGTGGTGGCATCACAAATTCGAGGAGAGTTCGAAGCTCGGGAACCCACCCTTGTGAAATACTTGTCCAAGGTGAGGGCGATCATCGGGGAGTTCCAGACTTTCTCCATCCAACAAGTTCCAAGAGAAGAGAATGCAACAGCCGATCGACTAACTAAGTTTGGACCTCAAGGAGGATAAACCTTGACGGATCTGTTCCATCCATCGATCGAGGAAGGGGAGCTCATGGAAGTGGATCAGAGACCCTCATGGGTGGATCCCTTCGTAACCTTCATCGTCACAGGTAAACTCCCTGAGGGGATCAAGGAGGCAAAGATCTTTCAGTATTAGGCGGCCCATTATCTCATACATAAAGGGAGTCCACATCAAAAAATGCTTTCGGGTCTTCTGGCACGATGCGTAACGGAAGGGGAGACCCGACAGGTTCTAGAGGAGGTGCACTCCAAGGAATGTAGAAGCCATTCTGGAGGTAGGATGTTGGAAGGAAGGGTGGTCAGACAGGGGTACTTCTGGCCCACCTTAAGGAAGGATGCTGCGGAGTTTGCGTGGAGGTGCCAAAAATGTCAACTCTACGCCCCCTCCAGCTCCAGGCAGCTCAAATGCTTTGAAGCATCACAGCATGGTGGCTGTTTGCTATCTGGGGGATGGATTTGGTTGGGCCTTTCCCTCCATCTAGTGGGCAAAGGAGATTACTCCTAGTTATGATCGACTACTTCTCAAAGTGGCTGGACGTTAAGGCGCTGGACAAAGTCACCGCCCAAGTCATCAGGAACTTCATTTGGGGAGAGATCATCTGCAGGCATGGGATGCCTCAGGCCATTATCACGGATAATGGTCCTCAATTTACAAGTGAGGAGTTCATAAGTTTCTGCACCCAGCTGGGCATCGACCTCAGGTTTGCCTCTATCCACCACCCCAGGTGCAACGACTAGGTGGAGGCGGCGAACAAAATTATCGTGAACCTACTCAAAAATAAGGTGGAGAACTTGAGGGGGAGCTGGGTGGAGCAGCTCCCCTCGGTTTTATGGGCCTTGCGGACAACCCCAAACACGGCCACCGGCGAGACCCCCTTCAAACTTTTCCATGGGTGTGAGGCGGTCCTGCCTGTGGAATTTGAGGTCCGATCCCCACGAGTTGTGGCTTCAGGTCATGGAGACGAAGTTTGAGGCTAGAGAATGAAGGAGGCCTATGCCTCTCACTGGACATGGTGGAAGAGCTGCGCGACGTAGCAGCTATCAGACAGGAAGAGGTCAAGCGACAGATGGCAAGATACTTCGACAAGCACATCAGGATCAAACAATTTGCAGAAGGAGCTCTGGTGCTAAAGAAAGTTGATGCTGTGGGGAGGTTCACTCCCGTGGGCAAGCTTAACCCAAATTGGGAAGGACCGTATATTGTTGATAAGGTCCTGAGAATAGGAGGCTACCACCTCCAGGATGTGGAGGGTAGGACCATGAGCCACACCTGGAGGGAGATGACTTGAAGCGCTTCTACCCATGAGAAGGGAGGGCAAAAGTTGTATATTCAAATCAAGTTCATTATAATAAATTTCTCAAATTATTTCTATTGTCTTTATCTATCATGAAGTTCTAACGACAGGAAGATGATCGCTTCTGCACTACCCCAAGCACGGCTCGGCCCCAGGTAGACCCGCTGCGTAGGCTCTCATTAGCTGGCAGGTCCGAACGCTCGCCTGTGGGGGGAGAGGTCTTGGTCCTTGGTTCTGCACTACCCCGAGGGAGGCTTGGCCCCAGGTAGACCCGCTACGCAGGCTCTCATTAGCTGGCAGGTCCGAAGGCTCGCCTGTGGGGGAGAGTTCTGGTTCTTGGACCTTGGTTCTGCACTACCCCGAGCGTGGCTCGGCCCCAAGTAGACCCGTTGCATAGGCTCTCATTAGCTGGCATGTCCGAATGCTCGCCTGTAGGGGAGAGGTCTGGTTCTTGGTCCTTGGTTCTGCACTACCCCGAGCGCGGCTCAACTCCAGGTAGACCTGCTGCGCAGGCTCTCATTAGCTGGCAGGTCCGAAGGCTCGCCTATGGGGGAGAGGTCTGGTTCTTGGTCCTTGGTTCTGCACTACCCCGAGCGCGGCTCGGCCCCAGGTAGACTCGCTACGCAAGCTCTCATTAGCTGGCAGGTCCGAAGGCTCACCTGTGGGGGAGAGGTCTGGTTCTTGGTCCTTGGTTTTGCACTACCCCGAGCGCGGCTCGGCCCCAGGTAGACCCGCTATGCAGTCTCTCATTAGCTGGCAGGTCCGAAGCCTCGCCTGTGGGGGAGAGATCTTGTTCTTGGTCTATGGTTCTGCACTACCCCGAGCGCGGCTCGACCATAGTTAGACCTCTTGTGTAGGCTCTCATTAGCTGGCAGGTCCGAAGGCTTGCCTATAGGGGAGATGTCTGGTTCTTGGTCCTTGGTTCTGCACTACCCCGAGCACGGCTCGGACCCAGGTAGACCCGCTACACAGGCTCTCATTAGCTGGCAGGTCCGAAGGCTCGCCTGTGGGGGATATGTCTGGTTCTTGGTCCTTGTTTCTGCACTACCCCGAGCGCGGCTCAGCCCCAGGTAGACCCGCTGCGAAGACTCTCATTAGCTGGCAGGTCTGTAGGCTCGCCTGTGGGGGAGAGGTCTGGTTCTTGGTCCTTGGTTCTACACTACCCCGAGCGCGGCTCGGCCCCATGTGGACCCGCTACGCAGGCTCTCATGAGCTGGCAGGTCAGAAGGCTCGCCTGTGGGGGAGAGGTCTAGTTCTTGGTCCTTGGTTCTACACTACGCCGAGCGTGGCTCAGCCCTAGGTAGACCCGCTGCGCATGTTCTCATTAGTTGGCAGGTCCAAATGCACGCCTGTGAGGGAGAAGCCTGGTTCTTGGTCCTTGGTTCTGTACTACCCCGAGAGCGGCTTGGCCCCAGGTAGAACCACTGCGCAGGCTCTCATTAGCTGGCAGGTCCGAAGGCTCGCCTATATGGGAGAGGTATGGTTCTGGGTCCTTGGTTCTGCACTACCTCGGGCACGACTCAGCCCAAGGTAGACCCGCTGCGCAAGCTCTCATTAGCTGGCAGGTTCGAAGGCTCGCATGTGGGGGAGAGGTCTGGTTCTTGGTCCTTGGTTCGACACTACCCCGAGCGCGGCTCGGCCCCAGGTAGACCCACTGCGCAGGCTCTCATTAGCTGGCAGGTCCGAAGGCTCGCCTATGGGGGAGAGGTCTGGTTCTTGGTCCTTGGTTCTGCACTACCCCGAGCACGACTCGGCCCCAGGTAGACCCGCTGCGCAGGCTCTCATTAGCTGGCAGGTCTGAAGGCTCGCCTATGGGAGAGAGGTCTGGTTCTTGGTCATTGGTTCTGCACTACCCCGAGCGCAGCTCAGCCCCAGGTTGACCCGATGCGCAGGCTCTCATTAGCTGGCAGGTCCGAAGGCTCGCCTGTGGGGGAGAGGTCTGGTTCTTGGTCGTTGGTTCTGCACTATGCCGAGTGCGGCTCGGCCCCAGGTAGACCCACTGCGTAGGCTCTCATTAGCTGGCAGGTCCGAAGGCTCACCTGTAGGGGAGAGGTCTGATTCTTGGTCCTTGGTTCTGCACTACCATGACCACGGCTCGGCCCCAAGTAGACTCTCTGCACAGGCTCTCATTAGCTGGCAGGTCCGAAGGCTCGCCTGTGGGGGAGAGGTCTGGTTCTTGGTCCTTGGTTCTGCACTACCCTAAGCACGGCTCGGCCCCGGGTAGACTCACTGTGCAGGCTCTCATTAGCTAGCAGGTTCGAAGGCTCGCCTGTGGGGGAGAGGAATGGTTCTTGGTCCTTGGTTCTGCACTACCACGAGCGCGGCTCGGCCCCAGGTAGACCCGCTACGCTGGATCTCATTAGCTGGCAGGTCCGAAAGATCTCCTGTGGGTGAGAGGTCTGGTTCTTGGTCCTTGGTTCTGCACTACCCCGAGCACGGCTCAGCCCCAGGTAGACCTGCTGCGTAGGCTCTCATTAGCTGACAGGTCCGAAGGCTTTCCTATGGGGGAGAGTTCTGGTTCTTGGTCCTTTGTTCTGCACTACCCTGAGCGCGGCTCGGCCCCAGGTAGACTCGCTGCGCAAGCTCTCATTAGCTGGCAGGTCCGAAGGCTCGCCTGTGGGGGAGAGGTCTGGTTCTTGGTCCTTATATCTGCACTACCCCGAGCGCAGCTCAGCCCCAGGTAGACCCGCTGTGCAGGCTCTCATTAGATGGCATGTCCGAAGGCTCGCGTGTGGGGGAGAGGTCTGGTTCTTGGTCCTTGGTTCTGCACTATGCTGAGCGCGGCTCGGCCCCAGGTAAACCTGCTGTGCAGGCTCTCATTAGCTGACAGGTCCGAAGGCTCGCCTGTGGGGGAGAGTTTTGGTTCTTGGTCCTTGGTTCTGCACTACCCCGAGCGCGGCTCGGCCCCAGGTAGACCCGCTGCACAGGCTCTCATTAGCTGGCAGGTCCGAAGGCTCTCCTGTGGGGGAGAGGTCTAGTTCTTGGTCCTTGGTTCTGCACTACCCCGAGCGCAGCTCAGCCCCAGGTAGACCCACTACGCAAGCTCTCATTAGCTGGCATGTCCGAAGGCTCGCCTGTGGGGGAGAGGTCTGGTTCTTGGTCCTTGGTTCTGCACTACCCCGAGCGCGGCTCGGTCCTAGGTAGACCTGCTGCGCAGGCTCTCATTAGCTAGAAGGTTCGAACGCTCGCCTTTGGGTGAGAGGTCTGGTTTTTGGTCCTTTGTTCTGCACTACCCCGAGCACGGCTCGGCCCCAGGTAGACCTACTGCGCAGGCTCTCATTAGCTGATAGGTCCGAAGGCTCTCATATGGGGGATAAGTCTGGTTCTTGGTCCCTGGTTCTGCACTACACTGAGCGCGGCTCGGCCCCAGGTAGACCCGCTGTGCAGGCTCTCATTAGCTGGCAGGTCTGAAGGCTCGCCTGTGGGGGAGAGGTCTGGTTCTTGGTCCTCGGTTCTGCACTACCCCGAGCGCAGCTCGGCCCCAGGTAGACCCACTGCACAAGCTCTCATTAGCTGGCAGGTCCTAAGGCTCGCCTGTGGGGGAAAGATCTAGTTCTTGGCCCTTGGTTCTGCACTACCCCAAGCACGGCTTGGCCCCAGGTAGACCCGCTGCGCAGGCTCTCATTAGCTGGCAGGTCCGAAGGCTCGCCTGTGGGGGAGAGGTTTGGTTCTTGGTCCTTGGTTCTACACTACCCCGAGGGCAGCTCGGACCTAGGTAGACCCGCTGCGCAGGCTCTCATTAGCTGGTAGTTCCGAAGGCTCTCCTGTGGGGGAGAGGCCTGGTTCTTGGTCCTTAGTTCTGCACTACCCCGAGCGCGGCTCGACCCCAGGTAGACCCACTACGTAGGCTCTCATTAGCTGGAAGGTCCGAAGGCTTGCCTGTGGGGGAGAGGTTTGGTTCTTGGTTCTGCACTACCCCGAGCACGGCTTGACCCCAGGTAGACCCGCTGCGCAGGCTCTCATTAGATGGCAGGTCTGGTTCTTGGTCCTTGGTTATACACTACCCCGAGCGCGGCTCAGCCCCAGGTAGACCCGCTGCGCAGGTTCTCATTAGCTGGTAGGTCCAAAGGCTTGCCTGTAGGGGAGAGGTATGGTTCTTCATCCTTGGTTCTGCACTTCCCCGAGCGCGGCTCGGCCCCAGGTAGACCCGCTGCGTAGGCTCTCATTATCTAGCAGGTCCGAAGGCTCGCTTGTGGGGGAGAGGTCTTGTTCTTGGTCCTTGGTTCTGCACTACCCCGAGTGCGGCACAGCCCCAGGTAGACCCGCTGTGCAGGCTCTCATTAGCTGGAATGTCCGAAGGCTCTCCTGTGGGGGAGAGGTCTGGTTCTTGGTCCTTGGTTCTGCACTACCCCGAGCACGGCTCGGCCCTAGGTAGACCCGCTGCGCAGGCTCTCATTAGCTGGCAGGTCCGAAGGCTCGCCTGTAGGGGAGAGGTATAGTTCTTGGTCCTTGGTTCTGCACTACCCCGAGCGCGGCTCGGCCCTAGGTATACCCACTGCGCAGGCTCTCATTAGCTGGCAGGTCCGAAGGCTCGCCTATGGGGGAGAGGTCTGGTTCTTGGTCCTTAGTTCTGTACTACCCCGAGCGCGGCTCGGCTCTAGGTAGACCCGCTGCGCAGGCTCTCATTAGCTGGTAGGTCCGAAGGCTCGCCTGTGGGGTAGAGGTTTGGTTCTTGGTCCTTGGTTCTACACTACCCCGAGCGCGGTGCTGACCCAGGTAGACCCGCTGTGCAGGCTCTCATTAGCTGGCAGGTCCGAAGGCTCGCCTGTTGGGGAGAGGTCTGGTTCCTGGTTCTTGGTTCTGCACTTCCCCAAGCGCAGCTCAGCCCCAGGTAGACCTGCTGCATAGGCTCTCATTAGCTGGCAGGTCCGAAGGCTCGCCTGTGGGGGAGAGGTCTGGTTCTTGAAGTCTTGGTTCTTGACTCTTGGGGATAGTTCTATGTTTAGGGGAATTCTACACCAGTTCAAGCCCAGCTCGGTCCCTGTTGGACCCGTTTCTCACGCTCTCGTCAGGATAGAATGGCAGTGAACTCACTCAATGGCAGAAGGGTTTGGAAAATCTTTTCAAAACAACATCCCAGCTTAACCTTATGAAATGAAAAATAAACTAAGGCAAAGGCTTGGAGCAGTGCGAGTGGAGGAACTCGCAGCTGGCAGTCACGAGGATGGTCTCGCTTAAGGCGAGTGGACACTCATGTGAGGCGAAAGGCTCGCTCTAATGATAGGTAAGCAGGTTATGTCACTAAAGGCCACTCACGCCCGGGGTACCCTAAGGCGAGCCGAGAAGGCTACACCATTTGAATCACACGCGCAAAGGTAAAGGAAGTGACGACTCGCGACCTGGGCCAACTCTCCGGCAAGGTCGCGAGACAAGGGGTAGCACCTTCTCGTGTGCGTGAGCGCACCCAAGTATCGTCTCACAGTAAGCAAAATAAAGCAAGGTGTAAGGAGTAAAGGCGAGGCGGCGAGACGGGTGGATATCACCGTCTCGCAGGCCCAAGAAAACCAGTGATTCATTTCGCGTAATAAAGAACCAAACAACAAATAACATGAATTTGATTATCACTGTCATATCACAAAACAGATCAAAAAAGACAGTTCAAGTTTTACAACAGTACAACAGCAGCAACAATAGCAAAAGGAAGAGGAGAGAGGGATTCTGGATCTTGGGAGTTGACACGTCATTCCTCCTCGCCGGAAGCAGAATCCTCGCTCTCCTCGCCATAGAGCTGGGGGACCAGGTCGCGGACGGTGACTGTTTCTGAATCGTCCTTCACAATCCCTAGGTCTTCATCATCTTCACGACCAGCTCTTCCGCCCGGATGCCAGCATATCGGTATTGCTCCTCAACCTCGTCAAAAGAGTAGCGTGGCGGAGGTGTCCGAAAGGGCTCACAGCGAGACGTTGAAGCGGCATTGGCCTGAAGGCGAGTATTCTGGGCTTTCAAGCCCTTGACCTCCTCCTCTAGGGCCGCTACTTGCGAGTGCAGCCGCTCCGCCGTCTCGGCATCCTGCGAGACACCAGGCCATTAGTTAAAAGTTAAATGCTTTTGAAGGAAAAGAGTAAGGATAGGGCCTTACCACGCTGCCTTGGGCTTTTGTAAGGAGGGTCTCGACATCAAAAAACCTCTTTGCAAGGTCTTCGGATCTCTCTCGCTCCGCCACCAGGCTTGTCTCGCTCTCCGACCATTTTTTTTTCCGATATATATTAGACGGTGCACGACGCGGTGTGAGAACTCCAGGGCGCGCATCTGGGCGTGGGAGGACTTCATGACGATATCTCGCGTAGACTCGCTCTCAGGAGAGAGACTGCGTAAAGACCGCCATAAAGACCATACCCCACGGAGAAAGCATGGCTGTTGGGCTCTTCCTGCTCCTTCCAAGGGGGAAGGAGAGTGGAGATTGACACGCGATTGACGTCCCACCCCCACAACAGAACAGGGTCGCCCGCGGCATCTTGGAACGTTGGTCCCAGGTTGAAGTTCATGTGTGAGGAGGGGGCGGGACGGCTGGAGGAGGTGCCTTCGCGAGAGGTGGTGGCAGCTGGTTGATTGGAGGGGGCAACAGGCTGATTGGGAAGTGCTGTCTCGCGAGTAGGCGAGACGGCCTGTTGAGGAAGCGAGCAGGGTGATTGAGACCCCTCCACAGAGATAGGGCTCAAGGACCCCGATATCTCCTTCTCCTTCGGGGTCATCTTCTTTTTCCCCTTAGAGACAACCACAACCATCTTCATTCTCTTTGGAGGGCTGGAGCGAGAGGGGACCGTGTCGCCTGTAGGCATCTTGAAAGGAGCAGGATCCAGGGACTCTCTCGCCTCCTCAGCTGCTGCGCTGGAGAGACCAAGGCCCTTCGAGGGGTGGATGTTGCTTTTATATGGAGGATGGACTGGGACTACTCGCTCCCCTAAAAACAAAATGAAACAAGGAGATGAGAAGGCGAGACGGAAAAATAATCAGACACAACAAGACGAGAAAGCGAGAGTACCTTCGCCAGGAAGCACTGGAGGCAGCGAGTCGAGGCCTCGCCGCAGGAAGTTGACTTCGAAGTTTTTGCCAACGAAGTAATCATACAGTAACTTGTCCGTGCCGCCAACCTGTGGGGTTGCATAGAAGCTCTTGGGAGAAGACACGGGCACGAGTGGGATGCCCCCGAAGTAACCACGGTCGCCACGGATGAAGACGAACTGCGTGAGCCAGTGGTGATTTTTGTTGGGCGTCTCACACACCTTGAGCCCTTGGCCGGTGAAGTACGAGATGCCGTCAGCGTTGGCGTGATAGATAAAGTGCTTGCGGAAGACCGTCAAGCTGAACTCAATGCGCTCCCGACGCATGTAGCAGGCGAAGGCGATCAACATCGAAATAGGCATTCAGGTTGAACTGCGCCGGGACAACGCCAAAGTACTTAAACACTTGTTTTACCTCAGGCCATAGAGGCAACCTCAACCCCGCCTCAAAGTGCGAGACGGGGATGGCGAGCTCTCCCGGATAGTAGGTGTTGATAGACTCGCCAACCTTGGGGGGAAGCGAGTCGATACCATCCCCCAGGTACTCGCGGACGAAGCTGCGGTAATATTCCTCAAGAAGCCGGCCGAGCAGGAAGTCATGGTCGGTGAACCGCTTCCCTCAGCGGCTGCGCCCCTCGCCTTCCTCAACTCGCTTCTTACGCATCCTTGGCGAAATGATTTTGGTGAAACGGCTGTAGGCGAGACGGAGAGAAAGGAAGAGTAAGAAAGAAGATTGGCGAGAGGATCGGGAGAGAAAAGCGCGAGGAGAAGCGGCGAGACGAAAGAAGCAAAAGGGCAAGAGCTTGGGTATGGCAGGAGTGAAGAGGGTGGGTATCCTTCTGATCTAGGGCCGGGTGTATTTATAACAGATACAGGGCAATGATTGATGGGCGGGAAAACGTACAGAGGAAGGGGAAGAGTTAGAAGTAGGTTTTTTTCTCTCTCTCTCTCTCCTAAACCTCGATCGGTGCGGCCCGTCACAATCACAGGGTGATTAATTAAAGAAATTAAAAGAAAAATAAAATTAACACAGCAATAATGAATGATTCGAAAACACCGCCCCACATATGGCGGACACCAAGTTCTGACAAAGCCGACGAGACGGCAACACAAAATTATTTATTATTATAGCATTCAAATAGAAAATGAAGGAGAAGGGGCGAGATGGACGACTTTCAATACGGGTGCCATTGCCAGCGTCCACCGCGAGCTCCTGCACAGGGTGGCCTACTACGCAAGTGGAAGGCGCGAACGGACTCCAACCCATGGCGAGCGAGACGAAGTTGCATATCGACGTTGTTAATGATGGCGTCAGGGTTGGTCCCATTGACATCTAACTCGGTATTTGCCTCGGAAGATAAGCGAGAGCACTCGTTCTCCAGCCATTCGATGTGCCGATCCTCCGCCTGCTTATCCAACATCAGCGAATGGATGAGGCGTGCGTGTTTCTGGAACAACTTGGTAGTCTTGCGCCTCATTTCCGCCGGGTTTGCAGGGTCGCCAAGGTAATCTTCAATCCCGTCAAGGGGAGGAAGAAGCGGGACGACAGGTTATCCAGGGTGCTCCTCAAGAGGCGAGTCGGTCTGAGCGCTTGTGATAGGAGTAAAGGAGCAGGGTGAGAGAGGCTCCCACAGGAGTGTGTGGGAGTAGCGAGTGGGACATAGAAGCAAGAGGGAAGATTCCTTAACAGGGGGATGGGAGGTCCCGGCGGCCTGGGAAGGATCATCTCTCCTCTCGTAGGGAGGAGTAGATAGAGGAGTGGAAGGTAGTTGCAAATCGGAATCTTTGCGATGGGCGGCGAAGTCATCTCGCGGGCTTTCCGGTAGATGTATAGCCGCGGGTGTTGGGTTTTCTCTATGAGGATGGCACAACACTTGTGCACGCAGTGAAAGAATAAAAAACATCAAGAAAAACCCAAAAGAGATGGGATCGGGCCATGGTAGTTGAATCAAGAAGTTAACATACAACTAGGCAAAAATTACCTCGGTGGCGTTGAGTCACAACTCAACGGAGATGCTCCAAGCTTCGTCTTCTTGCTGGTGGCGAGTTCTACGTGGAATGATATCCACGTCTCTGCAGAAATCCACACGAGCGGGAGAACACCGACTTTTCCGTCGCACGGATAATCCGGAAGGAGAATGACCGCACCTTGCTTTTCCACGGACTGCTAGGTCCGCGCCAGGAATAACAACACCAGCGACAATCACCAGAGAGGAGGAGGTCGACGGAGCGAGCACGGCGGCGGAACACTTCCGTCGGCGGGATTCGGGATCGGCGGAACGGCGGGATCCGGGATCGTGATCGGCGGAACCAATGAAGAACAACGGAACACTTCCGATTCGATCAGAGATCTAAGTCCCGAAAACCCTAAGTGTCTATTTATACCAAAGGCATAAACAGACTTAGGAATATCGCAATCCGCAGACCACCCAGAAAATTAGGGTTCCAGAATCGGCGAGAATCACCTAGCAGATTCGGCGAGAATCAATTGGCGAGAATCACCTAGGATCGGCGAGAATCACCTAGGATCGACGAGAATCAGTCGGCGAGTATTAGAGTACAATACTCGACGATTCACGTCGAATGAGGGTTGACGATAATCATCGATCTGCGGTCGACGATACTCGTCGACCCGCGGTCGACGATACTCGACGATACTCGTCGACCCGCGGTCGACGATACACGACGATACTCGTCGACCTTTGGTCGACTATTCTTACCAATCCTTCAAGGCAACATTTGCCCAACCCGACGATCCTTTAAGGCAACACTTTGCCCATAACCCCATTCAGGTCGGTGATTGGTAACCTTTACCAACACAGTCAATCAACCAACTTCTCCACATCTCTTATGTGCGACCCTGCAGGCTCATATCGCGTTGGCAGTGAGATTACATGTTTGACCACTTCTAGATCACCATGGTAACTCCAACAGTCTCCCACTTGATCTTGAAAGTATCAAACCAAAAACCTCACAAACAATGAGCGGCATCTAGCAATGCATCGTTGCTCCGCAAGCAATAAGAGTTTATAACTCATAAGCCTTTATGACCAATGTATCAGCGTTGTCTTTGTCCCTTTGTCCCTTACATCCGGAAAGAACTAGAGGAATGGACCGTGTCACCCTCGTAATAGCTCAATCCAAGTTTCTTGATCCAGGACGGACTTCCAGAGAATGGTGAGTCCAATATCACATATTGACTCAACCAAGCATGGCCATGCATTTCTCAGTCCAGTTCCATCAAGGGGCCCATGGATGCAACTCCTGTCATACAGGAGGATAAATCCCATATCTGCTCACACACAAACACCCAAATGATTCGTAACATGCCCAACAATCACCCTTATCATCAACCTTTCTCATGGAAGACTTTAGATGGCATCAAAGCACGCTCTTCCTCACTTGATGAATGCTGTGACTTCAGGTCAAGGGACCACAACACCATTGTCAATTGAGACCTACTCGTGATACGATTGGATGACAATCCACAGAGTAGTCTCAGGTTGGGTCTGTCCAGTACAACTTGTTCACTAACAAGTACCCACGTGATGAATTGATATCACAATATCATGACTTGTGAGAACCGGTCATCAGTCAACGCACGTGCTAGCCTTCATGTACCATCATCACCCTTAGCTTCTATGATGATACTCAACCAGGGACCTTTTAAGAATGAAGATTCAAATAAATTATAGGCTCTCACATTCAAGTCACGTACTTGATGTCCCATGGAAGAGAACATTCTAAGGGTATCTATTATGTTAACATTTAACTATCATATAGAAAAACTCATAATAAAAGAACTTGCCATTAATTGTAAGAGAAAAACTAGGTACACTGTTCATCATATGAACAAATGGCCAACAAAATACATGTTTACATGCAATCCACAAGATTCTCACTAGAGTTGATCATTTAGGTATTGTATACCCATCGATCTAGTATGACCATCATGCTTTCTCTGCGCGAGAGGCTTTGTCAGTGGATCCGCAATATTCTCCTCAGTCGGCACTCTGCAAATGTTCACATCTCCTCGTTCGACAATCTCACGAATAAGATGAAACCGCCGAAGTATGTGCTTGGAGCGCTGATGGGATCTAGGTTCCTTAGATTGTGCAATTGCACCATTGTTATCACAGTAGAGAACTACGGGACCAACAATGCTAGGAACTACATCAAGCTCGCCGATGAATTTCCTAATCCATACAGAATCCTTCGCCACATTAGCTGCGGCGATATACTCGGCCTCTGTTGTAGAATCAGTAACTGTCTCTTGCTTGGAACTCTTCCAGCTCACAGCTTCTCCATTCAGGCAAAACACAAAACTTGACTGAGACTTGGAGTCATCTCTATCAGTTTGGAAGCTAGCATCCGTGTAACCACTTACAACGAGCTCTTCCTCTCCACCATACACCAAGAACACATCCTTAGTCCTTCTCAAGTACTTTAGGACATTCTTGACTGCAATCCAGTGACACTCACCGGGGTCTGACTGATACCTGCTAGTCATGCTCAAAGCAAAGGAGACGTCAGGTCGAGTACATAACATCGCGTACATGATTGATCCAATTGCCGAAGCATATGGAATCAACTTCATGCGGTCCTTATCTTCACAAGACTTTGGACACTGGTCCTTAGATAGATTCACACCATGAGACATGGGCAAAAATCCTTTCTTGGACTCAAGCATGTTGAACCGCTTCAACACCTTTTCGATGTACGTACTCTGGGTCAAACCCAGCAACTTCTTCGATCTATCTCTATAGATCTTAATACCGAGTATATAAGTCGCTTCACCCAAATCCTTCATTGAAAAGCAGTTCCCTAGGTTGTTCTTAACAACTTTCAGGGTAGGAATGTCATTCCCAATCAACAGTATGTCATCTACATACAATATCAGGAAGACAACAATGCTCCCACTGATTCGCTTGTAAACACAAGGCTCATCTTCATTCTTGATGAAACCAAACTCTTTGATTTTCTCATCAAAACGAAGATTCCAACTTCGAGAGGCCTATTTCAGTCCATAGATGGACTTATTCAGCTTGCATATTTTAGTGGCTTCATCTGGGGATACAAAACCCTCGGGTTGTGTCATATACACTTCCTCAAGGAGGTTTCCATTAAGGAAAGCCGTTTTGACATCCATCTGCCAGATCTCATAGTCATAATACACAGCAACATCTAGCAATATCCTTATGGACTTTACCATGGCAACAGGGGAAAAGGTCTCATCATAGTCAATACCATGAATTTGCTTGAAACCCTTAGCCACCAGTTGCCCTTTGAATGTCTGTACATTCCCATCCATGTCAGTCTTCTTATTGAAGACCCACTTGCACCCTATGGGTCGTACCCCTTCAGGTGGTTCCACCAAGTTCCAAACTTGGTTTGCATACATGGAGTCCATTTCGGATTTCATAGCCTCAAGCCATTTGTCGGAGTCCGGTCCATTCATAGCCTCTTGGTAGGTTGCTGGTTCATCATCATGATCCATAAGCAACACATTACCTATTTGAGACACGATAAATCCATATCTCTCAGGCTCAAACCTCGGTCTACCAGATCTACGTAGGACTTGTGTTCCTTGAGCAGGTTCTCTAGCTACAACATCTTGTAGTCCTGTCTCAGAATCCAATTCCGGTTCATTCACTACATGTGGTTCTTGAACTTCTTCAAGATCTACCTTTTCAGTCTTTCTTGATAAGAACTCTTTCTCCAAGAAGACACCAGTCCTTGCGACAAATACTTTGCCCTCAGACGGTAGGTAAAAGTAATACCCTTTCGTTTCCTTAGGATATCCCACCAGATAACATTTATCCGATTTGGGTTCCATCTTGTCAGGCATTTGACGTCTCACATATGCCTCACAACCCCAAATTTTAATGAACGACATACTAGGATGCTTCCCAGTCCATATCTTATATGGTGTCTTCAGAACCGTTTTCGTTGGAGCGCGATTCAATGTCATTGCAGCAGTCTCTAAAGCAAAACCCCAAAAGGAAACAGGCAAGTCTGCATGACTCATCATCGAACGTACCATGTCTAACAGAGTACGATTTCTCCTCCCAGACACACCATTATGTTGTGGTGTTCTAGGTGGAGTGAGCTGTGATACAATACCACACTCTTTCAGATGATCACGGAACTCATGACTCAGGTATTCGCCACCTCGATCAGATCGGAGTGCTTTAACCCTTTTACCCAACTGGTTTTCTACTTCATTCTTGAACTCTTTGAACTTTTCAAAGGTCTCGGATTTGCACTTCATAAGATACACATATCCGTATCTACTAAAATCATCAGTAAATGTAACAAAGTAAAAATACCCACCTCTAGCCATGGAACTCATGGGTCTACATACATCACTATGTACAACACCCAAGAGATCCTCAACCCTCTCAGTATAACCAGTGAAAGGAGCTTTAGTCATCTTGCCTAACAAATAAGATTCGCATCACTCAAATGATTCATAATCAAATGAGTCCAAAAGTCCATCTCTATGGAGCATGGATATGCGCTTCTCGTTGATATGGCCCAAACGATAATGCCAGAGAAATGTAGGGTTCGAGTCATTTGTTCTTAGTCTTTTATTATTTTCTACATTACAGATCATATGGTCCAAGTTCAAAACATAAAGACCATTAAACAATTGGGCTATATCATAACAAACATCATTCTTAAATATAAAACAACAGTTGTTCTTAATTATAAAAGAAAATCCAATCATGTCCAAACATGAAATAGATATAATGTTTCTAGTTATGGCCGGAACAAAATAACAATTATCTAGTTCTATTACAAGCCCACTGGGCAAAGAAAGACGGTAAACCCCTACGGCTACAGCAGCAACTCTTGATCCATTGCCGATGCGGAGGTCCACCTCCCCTTTACTCAGTAATCTTCTCCTTCCCAGTTTCTGCACATTTGTACAAATGTGAGAACTACATCCGGTATCCAATACCCAAGATGAAGGAGCAGAAAGGTTTATCTCTAAAACGTGAACATTTGAAGCGGAAGTCATACCTCCCTTCATTTTCTGCAGACCTTCAATGTACGAAGGACAGTTCCTCCTCCAATGACTAGCCTTGCCACAGTGGTGGCATTTCCCTTCCTTCACCGTGCTTTTCTTTTTCATCAGTGCAGAAGACTTGGGCTCAAGATATGACTTAGGTCCCACCTTCGTCTTCTTAGAGCCCTTGGCCTTGCCCTTGCCCTTATGCACCATCAATATGGGGCTGGCAGGCTTGGCCTTCTTCGTATTGATTTCGACAGTTCTCAACATACCTAGGAGTTCGGGCAGTGTCTTGTCTATTTCATTCATGTTGTAGTTCAAGACGAACTGCTCATAACTGTCCGGCAACGATTGCAGGATCAGATCTGTGGCCAACTCTTGACCAAGAGGAAAACCCAGCCTTTCAAGGTTCTCTATATACCCAATCATCTTGAGTACGTGAGTCCCTACCGAGTCTCGAACTCCCATCTTGCACTGAAACAACGCTTTTGTGACGTCAAACCTCTCTTAACGAGCCTGCCCTTGAAACATTTTCTTGAGATGCTCGTCAATCTCCTTGTACCCCATGTTCTCATGTTGCTTCTGAAGCTCAGAGTTCATAGTGGCAAGCATAAGGCATTCAACATCTAAAGCATAATCTGTATACTTCTTATAAGCATCCTTCTCAGCACGGGAAGAGTTCCCGGTCGGCACCTCAGGGGCTTCTTCTTCCAAGACATAGAGCTTTCGCTCTTGCCTGAGAACAATTCTCAGGTTCCTGTACCAGTCCATGTAATTAGTCCCACTGAGCTTATCCTTCTCAAGGATGGCTCTCAGAGACAATGTGGAGTGTGAAACACTTGCCATGGAATTCGACGAGAATTTATGCAGAATAAAATCAGTACCAAAATTTTAAATACAATTTATTTTAATTTGGACTTCAATTAAAACACTCCCACTATTTTATTCGAAATGAGAGCCCTCACTAACAATTCGGAGAGTTCATGCGAGCTACTCTCTTAGTGGACAAGATCCATATTTCACCAACACAATGAGTCAGCTTTGGCTTTCCTCTCATGATGCGGTTATTTAGGTATGCAACGCTTGCCAATTGCATCCTCATGCAATTCTTGTATGGTTGGTGAATAAATCCTTACTCGCATCCATCATATGGTGCATGCCAACCCTATGCCTCTAGGCACTCAACCTTTGAGGTCACCTAGTTAAGCTGGACCCGATGTCGACAGTGGGATATCACAATTATCCGCTCGCACCCTTACCAAGATAGATTAATGCACCTTGCTTTGGCAAGCCCACACTTCATCGATCGAGGCAGGAAGAGTGTCATCCATCGGAAGGCATCCGAACACTTAATATTTGATGAAGGGATTTTGATTATAGGTTAACAGTTAACCATGATCAACATTTGATCAATGTGCACATCCAAAGAAAAACAATTTTTCTAAAACCACATGCATCCCTTATGTGCACAACCTGACACCATCAACATTTGATAGAAGGAAGGGCTAAATCTGAACATTCAGAAACTTCCAAATCCTCAGATTTACATGCATTGGACAAAAGCAAAGACAACTCAACTTAAAGCAGTAGACAAGCTCATCTCTCTATATTGGATTCAAAATCCAAAACAATCTCGAGGGATGGTTACTGCTAAGGAGACTACAATTTCTAACAATTAGAAATTTCCATGAAATCCCAGACATTCTTGGCGGGGTACAAAGACTAAATCTAGACATTTAGAACACTTCTAAATCCCTAGGTTTACACGCACTGGAATAAAAAACCTTCCAATACAACAATCATGGCCGCAACCTGCCTCTGATACCACTGTTGGGTTTTCTCTATGAGGATGGCACAACACTTGTGCACGCAGCGGAAGAATAAAAAACATCAAGAAAAACCCAAAAGAGATGGGATCGGGCCATGGTAGTTGAATTAAGAAGTTAACATACAACTAGGCAAAAATTACCTCGGTGGTGTTGAGTCACAACTCAACGGATATGCTCCAAGCTTCGTCTTCTTGCTGGTGGCGAGTTCTACGTGGAATGATATCCACGTCTCTGCAGAAATCCACACGAGCGGGAGAACACCGACTTTTCCGTCGCACGGATAATTGGGAAGGAGAATGACCGCACCTTGCTTTTCCACGGACTGCTAGGTCCGCGCAAGGAATAGTAACACCAGCGACAATCACCGGAGAGGAGGAGGTCGACGGAGCGAGCACGGCGGCGGAACACTTCCGTCGGCGGGATTCGGGATCGGCGGAACGGCGGGATCCGGGATCATGATCGACGGAACCAACGAAGAACAGCGGAACACTTCCGATTCGATCAGAGATCTAAGTCCCGAAAACCCTAAGTGTCTATTTATACCAAAGGCATAAACAGACTTAGGAATATCGCAATGCGCAGACCACCCAGAAAATTAGGGTTCCAGAATCGGCGAGAATCACCTAGCAGATTCAGCGAGAATCAATCGGCGAGAATCACCTAGGATCGGCGAGAATCACCTAGGATCGGCGAGAATCAGTCGGCGAGTATCAGAGTACAATACTCGACGATTCACGTCGAACGAGGGTTGACGATAATCATCGATCTGCGGTCGACGATCCTCGTCGACTCGCGGTCGACGATACTCGACGATACTCGACGATACTCGTCGACCCGCGATCGACAATACACGACGATACTCGTCGACCTTTGGTCAACTATTCTTACCAATCCTTCAAGGCAACATTTGCCCAACCCGACGATCCTTTAAGGCAACACTTTGCCCATAACCCCATTCAGGTCGGTGATTGGTAACCTTTACCAACACAGTCAATCAACCAATTTCTCCACATCTCTTATGTGCGACCCTGCAGGCTCATATCGCGTTGGCAGTGAGATTACATGTTTGACCACTTCTAGATCACCATGGTAACTCTAACAGCGGGAGCTCCCTGAAGAGAAATCATTAAGAAAGCAGATACAAATATTGAAGGAGTACTAAAGATAGAAGCGAGAGCTCACCTCTTTCTCTTTGGGAGATGTGGGAGGAGGGGTGGGGCAGGTCTCCTGGACTGCGCGAGATGGATCCTCTGCAGAGGAGGGGCCACCTGTTTTTTCCCTCTTCAAGCGAGACGGGGAGGATGGTACAGAAGGAAGGGGGCGAACTAAGGTTGAGGTATAAGCGGCCATGACGGCCTTGTTCTGTCGGCGCACTTTGGCAAGGCGCTCGTGAAAGCTCTGACTGTGAGACATGATGAACAGTGCTGCAAGGAAGGAGGAAGTGTGCAAAGGGGCAGCCTTTATTCGGGATAGTAATCCCATATTTATAGGTTTTAATTGGGGGGGGGTCTCAGAAGATTCTCTCATAAATACGTCAATAAATACGTATTAATAGCGATCCTCGGTTGGATGTTCTTTCCAAGCTTAGAATAATCTTGAAAAGAGCGGGGATTGTGTACAGCCTCGGGCTCGCGAAAGGTCCTCAAAGCACGAATAGTAGAGGCAGGCGAGTGGAATTGATGGGTGAGTCGGACCATGTGGTCCACTCGCAGGTGGCGAGATTAGTGGCCTCTGCAGTAGGCAAGGCGCCCCTCCTGAGGGCGCGAGAAGACCTTTAAACCGCGAGAAGACCCCATAACAAAGGATATCGACGAGAAGAGCAGGAAGGCCCGTCTCGCCGCCAGGTGCTTCCCCACTCACCACACAGAAAAGGGGCCGTTTTCACATTTCTATACCCAAGGGGTTTTTTACTCTTCTACCCTGGGTAATTTTACCCTTTTGCCCCTGGTGGTCTGCATATAACTCCTCAGAACAGCGAAGTTTGCCTGTTGGCAGACCCAACCAGGGGTATTCTGGTATTTTTAGGGCAGCCCAATATGGTTATTTGCAGATCCAATTTAGAAAACTATAAATAGACCCAGAGGGGTTCTTCAGAAGCACACACAGATATCTTTCCCGGGACTTGAGAGGCTTTTTTCTGTGCTTTCTGAGGAGCTCCGAGCCCAGCTTTTGGCTTTAGAGGGGAAGCTCTCAGAGATCTTCCGGGTAAGCGGTGGGACCTTCCTGCTGAGGCCTTGGGTCAGTTTCTAGTCCTTCACGACCAGTCAGAGGTCAGAGCTTGGGATGAGTAGGTGTTGACTACGCCCCTATTTTTTCAAACTCTTGTCGAAGTCAAATTTTGGCTTCAACAGGAGAGCCCTCACATGGGATTAGAACTCGATCAACATTACATGAATCCTTTTCAAACTTGTGTTTCCTATCTGAAATTGAACCCAAGAACATCTCAGAAGCCTTAAAGTATGAGTCGTGGTTCTTGGTAATGACTGAGGAGTTAAATTAATTCAAGAGAAGTAAAGTCTGGGTGTTAGTGGAGCATCCAGATAGTCATCCAGTTTTTGGTTTGAAATGGGTTTACAAAAATAAACTTGATGTTGAGTCTAGGATAACTAGGAACAAAGCTAGGTTGGTGACACATGGTTACTCCCAGATAGAGAGTGTGGATTTTGAGGAGTCATTTGCCCCGGTTGCACATATTGAATCCATTTGTATGTTCTTAGTGTTTTCAAGTTTCAAACAAATTAAATTATATCAAATGAATGTTAAGAGTGCATTCTTAAATGAATATATTAAGGAAGAGGTGTATGTGGAACAATCACCCGTATTCAAGAATGCTGACTACCCTAACCACGTATACAAGTTGGTGAAAGCCTTATAAAGATTGAAGCAAGCACCCCGTGCTTGGTATGATAGACTCACAACTTTTCTACTTGGACATGAGTTTAGGATGGGTATGACAGACACCACTCTCTTTGTGAAGCATGAGATTCTTGATTTAATTCTTTTACAAATTTACGTGGATGATATTATTTTTGGGGGCAACAAATTATAAATTATGCAAGGAAATTAGGAAAGGATATGCTTGCGCGATTCGACTTTGAAAATCTGAAATAGGTCAAAACTCCAATGAGTGCCTCTCTAAAACTAGGAAAGGATGAAAGTGGCATTTCAGTGGATCAAACTGTATTTAGAGGAATGATCGGATCACTACTTTACTTACGTGCGTCTAGACCCGATATTACATTTGCAGATGTCTATGTGCTAGATATCAAGCCGATCCTAAAGAATCTCACTTGAAAGCGGTTAAACATATCTTTAGGTATCTTATAGGCACCCAAAATCTTGGTCTTTGGTAACCACACACGACTGATTTCACACTCCACGGGTAATCCGGCTCCGATTATACTGGATGTTCACTCTATTGCAAGAGCACGAGTGGTACCTGTCACTTTCTTTGTCCGACACTAGTCTCATGGTCAAGTAGGAAACAAAACTCGGTTGCTCTCTCTACTGCTGAAGCCGAGTATATTGCCTTAGGGAGTTGTTGCGCACAAGCACTATGGATGTCTCAAACGTTAGAAGATTTTGACCTAATTTGTAGGAACGTTACTCTTAGGTGCGGCAACAAGAGTGCCATAGACTTGACAAATAATCCGGTGCATCACTCACGGTCAAAACATATTGATGTTCGTCATCATTTCATTCGAGATCACATCAAAAAGAGAGAACGTGAGTGTAAGCTTCATTGGCACCGACGATCAACTACCTGACATATTCACAAAACCTCTCCCAGATGCACGTTTCTCATTACTTCGACTCGAGCAGGGTGTTTTGGACCTTTCTTCTTAGTAATGGTGGTTTTTGTCTTTCTTCTTTGGTTGCTTTCGATTTTTTTTCTTCATTTCTATTTTCGTTTTTTTACCCAAAAAAATTATTTTAACTTTTTTCTGTCGAATTTTTATATATATAAAAACAAAAAAAACAAAAAAATTATAAAACAAAAAAAACACTATGGATTGCTCATTTTTCGGACACTCGTGACTAGAACTTAGAGCATAACGCGTATGTACAATGTTTGAGTTTGACTTGTTAATCCCTGTGAACATTATCTACATTTGTCATGATGTGTCGAATCTATAAGTGTTTAGCTACTGAGTGCGAGTAGATATATTAGTGTTCATCGAATATGCCTCTAGGTATGTATGAGGATTTAGATAGCTGAATGACGTCACACTATTTACACATCCTTAGACGGAGCACGCTTGTAGAAAGTATATGCTTACATGCAATAACTCATGATATTGTGTTTACCATGTTAGAAATACCTTGAATAATTAATGTCACGATACATATGCGTGTATATAAAAGGTAGAACTTTGGGCAGAATCTATGGTGGTAAAGTCATGTGTATACAAGTTAAAGTGTATCTATCTACGTGGGTAGATTTCGAATGATTTGGGACCTTGTACCATTAAATGTAAAATTTGGTAGCCCAACGCATCTAAATTAAAATGAATGCTATCCAGCCTTATGTCAAGTATACCCCCCAAGCAAGCAATACTCACTCCTCCTGATAAGTCTTTATGAGCATTGTGAGGATTAGCACCTTTGTCTAAAAAATCATTTCGATCTTCTGCATAGACACGAACCTTAAGCTGAATGCCCCTAGGTTTAGCCTTTGTATAACATGAATATCAACGTGACGTGATTTTTCACTCTATTTATTTCGCGATAGCATATTTAATTATTTAAATAAACATGTAATGAATGTTAATTCTACTTGATGTTTGTCTTCTGATGCTACATGTTCACACGTCATTGCTCTATCTAACACTTCCATGTATAAGAATTGGACTGACACAACACTATATATCTATAACATGTACGTTCTTACACACGATTTCTATTCATGACTTGTACAATGTTCCTCTGCATTAATTCCATAACTCTTGTAGCATTATCCTCTACACCGGTATGTGCTTCATCTACTAGAGTTGTCTAATTTTTGAAACTCTGAACGATTATTTTAAAGAAAACTATTTCTACATTTTACACTCATCCATGTGACATCTATGCTTAATATTCTCTGATTTCATGCTTGTTTATCCCTATTGTTTTCACCTATCGCTTCACTTTCTCATGCTCATTTATACTGTATTTCGTGTCTCCCGTGCATGTGTATGTGTGTTTCTGGTCTGACCCATCCCCTTTCGATAATATCAAAGCAGGAGAATGGATGGTTCATGAGTCATGGGTAAGTATAGATCACATGTAGGGGAGCTTCGTTCAATGTGTGTATGTAGATAGGGGAAGCATGTAGAATACATATATAGGGGGAGCGAGTGTAGGGGGAGTGAGTGTAGGGGGAGCTATATAGAGCATGAAACCTGAACTTTTAAGCCTATCTCTTATCTATATACGTTGTATCATGCACTTTATTATTATATCTCATGAACGGGACTTGATATTATCAAAGGTGGGAGATTGTTGGAGCCGACGGTTTACATTCCATTAGTTTTATAAAATCAACTCCCAGGTTGTATTTGATTATATCTTGTGATTGGTAGAGTGTGCAGGTTTACAGGTTCAAGAAATATAAGGATCTCTTCTAAGGAACCTACCGCCGAGCGGTAGCAGCTAATGCCGGGCAGTAGCCCGAATTAAATGAACAAAGCGCTCGGGAACCTACCGCACTACGCTAGTCCTACCGCTCGCGTTAGCTCGATGAATTAATTTTCCAGGCTCTCGGAAACCTACCGCGCAGGAGCTAGCTTTCTACCGCTCCATGATAGCCCATTCAACGCCCGCTGCCAGAGGCATTGAGATCGTCTAGAGCGTTGAGATAGCGGCTTCGCGACAGGCCTACTGCCGGGTGGTAGCTTGGTACTGCGCCGCGGTAACACGCTCAACGCACGTTAAGCTAGAGGCGCTAAGAGCGTTGAGTCAGAGGCATCGAGAGCGTCGAGACAGACCTACCGCATGGCACTATCTACCCACCATGTGGCGCTAGAATTATAAAAAGGAAAATATTTGTTTTTGAATATTGTTCCAAATTTGGTGGACAACTGGTAGAATTACCACTGGGCACTATCTATCTACCACGCCGCGCTATCTTTGAAAATGGAAAACAATATTTATTTTGAATATTTGTCCAAATTTGGAGGACAGCTGTCACATCAAGTGCGTGAACCTACTGCCAGGCGCTAGACTATTTTCACGAAGGTGTATATAAATGCGCCTCTTTTTCTGTAATCAGTACCTAAGTTGAAAAGAGATAGAGATCTACGACTCCTAGGGTTCAGCTGCCTCTCTTGTGGTCCATTCCACTATCTCCGTCGAAGGAAGAGAAGATTTCCTCCCTCTCATTCACGCACAAAGAACTTTGGCGAGCCCAGAACTACAAAGCATACGAAGAGTTGATCAGTTGCAATCCCATGAATATCTCTAGCACCGATCACAGATCGCTCAACGGAGGAGTTGTATTGAGGGAGATTTGAACTTAAATTTTTTTATATTCTTGTGTTCTTTTTCTCTTCTTTGTATTGATTATGGTGAAGGAAATCGACCGGGGAAGGTCGTCGGAATCTGGGGTAGGATTCCATGAGAAATCATCCCGGAGAAGGGACGTCTAGATCAGATGATCTAGCAGGGCCCTAAGACCCTTCCTTGCGTGGAGGTGAAGAGCCAGCTCAAAGACCTATCTTGGATGAAAAGGGAGAGAGCCAACTTGTTTGTGGAGTGGGTCGGTATAGAAAACCAAAAGTTATTTTTATTCACCGCCTTCGATCTCCAGCAACACGAAGATCAACCTTTGTAATCTTTAAAAATAATTGTTGATTTTAGTTTTTGGCAATGTAATTCATTTCTTGTCTTTTTACCTGTGTGTACTGCTATGGTTGTTAGATTGTGCTGTTCTGAAAAGTGAATAGATCTCCAAAGGAGAATCTGCCCACGAAAGCGAGTCCAGAGACATACCGCCGCATGCTAGCTACCTAGTGTCATGCGCTAGCTTCATGTACTAATTCTCCGGGTTGAAAATATTTCAAATTTGTAATAAACATCCTTATTCACCCCCCTAAGGTTGGCCACTAGATCCAACACATTTCATTCCATCCACATGTAGAGAAGAACTTCAGGAGTGTTTCCATCATTTCAAGTAGGTAAACCACTATGTTCTGGAATATCAAAGGGAATTCAATCATCAAAATGGTTTTGAGGGTAATTACTATTTAAGCATGTGCAATGCTTCAAAGAATTTGTTCCTAGGTCTACGAGACTCCCTGAGATAGCCTCTCATTATGGTATCGCATTCGGGTTTCTCTCAGAATGTGGAGTTGTCAAAGACTTTGGATGAAGACCAGAACTCAGTCCAAAATAGGAAGAAGAGTTCCATAAAAGTTCTAGCTAATCAGACTTTGGAACACAATTCTTATCATAAGGAGAAAGCAACTCATGATAGAGGTAAATTTTGTAGTGGTCAAAGGAATTATGGGCAAGGTGGATCTCAATAGAAGTAGGAATAGAAACCATAATAGTTTGCACCTACTTATCATGTTCAGACTCCACCTTAGCATAGATGAACTCCATTTTGAGTAAATTACAACAACTGCATCCAGCTCGGACATCTAAGGTCCCAGTGCCCATATCATAAGGCTTCTCAAGAAACCCTCACACCTAAGTGGGGTGGAGGTCAAATCTGCAGAGGTGGTCAAGTTGGGAGATATAATTGTTGGGAAGAGAAGGAGAGAAGAGAAATAGAGAAAATATATTTTCCTTGAGTGAAAAACATTGTACAATAAGTGGTATTTATGTATGATATATTGGGAGAGAGAAAAAAAAATTATTTTGTAATAAATGCAATTAATCTATGAATCCATGCGCCTCTTCTCTGATGACTGAGATGCATTCACATTGAATGGCTGAGATCGTAATCCTAATGGGCTTGGCAAAATGGGCCTTTAAAATGATGTGTTAAATACAAGATATTAACACCCCCTCTCAAACTTATAGTGGCATAGTTATAAGTTTGAAGAACATCATTCATTAAGGAAGCTTTGTGGATCAACCAATGAGAGTTGTCGAATAAGAAACTCATGTCTCTGAACAATATGAGCCTTGATGAACCAATATACAACCTGAGAGGTAGATGATATGTGAGGTAAAGAAACAACTTTGTTGTGGAACTGTTGACAATCAACTCCAATGTACTTGGTACATTCATGAAATACAGGATTAGAAGAAATTTGTATGGCACTGATGTTATCACAGAAAAGTGGTGTAACACCTGAGACACTAATTTGGAGATATTGTAAGAGGTGGCAAATACAAGTTACTTCGCCAGTGATGGTCGCCAAAGCACGATATTTTGCTTTGGTGCTGGATCGGGATATCACATCATGCTTCTTATATTTCCAAGAGATTAGAGTCTCTAAGAAAGACACAATATCTGGTGGTGGATTTGTGATCAGATACATCACCAGCCCAGTTAGCATCAGAATATGCACGAAGATCACATGATGAATTTGATGAGAAAAATAGAGATCTGGTACTCGTGCCACGAATGTAACTCAAAATGAGAAGGAGAGCAGCATAGTGAGTGCTCCGTGGTTGTGAAACAAACTAGCTAAGAATGTGAATGATATGAAAGAAGTCTTGGAGACTGATTGTGAGATATACTAGCATTCCAACCAATTATATATACCTGGATGGATTAGATAGAGCCTCTCCATCTTGAGAGTGAAGTTTCATGTTTTGTTCTAAAGGAGTTACAATAATGCGTGTTTTAGTTAAAGCAGCTTTATCAAGAATCTCGTTGATGAACTTTTGTTGTGATAAAATATACCCTCTTGAGGATTGATCTACTTCTAGACAAAGAAAATATCAAAGCGGTCCAAGGTCCTTCATTTTGAACTGAGATTTGAGATTACCTTTTACCAGTTGGATGTGATTTGTGTTTCCACCTGTGATAATCATCTCATCAACGTATAAGAGTAAGAGAGTGCCCAAAGTATGAGTAAATAGTGTCTGATCCGAAGGACTAGTTGTAAATCCAATTACTAGAATGGTAGTAGTAAACTTGGAGAACCAAGCATGAGGACCTTGTTAAGTCTATAGAGTGCCTTGCGGAGGTGACAGACCTCTTCTATTGAGTGTTGAACCCCTAGGGGTGGTGTCATGTAGACATCTTAAGAGATTTCACCATGAAGAAACACATTTTGACATCAAGCTGAAAGATAGCCCATGAGTGAATGGAGGAAATGGCAAGGATAGTGCAGTTGTTGGTCATTTTTACAACTTGTGAGAAAGTCTCCTCATAGTTAACACCTTGCTGCTATTGGAAGCCACATGCAATTAAGCGGACCTTGTATCTATCGATGGTGCCATCTGCGAGTGTTTTGATTTTGTAAACCCATTTATAGCTAATGGGTTTTGTCCCCTTGGGTGGAAACACCAGATTATAGGTTTTGGTTTTCTCCATGGCCAATAGTTCTTCATCTATTGCATGCTATCAGACAGGTATACAGATTGCATCTTGATATGTTTGGGGCTCCTGATAACTCAAGATAGTGGAAATAAATGCATGAATAACATAAATGAGTGAGGAGAACAAACTGAGGTGGTTAGGTGGTTTATGGATGCATGTAGAGCGACAAAGAGAAACCAGAGATGATGATGGCCCATTATTATTAGGTTGTTGATCAACTGTGTTGGGCAGATCAGAGGTGTAATAACTTGTAGTTGAAAGTCTTTTGATTTCAAGGATAGCTAAATCACCTGGGGGGGGGGGTGAATAGGTTTCTTAGTCCTTAGTGTCTATCTTTTATTTTCCTTCTTTTAGGTTCTTTATTAGTCGATTATATTCTGCTTTCAAGACATGCAACTTGCAATAAATCCAACACAGAGAAAACACACAAGGTACACAAGATTTATAGTAGTTCCCTTGACAAGGGTACAACAACTTTCCCTCCCACCTATCCAACTATCTTGTTGGACTAGGCACTTCTCCAAAACTACTGCTCCAAGGAGCTTACACCTCAGATCCCTCAGGATCTCTCAGTGTCCTCCAAGACCTACAACTCAGCCACAATGGCCTATAACTCAGTGATCACCAGATCACCTACCTCATGCCAAAGGCCCTACACTCAGGCTGGGAGGAGAGCCATACCTCAGATCCACTAGGGATCCCACATCAGGCCCAAAGGTACTACACTCAGAGAGTATTTCTCTCCTACAGCTCAGTGATAAATTGATCACCTACCTCAAACTTGAAACCAAGTCCTACAACTCAGATTTTCAATAGAATCCTGCCTTAGAGCAAATTTGCTCCTACCACTCAGATCCAAGAGGATACTACAAGATGGAAGTGGGTTGGTGAGTCTTGATTGGACGCAAGAGAAATTTCTCCATGCCAATCTACCTCGACTGAGATAGACTCAGCCAAACTTTGACTGCAAGAATATATTTCCTGAGTCTACCTTTACTTGAACTGAGATACACTCAGTCCTAACTTTTTCTTCACAACACTAGGGATGTTTCCTACTAGATTTGTGAAGTGACTGCAGCAAAACTTGCTACTACCTGAGCTGAAAGATTCTCAGCTCAACTTCTTCACAACAATAAGGATACAAATTTTGCTTTGGCTTATGCTGGAAGTAACTAGTAGAAAACAGTTCTTCTTCCTCTTTCTTTTCTGGGCTGAGGATTTTTAGCCATAACTTCTTCTTCGTAGCCTCCAGTAAATGTTTTTCAGTGTTATACTGCTAGATCTGTAAAGAACCTGCTGGTGCAGATGGAAAATTACACAAGTTAACTTTCTTTCTCCTCTTCAGAGATCTGCTCTATTCTTGCTATAGTCGATGATGAAGACAAACATCTAACTTATTGAGCCTTTAGACCTCCATTCTTTTTGCACTATGTTCTTTTCTTCACAGCAACAATATCATAGAAGAAGAACTACCGTAACTGCTACTTTTTACATAAAAGGCTTTTCCTTTTATTGAATGCAACTCAATGACTCTTTTAGCAGTGGGACCTACACCTTTGATGGCAATCTGCTATCCTACTTTAACGTTAACCGTCGTACAGTAGCTCCGTGGTGTCTTTTGTCATGTACTGTAGCTTTGCCGCTAACAATTTGAATAAGGTTGAATTGTTGACTTGTTGACGTCAGCAATTGTAGACTTATTCAAAAATTAAGCATCAGTAGAATTAGCGTTAAGTGAATGAGGTTCACTCAACCCCAAAGCACTTAGACAGAATTTTGTCTTTCTAGGCATTGACAACATTGAGTAAGTAAGCCTCACTCAATCTTTTATGCCTTAGCCATTTCTACAACCCTTTCAGCATGCATGACGTTGAGAGTGTTGAGTGAGCACACCTCACTCAATGCCTTGTGCCTTAACCATGCTTTCTATAATTTAGGCATTGAGAGCGTTGAATGAACATGCCTCACTCAACGCTTTCTGCGTTAACCAATTTTCTGCTTCTTCAACAACTTAAGCGTTGAGTGTTGATTGAGCATGCCTCACTCAACGTTTTTTGCCTTAGCCAAATTTTTTGAATCATGGCATTGAGAGCATTGAGTGAGCACACCTCACTCAATGCTTTCTGCCTTAGCCAGATTTTTCTGCTCCTTGGCGTTTAGTGTGTAAGCTCCACTCAACGCCAAACTACTTAATATATTTTCTTCTATTATTTGGAATTGAGTGAGGGAGCTACACTCAACGCATTTGGACTTAGCCAAATTTCTGTGTCTAAAAATAATACTGACTTTGAGAATTAGTCAACATATTATCGCATGGAGTTGAGTGAGCTAGCCTCACTCAACGCATGTGGGCTTAGTAAATATTCATAATTTTCCTGTGGCATTGACTGACTGAGCTATACTCAACGATTATGGAGCTATGACGTTGAGTGAATGATCTTCACTCAATGCCTGTGGATAGCCATATTTCTCCCTACTTCCTCTTAGGCTTTGCCTATCTCACATCCTTTTGCTGTATGACATTGAGTGAGTTGACTTCACTCAACACCTGTGGACTTAGTCAATTTCTCAGATTACCACTACTTGGCTTTGACTGTATAGCCTTCACTTAGAGCTATAAGTCATCTGGCATTGAGTGAGTGACCTTCATTCAATGCCTGTGTACTTAGACAGATTGCTATCTATCCACATCTTAGGTAAGAGTTTACCTGACCTAGCCACTTAGGCTACCTGTCCCATAATTGTTGCTAGGACAACCTGCAATCACTAAACTTGAGCACAAGTTAGATCACCATATGTGTATACATTGTTTGCTAGGCCTTCTTCAAATCTAGGATATTGGGATCAATGGACCCAACAATCTCCCCCTATTTGAAGAAGTCAAAACCTATGCCAATGTATACACTAACATAACTATGCAATATAAATAATAATAACCAATAAACCGCATCAAACATAAATAATGATTATCAACACAAAGATTTGCATTAAACTTTTTCTGAATAATAGTTCTTGTGTATTTAACAAAACAATACACACCCCTTAAGCCCTATAGGCAGAACCTAAAACTCTTCAAGTTTCAAGTTCCCTTATCAAAATCCCACTGCCCTTTCCCTTCTTTACTGCTTTCTTTTCAACAACTGTCTTCTTCTTCCCTTTTCTATCTTCCTCATTGGCTTTGGCTGCTTTAGCTGCATCAGCTTCGGCTTTATCTTTTTGCCTCTAAAAGTAGCTGAAGGGCTTGGGGAAGTACTTAGAGGGTTCAACTGCACCAGGAGGCAAGGTGTTAGCATTCTTATTCTTCCAGTAGATTCTCCTTTTAGTGTCCCTCTTTTCCATCTTGTCCCATTCCATTTTGCTGTATCATTTTCCTCTGCTTAACCATTTGTTTTTGACCTGATCCCAGGCAAGCAGAATGAAGGATCTGGATTCAGGGCTCCATTGCTCGAAATCAGGCCTTTTCTCCATTTAATCCGTGTATCTCATTTTCCTTAGCTTGACTTCCTCTTCAGTTTCAGCATTTGAAGTCATTTCTTTTGTCTGTAGTGCCAGGTCTATAGTGGGGCTGAAGGAAGGAATTTCAGCAACAGTTGATAGCCCTCCCCACTGATCACCAACACTATCATATTCTTCTATGTACTGAAAATTTTGATGATCTTGCTGAGCAAGCACTTTGTTCAAGGCCTCTATCACTTGAGCAGACATCATTGGGATGTTATCATATTGCACTGGCTCTATTCCCAATGGGCCTCTCACCACATTAGTTGCCCAGACCATGTTTTTTTGTGTTTGTCCTTATAGAATCACTCTTCCCATTTTGACTTCTTCAATTATTTGAATGGTATGGGAGGTGCTTCCCTTGTTTCTTTCTATTTATATGTAGTTCACTCCAGCAATAACATGATTTTTGACTTCCAACATGTGGTCATCAAGCAGCTTAGTACAGGCTTCCATATTGGCAAAGATAGCAGTATTCTGTTCATTCCTCAGAACTTTATCATTTTCATGAATGGTCACTAAGCTCTTAGCCTAGATCTTTTGATTTTCTATGACAATGGCTAGATTCTGTCTTGACACATCCAGCTTCTCCATGGTATAGGCTACAACTGGAGAAGCTCTTGTAAAGAACTTGATAGTTTCTCCTTTCAACAATTTACTTCAAATCTTATAGATTTGATCTCTATTGGCATATCATTCCTGATATCTTCAAGGGCTTCATCCATATAATTTTCTAATGCTCTCCTCCATTCATCAAGCAGCCCCTTTAGCTGGGCTAGGAAAGTTGGTGGCAGCTAATCTATTCTTGCAGATGTGCCTTCATCTATAGCTTCCTATACTAGCTTATTCCCTATTCCTTAAGCAGAGTCACCCTTGGACTGGCCATTCTCTGTATGTGTTGAGGAGTGAGTTTTCTCATGACTAGATTCATCTTTCTCAGATTCAGAGGAGACTAGATCATGCACTTCTTGAGCAGGGAGCTTAGATGGAATCAACAGCTCAACCTCTGCCATGCCTTCATTTGCATGCAGGTTAGGTACATTAGCAGTAGTACTATCATCTGTTGGCTGAATTTCTATAGAGGGGGATCTGAAATTGCTTACCCACAAATAATGTATCTTGCATTATTTCTTCTGTAAGTTGCTTCCCTTCATCCATTGCAGTCTTATCCTTAGTAAATGTAATTTCCATGACTTTTTTCCAGAAGATGCTCATCATCAGACATTGTAATTTCTATTTAAGAATTCAAATTGATCTCCCCCTTACTCTGTGGATTGGGAACATCAGTATCATCAGATATAAGCAAATGCCTATCTGCATCATCCAGTTTGGATGCATCTTCCTCCATCCTTGTAGAGATCTTGTCAACAACTTCATTTGCCACTGTTTCAGCCATCTCAGCAGTAGGCACATCATCCTCAGGGATAGTATCTGACTAAGGTCTTCTTACAAGACCTAGTGGGGTATGTTCTGAAGAGGATGATACCTGAGTGTTCATGTCCTTGCTGTAATCTTTAGTAGAAGATGTCAGTTCTTGATTATGAGGTTCTTCATCATTAGAAGAACTGCTGGTGGTGTTGGGCTCAGGAACAACAACCTTCTTTATTTTATTTTCTGCTGCTGATGGTCCATGGGGTTGAAGGACCTTGTCCCACCTCTCCAACATTTTTAAGTTCATTCTTCTCATATGATGTATTATTGCTCCCAGCTTCAAGTTCAAAATTTTTGAATCGTTTGTCGCAGAAACAAGGACAGAATTCTCCCTAAATTCGGTATAGTCATACATTTAGTAATCCTTTCAAATATAATTCTTCCCCAGTCAGTTATTTTGGTCAGTATGTCCCTGCTCATCAGGTCAAACATCTTTTTCGAGATCTTGTCGTGGGAGCCTATTTTACATATCATAGACTTCCCGATGATGTCTGCCAAGAACTTACCTTTCATGTTCAGTTCCTTCCTTAGGATTGATCCAGTAGAGTGCTAGGACAACACACACCATTTCATGGCAGTCTTTACATCATCCTACGACAGTTCATCTTCGTCATCAGTTGCGAAGAACTTCATCAGCTTTAGGGCTTTGGCCAGCCTTCTTGGTGTTATCTTGACTTTTGTTCCACTTACAGTCGTCTTGAATTTCTCAGCTATAACATCTCCCTTGACATTGGAGAATAATTCTAGAACCTCTCTTTTCCAAAGTAAATAGGGTTCCGACAGGACGAAATCTAGGTCAGAAGTTCGGAGAAGATGAAGAACATACTATACCTCTTAAGGAGCATCTTTGAATCCATTTCTTACCAATTCCGAACCCTCGAACAGAAAATCGTGTCCCTTGGGCACCATTTCTCTTGAGAATTTTGCAACCTAGCAGGAATGACTTTCCATTGATTCGACGAATATGGGCGGGAGAGGGCAAGGAATAGTAACTTTGCTTTATGCACAAGCTCTACTATTTATAATTATTTCTTAAGAGAAGGCGGAAAGTCACTTACCTATTTTGTTAATCAATTTTGATCAACGACAGGGATTGAATCCCGAATCTTATCTGCAGGTTGATTAATCAATAGATTTAGTTGAGTAAGCATATTTTCCTCAACCTTGACTTCTTGGTCTTAATTGATTTACCATTTATTTAGCAATTAAGTTGCCTATAACTTATTTAGTAATACTATATTTGCCTAATTAGCAGGGATTAAGATGACCTGCAATGCACATTATAATATGTGTCCTAGTGGAGTGTTCAATTTGAACTAGCTTCAACATGCCCATGTCAATTTTGAGGATGTTGAATCTAGTTACATCTGTCGCATAGTGTACATGTGTGCCACTAACTTATTTTTTTAGAAGAGTTTTTAGACAATTTTTTTCACTTCTTCTCAGACTTTAATTTCAACTATCTTATCTCTAAGATGCATAAATTTAGCAATTTAGAGAACATTTATAAGATTCATAAACAAGATGAATTATTCTTATCTTTGCCCTGTAGACTAGAAGCAGATGGTAGATTCATAGTCTCTGAGCACACTAGCATTCTTGCTCCTGAACTTTAGCCTTTGATATGCATCTGGATTTACTTTGCTAGCTCCCCCTCAGTAATTGCATTTGTCTTTGACATCTTGAGCTTGATGGTCAATACATCCACTGCCAACTTCTAGTGAATTATTCAGAAGATAGCTTTCTTGTACCAGTACTAGGTCTGGCACATCTCTGTCCAAGGTCCACAAATGGGCATGACCACTTGGACTATCCTGCAAAACAGAGTTTACCTTACCTTAGGAACCGAAGTTGACTTTGGTCCTAGGTTCCTGTTAGCATAAGAATGCATATGTCAACCTATAGGAGTCCTGTCAGGAAGACACTAACTTGCCTTTGGCACACAGGGGTTGTGCCAATAATCTATGGCAAAGTGGCCCACTTTTCCATAACACCAATATTCATGGATGTTGTATCTCCTTTTCTGAACACACCTTGAAGTGTGCAAGCCATTTCTGGCTGCCTGTTCAGTGGGGAGAACTGTGGCCTTCTTCTTGTTTCTTCCAGCAAGAGCTTGACTAGAAGTGGGTCTATCAATAGAGGAACTTGGCTTACTCTGAACTCCATTAGCAACAAACTTCTTTGCAGTTGACATGTTCTTAATGGCTTCAGAGGTAGTCAAGTCAGCCTTACTGACTGAAGCACTATAGGTTGGAGTTCTGGCTTGAAGAACCTTAGAATGAGCAACAACCTTATCCTTGAATGAGGGGGTTGAGACACTAAATACAAAATGTCCAGGATGGGCCTTTTGGACTTTTACATAGGGAGTCTTCTGTACACTCAATCCCATGACCTCTCCTCTTCCATTATAAGGTGCTTTTATAATCTTACAAGGAAGATTCCCACACCTCTAGTGACCACACTTACAGTCTTGTTCATGCCTGATGGATGAGAGAATTACCTTGTGAAAGGTTGACTGAGGCCTGATAGGAGCTTGACCTCTCCTCTGAGATTGGATAACTTTAGAAATCCACTCAGATTCAGATTTTCTCTTGATAGCATCTAATTTGGAGAAATTAGCCACTATCCTCTTCTACCTTTCAAGTTTCTCTTCAAGATCCTTGATACTAGAGTCCTTATACTTGATGGACTCAACATGGATATCAACCATGTTCTTCAGATGGGCTACTTCCCTTACTCTTAGATATAGCAGAGATAAAGTCTCATCTTGCTGGGAAGCAGCTAACTGTAGGGAGACAATTTCCTCTGTTTGTTTCTTAATAAGCATCTTGCTTTTCTTGAAAGCTTTTATAAGTGCAGCATGATTTTCAATCAGTTGATTGATATCATCTTCTGAGAGAGGACTCTCATCATCACTTGATGAGTATGCATCCGAATCTGAGCAGGATTCATATCCTGACTCTGAGAATGAGCTAGATCGGGAATATACCTAATTTTGTCGAGGCTGATCCTGCCAAATTCTTCTTTTGGTGTAGTTGTCAGCTCATAGCAACTTCATTCACCTTCCTCAACTTCATCCACCTTTGAGTTATTATCTAAATGTGACAGAGGGGTCGTGATCCTTGCTTTTATATCTGAATAGACTTTGTCTTCTGCAAGAGCTGCCAACAATCCAATGCTGTTCTTGTTTTCTTTCTTTTAGGTGCTTATTAGATGATTATATTCTGCTTTCAAGACATACAACCTACAATAAAGCCAACACAGAGAAAATACATAAGGAACACAAGATTTATATTGGTTCCCCTAACAAGGGTACATTCACTTTCCCTCCCACCCATCCAACTATCTTGTTGGACTAGGAACTTCTCCAAAATGACTGCTCCAAGGAGCTTACACCTCAGATCCATAAGGATCTCTCAGTCTCCTCCAAGACCTACACCTCAGCCATAAAGGCCTACAACTCAGTGATCAGCAGATCACCTACCTCAGGGCAAAGGCACTATACACAGTGATCAATTGACCACCTACCTTAGACTTGAAACCAAGTCATACAGTTCAGATTCTCAACAGAATCCTACCTCAGAGCAAATTTGCTCCTACCACTCAGATCCAAGAGGATCCTACAAGATGGAAGTGGGTTGGTGAGTCTTGATTAGACACAAGAGAAATTTCCCCGTGCCAATCTACCTTGACTGAGATAGACTCAACCCAACTTTGACTCCAGGAATATATTTCCTGAGTCTACCTATAATTAAACTGAGATACACTCAGTCCTAACTTTTTCTTCACAACACCAAGGATTTTCCTGCTGGATCTGTGAAGTGACTATATCAAAACTTACTGCTACTTGAGCTGACAGATTCTCAGCTCAACTTCTTCACAGCAACAAGGATACATATTTTGCTTTGGCTTATTCTGGAAGTAGGCAGTTGAAAACAGTTCTGTTTCCTCTTTCTTTTCTAGGCTGAGGATGTTCAGCCCTAACTTCTTCTTCACAGCCTCCAGTAATTGTTATTTAGTGTTATACTGCTAGATCTATAAAGAACCTGCTGGTGCAGATGAAAAATGACACCAGCTAACTTTATTTCTCCTCTTCAGTGATCTGCTCTGTTATTGTTATAGTCGATGATGAAGACAAATAGCTAACTTGTGTAGCCTTTAGACCTCCAGTCTTTTTGCTCTCTGTTCTTTTCTTCACAACAATAATGACGATGAAGAAGAACTACCGTGACTGCTACTTTTTTCATAAAAGGCTTCTCCTTTTATTGAATGCAACTCAACAGCTCTTTTAGCAGTGGGCCCCGACCATTGATGACCAGCAGCTATCTTGCTTTAATGTTAACCGTCGTACAGTAGCTCTGCGGCACCTTTTGTCATGTACTGTAGCTTTGTCGTTAACAATTTGAATAAGGTTGAATTGTTGACTTTCTGACGTTAGCAACTGTGGACTTAGTCAAAAATCAAGAATCAATAGAATAGGCATTGAGTGAATAAGCTTCACTCAACCACAAAGTACTTAGATAAAATTTTGTCTTTCTATGCATGGACAACATTGAGAGAGTAAGCCTCACTCAATGCTTTATGCCTTAGCCATTTCTACAGCCCTTTCAGCATGCATGACGTTGAGAGAGTTGAGTGAGTACACCTCACTCAACGCCTTGTGCCTTAACCATGCTTTCTGTAATTTAGGTGTTGAGAGCGTTGAGTGAACATGCCTCACTCAATGCTTTCTGCCTTAATCAATTTTCTGCTTCTTTAGCATCTTAAGCATTGAAAGCGTTGAGTGAGCATGCCTCACTCAACGCTTTTTGCCTTAGCCAGATTTTCTGAATCATGGCATTGAAAGCATTGAGTGAGCATGCCTCACTCAATGCTTTCTACCTTAGCCAGATTTTTCTGCTCCTTGGCATTGAGGTGTAAGCTCCACTCAATGCTAAACTACTTAACAGATTTTCTTCTATTATCTGGCATTGAGTGAGTGAGCTACACTCAACGCATTTGGACTTAGCTAAATTTTTATGTCAAAAAATAACACTGACTTTGAGAATTAGTCAACACATTATCACACGGTGTTGAGTGAGCTTGCCTCACTCAACGTATGCAGAATTAGTAAATATTCACAGTTTTCCTGTGGCGTTGACTGACTGAGCTATGCTCAACAATTATGGAGCTATGTCGTTGAGTGAATGATCTTCACTCAATGCCTGTGGACTTAGCCACATTTCTCCCTGCTTCCTCTTAAGCTTTGCCTATCTCACAGCCTTTTGCTGTATGATGTTGAGTGAGTTGACTTCACTCAACGCTTGTGGACTTAGCCACTTTCTCAGATTGCCACTACTTAGCTTTGACTATATAGCCCTCACTCAGAGCTATAAGTCATCTGGCGGTAAGTGAGTGACCTTTACTCAAGGCCTGTGGACTTAGACAAATTTCTGTCTATCCACATCTTAGGTAAGAGTTTAGCCGACCTAGCCACTTAGGCTACCTGTCTCATCATTATTGCTAGGACAACCTACAATCACTAAACTTGAGCACAAGTTAGATCACCACATGTATATACATTGTTTGCTAGGCCTTCTTCAAATCCAGGACATTGGGATCAATGGACCCAACAGTAGTCTTAATAAAACTCTTGGGAGAATCTGAGACAGGAACTTGAGTTATGGAAGGTTAAAGAATATCAAGAAATATGAGATCTACAACAGTGGATGGTGGTAAGGAGATAGGTGGATTGGGAAGAGCATAGTATGGAAGATGTTCAATAAAAACCACATATTGAGAGATGCACATTCATTTGACAACATGATCATAGAATCTACAACACTTTTATTGAGCACTATAACTGAGGAAAAACATGCTATAGAATGAGGTGACAACTTGTCACACTCAATTACATGAAGTTTTATGAAGCAAGTACACCCAAATACTTTTAAGGATGAGAAAGATGGGGCCTTCTTATAAAGGTGTTCATATGAGGATATGTTTTGGAGATTTGGAGTGGGTATTTTATATATCAGAAATACGCTGGTAGCACGACCTCAGCCTAGAATTGAACGAGGAATGATGAGGTAAGAAGAAGAGATCGAGCCACTTCCAATATATGTTTATGTCTTCGTTCCGCAACTCCATTTTATTAAGGAGTGTGTTGGTATGAGTACTGTGCAAGGGTTCCTTGAGATCGAAGGAACTGTTAAAAATCGTGAGAGAGATATCCCCCCCCCGAAGTCAGAGCATAATGTTTTGATTTTGCAGGAAAATTGAGTGGCTACTATGGTTGTAAATTCAACATACTTAGAGAAGACATTAAATTTAGTATTGAGCAAGTATAACCAATTAAAGCAAGAGAAATCATTAATAAAAATAACATAATATTTATTTTTTTCTTTTGAAAAGTGTGGGGAAGGACCCCATGCATCACTGTAAACTAAATCAAAAGGATAAACAATAACAAAGGTACTAGAAGGAAAAGAAGAGGCGATCTGACGACCGCGAATACAATGAGTATATGGAGTAAACATCTTGGTAGGGATGTTCCTAAGGGCACCAGAGGAGGCAAGTAGTTGAAGCCATGGTAGCGAGATGCGTGCAAGATGACTATGCTGGAGATTATACTAGGTGATAGTTAATGAGACAAAAGTAGTTGTTGTAGTAGATGATGTAGGAAGTGGAAGATGCGAGTTGGTAATGTAGTAGAGACCGTTGTGGCGGTGCCCCTTACCAACAACACTCTCCATTTGGGAATCTTATATCAGATATGTCGAAGCATTAAAAGAAACAGAATAATTTTGGTCAGTGATCTGAGAAACAGAGAGAAGATTCATGACTTGACGAGGAACATGATAAACATGAGGGATAATGAACAAGGAGTTATCTTGAAGATGTCCATTACCCATGATTGGGAGTAAGGTGTTGTAAGCTATGCGGATGGATGAGGAGGATGAAAGAGGAAGGAGTGTGGAGTTGTTGGGACCAACATTAGTCATATGATAAGAAGCATCCTATTCGAATATCCAAGTGTCATAAGAGATACCTATAACAACATAAGAAGATCCAGTTTCAGAGGGAGAGTGATTGACCTGCATCATGGCCATAAGTTTCAACATCTGGTCTGTGGTGAAGGCGAAAGGTTGATCTGCAAGAGCGGATTTGGTGTAACATCCTATTTCCAACTAGACCCCTAAGAGTGGTTTTTTCATGACTAGGTCATAATAAAACCCTAGGAAGCCCAAGAAGACCAAGTGAGCTTAGGCATGAAGTTGGAAATCACCATGGTCTGTAAATAGTAGAATTCTAAACAGTAGTTTAGCATGACCGTAGGGATTCACCATGAATCCATGACCCCACCACAACATCCCTAACCTATTAGAGGGTCCATTAGAGCCATAGGAATCCATTAGGGTCAACCTAAAGTGGTCAAATTGGCCTAAGTCCACCATAACCCTAAATTGGGCAAGGTGCCATAACTAAGGGCAATTGTCCTCTAACATGCCCAATTGACCATTCCTAGACCTCCCCAAGCCCTAAGGGAGGCCAATTTGTCACTGATAAGTTGTAAATATACCTTTTTTATAGTATTTTTATTATGTCATTTTAGTTTACTTTTGTTTTTTTAGTTAGTTTTATTTAATAAATTGCTTTCTTTTTATAAAATTTGTACTAACTTAAGTTTATTTTGATTTCCTAAAAATTTGCAGAAAATTGCCAAAAAAAGTAAGTACACACCCATGTACTTTGGGTCACGCCCGTGACCAGGCCGTGACACTTCATTTCCCATGGAATCAGAAGAATTTGAGGAGAAAAGTTTGACATGCCCGGTCACACGCCCATGTCATTTGACACGCCCCGTGACCAAGGCCCGTATCACGCGCTTGATGAAACCGTGATCGACGTTCATCGACCCAACCCGACACACCCAGCGACACGCCCATGAAATAGGGTGTGTCTCCTCCACCTGGCCCGACAAGACGCCACCGACGACTTTTGACGCAACCCGCGCCCAGTTCAACCTTCCCGACTTGCCCACCGTCATGCCCGTGACCAAGGGCGTGACATACTCATGTTCAGCCGCAAGTCAATTCTCCCGTCAACTCATCGGTCACATCGCAAATAGTGCTGACACGCCCCTAGACATGCCCGTGTCGGAGGGTGTGTTCTTAGAAAATTTTCCATATAAATAGCCCATTTCTGTAAGGTCCAAGGGTTCACTTTTTTGACCCAAAATTTCGTGTGTTTTGTGGGCTGCCCTTATGGATTCCATTGCCATGTAAGGAGAACTTTCTCCTCCTCTCTTTTTATATTTGTATTAGCTTTGTCTTAGCTTTGTAATAGTTCATTTTAATCAATAAAAATATGTTGGCTTTTCTCCTCTTAGATGACTTTGGAATGAACTTGTGTGCCCACTTTCTTCTTCATGTTATCCTTAGTTTCATCTTTGTTTTTCTCTTTATGAAATGTGTGTGTGCTTTTGTAAGAGATGTTTTTAATTCATGTTGTTTTGTTTTGCTAATATGATAAAAGCTATAGTATTTTTCCTTGCAAAAAATGTTGTTAGGATAGTTTCATTTTGATTTTTATCTTCTTCATGTTTTAGGTTTTATGTTTTTATTCTTATGAATTTATAAAAGAGGTTTAACAATGATTTTGTTTTTTTTACTTAGCTTTGTTTTAGGATTGTAAAACATTATTGTTCTTTTCACTTTCTTTTCACTTTTTAATCACTTTTATGAAATCCTAAGAATGAAAAAGTTGTAATTTTAATTTTTGAAAGGCTTTAGTTTTTTGCTTTGCTTTGAAAAACTTTTGTTCTTTTAACTTTGATTAGTTCTTTTTATGTGTTTTTGGTAAAATCTAAGTATAAAAAAGTAGTTGTTTTAATTTTTATGTAACTTTCATTTTGTTTTTTATTTGTGTGTGTGAGTGTATGAGTTAAGTTTCATTTTGTTCTTTTAAATTCCATGTTGTGTGAGTGAGTGTATGAGAATAATTTTTAATGCTTTCTTCAATTATGTAGAGTGCGTGAGTTTAGGAGATAAAGTTTCATGCTTTATTTTATCGCTTCCTTTCAATTATATAGAGCGTATATGTAGGAGATAATTTTATTGATTTCTTTCAATTCCTGTAGAGTGTGTGCGTGTGCGCATTTATTTCCGCCCATTCATTAAGAGTTAAATGGCGTGATTTTATTTACTGCCTACTCATTTGAGTAGGACTTGTACTTGCATTTATTTCTGCCTACTCATTAAGAGTTAAATGACGTGCCTTTATTTCCCGCCTACTCGTTTGAGTAGGACTTGTTATTTCATTTTTTTGTAACTTAGTTTTTGTTTTATTTACAATTTGAAGTGTGTGTGAGTTCTCGTATTAGCTAACTTTTCTAGTTTTCTATATGGTTGTTATTTTTTTTATGTCTTCTTTTTATAACCCTTCAGCGTTTAGTCTTGAACTAGCGCCTCATCAAATTATAAAACCGTCCCCATACCGATGAGTGGCTAATCATTATTAGCCTCGGCATCGAAGTGCATTGGGACATATAATATGATTTGAAATAATTAAAGTTCTTTATTTTCAATTTAATTTTAGGACTTAAGGTTTACCCCGGGTTAACGACGCGTAGGACCACATATCGATGTGTGGGCTCTATTTCCGTTATCCATACGCTAGCTTGCCGAGAGGCCGTGCGTATGGACAGATCACCCCTGGGTAAATAGAGTTGCGTGCATACCATCGAGAGAGGACGAGCGTAATTCTACCGGATTAGGTTCCCCACCCAATAGCGGGGTTCTTAGCGTAAAGCAGGCGTTAAGAGGAATCCTTCGTCGGACTAATGTTCAGTCGAATAGTCTTAGCGTTCAAGTGAGCGATTTCCCTATCTGCCATAGTTAATTAAAATCCCCAACGTATTTTCAGTAAAATAATAGTTATTCCTGGAGCAGTAGGGATAATCAACCCGACCCCGAGAATAATACGACTTAGGTATTCCCCCGAATATCGAGTACTACATGCGATAGGTGCACTTGCCTCCTTTCGTTAAAAGCATGCTTTTTAGCAAGCCCGCGACGTTCGACTCATCTAACCAACCACCTAAACAAGAGTCTGTTCGCGGGCCATCAGTCACCAAGGACCCATTAGAGTCAACCAAAGAGGCCAAGTTGTCCCAAGTCAATCTTAGCCCTAAAAAGGCCAAAGTGCTATAACTACGGGATTAGGAGAGAGAAGCTTCATTTGCCCTTTTATGAAGGAGAGAGAAATGGGAGGAAGATCATTCATGACCAAAGGAGCCCAAGAGCCCCTCCCTCCACCTCCAATGGGGCTGATTCAACTCCCCATTCAATCTGGGGAAGGTCAGGGGCCACTTTAGTGGTTGTTCATGGTTGGAATAGTGAATCCACCCATGGCCAAAAACACCATTGATGGCCATTAATGGCCAGTGGTGCTTGGCCCCTTCTCTTCCCCATTTAGTGACTTTAAAAGCATCACTAGACTCATAGGATTCGTTTCCACATCTTACCTGAAGGAGCCGGGAAACTTGACTGTGTTGTCGTAGAAACCCGAGCGACACCACCACCACCATGACATTTCGGCGATCGACCCGCCTCCAGCCCTCCAACAAGGTCCTCCTTTGCTCCTTCTATGGGTAGATCATAGGTTTCAATAGGGAAACGAATCGAGCTCAATTGAACCCGATTCAAGCTTTCAATTTCTCTGGTTTTCCAAAAAAATTAACCTGTCGGGATCGCCAGAATCCACCCCTCCGGCGGCTGTGCCGCTGCTTGGCAATAGCCACCACCTCGATGGAGGTGATAGTGGCGGTGGCCGGCCAGGGAGGTGGTCGGGTGGCCGGGAAATGCGCATGGAACAAGCACCAGGACGGGGAAATCCTGGCTGTTGGCTGGAGCTTGAAGATGACGGGATGTCGTTAATTTTGCGCCAAGATTCGTGCGACCTGATTATATTCGTAGGAATTAATGATTTCAATTATGTGATTTTCTGTCACACATTTTACAGTTAATGTTTCTATTTTTTAAAAATACCTAGGTGCTGTTTCAAAGAAAATGGTCAACACAAAAATTGTAGCCCTATGGGTCTACTTTATTTTAAAATTAGTTTGGACTAGTTTGGAGTTCAGGGTAGACCTAAGCACTCCATCTGGTGGGACCTATACCTAGGGCTAGTCAGAGACTTAAATTGTGCCCCCACTTCACCACATGTCGAAATGGTCTGAAATTTGGACATGGAGTCAATTTTATGTATACCTAAGTCATGTCCAAAAATGGGAATTTTTAAAGACACGTTTTCTATAGTTTTTGAAATTATTTAATAATCCGAAGGTAATTTAATTAGGGGACCTAATTACCTCCAAACCCTCCCAAATTTTGGTGAAACGTCCTTGGGTCATCATAGGGCTCTGTGTAAATTTTCATCCCATTTGGAGATGATTTAGTTTGGAAATAAGCAAACCCTAGCCTTTCCCTAAAAGGGGTATTTAGGTCAAAAGTGCCCCTTGTGGGTTTGAGTGGCCAAACCACCTCAATAGAGGTTGAAATTTGGGCCACTGATTTGACATGACATTTAACACTCTCAGATGGATTATGGGGTGGATTTGGGTGGATTTGTCCTAGGACCCTAGTTCTAACACTAAGGTTGAACTTTGGGGGCTTGTGAAGGACATAGGGGGTTATGTTCTTGGATGGACTTGGGGATTAGTCCATGAGATCTTAGGGTGGTGAAATGCCCTAGGAAGGGATATGGTGGTATTTAGACACATGAACCCCACATAAACCACTTAATAAGTATTTAGGACTTTGAACCCTAGGAATTATCTTATGAGTCAAATGACCATGAAGCTTGATGATATTTTGGTATGGATAATTTCATAGTCTTATTAACCTCTGGTATTTATCTTATGGTGCTTAAAGATGAGTAGATCATCCTTGTAGTAGTAACTTCCAGATTGCCCTTGTGATGTTAATGATGAAAATATGTGTATAGGTGGTAGAATGGTTTGAAATTCTGGAATAGATAATAAAATGACATTATGTTGCACTAGTAGTTTATTTGGAGTGGATGAAGCTTTATTTGTAGTACCTCCTTTGTAAAGTAAATTAGTGCACCTTACCCTGATAAATAGGAATTAAATGTTATAGCATGCTGGAAAGTTGTGATACTTAGTCAAGGAACATATTAGGGCATATAGAAGCATGAAAAATTATTAAATGTTGTTTAATTGAGATTACAAGGGTGTGTCTTCATAAAGTGCCTTATGATGGTTTTCCTTAGGATAATCTTTTACCTAGTTTATTGACTTGGGAATTTCATGAAACTTAGGAATTGAAGTTTTATGATCATAATGTAGCTCTGCTAATTTTTGAGGAATTTGTTGACTAGTATTTTTTGTACTTCCTTCAATACCCCTATTTATATGAATTATTTTGGAATAAATATTTAAAAGTTAAATGTTTTATGAAAGTTTATGATATTTAAGATTCACTGATATCTTGTTATCCTGCAGTGTTCATAATTTTTGAATGGTCATACCCTAAGTAAATCTAGTACTTCATGTCCAAATCACCCATGGATTAATTTTGGGAAATCTTAATTAAATATCAAATGTAATTGGAAAATTATAAATTTCTAGATTTAGGCTAATCATGTCATGATAGAACCCCATTAATTATCTTAAGGCTTTTAGATGAAAATTTGGAGTACCTCCTATCATGTACATCATATAGCCTATGATGGTCTGCACATAGTGAAACTGCAAAACACTACAAGAAAACAGACTTTTAGCCACGGCAGATTGCCGTGGCTAAAAGTCCATAACCATAGCTAAAACCTTTTAGCCACGGCCTACCCACGATAAATAGGCGTGGGCAATGCGAGCATGGCTAATAATATTAGCCACGCTGAATCCGTGGCAAATACGTTTTAGCCACGAATTTTAGTCACGAATTAAAATCGTGGCTAAAGGGTCTGTTTTCAGCAATTATTAGACTCAGTTCAATTGTCGTGGCTAAAAACTCCTTCTTTGCCACAGTTCAATTGCCGTGGCTAAAGGGCTTGTGACAAACGATAATTTCTCATATAAAAAAGATTCCGCCGGCGTGGCCCGCCGCTCGCCGCCCGCCGCCCGCCGTCCACCCACGAGCCCGCCCGCGAGCCCAGCTTAATTCAAACATTCATTGCGGAATGGGCAATATAAACACGAAATTGATGTTCTAATTGGCGGCGTGGGACTAAAAATACACTTTTTTGCCACGAATTAGGATTCCGTGGCTAATACTAGTTTATTAGCCACGAAATAGGCAAACCATGACAAAAACTTTTTTATTTGCCATGAATTAGTCATCCGTGGGTAATAGTAAATTATTAGCCACGAAATATGTACCGTGGCTAATACTTCATTATTAGCCACAGTTTTCACCCGTAGCAAAAAAACCGTGGCTAAAGGTCATTTTTCTAGTAGTGAAATGAACTCAGAGAGTTGGGATATTAGGCTATTAGCTGAGGTCAGGTACTAAGGGGTTCATCATTGAGAATAATGATGGGTTAACTAGAGTAGGTGGTGCTCGGGATCGACGAAAGATCATCTTTCCCGCAGAGAGGAAGAGTCAAATGCATTAGGGTTAGTTCAAATATAACACAAAAAGGGATTGGGTAATGAGTAATAACCAATAATAGTAAGTGTCTTGCGAAAGGGAACAATAAGCTTTAGCTACCATCATAGTTCCTAGTGCCCTTTGAGAACCCTTCACCGGGTATGCCGGGGGCAGTACTGGGCTAACCTAAATTATAAGAATAAATTTAAAAGAGCAATTAGTATAAGTAGGGATTCACAAATCACACACCCCGGTAGCTCGGGAGGTTGGTTAGGATAGTTTGATTAGTTATCCGAACGGTAGGTTCGGAAGGTAGATGTAACAAACGGGATAGTCTGGGGAGCCGGTGGCTCGGAAGGATTTGGATACATAAATAATATGGTGGGTCTTCGGTATAGGACGATCGTTCCCACCGACGTTGATACGCTGACTCGGCAGGTGTGGTTGACACTTAGCCAAAGAAAGTCTGGTGGATATGGCCAGCATTAGTGCGTGGTGACTCTAGGTTATGTCTTTCTAGAGGCGTACGTAAGGGCTAGGTCTGGTAGTGTGGATACCCACCTAAGAGTGGGGGGCTCGACCCACCGTCTCTGTTTGGCACTACGGAGGTTACTGGGAGTGAAGCTAGCTGCCCAAATGGGGGGAACTAAAGGCCTGTGTGCATAGAGTCGTATGTGTGTGTTGCACTTGCATGAATCATGGCATAACATAGCACTACACTCATACTTGCATATAAACCTGACACCCCATCGTATAAATCGGTATGAGACTTTTTATACGATGGGAGCCTTGTAGAAGAACCCTTAACTTATAAGTTTGTTTGGGCATTCATATAAGTTAAGGTTACTTACTTCTTAGTTTGTCTTTCTTACATATACTACTTATTCTACTTGTTTATCTTACTGCTTGCTATTATAAAACTTCTAACTTGCACCTTCCTCCCTTAACTGTGTATACATTATAAATAACTGCTATATTAGTTCCACCGTCACCTGCTTATTTTATTCTCCACCTTCATAGCTTCCCTTCCCTCCTCCTCACTCGGTGCCTAGGAGCCATGGGGGATGGGTAGGGGATGATAGGACTTAGTCTTTTTGACTAACAATTTTCGGACCACAACATTCCAGGGACTCCGGATGGGAGACAGGGAGCAGTAGCAGGGGATACAACACCAGCGGAGTACGGTGCACATGGAGGTGGGCCAGTCTAGCATAGGAGCACCAACTACTGGCTCCGTGAGTGAATAGTTTACTTAGCTTCTGCGAGAGTTTGTTGTGAGGATTGATGTACCGGGCTTGAGCCCGTTTATATTTCTTTGTACTGTTTTATTTCAGTACTTTTATTATCTTGTGGACTCATGGTGGTTTCTTTTATATGTGATTGTGGACTTAATTTTATCTTAACTATGCTTAAGCTTCTTGCTCTTTGGTGATTGTAAAGACCGGCAGGAACGCCATTTTGTAGTGGCGACCTTCCCGAGTGTCGGTGTCACCGCAAAACGACGGTTCTGGGCATAAGACCCTGGTGGTTTTAAAAGAAAAAAAATGGGGTTTTACAAACTGGTATCAGAGGAACATCGATCCAAGATAAGAAGTCCACAAAACCCCGGGTCACCCCCGCTCGAGCTTAGTTTGAGGACAAACTAAGCAGCGGAAGCAGTGGTGTGCCCATAAGGGGAATCACATGTAAGGTCCACCTTTTCATTAATTCCACTTGTTCATCATCTAACAATTGGAATTCTTCTTTGTAGCATGCGGCAAACCATGCGTCCAGCAGGGAGCACCTCCGACTGCGAAGATCCCATCTTATAATTCTCTAGTCAATGAGTTAGACTCAACCCACTAGGAGACATGACTAACCACGATAACTTATAATAAGCCCTAGTCTGAAATAGGCCTTGGGTATGAACTTGGTTAAGATAAGGAGATACCTAAAGAGAATAAAGGAGGAGTATAACACGAGAATGGCTACCTAAGCCATAAACCCAAGTGTCCCTACGTTCCCTATCAAGGATTACACAAACCGGTAGGACTACCTTAAGGAGAATTAAGGCCAATAATCTATTAGTAGAATGGTAGAAGACACATAGTCTCAACTCTCGTACCAGTAACAAGATTACCTGGAGACAACCATCATGACAAACACCGAGGGTTGGATAGAAATTCAAGTTTGGGAGAGACCCATTTTGGATTGGGAACATTTTGACCCTGATAAGGTTGTCGTAAATGTGACTCGGAGGGTTTAAAGTATGGAGTATATCAACAGGCATTAGGTTGGACCCCCAAGCTGAAGATTGATGCCCTAAGGATTGTGCGCCCAGCTAGGACAGATATAACATGGCAATATCGAAGATACATAGCCCAAGGGAGGTAAATGCTTATCTTTTATTTATTGGGGGCTTGTATTTTGTTTATTGGGCAAAGTAATTATGGATTTGGGTTTCCCATATACCTCATCTAGAAAACTTTGCATCGTGAATATAGTGAAATGGACATAAACTGTATTTGGTGCTACTCGGGCGCATTCGTAGGGATAAGAATCTGATTGAGAAGTGTAGATTGTATAAAGCCGTTATCTACCCACACAAATGAGAAATCTAATCACTGGAAGTATGGCGTATCTCGGAACATGTATCCTCCCAGAGTGAAGGAAGATGTCATGGATTTTGTGACACACGGTGAGGTTTGTCGGCTAATGAAGGCTAAGTGCAAGAGTCTTTGGGAAATTTTACATCCACTGCCTGAGTTAGAGTGGAAGTTTGAAGATATAATTAGGGATTTTTCATACACATTATTCCTCATCCCCACTCCGGCACAATTATAATTTGAACAACAAAGATAGACTAGCCGAGGTAGCTGGGGTCACCCCGACCCAAAAGAAAACTCCCGTGGTTGTTTCATAAGATTTGTGGGTAGTTGCTCGTTATCAAGGTGTGCTCAAGATGGTCGTGTCGAATTAGGATGGACTATGTACGTCCAAGGAGAGAAGATCAGTCCAGGATTATTTGGGCTCGCGGCCGACATTCAATATAGCTCTCCACCCTCATACGGAGGTGCATGATTCCACTTTCATAGATCTAGGACAAGGATCCAAAGGCACTCAACTCGGAATTTGTGAAGAACCCAGATACCCAGGTGTGACTGATTCGAGATAAGATGTTGGAGGCCTAGGGCAGACCGACCAAATATTATGATGCGCGACATTGCCAAGTAGAGTTAAGGATGTAGACTGTTTATTCCTAAAGATATGTCTAGTGCATGGAGTCACGCGGGTATGCGGGCAGAAGAAGCTCAGTCCAAGGAATATAGGGCGTTACAGATCCTGGAGTAGATCGGCACATTGGCTTACAGACTGGAGCTACCGCCGGAGTTAGCGGGTTCACACGACATCTTCCACATCTCCTCTCTTAGGAAGGCTCTACTATGGCCGAAACAATAGGTTCTTGGTATAGATGGCTCGACAACATTTTATCAATCGGTCCGCTGTGAGCTGGTCAGGATAGATGATACAGCAGTGCGGGTCTTGCGGCGCAAGAAGGTCCTGCTGGTCAAGGTCCTGTATAAGAACCATGGGTAGGAGGAGCGTACCTGGAAGCCACCGGATCTGATGCAGCAGAGGTACCCAGATCTCTCCGGGTAATGTATACATTCAACTTCCTATGGGATGTTACATTCTGTTACTCTCAGTAGAAACCCCGCAGCCTAACCTACATTTCGTGGACAAAATTTTTATTTTTGTTTATTGGGATTTGTAATATTCCATTTCCAACTTGACCCCTAAGAGTAGTTTTATCATGACTAGGTCATGACAAAACCCTAGGAAGCCCAAGAGGACCGAGTGTGCTTAGAAATGAAATTGGAAATCACCATGGTCTGCAAATAGTAGAATTCTAAACAATAGTTTAGGATGACCATAGGGCTTCACCATGACTCCATGACCACACCACAACATCCCTAACCCATTAGAGGGTCCATTAGAGCCATAGGAATCCATTGGGGTCAACCCAAAGTGGTCAAATTGGCCTAAGTCCACCATAGCCCTAAATTGGGCAAGGTGCCCTAACTAAGGGCAATTGTTCTCTAACATGCCCAATTGACCATACATAGACCTCCCCAAGCCCTAAGGGAGGCCAATGGGTCACCAAGGACCCATTGGGGTCAACCAAAGAGGCTAAGTTGACCCAAGTCAACCTTAGCCCAAAGTTCAACCCCACCCTTGATTTGGGTCAAAGTAGCCTAAATGGCTAGCTCAAGCCCAATCCACTTGGGCTAAGCCCAATTAAGGTGGATCATTGGTTTATGGGGGCTGAAAAATATCAGATTAGCCATCTAATTCCTGTAAATGCTTACTAGGAGAGAGAAGCTTCATTTTCCCTTTTATGGAGGAGAGAGAAATGGGAGGAAGATCATTCATGGCCAAAGGAGAACAAGAACTCTTCCCTCCACCTCCAAGAGGGCTGATTCAACTCCCCATTCAATCTGGGGAAGGTTAGGGGCCACTTTGGTGGTTATTCATGGTCAGAACAGTTTATCCACACATGGTCGAAAACACCATTGATGACCATTAATGGCCAGTGGTGCTTCGCCCCTTCTCTTCCCCATTTAGTGACTTTAAAAGCATCACTAGACTCATAGGATTTGTTTCCACATCTTACCTGAAGGAGACATGAAACTTGACTGTGTTGTTGTCGAAACTCATGTGGTGCCACCACCACCATGACAATCCGGCGATCGACCCGCCTCCAACCCTCCAACAAGGTCCTCCCTTGCTCCTTTTTCTATGGGTAGATCATAGGTTTCGAAAGAATTAGTGCCTAAACACCTAGAGGGGGGGGGGGTGAATAGGTGTAATTCCTTTTTCTTCTAAGACAGAATATCTATTCAGTAAATTAATCAGAAACAGCTAATTTAACAGCTAACACAACACAAAATTCACGGAATCACACAATCACAGATTGCACACAGATTTTATAGTGGTTCCCCAAGGTCTGGGTACATCCACTTTCCCCCTTCGCCTATCTAGCAGTGTGCTATATTCGGCCTAACTTCTTTCCTTCACCTCAGATCCGCAGATATTACAGCTCAGAACCCAAATAAGGCTCCTACAACTCAGAGTGAGTCCACACTCCTACAGCTCAGGCAATCTTCCCTACCTCAGCCTTCAACAAGGCCTACAACTCAGAGATAACAATCTCCTATAGCTTAGGCTCACAGCCCTACCTCAGCCTTCAACAAGGCCTACCAGTCAGAGATCTAAATCTCCTACAACTCAGCCTTTATAAATCAGGCTTACAGCTCAGATCTTAAAAAGATCCTACAGAAAATAGATTTAACAATGTATTTTACCACCACCCTGGTAGAGAGAGAAAGGATGGATGGCTACTAGATCAGTTCTTGGAAGAATCTGATTGCAGAGAACAACCACTCTTAGCTTTCTTCAAAGCTTCTTGAATCTGAACTCAGTAGGGTTAAACTCCTTTGAAGTTGATCTTCAATCAGCTTCTTTCTTGAAATTCAGATCTCAATCTAAATCCTTCTTGGCAGACTGGTTCAGAATCTGCACTTCAATAGATGGAGCTCTCTCTCTCCAACTTCTTCTTAGATCTTCTGACGCAAATCTTCTTCTATATGTGTATATTCTTTTTTCTATCAGTATTTCTGACTTAGTATCTCTGTCTCCTTTTTCTGTTGAAGGAGAATGCCTTTATATAGACTTTCTCCATGGTAATCGACTGATTTGGTTTCTAACAAACTTCTGACAGCTCTGACAGTTGCAGTAGACCGGTTGGTAATGTCAGCTGTCAAGTCATCCAGTCACTTCTTGAAACTCTGTCTCTGTCAGCAAAGTATCGAGACTTAACTTCATCATGTGTCGACACAAGTAGATTATGTGTCGACACAAGCCTTGATGGTGTCGACACAGCTCCTTTGGTGTTGACACAGCTTCTCGACACAGCTTCTGTAGAATGGGTCGACACTAATTCTGTATGTCGACTTAATCACTTCTTCTCTTTAACTTTGTTGAAACTCTACTGTGTGTCGACAGAAGTCCTGTGTGTCGATACAGTTGATGTCGACAAAGTCTTCTGTGTGTCGACACAGTTGTTATCGACTAAGCTTTTCTGTGTGTCGACACTGCCTCTGTTATGTCGACACAGTTTATGTTGACTAAGCTTTTCTGTGTGTCGACACTGCCTTTTTAAGGTTGACACAGTTTCTTCAGGTGTCGACATAGCCTTTCCAAGTGTCGACACAATTATCTCCAAATGTCGACACAGCTTTTCTCAAGTGTCGACACAAGCCTTCATAAGTGTCGACACAGCTTCTTCTGGTGTCGACACATGGACTTAGAAACATTTTCCTGCATTCCTGCATTTACTTAACCTGCACATTTAAACTCAAAACAACATCAAATACACCTTGATGCATATCATTGAGTAAGGTGAGGCTTCTTCAAATCTGGTACACATTTTTCAATGTACCCAACACTCTCCCCCTATTTGGAGAAGTCATAACCCTTAGTCAATGATATACACCATTCATAATAAACACACAATATGATGCATAAGAATATTTCATGATAGAGTAACTTTTAAACAAAACATATATAAGATATCATCATAGAATAATAATGCTAACACAATGAGCATCAAACATTGTTTTGTTTCAACTTTCAAAAGTTTTTTTTTAACAATTGTTTACAAAGATTTCTAACACTAAAGATTACAAAGTTGTAAAAACTAGTGAATCTATCCTAAGGCTGCTCAGGCTCCTTGATGACTATGCCTTTGCCTGATTGGATCTTGGCTTGTACTGGAGCATCAGTATCTTCAGCTGGCTTCTTGCCCTTCAGATCCTTCTTCTTTTGTTCTTCAGCTCTAATTCTTTGCCTTTCAAAATAGTGAAAAGGCTTTGGGAAATATTTGCTAGGCTCCTGAGCTTAGGAGGTAGCTTCCCAGCCTTTGCCTTTCTTCCATACTGTAGAATGGCTTCCTGTCTAGCTTCATGCTTTTGCCATTCTTGCTCTGTGTACCATTTTCCCCTGTCATGGGTCTTGTCTTTTATAGCCTTCCAGGCAGTCAATATAATATTCCATGAAGTAGGACTCCACTGCTCAAAATCAGGCTTCAACTTAGCCTGTTCTCTGAATCTTTTCTTTGAAAGTTGAGCTTCTTGCTCCTTATTCACAGTTGCCTCTGACATTTCAACTTTCTCAATAATAACATTTTTATTACCCTCGGGAGGACTGTACATTGACTGTACTTCTTGATGAATCATTTCAAAATCTGCTGGAGGGTAAATGACCTGAGCAACTTCTGGTTGGTCACCTCCAAAATAAGCAGGGTGTATACCTGACTCAGCTACATTATCATCATCACATAGGGGTGGATATCCAAGTGTGGCTCTGATGCTATTATATATCCATTTAGCATGATCTGAGCCAGCTTTGACTAACACTCTCTCCCCCTTTATGACTTCTCTTTCCATATGATCTCTGAGGTCATCTTTGTGAAATCTTACCTATGCATCTAGATAATTTACCCCATCTTTATAAAAGGACTTTAATTTCAGTAGCTTATCAGAAATAGTCTTTTGAGATTGCTTAATAGCTGTTTGTACAGTAGCTAGTCCTTCCTGTAATTGCTTATCAAAATCTTCCTTGGCTTTAGTCCTTGCCTCAGTCTGGGCAGTAACAATATTCTTCATTTCTGTAACAATCACATTATGTGATTCTGTCAGATTATCATTCATTCGAAGTTGATTCTCTAGGACATAGCCTTGCTTAATAGCTATATCATCAACTTGAGTCTTGATTTTTTCTTGATGTGTTGATAGGAAAACCACAACATTGCCTCCTTTGTGAAAACAATCTGTCATTTCCTTCTTGTGTTGATTTACTTCAAATCTTATTGATTTTATATCCTGATCCAAGGAGAATTGCAGATCTTTATGAGTCTCATCCATATATTTCTCCATGGCAATCCTTTGTTCATCTAACTTTACTTGCAATGAGACTAATAAGGAGCTATAATCAGTTGCTGGGGCAGATTGTGGAGCAGTTTGCAATGCCCTCTTATAGCTCTGGCTTCTTCTTTTGAATACCATTAGCTTTCTTTTCTTATCTTGAATTTATGCTTCCTCTTTAGAAGCTGAGGTACTGGCTATATCAACTCTTTCCTTAGGACTAGGAGAAAATTCCTGTTCAGTCCTAGGTTGCTCCCCCTGAGTCCCTTGCTCCTCCCTTTCTGTTCTTACTTGCTCCTCCTCAATGTTAACTTGCTCCCCCTCAACTTCTTCTTTCTCCCCCGCAAATTCAGTTTGCTCCCCCTCAGTTCTTGCTTGTACTATATCTGGAAACAACTCTTCAAGGGTGAACTCTTGTTGAGTAGGAACTTGAGGCACCACCATCTCAGGAGCATTAGCAGCAGCAGATGTAACCTCCAAGATAACATCTTGTGCTTGACTGTTTAGTTGAGTTGGCTGGTCAACATCAATCAAAGATTCAGTTAGTGTTTCATCCTTATCATTGAGAATTGATTGATTAACCTCTTGAATTACCTCAATAATAGTCTGTGTAGCCATTTCACTTTCCAAGTGGGTTGGCTCTTCCTCAAGATGAGGCTCCCCCTGCACTTGAGCACTATCTACAATATCTTGTGCAGGAGATTTTTCAGGAATATCTTGCCTCTCTTCATCAGGCATATCCTTAGTTAGGACCCTATCCCATCTGGATATTATCCTGATATCCATTCTCCTCATATGGTTGATCTTTGAACCAGCAGTTTGTTTCATGACTTCAGGAATTGTTCTAGCCAAGTACAGACTCATTATTCTTCCCAGATTTGGCTTCTTAATACTTTCCTTAATCTTTTCAAAAATTACTGCTGACCAATCTGTGTTTAGTCTGTAGATAATCCTGGTCATCAGGCTGAACATATAGGCTGAAATCCTATCATGCCCCCTGGCTTGCAGAGAATGACTTTTCCAACCACTTCTAAAAGGAATTTTCCTTGCTGATTCATTCCTTTTATGTTTATTTCAGATCCAATCTTCATGGTGGGATTCAATCCACACCATTGAAGTGCTTCCCTAGTCTTGGATGAAGGTACTTCTTCCTCTTCTTGTGTTCTTGGGAGTTAAAGAGTTTTCCTTAAGCTCTTCAAAGTAAGTTTAACCTTAGTTACCTGAACTGTAGATTTGATCTTAAGTCCAGTTGAATCTATAGTAGCTGCGTCGTAGAATTCTAGTATTTCTTTCTTCCATATCTTCGTAGGTTCAGATACCAGAAATTCTAAAACATTTTCAGCAATTAGGGTTACTACTGCTTTAATTTCGGGTTCCGCATGATCAAAGGCGTTGCGTACCAGCTCATAGACTTCGTTGACATTATCTTCTAGCTTTGGCACCATTAGGGTTGAGAGAAATCTTGAATATAGAAGAGAGAATTTGTCAACACAGGGTTTTGTTCTCGAGAGCGTGTCGACAGACTATGTTGTTGACCTATTTATACATTTCTAAATAATGAAGGTGAAAAGGCATGTCATAATTCTCTTAATGTGTCGACACTGTTGAAAAGTGTCGACACAGACTTCTAATGTCTCGACATTAGTTGATTGTTAGTGTCGACACAACTTCTCAGAAGAGTCAACACCTATTCTCTAGATGTGTCGACACCACTTTCCTGGGATGGCGACACCTATTTTCTAGATGTGTCGACATCACTTTCCTGGGATGTCGACACCAACTACTATGTGTCGACACAGACAACTTCTTGTGTCGACACAATTTTACTTAGCCAAATTTGTTAAACTAATTTATGTTCAACATTCCTAATTCAATTTTGAAATTGTTGAATTTAGTTTCATCTAAAGGCTTAGTAAACATGTCAGCTAGTTGTAAATCAGTACTAACAAATTCTAAAGAGATATCTTTTTTCTCTACATGATCTCTAAGAAAATGGTATCTTATTTCTATATGCTTTGTTCTATTATGAGAAATAGGATTATGAGTAATATAAATAGCACTAGTAGAATCACATAATAATGGAGTTCTACTTACCTGAATACCATAATCTTCTAACTGATGTTGTATCCACAATAGTTGTGCACATCAACTTCCAGCAGCAACATACTCAGACTCAGCGGTGGAAATTGCTACACTAGTCTGCTTCTTACAACTCCAAGACACCAATTTTCCTCCTAGAAATTGACAGGTGCCTGTTGTGCTTTTCCTATCTACTTTGCAACCTGCAAAGTCTGCATCTGAGGGCTGCTCTACATAGACCTCCTCTTTTAAGTCTCCATTTAAGAAGGCAGACTTCACATCCATCTGGAACACTTTGAAGCCTTGATATGCTACATAGGCTAGGAATAGTCTGATAGCTTCCAACCTAGCCACTGGAGCAAAAGTCTGATCAAAGTCTATGCCCTCCTCCTATCTGTATCCTTTGGCAACTAGTCTTGCCTTATTCTTCACTATGATCCCACTCTCATCAAGCTTGTTTCTATATATCCACTTTGTCCCAATGACATTGTGTCCCTTTGGTTTTGGAACCAAATCCCAGACCTTGCACCTTCTGAATTGATTTAACTCCTCCTGCATGGCATCAATCCAGTGTGAGTCCTTAATAGCTTCTTTAAATCTCTTGGGTTCCACTTGAGATAAGAAGCTAGAGCAAAGAATTGTGTTCAAGTTCCTGCTCCTTATTTGTACTCATTGTCTTGGATCACCAATGATCTGGTGTGCAGGATGATCCTTCAACTGTCTAACTGCTGGAGGTAATCTATCAGCAGTTTGACCTTCTCCAATCTCTTCATTATGCTGCACCTCATGGTCTTCATCAACATCTTGAGTGTCTTGTACTCCCCCTGGACAGCAACTACCATTTTCCTCATCCAGCTTTGCAGTTGGATCTTCTCTGATAGTAAGCTGCTCCATCTTCTGTTGTATACCTGTGGAGCTACAAGAACTACTTGGCAACTCACTGTTAATAAGTCTAGTTTCATCAAAAATGACATGAACAAACTCCTCTACAACTTGAGTAGCCAAATTGTAGACCCTATAAGCCTTACTATTGTTGCTGTACCCAACAAATATCCCATCTTGGGATTTGGCAGCAAACTTAGTTAGGTGAGATTTGCCATTGTTAAGCACAGCATTTGCAACCAAAGATCCTAAAGTAGGATAAATTTGGTTTTCTGCCTTTCATAACCTCATAAAGTGTCTTTTTGTGGCTTTTGGTGATGGAAGCCCTATTGAGCACATGGCATGCAGTATTCACTGCCTCAGCCTAGAAATATTCTGGGAGAGAAGTATCACTCAATAGTGTTCTTCCAGCCTCAATCAATGTCTTATTCTTTCTCTCAGCAATGCCATTTTGCTGAGGTGTTATAGGTGAGGAGAATTCTTGAAGAATCCCAAATTCTTCACACAACCTTGTCATAATTTCAGATTGGAATTCAGTTCCATGATCAGTTCTGATTTTGACCACTGAACTGTTTAATTCATTCTGAATTTGTTTGACAAAATTGTAGAAGACCTTTGGGGTTTCAGATTTCTGTCTCAGAAAGAATACCCATGAGAATCTAGAATAGTCATCAACAACCACAAAAGTGTAGACCTTCCTACCTAGGCTCTGAACTGGCATAGGACCAAATAAGTCCACATGCAAGAGGTATAAGCACCTCGCTGAATCTTTGGTTTTAAGGCTATGAAAGGAGGATCTAGTTTGCTTGCCTTTTTGACAAGTTGAACAAATTCCATCCTTATAACACTTAACTTGAGGACCATTCCTCACTAATTCTTTACTAAAGAGTTGGCCAATTATTTTGTAGTTAAGATGGGCTAGCCTCTTATGCCATTTGACACAATGAGTGACTTTCTCATCAGCCACAAGACAGATAGGAGAATTTTTATTCTCACACACAAAATTTAGGCAGTATACATTTCTTTTCCTATATCCAGTCAATATGATTTTTTGATCACTTGACCTCTTGATATGACACCCATTCTTGACAAATGAAATGTCATATCCTAGATAACTCAGCTGGCTTATGCTTATTAGGTTATGTTTCAAACCCTTTACATAAGCCACTTGAGTAATTGTAATTGAGTTGTTAGAAATGTTACCAAAACCTTTGATGATTCCCTTTTCAGAACCACCAAAGATTACTTTAGGCCCATTTAGCATAGGTGAGTAGTCCTTCAGCAATCTCCTTGTTCCAGTCATGTGCCTGGAACATCCACTGTCTAAGTACCATATAGGGGCATGACAACTTGGACTCGCCTGCAACAAAAATTACTTAACCTTAGAACCCAAATAACTTTTGGGTCCTTAGTTTATGTTAGTCTGAAAGTTAACAAATCTGCATGCAGCTCTTCTAATAGTCAGACTGCTATTCTCCTTGACACTGATATTGTGCAAACAGTCTAAGGCATAATAGCCTATCTTGCCACATCACCGACACTCAAACTTGTTATTACTCTTTTTAGGTATAACCTTAGCTGTATTGTTTGCAGTAGGTCTTTTGTTTTGTGCTGGGGCTTTGCCTTTCTTATTGGACTGTGCAGCCTATGCAATTTTCTTAAAGCCTATTCCTGCCTTACCCTTTTGAGACACAAACTCATCAATCAAGGGTAATACAGATTTTGGCTTAGAAAAACTAGCCACAATCTCCTTCTCTTTCTGAAGTCTATTTTCCAGACTTTTAATCTGATCATTTTTGAAAGTGATTGTTCCCATTTGAATAACAGTTATGTTCTTCAATTTGGCAATCTCATTTATCTTTTGATCCAGCAACTCCTCTGAATCTGATGCAGCCAACTTAAGAGCTGCAATTTCCTTAGCCTGATTTTTGGCTAGGTTTTTGCTTTTCTTAAGTGCCTGCAATAAATCTCCATATTCATCTATCAGCTGATGAATATCTCCCTCAGATTCAGACCTATCTTCATCTCTTGATGGAGATGCATCTGATTCTGACCTAGTGAAGTAATCAGAATCTACAGATACATATTTTACCTTACTGGGGCCAGGCTGATCCTGACACTGGTCTTCTTCAGACACAGCCATCATTCCTTTGCACTGATGGTCTTCCTGCTCATAGATAGAGTCCAGTAATTGCATGAACTCATCCTCTTCTTCTGCAAACAGACCAATATATGCCTCAGCATCAGATTCTGACTCTGAAGTTAATTGATCTGTCAAACTTTTCTCTTTCTCAGCAACCAAGGATTTCTCCTTCTTGCTCTTGTGCTGTGACTTCTTTCTATTAGCAGACTCCTTCCTTTTGTCTAGACAGTCAGCCACAACATGTCCAGCTTTGTTGCAGCAATAACATATAATCTTGGATGTAGTTGACTTGCTAGGCTTTGTCCCATTCCTGTCCTTCCTGGATGTTTTCCTCTTCTGATAATAATCATCCTTGGTCTGTGATGTGGAAAGCTTAGATTTCCACTGCTTCTTCTTTAAGAATCTCTGGAACTGCCTTGTGAATGCTGTAAAGTCTTCATTAGAATTACTACTGTCTGAACTGGGATTATCTGAATTTTCTGAGATCATTTCTGTATCTCTCTTAGGAAAAGATGGAGACATTCTCTTATTCTTCCTTGTGGCTTCTACCTTGAAAGCCACTGACTTTTCTTTATAGTCGCCCTTAGTATTTTTCTCTTCCTCCTTTCTGTCCAACAACTGCATCTCATAAGACAGCAATTTGCCAAATAGTATTGGAGGACAAATCTCAGCCAGTCTGGCCACTTCCCTTATGACACAGATCTTAGTATCTCAATCCTTAGTCAAAGACCTAAGGAATTTGTCATTCAGCTCATAAGTACTAAATATTCTTCCATAAGACATTAGTTCAATGACAATCCTATAGAACTTCTTATAATATTGAGTTATACTTTCAGACTTGGCTTGTCTGAAACTCTCATATTCTTGATTAAGCATAGACTTTCTATCTTTCCTAACCTCTTCAGAACCCTCCATGTAGACAATCAATGTGTCCCACATCTCCTTGGAGGTTTTGCAGTGAATTAGATTCTGGAATGTTGAATCATCAATGACACTTACTATAATATTCTGGGCTCTTTTATCCATTGTAGCCAGGAAGATCTCATCCTTAGTCATCTCTGAAAAATCCTTTGGAATTCTTTGATTGGCATCAAGAACAAAAATCTTCATAGGAACATATGGTCCTTCCTTAACTGTTATGTAAATTCTAGGATCAGATGCCTCCATAAATAATCTGACCCTTTCCTTACATATTCCAAATATCTCCTTCCTGCAAATAGGCAATTTCATTGCACCAAGTTCTTTATGGTTTTCTCCTGAACCCATTTTCTTGAACTTATTTCTGCCTTACAAATCTCACTCAGACAGTTAAGTCTAACTTTGAGGAACCTCGCTTTGATACACTTGAAAGAATTAGTGCCTAAACACCTAGAGGGGGGGGGGGTGAATAGGTGTAATTCCTTTTTCTTCTAAGGCAGAATATCTATTCAGTTAATTAATCAGAAACAGCTAATTTAACAGCTAACACAGCACAGAATTCACAGAATCACACAATCACAGATTGCACACAGATTTTATAGTGGTTCCCCAAGGTCTGTGTACATCCACTTTCCCCCTTCGCCTATCTAGCAGTGTGCTAGATTCAGCCTAACTTCTTTCCTTCACCTCAAATCCGCAGATCTTATAGCTTAGAACCCAAACAAGGCTCCTACAACTCAGAGTGAGTCCACACTCCTACAGCTCAGGAAATCTGCCCTACCTCAGCCTTAAACAAGGCCTACAACTCAGAGATAACAATCTCTTACAGCTCAAGCTCACAACCCTACCTCAGCCTTCAACAAGGCCTACCACTCAGAGATCTAAATCTCCTACAACTCAGCCTTTATAAATCAGGCCTACAGCTTAGATCTTAAAAAGATCCTACAGAAAATAGATTTAACAATGTATTTTACCACCACCCTGGTAGAGAGAGAAAGGATGGATGGCTACTTGATAAGTTCTTGGAAGAATCTGATTGTAGAGAACAACCACTCTTAGCTTTTTTCAAAGCTTCTTGAATCTGAACTCAGTAGGGTTGAACTCCTTTGAAGTTGATCTTCAATCAGCTTCTTTCTTGAAATTCAGATCTCAATCTGAATCCTTCTTGGCAGACTGGTTCAGAATCTGCACTTCAATAGATGGAGCTCTCTCTCTCCAACTTATTCTTAGATCTTCTGACGAAAATCTTCTTCTGTATGTGTATATTCTTTTTTTTATCAGTATTTCTAACTTAGTATCTCTGTCTCCTTTTTCTGTTAAAGGAGAATGCCTTTATATAGACTTTCTCCATGGTAACTGGCTGATCCGATTTCTAACAAACTTCTGACAGCTCTGACAGTTGCAGTAGACCGGTTGGTAATGACAGCTGTCAAGTCATCCAGTCACTTCTTGAAACTCTGTATCTGTCAGCAATGTGTCGAGACTTAACTTCATCATGTGTCGACACAAGTAGACTAAGTGTCGACACAAGCCTTGATGGTGTCGACACAGCTCCTTTGGTGTTGACACAGCTTCTCGACACAGCTTCTATAGAATGTGTCGACACTAATTCTGTGTGTCGACTCAATCACTTCTACTCTTTAACTTTGTTGAAACTCTACTGTGTGTCTACAGAAGTCCTGTGTGTCGACACAGTTGATGTCGACAAAGTCTTCTGTGTGTCGACACTGCCTCTGTATGTCAACACAGTTGATGTAAACTAAGCTTTTCTGTGTGTCGACACTGCCTCTGTTATGTCGACAAAGTTTATGTTGACTAAGCTTTTCTGTATGTCGACACTGCATCTGTTATGTTGACACAGTTTCTTCAAGTGTCGACACAACCTTTCCAAGTGTCGACACAATTGTCTCTAAGTGTCGACATAGCTTTTCTCAAGTGTCAACACAAGCCTTCATAAGTGTCGACACAGTTTCTTTTGGTGTCGACACATAGACTTAGAAACTTTTTCCTACATTCCTGCATTTACTTAACCTGCACATATAAACTCAAAACAACATCAAATACACCTTGATGCATATTATTGAGTAAGGTGAGGCTTCTTCAAATCTGGTACACATTTTCCAATGTACCCGACATATTTCAATAGGGAAAAGAATCGGGCTCAATTGAGCCCGATTCAAGCTTTCAATTTCTCTGGTTTTCTGAAAAAATTAACCTATCGGGATCGCCGATATCCACCTCTCCGGCGGCTGTGCCGCCGCCTGGTGATAGCCACCACCTCGACGGAGGTGGTGGTGGCGGTGGCCGGCCAGGGAGGTGGCCGGGTGGCCGGGAAATGCGCATGGAACAATCTCCAGGACAGGGGAATCCTGGCAATTTGCTAGAGCTTGAAGATGACATGATGCCGTTAATTTTGCGCCAAGATTCGCGCGCCCTGATTATATTTGTAGGAATTAATGATTTCAATTATGTGATTTTCTATCACACTTTTATAGTTAATGTTTATATTTTTTAAAAATACCTAGGGGCTGTTTCGGAGAAAATTGTCAACATGAAAATTGTATCCCTATGGGTCTACTCTATTTTAAAATTGGTCTAGACCAGTTTGGAATTTAGGTTAGACCTCAGCACTCCATCTGGTGGGATCTATACCTAGGGCTAGTCAGAGACTTAAATGTGTGCCCCCACTTCACCACATTTCCAAATGGTCTGAAATTTGGATAGGTAGTCAATTTTACGTATACCTAAGTCATGCCCAAAAATGGGAATTTTTGGAGACATGTTTTCTATAGTTTTTGAAATTATTTTATAATCATATGGTAATTTAATTAGGGGACCTAATTACCTCCAAACCAACCTAAATTTTGGTGAAAGGTCCTTGGGGTCATCATTAAACTATGTATAAATTTTCGTCCCATTTGGAGACGATTTAGTTTGGAAATAAGCAAACCCTATTCGTGCCCTAAAAGGGGTATTTAGGTCAAAAGTGCCCCGTGTGGGTTTGAGTGGCCAAACCACCTCAATAGAGGTTGAAATTTGGGTCACTAATTTGACATGACATTTAACACCCTCATATGGATTATGGGATGAATTAGGGTGGATTTGCCCTAGGACCTTAGTTCTAACACTAAGGTTGAACTTTGGGGGCTTGTGAAGGCCATTTGGGGTTATTTTCTTGGATGGACTTGGGGATTAGTCCATGAGATCCTAGGGTGGTGAAATGCCCTAGTAAGTGATATGGTGGTATTTAGACACATGCACACCACATAAACCACTTAATAAGTATTTAGGAATTTAAACCCTAGGAATTATCTTACGGGTCAAATAACCTTGAATCTTGATGATATTTTGGTATGGATAATTTCATAGTCTTATTAACCTCTGGTATTTATCTTATGGTGTTTAGAGATCAGTAGATCATCCTTGTAGTAGTAACTTCCATATTGCTCTTTTGATGTTAATGATGAAAATATGATGTATATGTGGTAGAATGGTTTGAAATTCTGGAATAGATAATCAAATGATATTAGGTTGCACTAGTAATTTATTTGGAGTGGTTGAAGCTTTATTTGTAGTACCTTCTTTGTTAAGTAAATTAGTGCACCTTACCTGGATAAATAGTGTTTAAATATCATATCTTGCTGGAAAGTTGTGATACTTAGTCAAGGAATATATTAGGGCATATAGAAGCATGAAAAAAATTATTAAATATTATTTAATTGAGATTACAAGGGTGTGTCTTCATAAAGTGCCTTATGATGGTTTTCCTTAGGATAATAGTTTACCTAGTTTACTGACTTGGGAATTTCATGAAACTTAGAAACTGAAGTTTTATGATCATAATGTAGCTCTGCTAATTTTGGAGGAATTTTTGGACTAGTATTTTTGGTACTTCCTTCAATACTCCTATTTATATTTGTTATTTTGGAATAAATATTAAGAGCTTAAATGTTTTATGAAAATTTATGATATTTAGGATTCACTGATATCTTGTTATCCTACAGTTCTCCTAATTTTTTAATGGTCATACCCTAAGTAAATATAGTACTTCAGGTTCAAATCACCCATGGATTAATTTTGGGAAATCTTAATTAAATATCGAATTTAATTAGAAAATATTAAATTTCTGGATTTAGGCTAATCATGTCATGATAGACCCCTATTAATTATCTTATGGCTTTTAGATGAAAATTTGGAGTACCTCCTATCATGTACATCATATAGCCTAGGATGGTCTGCACATAGTAAAACTGCAAAATGAACTCAGAGAGTTGAGATATTAGACTATTGGTTAAGATTAGGTACTAAGGAGTTCATCATTGGGAATAATGATAGGTTAACTAGAGTAGGTGGTGCTCAGGATTGACGAAAGATCGTCCTTCCCGCGGAGAGGAAGAGTCAAGTGCATTAGGGTTAGTTCAAATATAACACAAAAGGGATTGGGTAATGAGTAATAACTAATAACAGTAAGTGCCTTGCGAAAGGGAATGATGAGCTTTAGCTACCATCATAGTTCCTAGTGCCCTTTGAGAACACTTCATCGGGTATGCCGGGGGCAGTACTGGGCTAACCTAAATTGTAAGAATAAATTTAAAAGAGCAATTAGTATAAGTAGGGATTCACAATCACACACCCCGATAGCTCGGGAGGTTGGTTAGGTTAGTTTGATTAGTCATCCAAATGGTAGGTTCGAAAGGTAGATGTAACGGATGGGATAGTCCGGGGTGCAGGTGGCTCGGAAGGATTTGGATTTATAAATAAGGTGGTGAGTCTTTGGTATTGGACGGTCGTTCACACCGACGTCGATACGCTGAGTCGGCGGGTGTGGTTGACACTTAGTCAAAGAAAGTCTGGTGGATATGGCCAGCATTAGTACGTGGTGACTCTATGTTGTGTCCTTCTAGAGGCGTACGTAAGGGTTAGGCCTGGTAGTGTGGATACCCACTTAGGAGTGGGGGGCCCGACCCACTGTCTCCGTTTGCCACTACAGAGATTCCTGGGAGTGAATCTAGTTGCCCAAATGAAGGGAACTAAAGGTCTGTGCGCATAGAGTCGTGTGTGTGGGTTGCACTTGCATGAATCATGGCATAACATAGCACTATACTCAAACTTGCATATAAACCTGACACCCCATCGTATAAATCGATATGAGACTTTTTATATGATGGGAGCCTTGCAGAAGACCCTTTAACTTATAAGTTTGTATGAACATTCATATAAGTTAAGGTTACTTCTTAGTTTGTCTTTATTATATATGCTGCTTATTCTACTTATTTACCTTACTGCTTGCTATTATAGAACTACTAACTTGCACCTTCCTCCCTTAGCTGTGTATATATTATAAATAACTGCTTGATTAGCTCCACTGTCACCTGCTTATTTTATTCTCCACCTTCATAGCTTCCCTTTCCTCCTCCCCGCTCGGTGCCTAGGAGCCATGGGGGAGGGATAGGGGATGATAGGACTTAGTCTTTTTGACTAACGATTTTCGGACCACAACATTCTAGGGACTTCGGATGGGAGACAGGGAGCAGCAGCAGGGGATACAACACCAGCGGAGTATAGTGCACATGGAGGTGTGCCAGTCTTGTACAGGAGCACCGACTACTGGCTCTATGAGTGATTATTTTACTTAGCTTCCGCGAGAGTTTGTAGTGAGGATTGATGTATCGGGCTTGAGCCCGTTTATATTTCTTTGTACTGTTTTATTTCAGTACTTTATTATCTTGTGGAATCATGGTGGTTTCTTTTATATGTGATGGTGGACTTAGTTTTATCTGAACTATGCTTAAGCTTCTTGATCTTTGTTGATCGTAAAGGCCGGAAGGACCGGCATTTTTTAGTGGCGACCTTCACGAGTGTCGGTGTCACCGTAAAACGACGGTTTTGGGCATAAGACCCTGATGGTTTTAAAAGAAAAAAATGGGGTCTTACAATGAAGCGGAGCGACCTGCAAAGCAGTGGCCAGTAGCTTCTTATGCCTTGCGGTTTGGGAGAGCAAGACACTCCTAAGTATTGTGATTGCCATAACATTTGTGTTAATTACACCATTTTTTAGAAGAAGCCTAGGTAGGTATTGGTAGACTGTAACTGTAACGCCCCGAAAATGGTATTTGAGATGGTCGCGTCTAAATAGGATTTTTGACTCCTGCATACATGTACACGGCCAGGGACACGGGCGTGTCCATGGCCATGTCATGCTGGGTGTGTTGGCCAGCTGTGTCCCGAGAAGGACATGGTAGGAAACACGGGCTGTGAACACTTTTGACACGGCCTGGGACACGGGCGTGTCCCAGGGCATGTACTGCTCGGGTGCGGAGTCGTCACGAGATCGACGAAATGCGTTCGACGAAAAGTGTTCGGGAGGAACATGCCAGGCGATATGGGCATGTCGGGAGGGCGTGTCCCCCTGCGTTCGACGATCGACGAAAGGCACTTGACGATTGTCGAGTGACCCTCTGCATTCGACGATCGACGATAGTTTGCTCGATGATTGTCGAGTTACACGGGCATGTTCATACCCGTGTCCCTACCCATGTTCAGTTGGGTCGTGTCCCTTGCCGTGGCGGTTATAAGTGAGATGCCCCCTGGTCACGGGCGTGTCGAGGACCCGAAACGGGCGTGTCAAGTTGAGACACGGGCGTGTCTTAGCCCGTGTGGTTCTTTGTGTTCGACAATCATGCCTGGATTGAGGCACATGGCCTGAAACACGGCTGTGTGCGAGGCTGTGTTCGGCCCAGGTCTGGGGATTTTTATGAAGATCTGAGCCGTTCATTTTCTTTAAGTAAGATCCAGTGGCTCAGACAGTTTCCTGCTCTGTTAAGACCGGAATGGGGGAGTTAACTCTTCATTTTCTCCAAGCCATTCTCTTTCCAAGGAGTTAGAGAGAGGAGGAAGAAGGAGGAGGATTCCGGACGCCGGCAGAGCATCGGATCACCGTTTGGAGAACCGAGAGCGGATCCGTGGAAGACAATTCCATTGCGAAGATTTCTATCCGTGTAGTTTTTCCATGGCGCAAAAGCGGATTACAAGGGTAATGATTCTTTACTTGAGCATGTGAAGCTATCTTCCTTTTTGCATAGGGAAACCCGCTCCCGCGAGTGTGCGGTGAGTGAGTGGTGTTCCTTGGAGTTGATGTGAATAGTCCCCCTTATGTTGCATATAGTGTCCGGAATCGAAGTATGTGCATAGGCATTGTGTGTGAAGCCTACCCGGACGTGTATTGTTTGGATCGACGATGTTGCATTTGGTATGTTTTGTCTTAGAAGACTCTGTGCTTTGGGTTTTTCGGATTTTTACGCGGTAGATTGCAACAGGGATCCTTGGGGATTAACTCCAAGGCGCACCCAAAAAACTGAGCGGAAACGTGTTCTGCTAACTTGGCGGTCAGGGAACCGACCTTGAACATAACTGAGTTATGTGATTGTTTGGAAAAGTTTTGGGATCCGAGAGAAGCTTGGCTCATGCGTACGTCTTAAAGTGACTACGTGGTGTGAGAAAAGGGCAAGTGAGATTGAATGTAGGCTATGTGGTTCGGTACGAGAGACCCGAAGAGGGGACTGGCCGTTGGCATAGTCGGGAGCCTTAGACAGTGGTCAGAAAGGCTAAATGCTCACGTGGTTGCCATCTTTGGGATGGTGGTGAAGACGCTGAAGTGTCAGGATTCACCGTTAATGTGCCATGAGTGCACGGGGTGTTTGGCCGTGCGAGCCTACACCTATGTCGTAATATAATTGCGCTTTATTATTTTACTGGGCTAAAGATATGTAGGGAAAGAGCACCGCCATCCCGAGTAAGGGGCGGGGTTGTTATAATTTGGTCGGCTTTTGGCTGACCGTTGCTTTGTTTGCCACCGTGCGATGGAATGTGCTTGCAGGTGCCGCAGAGCTGAGTACCAAATAGCGGGCTGGAGCCCATGTTGCTGTGCTGGCCCTAGAAGGTCGAAGCGTATAGTTGTACTTTACTTTTGTCACGTGTGGCCGACCTGCGAGCCGATGTATGGAAAACATTATTTATTTAAGTGAACCTCTGTAAGGCCATAAGACCAAGTTTCTTTCAGTGTATTATTATTTCATTCTAGTGGTAATGATTGTGTACATTCATGTTATTTGGATACAAGTTTGGGTTCTTTCTACTTTTAAAAGCTTCCGCTAGAATGCTCTGTGTAGGACGAGTAGTCTTAATTGGAATGTTTTGGATATTCTTATGTAGCCCTTCCGACTGTCTGTGGTATATGGCATCGGGTTCCAGCTGGACCTTCTGTTATATGCCATGCGACGGATGGGGGTGTTACAGTAACACCCCCTATCCGTCACATAGCATATAGCAGTAGGTTCGGCCGGGGCCCGATGCCATATACCACAGACAGACCGGAAGGTTACGCAATGAAACCATCCTGCCAGTAACCAACGTCCTACACAGAGTACATTCTAGCGGAAGTATTTTAAAGATTGCAAAAATAAGAACCCAACCAACAACATGAATGTCCACTACACAAACCCAACAGGAATGAACATACAAATACATAAGTACATGACCTTATGACCTTACAATAGTTTACTCAAATATAAGTGTCTTCCAAACCTTGGCACGCAGGCCGGTCATACATGAGAAGAAAAGGAAACACTCATAATTAGGCATTCGAGGGCCGGCTCAGCAACAAGGGCTTTTGCCCGCTATTTGCCACTCGGCTCCGCAGCACCTGCAAGCAACAATCCATCGAAGCGGTGGCAAACAAAAGCAACAGTCAACTATGCTAACCAAATTATAATGATCCCGCCACTAAACTCGGGGTGGCGATGCTCCTTCCCTATACTTTATTAGCATAGCCATATAATAGAGAAATTTCACATCATCACAGGCGTAGGCTCGCATGGCCACATACCCCGTGCTCTCAGGGAACATTCTCGGTGAACCTGGTCAGAGCCCGCGATCTTACCACCGCCCCTTAAACGACAATTCTCGTGAGCATTTGACTCTTTTCGGCAGAAGTCAAGTCAATTGAAGACATCGACAGCCTAAGGCCCGCCCTCTATGCCAGTGCTAGGCCTCTAAAAACGAACCACATAGAGTGGGTACGGTTCCACTCAACCCGTTGCTCACCTTGCCACGACATTTTAAGTCATCAGCACGGGTCAAGCTTCCCCGAATCCCGAGTATCGAACTAACAGTATTACATAACCCAGTTATGTACAAGTTGGCTCCCAGGTCACCAAGTTGGCAGAATCACACATCTGCCCAGTTTTCCGAGTGCACCTTGGAGTTAGTCCCCAAGGTTCCCTGTTGCAATCTACCTCGTAGAAAACCCGAAAACAACCATCGATGTGGAGTCTTCTCCGGCCATTCATGCAATGCAACATCACCGATCCAGACCAACTTGTCCGAGTAGGCTTCACACATCATGCCTATGTCCGTTTTCTCGATTACGGACTCTACATGCAAAATAACGTGGACTATTCATGTCTACACGAAGGAACACCTCACACTCACCGCAAACTCGCGAGAGCGGGCTTCCTATGCAAGGGAAAAGAGGACTTCACGTGTCCAAGATGAGAATCATTACTGTAGCATTCCTATTTGGCGCCATGAAGATCTATGCAGATGAAAAGCACCACAATGTCCTCGCTTCTGTAGATCCGAACTCGGCTTGCGATTTGGGGCTCCGAAGCTCCACCGACTGCCGAATCTCTCTTCCTTCTCCTTCCTTGCTCTCCTCTCTCTCTAGAACTTTAGAAAGAGATGGTTTGAAATAAATGAAGGAATCCAAACCCTATTCTCAGGTATAACCCAGCAAGGACAGCCCCGAGCCATTGGATCCCAAAATAAGGAAATGGACGGCCAAGATTCGCACTTAAAATCCAAAACCTGGGCCAAATATGGCTTGGGACATCCCTGTGTCCAAGACCGTGTGTCTCATTCGACGCCGAAACCATCATGTCCGGAAAAGAATACGTGCTCTCGACACGCCCATGTTAGGCTTGACACGCCCGTGTCATCCATTACACGCCCGTGTAGCGGGGCGTGTTCCTCCATCGACATAAGACCAACACCAACCCGAGAAGAACACGGGTATTCGACACGCCCGTGTCAAATTTGACACGCCCGTTTCAGGCTGAACACTCTTGGGATCCAGGCCGTGTTCCACCCCCGACACAGCACGACTAACCACCCGAGTAGGACACGGCCTGGGACACGCCCGTGTCTCAAGCCATATTCTCTGTTTGACGTGTAATACCCCAAAGCCCATTTTTGGTTCAGGTTTGGGTGACACGGCCTGGGACACGGGCGTGTCCTTCTCAGATTGAGCAGTTGGGTGTATGGTCGACGAATTTTGGTCAACGATCATCGAGTGCAGGGTACACGGCCTGTGACACGGGCGTGTCACAGGGTATGTCCAGGAGGGAATGCGTGTAATGGTGGACACGGGTGCGTCCTGGTGTACACGGCCTGGGACACGGGCGTGTCCCATGGCCGTGTCCTTCTCGGGTGAGATGGGATTGTGCTGTGTGAAGTACACGACTTTTGGACATGGGCGTGTCGGGTATGACACAGGAATGTAGGGTGTGACACGGGCATGTCACATGGTCGTGTACTAGTTGGATTTGAGTCAGTTTCCTGTCACTTAAGTGACACGGCCTATGACACGAGTGTGTCACATGGCGTGTCAGGCAGTGTTCAACCTTTTTCTGGGCAAATCCGAGCTGTTCATTTACTTATCCTGGATCCAATGGTCTAGGCTCATTCCATGTGGATAAAGGCCGAGGAATGAGTATAAAATCCCTTCATTCTCATCTTCTTCTTCTCATTCTCAAAGAGAGAGAAAGAGAAAGGGAGAGCTAGTGAAGGAAAGAAGAAACCAGCTGCTGGAGGCGCTTTGGAGTGCAGAATCAAGATCCGAGATCGGATTCGTGAAGGCAAAGCTGAGGTGGTGACTTCCATCCAGCTACTTCATGGCGCTGAAGCGATCTTCAAGGGTAACAATCTCCTTCTTGGACATCAAAGTCCTTTCTTTATGCATGTGCATGGGATCCTCCACCAAGAGATGGATATCGTAAGCGATTCCTTGGTTGAGTCTGCATCTAGAGCCGGAAATGTGGAGTATGACATAGCATGCTGTGTGAAGCCCATCTGGACGGGTAGTCTGGATTGGTGATGATTATGGATAAACCAGAGAAGACTCCGTGGATTTGATGATATGAAAGGTTATGCTTTGTTGGATGAATGTATGGATGGATGTATGGTTGTGCTTATGAATGTATGGAGGCTTTGAGTAAGCTCCTGGTTGTGGTGAGAGATCAATTGATAGTACGTCTGTGGAGTGCAGATAAACCCGACCTGCTACACCACTAGGGTGGGTTGATCTGGCTAGATGAGGGATCGATTGGTGGCATTGCCTGGGGAGCCGAGTTAAACCCGGCGTGCTGCACCACAGGGGTGGGTCGATCAGAAATAGGTGAGGGGTAGATTGGTGGTAAGGCCTGGGGAGCATGATAAACCCGACTTACTACACCACATGGGTGGGTCAATCTGCTCTGGTTGTTTGTGGATGCTATGAGGTAGTACCTCTGAGTGGTATGGACGGAATGTCTCCAGCCTGCGGGATTGGTGGACTAGGATGGAACCGGCCAACCAATAAGTGAAGAACCTCTGATCGGCGGTGTACGACTAGGATATTTGGTACACCAATAAGGTGCCCTGAGTGCACGGAACGTTTGGTGGATACCGATGTTTGTTGTAATGCCCCCGGTTTTTCTGTGTTTTATTTGATCTTTGATTGGCGTTACGATGACACATTTCCAGCCTTTCTGAAAGTGAGGGTTAGATCTACAATACTCTAGAGGGGGGGGGGTGAATAAAGTATGTTAAAAATTTAATAGGTCCCAATTCAGGTGCTGTTACAGCTTTTGCTGTAAACTGAAAATGTGTAGTAAGTAGAAAACTGAAAAATAAAAGGTAATAATCCTAGTCACAGCCACACAACAAGAAACAAAAAGAAAAGATGAGCAATCAGACGACACAAGAAGTTTATAGTGGTTCCCCCTCAACTGGGTACATCCACTCTTCTACCACCCTTGGTAGGAATCCACTCAGGTTTTTGATCAGGTGCCTGACACCAATGGGTTTTGATCAGGTCCCCAAAAACCAACTCAAGTCTTTTGGTAAGGAGACTTGCAACCAGGAATCACTTTTGAAGGGAGATGACAACCCTTTATACAGGAGAGGGTGAGAGAGTGATTTTGTCTTCTCTGTCAACAATCAGAGAGAGGACTTGTGGATTGATGTTTAGCAAATAGCTCCCCCTGAGATGTAGAATGGTTCAGGGAAGATCTAGAGCTTTGCTGTAGGGTGATAGGTCTTCAACCAGAGTTCTGGACAAGCAGTGATGCAGGATCTTCTTGAGTAATTTAGTATCTGTTATGCTTGGAAGTCCTAGAGAGAGTGTTGAAGAAGAAGACTCTTGATATTGTATAGGTGTTCTTCTTTTTCTGAATTGAAGATCACTGCCTGTCACTTGTAAGCTTCAGTATGATATTTTGTGTGAAGCTTTTTGGTGCTGTATGAATTCTTTCAGTCAGTCTGTATCAGTATCTGTATGTTTCTGACTGAGTGCATTTCTTCTTGTTCTTGTCGTTCTTGCTTGATCTTGCTAAAAGTGGATCCTTTTTTGTCTTCTGTATCTATTCAAAAATTTGAATCCTCTGTCATTAATGCTGATGCCTTGAGAATAATCGGCATTAATGTATTTCCCCAACTGTCTTGTGGAAAATTTGCAAGTAATATTCCTGAAGAAGACTGTAATTAATGCTTCCTCTAACGACTACATTCAGAGAATGTTTGAGCATTTAATCTGTCAGGAATTATTGCATTTGTGTGAGGATTGAATGCTAGAAATGGCTAAGTCTGGAATCGTCGAACGAATAACAGAATTCATCGAGCTGAGTTACCAGTTCGTCGACCTGAGATTCCGTATTCGTCGACCAGACAACTTCTGTTCGTCAAGCTGATAAAAGAACTTGCATACTTCACAACCTTTGCCTTTTCTGTCTAAAGTTCATCGAGTTGATGATAGAATTCGTCGACTGGAGATCAGCAACAGTTCTGGACTTAGTCAAATATTCCGTGTGTCGACATGAAAACTTCTGGTTCCAGAATTCGTCGAGTAGAGTACTGAGTTTGTCGACCTGAGAAGTTGACTTCGTCGACCTGAGAAGTTGTGATCTTGAGGTCCAAGTTCGTCGAGCTCAGAATCTTGTTCGTCGACCAAAGCCTGAAGTTGGACTTAGAAAAATCTGGAGTTACCTTGACTTTACCTTGTTGAAGTATCCCAGGTTTCGTCGAATAGAGAACGAAGATCGTCGAGCTCAGCACAGAGAAATATCTCAAGATCGTCGAGCTGAGAACATATTTCGTCGACCTGAGTTCAACGAACGTCGAACTCATTTTACTTAGTCTTGAAATCTTCTAAGTCTTGAGCCTCTCATGGTCTTACTGATAGCTGGTCCATCTGATATTGACTCTAAGGACTTGACCTAGACTCTAGGACATAAATTTGACCCTGGCTATACATGTTGGGTCACATCCTAAGTTAGTGAACCTAGCCCAAATCAACTATAGATCCAACAATCTCCCCCTATTTGGGTGATGTCACTAATAGACTCAAAACATAAACATACAGATAAACAAATCAAGAAAAGAAATATATCTGGCAGAGAATTACTAACATATGCAGCAGATATATATGCACATAGGCTTTGTTTAAGCAAATAACATAGTTTGAAAGTAAATGCAGAAAGAAATTGAAACAAAGTAAAGATTTCTTCTTCTGCTTCTTCTGCATGGACTTGTCTTCTTTTGTCCTCTGTCCTGGCTTTTTAAAGATAATTTCTCTATTTGGATCTAAAGCCTGTACCTGTGTTATTGTCATGTCAGCTGCCCCAATGATCTTGAGATGTATCTCTGGGGACAACTACTTTAGGATGGAGCTTCATGTAATCATCAACATTAAATAGTTTGTTGGCTTTATCAAATCTTTTTAATTCTTCCTTCTTATATTTTGACATAGTTGTATAACCTGATATGTCTTTACCTTCAGCTTTAGCTTTATTAATCAGGGAAAGACCAATAAGTTTCTGGAACCTAGCCATTTTAGCAGTGTTGGCTGTTTCAGGATCCTCAAAAAGAATAGGAGGTGAGTGTGGTATTTCAGGACTTTTAACTTTCAGATCTGTAGAGGGAGCTGGCTGTTGCTGTTGATGCTGTTGATGTTGCTGTTGTTGATTTACTGAGGAATGATATCTTTGCTGACTACTTCCAGAGGATCTCCCTTGATATCTCTGATAGGTTTGCAAGGGGCAGATCCCTGAGAGCTAGAGCTAGTGGCACCAGCTGCTGGAGGAGGTGGAGGAGGTGGATCTTTTTTGTATCTATGAACTGGTGGAGGAGAGTATCTCCTACTTCTTTTCCTCTCCTTTTGCTGATTCTTTGACAGCCACATCCAAGCAGGCATTCCCTTATAAGGAGTAACATTATGCAAGATGTAGTAGGGAGTGTCAGCTGTTAGATTAGGCTTAGGAGCAGGAGGAGGAGGAGCCTTCCTTTTCTTTGACAACATTTGCTTCTTCTTCTTGGCAGCTTCTTCATCTGAATCATCTTCATCATCATATTGATCATCTTCACTGTCAGAACCCTGAGGGTTATCATATAAAGCATCCAATGCTTTCAAGACTTTATCATCAATGACAGCCTTTTCTGTAGCAGAAGCAGAAGTTTCAAAAACTGGAGTTTCAGCAGTAGTTGAAGAAGAGACTGTACAAGCATCAGAAGTAATTGGGACAGAGCTTGTAGCTGCTGCCTTATTTTTGACGCAGGGAGTCGTCGGATTAAAATAGCGTACGGATTTTCTTACAACTCAAGCCCACGTAACACGTTCTAACGCGTCCTAACACAAACATTCTAGCCGCACGATTCACCGTCATCCCGCACAAACACGAGGAGGGGAGTGGACTAAAAGCGACGATCTAATTAAAGTCCAATCCTTTCCCACCGAAGATCAAAAGCAAAGGTCGCCACACCTTTTTGAGAGGAAGATCAATAACTATATGCCAAGATCTTCCTCAAGCAAAAGGATCCACCTGATCCGGCTTCTTGCAAGGTTTCAAAAATAAACGCAAGAAGGTTTTTGATTAAATCCAAAAGATCGTATTCAAGATCGCGGATAAAAAGCCATTGCATCCATTCCAAATCTCACAAGAAATCACAAAGGAAAGATGTAGATATTACCCTCCCTATGTAACGCCCCGAAACTCAAAGGAGCAAAGGGGGACGTTTTGGGCCAGTTTTGGTTTCTGGCTGTAGGCACACGGCCTGGGACACGGGCGTGTCCCAGGGCGTGTCAAGCGTGTGTCGACACTTAGCCGCGAAGTCGTCGAGTTATTCTCGACGATTCGTCGAGAATGGGCACACGGCCTGCGACACGGGCGTGTCGCAGGGCGTGTCGACCCGTGTCGACACTTAGCCGTGAAATCGTCGAGTTATTCTCGACGATTCGTCGAGAATGGGCACACGGCCTGCGACACGGGCGTGTCGCAGGGCGTGTCGACCCGTGTCGACGATCGTCAAGGTGAAATCGTCGAGATTCACTCGACGATCGTCGAGACAAGGCACACGGCCTCGGACACGGGCGTGTCCAAGGCCGTGTCAGCGAGTTGTCGTTCTCCCCTCGACGAAATGTCCCGTGTACACGGCCTGGGGGCCCAGGCATGTCAATGTGACACGGGCAAGGACACGGGCGTGTCCTAGAACCCGTGCAGTGCTCGGGTTGGAAACGGGGGAAAAATCATGGGTACACGGCCGGCTACACGGCCGTGTCAGCTGGAACACGGGCGTGTCAGCTCGAACACGGGCGTGTTCGGTACCCGTGTGCGTGTTCAGAAGATTCGATTTTGACGGCGAATGCGGCACACGGCCCTGGACACGGGCGTGTGCCAAGCCGTGTTCGGCCCAGATTGGGCATTTCAGCCCCGAATCAAAGCCGCTCGTTTTCTTAGGTTGAGATCCGACGGCTAGGGATGGTTCCTGGGAGGATATACACGGGTTTGACTTAAGAAAAATCCATTTTTCCTTCACTTGATCTCTCTCCAAACCCTTGGAGAAAGAAGAGCCAAGGCTAGAGGAAGAGGAGCTAGATCCGCCATTGGAGGAGCTTCGGAGCTCCGAATCGCAAGCCGACTCCGGATCCACGGAGGCAACGCAAGCGTGGTGATTTCTATCCGATTACATTTCAATGGCGCCAAAGAGGAACGCAAGGGTAACGATCCTCACTTGTGAGCATGATAGCTCTCTTTCTTAGCATAGGAAGCCCTCTCTCGCGAGTTTGCGAAGAGTTGGAGGCGTTCCTTCGGGTAGATATGTAAAGTCCCCGTTGTTTAGCGTCCGTATGCGAGAACGGACATAGGCATTTTGGTTGAAGCCTACCCGGACATGTTAGTTCGGATCTGTGATGTTGCATTGCATAAGGCCGGAGAAGACTCCGTGCTATTTGGTGTTTTCGGGTTTTCTACGCGGTAGATTGCAGCATGGAGCCTTGGGGACTAACCCAAAGGTGCACCCGGAAAACTGGGCGGACAGGAGGTCTTGCCAACTTGGTGGCCTGAGTGCCAACATGAACATAACGGGGTTATGTGTCTTGCGGTAGAATGGGACTCGGTGAAAGTTTGACCCGCGCAAATGGCTTAAATTGCCGTTGCGATGTGAGCACGGGTTAGATGGAGCCGTACCCGCTTTATGTCGTTCGGGTTAGAGAGACCTAAAGTTACATGGCACTCGCCGTTGGCATAGATGTGAGTCTTCGGTGGTCAATGGCTTAAATTGACGTGACCAATACCATGAAGACGAATTGCTCATAGGAATGGCCGTCTAAGTGGCGGTGGTGAGTCCGGAATGTTAATGGCTTTAATTGACGTGACATCGACCGGTTCGCCGAGAATGTGCCCTGAGTGCACGGGACGTGTGGCCGTACGAGCCAACGTCTGTGATGAGATGGCTATGGTTATATGCATTGCTCGCTTGTGCTAATGAAATGCAGGGAAGGAGCATCGCCGCCCCGAGTTGGGGGCGGGATCGTTATAATTTGGTCAGCATTGCTGACCGTTGCTTTGTTTGCCACCGTGCGGTGGTTTGTTTGCTTGCAGGTGCAGCTGGACCAAGCGGTCAATAGCGGGCTAAAGCCCTTTTTGCGAAGCTGGCCCTCGAAGGCCCAAGTGGAAATGTTTTCTATTTTATTCATGTATGGCCGGCCTGCGTGCCGAGGTTGGTAAATCATGTAATAGACAAATGAAACATCTTGTAAGGCCTTAAGGCCGACTTTTGAGTATTTTGTAATGACATTCCTTTTGGTTTTAGTGGACATTCATGCTTGTGCTGGGTTCTTGATTTGTAACTCTTATAAATTGCTTCCGCTAGAATGCTCTGTGTAGGACGTTGAGATTGGTTGGATGGTTTCCATACGTAACCACCCGGTCTGTCTGTGGTATATGGCGTCGGGCCCCGGCCGGACCTACTGCTATATGCTATGCGACGGATAGGGGGTGTTACAATTTGGTATCAGACTACTGGTTTTGGTCGGGCTTAAAGTGAATTCGTGGGCGAATTCTTTTTAAGGGGTGGTGAGCACATTGTGTGCGTCATCGTAATAACAGTAAAAAGAACCCATGAATGTCCACTTAGGAATGAAAATACTCGTGTTTGAGGAACCTGCGTGTTCCTATAATTGCTGTTTGCAATGTTATTTGGTCGCTTAATGGTGTTTTGTACCACTATAGGTGACCAGAAGTGGTGTTGGGCCGTCAGAACGCCGAGGTTCTGAGGCAAGTAGTGCACCGGATGTTGCTCCCGCAACACCTTTGTCGGCTGAAAATATAAGATTGGTGGCTGAAGCGGTGTTAGCCGTGATAAATGCGCAGCCTGGGAGGCAAGCGCAGCAGCCAGCTCCTGTGATGGAGCAAGTACCTCTTCAAGAGGCGGAGCCGAGGAGGATGGAGCAAGTGGTTGTAGAACCAATAGTGCCAAGGAGGGCGACTGAGAGGCAGTTGAAGCATGTAATGAGCTTTAACCCTCCGTTATTCTCGGGGTTGGGAACCCCATCTCAGGCTGAAGACTGGCTCTCTAGGGTGAAGAGAGTCATGACAGCGACGGAGACGGAGGAGTGGCAGATGACCACCATTGCTACGTTCCTGTTGGACGGTGAAGCAAGGATGTGGTGGGAAGGCTTGGAGCTGCATCATCTGAGAGGAAGACAATTGATAGACGTTCCGATGGAAGAGTTCTCGGAATTGTTCTTAGCAAGATACCTCCCTTCTACTCAGAGGATTTCAATGGAGAATGAGTTCCTGAGTTTGGTGCAGGGTGAGCGAAGCGTGGATGAATATCTCCACGAGTTTACGCGGTTGAGTCGTTATGCGAGCTCTACCATCATGGATGAGGAGCGCAAGACTAATCGCTTCTACGAAGGTCTGAGGGATGAGCTGAGACTATTACTGTCGGGGCCGATGACGCAGGGTTTCTTGACCTTGGTCAATACTGCCCGGTCCTTGGAGAAGGACATGAAGAGTGTACAAGCAAAGAAAGGCTTGGTTGAAAAGAAATCTGAGTTTAAAGTGCCGACTACTTCGAAGTCTGGCTATCGGAGGACTTTCAAGAAGCATAGGACTTCGGGTCCAGCTCCTTCTGGTGCTTCTGGGGCGACTACGAGTCGGACCCCGGGTGCGTGTTTTACTTGCGGCAAGACGGGGCACTTTGCCCGTGATTGTTGGAGCGGACGTCCGAAGTCCGAAAGGAGGCCAGGAGCTACCTACGAAGAGAAGGGAAAGGCGGTGGAGTCGACCGCATCCCACTATGCTCCGGCCCAACCAAGGGTCTATAATCTTGGCCAACAGGAGGCCATTAAACAAGCTGACGTGGTGACAGGTACGGTTTAATTTATAGCAAGTCAATTCCTTTATATGCTTGTTATGTATATGTTACCTTACCACTACTTGTTTAGGATTTGTAATGATTTGTGAAAATCCGGCACGAGCACTCTTTGATACGGGAGCTTCACACTCCTTCTTATCCGAAGGATTTATATCACGCATCGGAGTCCCTTCTTCGATGGCGAAGGATAAGTTGGATGTGTTGTTGCCCAATGGGTGTTCGATGCGAGCGGTTAGGATCTGCGATGTTAAGATTCGTATTGGGGAGCAGGAGTTCGACCTGCGAGCGTCTTTACTTCCGTTAGTGGAGTTTGACGTCATATTTGGCATGGACTGGCTCTCGGAGCAGCAGGCCCATATAGATTGCGGTAGCAAGGAAGTCAAGCTGGGAGCAAGTCGTGAGACGACTTTTACGGGCTTAAAGGGGTCGAGCAAGACGTTGATGTCTGCTCTTCAGGTGGTGAAGGTGGTTCGTGCCGGAGCAGAACTGTTCTTTACACTTGTGGAGGTTGCAAAGCCGAAGCCCGCGTTGGATTGTATTTCAGTGGTATCGGAATACCCTGATGTGTTCCCCGCAGATCTTCCTGGAGCCCCGCCTCAACGGGAGATAGATTTTACGATCGAGCTAGTGCCAGGTGCAAAGCCTGTGTCACGATCTCCGTATCGGCTAGCGCCTAAGGAAATGGCGGAGCTGAAAGTTCAACTGCAAGAGTTGTTGGAACAAGGGTATGTGCGCCCGAGTTCTTCGCCTTGGAGCACACCGGTCCTCTTTGTTAAGAAGAAGGACGGAAGCTTGAGGTTGTGTATTGATTATCGGGAGCTAAACAAGCTGACTGAGAAGAACAAGTACCCGATCCCCCGGATTGATGATCTCTTTGATCAGTTAGTCGGGTCGACGGTGTACTCGAAGTTAGATCTCAAGTCTGGGTACTATCAGCTGCGGATAAGGGAGAGTGATATCCCGAAGACAGCGTTTAGTACGAGATACGGGCATTATGAGTTTACGGTCATGCCGTTTGGGCTGACTAATGCGCCGTCAGTATTTATGGATTTGATGAACATGACGTTCAGGGAGTACCTAGACCATTTCGTGATCGTCTTCATCGACGATATTTTGGTGTACTCGCAAAGTGAGGAGGATCACTTCAAGCATCTCCATTTGGTGTTGGAGACACTCAGGAGAAACCAGTTGTATGCCAAGTTCTCGAAGTGCGAGTTTTGGCTATCCTCAGTAGCGTTCCTCGGGCATATAGTGAGTGGAGAGGGTATTGCGGTGGATCCGGCGAAGATTGTTGCGATACGGGAGTGGCCTGAGCTTGCTACGGTAGCAGAAGTCCGGAGCTTTTTGGGGCTTGCCGGTTATTATAGGCGCTTCGTAGAGAACTTCTCGCGGATAGCGCTACCTCTCACTACTTTGACGAGGAAGGAGCATAAGTTCGTTTGGACGCCGGAGTGCGCGCGAGCTTTTGAGGAATTGAAGTGTCGGTTGACCACGGCGCCTGTGTTGAGTTCGCCGGTTGGGACCGAAGGCTATGAGATATATAGCGATGCTTCAGGCAGCGGTTTGGGTTGCGTGCTACTGCAGCACGGCAACGTGATAGCTTATGGCTCGAGACAACTAAAAGTGCACGAGAGGAATTATCCGGTCCATGACTTGGAGTTAGCGGCCGTGATTTTTGCCTTGAAGCTGTGGAGACACTATTTGTACGGTGTGAAGATTGATATCTACACCGATCACAAGAGCCTAAAGTATTTGATCGATCAGAAAGATCTGAATATGCGGCAGCGTAGGTGGATGGAGTTCCTGGGGGACTATACTTTTAAGATCCACTACGTGCCTGGCAAAGGGAATGCGGTTGCGGACGCGTTGAGTCGTCGAGCCCCAGCTCAAGCTAATTGGCTATCAGTGCATGATGAGCGGTTGGTGCAGGAGCTGGAGGCGTTGGAGATTGTTTGTGTGGATAGACAATCTAGTGCTGAAGCAGTGCTGAATTGGACTGAAGTCCAATATGACCTGGCTGATCGGATTCGGCAGGCTTTGGATATGGATGCTCATATGAAGCAGTTCATGATAGAGGCTTTGGATGGGTCAAATTCCCAATTCGTTGTAGAGGACGGATTGCTGTGGAAAGACGGTCGTTTGTGCGTCCCAAGTGTGGGCAATTTACGGGTGGAGTTGTTGTACGAGGCGCACCATACCAAGTACTCGATTCACCCAGGGAGCACGAAGATGTACCGCGATGTGAAGAAGCTATTTTGGTGGCCGGGTTTGAAAAAGGATGTGGCGCTATACGTAGCGAAGTGCCAAACCTGCGCCTTGGTAAAGGCGGAGTGCCAAAAGCCGGGAGGATTTCTTAAGTCCTTGCCTATTCCGGAGTGGAAATTTGACGACATCTCTATGGACTTTGTGCATGGTTTGCCAAGGTCGCAAAAGGGGAACGACGCCATTTGGGTGGTCGTGGATCGATTAACGAAGGTGTCGCATTTTATTCCGCATAGGAAGGATGATCCGGTGGAGAAGCTGGCAAAGCTATATGTGGATAACATAGTGCGGCTTCATGGTGTGCCCCGCAGCATCGTGAGTGACCGTGATGGGCGGTTCACGTCCAATGATTGGAGGCTGGTGCAGCAAATGTTGGGAACAAAGCTGAAGTTTAGCACAGCCTTCCATCCACAAACGGATGGGCAGACCGAGAGGGTCAATAGAACGATGGAAGACATGCTTCGCATGTGTGTCTTGGACTTCGGAAAGCAATGGGAGGACCACCTTTATTTGGTGGAGTTCGCATACAACAACAGCTACCAAACAAGTATTCAGATGGCGCCTTTCGAGGCCCTTTATGGTAGAAGATGTCGCACGCCGTTGTCTTGGTTAGAAACGGGCGAGTCAAAGTTGTATAAGCGATCGGAAGTGGAGGATGCTACTTCTTTGGTGAGAACCATTCGGGAGAGGTTGCTCATGGCTCAGGACCGGCAAGCAAAGTACTATAATGCCAAGCACAGGAACGTGGAGTTCGCTGTGGGCGATTATGTGTACCTAAAGATCAAGCCGTTCAAGGGTGTCTCGCGGGTGCGACGGTTGAAAAAGCTAAGCCCGAGGTACCTTGGACCGTTTGAGGTTCTGGAGCGAGTTGGAGAAGCGGCCTATAGGTTGAGGCTTTCTGTGGAGCTAAGTGGTTTACACGATGTATTCCACATTTCGGTGCTTAGGAAGGCGGTGCAAGAGCCTACGCAAGTGATCGCGGTCGATCAAGTGCCGGTGGATAGTGGGCTAACGACAAAGGTCAAGCCCGTGCGGATTGAAGACTCGGAGGTCAAGCGGCTACGCAATAAAGAGATCAGGATGGTCAAGGTCCGGTGGGACAATTGCGGTCGTGAGGAGCTCTCCTGGGAGCGAGAGCAGACGATGCTTGACGAATATCCGGAGTTGTTCCGCTCAGGTACAAATTTTGTTTTGTACATGTTTTTTTTTCCTTTATGTAATTTCGTGGGCGAAATTCTTTTAAGAGGGGTAGAGTTGTAACGCCCCGAAACTCAAAGGAGCAAAGGGGGACGTTTTGGGCCAGTTTTGGTTTCTGGCTGTAGGCACACGGCCTGGGACACGGGCGTGTCCCAGGGCGTGTCAAGCGTGTGTCGACACTTAGCCGCGAAGTCGTCGAGTTATTCTCGACGATTCGTCGAGAATGGGCACACGGCCTGCGACACGGGCGTGTCGCAGGGCGTGTCGACCCGTGTCGACACTTAGCCGTGAAATCGTCGAGTTATTCTCGACGATTCGTCGAGAATGGGCACACGGCCTGCGACACGGGCGTGTCGCAGGGCGTGTCGACCCGTGTCGACGATCGTCAAGGTGAAATCGTCGAGATTCACTCGACGATCGTCTAGACAAGGCACACGGCCTCGGACACGGGCGTGTCCAAGGCCGTGTCAGCGAGTCGTCGTTCTCCCCTCGACGAAATGTCCCGTGTACACGGCCTGGGGGCCCAGGCGTGTCAATGTGACACGGGCAAGGACACGGGCGTGTCCTAGAACCCGTGCAGTGCTCGGGTTGGAAACGGGGGAAAAATCATGGGTACACGGCCGGCTACACGGCCGTGTCAGCTGGAACACGGGCGTGTCAGCTCGAACACGGGCGTGTTCGGTACCCGTGTGCTTGTTCAGAAGATTCGATTTTGACGGCGAATGCGGCACACGGCCCTGGACACGGGCGTGTGCCAAGCCGTGTTCGGCCCAGATTGGGCATTTCAGCCCCGAATCAAAGCCGCTCGTTTTCTTAGGTTGAGATCCGACGGCTGGGGATGGTTCCTGGGAGGATATACACGGGTTTGACTTAAGAAAAATCCATTTTTCCTTCACTTGATCTCTCTCCAAACCCTTGGAGAAAGAAGAGCCAAGGCTAGAGGAAGAGGAGCTAGATCCGCCATTGGAGGAGCTTCGGAGCTCCGAATCGCAAGCCGACTCCGGATCCACGGAGGCAACGCAAGCGCGGTGATTTCTATCCGATTACATTTCAATGGCGCCAAAGAGGAACGCAAGGGTAACGATCCTCACTTGTGAGCATGATAGCTCTCTTTCTTAGCATAGGAAGCCCTCTCTCGCGAGTTTGCGAAGAGTTGGAGGCGTTCCTTCGGGTAGATATGTAAAGTCCCCGTTGTTTAGCGTCCGTATGCGAGAACGGACATATGGCATTTTGGTTGAAGCCTACCCGGACATGTTAGTTCGGATCGGTGATGTTGCATTGCATAAGGCCGGAGAAGACTCCGTGCTATTTGGTGTTTTCGGGTTTTCTACGCGGTAGATTGCAGCAGGGAGCCTTGGGGACTAACCCAAAGGTGCACCCGGAAAACTGGGCGGACACGAGGTCTTGCCAACTTGGTGTCCTGAGTGCCAACATGAACATAACGGGGTTATGTGTCTTGCGGTAGAATGGGACTCGGTGAAAGTTTGACCCGCGCAAATGGCTTAAATTGCCGTTGCGATGTGAGCACGGGTTAGATGGAGCCGTACCCGCTTTATGTCATTCGGGTTAGAGAGACCTAAAGTTACATGGCACTCGCCGTTGGCATAGATGTGAGTCTTCGGTGGTCAATGGCTTAAATTGACGTGACCAATACCATGAAGACGAATTGCTCATAGGAATGGCCGTCTAAGTGGCGGTGGTGAGTCCGGAATGTTAATGGCTTTAATTGACGTGACATCGACCGGTTCGCCGAGAATGTGCCCTGAGTGCACGGGACGTGTGGCCGTACGAGCCAACGTCTGTGATGAGATGGCTATGGTTATATGCATTGCTCGCTTGTGCTAATGAAATGCAGGGAAGGAGCATCGCCGCCCCGAGTTGGGGGCGGGATCGTTATAATTTGGTCAGCATTGCTGACCGTTGCTTTGTTTGCCACCGTGCGGTGGTTTGTTTGCTTGTAGGTGCAGCTGGACCAAGCGGTCAATAGCGGGCTAAAGCCCTTTTTACGAAGCTGGCCCTCGAAGGCCCAAGTGGAAATGTTTTCTATTTTATTCATGTATGGCCGGCCTGCGTGCCGAGGTTGGTAAATCATGTAATAGACAAATGAAACATCTTGTAAGGCCTTAAGGCCGACTTTTGAGTATTTTGTAATGACATTCCTTTTGGTTTTAGTGGACATTCATGCTTGTGCTGGGTTCTTGATTTGTAACTCTTATAAATTGCTTCCGCTAGAATGCTCTGTGTAGGACGTTGAGATTGGTTGGATGGTTTCCATACGTAACCACCCAGTCTGTCTGTGGTATATGGCGTCGGGCCCCGGCCGGACCTACTGCTATATGCTATGCGACGGATAGGGGGTGTTACACCCTAAGATGGGGTGAAGATCACACAAGGAAAGTGGAAGAGTCACACATCCACCCACCACCGGCGTCACACCGAGCGGCCACCTTCTTCTTCGCCGGAGTCACACCGAGAAGCATCCTCCTCCGCGTTTCACAAGCCTTGGATCACCCAAGCGGTTGGCTAACAAAGGAGGAGAAGGAGGATGAGGGGGGGGGGGGGGGGGGGGGGGGGGGGCGGCAATCCCAAAGGGAGGTGGCCGAAATTCTCAAGAGAGGATTAATTTAGGTTTTCAAATAGCATGCCCTCATTTCTCATCAAATAAGCCTATATATAGGCAAGTCCCAAAACAAGCAAAATAAATCTAGCCATCCAATTTATCATCTATTGGATGGCTATGAGCACACCAAAAATTAAACATGTCCAAAATAAAAGACAACATGAAATAATGATAACATTAAAGTAGGAAAATAAAGGTGCAAATAAGGAAAGGGCTTAAGCCCGCCGCGAACGAAGATTGTAGCCACCAAGGTCACGAGTCGCGGTAGAAGGTCGTCGAGCATCTTTATGTTGCGCCGCATCAACTTGGTCACGAGCAACTTGATGATCATCCACAGCAACTTGATCACGAGCACTCTTAGCATCAACGGGCAAGGGGATGGGAGACGAGCCGACATCAATTTTCTTCTTCAGTATCAGCCAAGATCAGCTCATCTAGATCTGGCATAGGTGAATCATCCATTATAAAGATTGGTGCTGAGATAGCTTCTGGAGAAGATGGAATAACTACAGAGGTTGGAGCAGAAACTGGAATGTCAAAACTGTCATAAAGTTTCTTAGCAACTGCTGGACTGACAGGAGAAGTATAAGGCACAATAGCCAACTATGGCTTAGTGAAGTCTTCTGGAAGATACTGTATATGTACAGTGTCAAATCTTTTCAGCAATTCTTGTAAATTAATTGTGGGATTGAGGATAAAATCACCAACAACTTCATCAATGTCCATATCAGTATCAATAAAATCAATTAAATCTGTATATTCTGCTGGGGCTGAAGTCTCTGCTGGTGCTGGTGCTGAAGTATCAGAAGCTGTTGCTGCTGCTTCATCATCAGGCATCTCCCCCTGCCTGGTTTCAGTGGGGACTGAGGCCAGGCCCCTGACTGAGGAGGGGGCAACAGTAAGAGCAGAGATTTGGGCAGATAAAGACTGAATGGTGGTAGCAAGAGGTGTAATGGCCTCTGCTATAAGGGATTTTAGAAGTGGGGTGATGAAAGTGCAGCTAGATCTGATATACTCTAGAGGGGGGGTGAATAGAGTATATGGTGCTTAAAATTTTTTTACAACAATTGTTATAATCTGAGTGAACAGGGAAGCAACTATTAAATCTAATCACAAAATAACCTACAACAGAAATTAATCACAGATCTAAACTAATCACAAAACAATCACAGCTAGAAACAAAAGATAAAGACAAGCAAGCCAGAAGACACAAGGAGCTATAGTGGTTCCCCTAAACTTGGGTACATCCACTCTTCTACCATCCTAGGTAGGAATCCACTACAGGATGAGTTGATCAGGTGTCCTGGGCACCAATGAGCTTTTGATAAGGTGCTCAAAAACCAAATCAGATTTTTTGATCAGGTGTCTTGCCACCAATGAGCTTTTGACAAGGTGCTCAAAAACCAAGCTCAAACTTTTGAAGGGAGTTTGAGAAACCCTTTACAGAGATGGGGATGAGAGAGTGATGGAAGTCTTCTCTTTCTCAGAGCAGCTGAGAAGACTATGTGGATTTGATGTTGTCAAAGCTCCCCCTGAGTTCTTGAGATGTTCAGGAAATGAAGCTTTGCTGTAGGGTGATAGGCCTTTAGAAGTTGATCTCCAGCAAATGATGATTTCAGCAACAACTGAAATGTTAGGTGTCTGGAGTCTTTGAAAGATGTTGGCCTTGAACACTTCAAGCAAAGAGGATCTGAAGATTTCAGATTTGTTGATCTCCTTTGCTGTGTGTTCTTGTATGAATTCCTTTTAGCTCTTTCTCTTGTGAACAATTGATGTTGAGAAAGATGTTGTTCAGAGAATATTGTAGTAGAGAATCCTTTTTTTTTCTTCTTCTTCTTGTTTTGCTTATTTTTGTTGTCTGTCTGTCTATTGTGTATGAGAGATTCAAAAATCTTTTGTTTTATTCTCTGGTTCTGAATAGAAAATCATCTGTCAAGAATAGCTGTTGGCCTGTCATTAATTGTCTTCTGGGGGAAAGTCCAAAGAAACATTTCTTGATAATCCCTTGAAACTTGGTCCAGAATAAATGAAAACGGCTAGAAAATCTTCTGAATTAATTGCTGAATAACTCCTTAACTGCTCTGAATTTGAATCTTGAAAATCCTTGAAGTCATCAGAAAAACGTCGAACTGAGCTCTGCTATCGTCGAACTGAGCTCAGCGATTTGGACTTATACAACAACATAGATCGTCGATCTGAGCTCAACTATCGTCGAACTGAGCTCAGAGATAGAGAATCAATACTGAGTCAAGATCATCGAACTGAGCACGAATATCGTCGAATGGAGTTCGACGATTTGTTGAAGTTGAGCTCAGCGATCGTCGAATGGAGTTCGACGATCTGTCGAAGTTGAGTTAGACGATCGTCGATTGGAGTTCGACGATTCGTCGTACTGAGCTCGACGATATGACTTAGTCTCAAACTGTAAATCCTTGGTCTTGAGGGCAGCTTCCAAACCTAAGTACTATCCCTTAGACTCAATTCTAATTGACCTTTAGAGCTATACAGGAGGTCAAAAACAGGTTTCCTAAAGATATAGTGATCCTGACCCAAATTAGCAATAGGGTGTTCCAACAATCTCCCCCTATTTGGGTTAGGATTACTATCTACAGAACTTGGAAAAATTAAATAACAACATACAAAGCAACAATACAGAAAAGCAATAAGCAGGCCATAGCAGAACCACAGATATATATCACCCCAGACAGAAATCAGAAATCAAAATGATTGTCACCTTACATAGTTATTTCTTCTCCTTGCACTTTATAAGTTTGATTTCTCTATTGGGGTTAAGAGCTTCCTTTTTGGATCTTGTGTCATCTGCTGCACCTAAAGAGGTTTGCTGTTTGGGCCTTGGAACTACAGCTTCAGGATGCAGCTCCATATATCTATCAGAATCAAAGATTTTGCTTGAAGTATATCTTTCCAATTCTTTCTTTCTCTGTTCAGACAATGTAGTGATGTTGGAGGAGTCTCTGCCTTGCTCTTTAGCTTTCTTAATTTGGTCCAGTGCAGTAAGCTCTTTCATCCTGGTAGTCCAAGCAGTTGGATTATTTTTAGGATCTTCAAAGGGCACCGGTGGCTCATATCTATTGGATGGATTATCTTGAGGAGGCCTGGATGAAACTACTTCCTTCAGCTTATAGGGAAAAGGACCTGAGGTTGTGTATGATGAAGCTTGTCCTTCCCTGGAGTAAGGATGTTACCTTGAATAACCTTTTGAATAAACCTGGACTTCCCTCTGGTTTCCTCTATAGTTTCCTCTTCTAGATTGAGAACCTCTAGACTGGCTTCCCCTATGATAAGATCTTGCATGTGGCTGATAGGGGGTTTGGCTTTTAGCATGAGGTTGAGCAGCTGAGCTTCCACCTGCACCTGCATCAGGAGGAGGTGGTGGAGGAGGATGAGAATGATGAAACTGGGAAGATCCTTTTTCATACTTCCTTTTTTTCTTCATGGCTTTAAGTTGGTTCTTTGAATACTGCATCCAGTGCTCAGTTATGGGGCAGTCATGAAGAATATAATATGGAATGTCATTATTGTCCTTGACTTTGGCTGGAGGTACTCTTTTCATGGCTTTGCTCCTTGCCTTTCTCTTTCTGGCAATAGTGGCAGAGGAGTCATCAGAATCAGTCCTGAATTCATCACTTTCAGAACTTTGCTCATCATATAGAGCATCAATCTTTTTCATGTAATCCTTCTGAAGTTGAGTTGAAACAGATGTAGCAGCAGTGGTTGGAGCAGCAGCAGATACAACACTAGTAACAGAAGTTGAAGCAGCAGCAGCAGCAACAGACACAGAAGGTTCTGGAGCAGCACTCTTAGAAGGTATAACAGCAGTAATATTAGCAGCAGTAATAACAGTAGCAGTTGGGGCAGCAACAGTTTCAGATGCAACACTTTCAGATACAACAATATCAGCAACATCAGGAATATCATCAGCAAACACAGAAGGCTCAAAATCATGTGCCTCTGTCATTTGCATATCCTTAGAGATTAACTCATCAGCAGTATCAACAATAACATCAACAATGCTTTCAGCAGGAGTAGCAGCAGCATATACTGAATTGATAAAAGAATAAATAATGCTGATGTCACAGCTAGAGAAGGGCACAATGGCCTTGGACAAATCCTCTGATGGGTGGACAACAACTCTCTCTGGAAGACAGCTGAAATAGGCTGAATCAAATACTGAAAGTAAGGACCTGATGTCCACTGGGAAGACTACAACTGGAGGGGGAACTGGAGCTTGAAGAACAACAACAGCAGCAGCAACAATAACTGAAGAAACAGCAGGCAAGCTCACTTCATAAGGCATCTCCCCCTGCCTAGATTCAGATAAGGCTGGATCAAGGAACACTGATGAAGGGATTGCCTGAGGGAAGAGGGAGGATAGCCTGGCAGAAAGGGCTGCCACCGACTCAAGTAATGGAGCCAAGGAGGTCTCTAATAGAAGAGATAGCCTGGGGGCTAGCAGTTCATATATCCTATCAGCTAGGGCTGGAAGATCTACTTGCTAAACAGGGATGTGAGCAGAGGTAGAGGATGCAGGTGGAGCTACTGGTGATGGTGGTGGAGAGCTGGTGGATGGTAGGAGTGATGGTTGAGGTGTGGGTATAGTGGAGATGGAAGACAGTGGAATTGAGATAGAGGGTGTGAAGGTGGGTTGATCAATGATCTCTTGTAGAAGTTCCTGGTAAGATGTTGATGAGGAGGGTAGCTCAGGAGGAGATGAGGGTGAGTCATCCATGAAGGAATCATCAATAAGATTGAAGGAGGGAATGGAGGGAGATGTGGCAATGTCTGGTTGAGGGTAGGAATATAATGGATGGAAGATTTCTTCTATTGTTGGTAGAGTTGGAATCGGAGATGGTATTGATGTTGGAGAATGGCTGGAGATGATGATAGTGGATGGAGTTTGAATGGTGGATGGAACTGGAGAAGATGGAATTGGAGGAGGAGGAGAGGCAGCAGCAGGCAAGTCATCTGCAGGGGCAGAGACTTGAGGGGAAGTGATTATTACAGTCCTGGTGCCTGAAGGTGTGCTTGAAGAGGGACTGCTGGGCTTGGTGATCTGCCTGTCCCATTTGCCAAATAGGGCACATGACAATCTATTAGATGCATTAATATGTATCCCAGATGATACAAGCAGAGTAGGGCATCTGTTTTGCAGAAAGAGGCCTAAAATCCTCCCAAAATTCACAAAATTCTTATTTATTTTCTTTTTAATAAGGTCAAAGAAGACCTCTCCCCAGTTCAACTGTTTCTTGTCCACTATGGCTCCCATTAAGCATAGCTGATACCTAGAAATGATATCATGTGCTGAGTGCTTAGCCAACAAAACCTTCCCAACTACATCAGCCAAGAACCTGTACTCCACAGCTAGGTTCTTCTTCAGCAGCTTGCTAGGGTTAGCTTCACAGTGACCCATTCTTGCAAGTAGATCAGTAAATTCCTCTCCAGACAGATCAGCAGAATCTCTACTAGAACTTAACTCAAAAACTTCTGTCAGAAGAGCTGGAGTCAAGGGTACCTGGGTGCCAGAAATTGAACCAATTATGGTGTTTTGATCCTGGTTGTGGGCAGTGTAGGCCCACTCCTTAATCTCATTAGCAGCAAGTTTGATCCGGGCGGTCATGATTGTAGCAAGTTTCTGCTCCTTGAACAACTCCAAAATATCCTGGAAAACTTGATCAGTAGTGCTGAAGGACTCCATGTCAATGTCAAATCCAGCATCGAATTTCATTGCGGCGAGAACAACAACAGAAACTGCCATGGTTACCTGCAAAAATCAACAAACAAAACGACCAAGTGTAGAAATGTTTGGAGGGAAAGAGAATTTTTGCAGAGAAAACGAAAGCGCAAAAGGAGAACGACGGCGAAAAATGAATTTTATATTAGGGTTCGACGCAGAAAAGGAAAGATCGTTGAACTTAGTTCGACGATCGGGGCTTCTAAAGGAATCTGAAGAGTCTTCAATATCGTCGATCTCCGTTCGACGATATTGGAGAGCGACGAGCTCTGTTCGACGATCGTTCAGAGAACAAAATCGTCGAGCGTCGTTCGACGATCGTTGACCGAAGAGATAGTTCATACTATCTGAGAAGCGCTGAACTCAGGTCGACGATTTCGGAAATCATCGATCTCCGTTCGATGATCTGGGGGAAAATCGTCGAGCGCAGTTCAGAGACCAGAAAAACACTCTAGACACTAAGAAAAATCAAGATGTTTGCCTAATCTTGGTTAATTTTTAAACTTTTAAAATCTTGGATATTATTTTAGACTTCCTCCATCTAACATTCGTAACTGATTTAGGAAGAAGGTGTGTTTCTTTTCATCCAAGGGCTTGGTGAAAATATCTCCCCTTTGTAAATCAGTTGGGATATATTGTAGTTCAATTTTATTCTTCTCAACATTATCCCTTAAGAAGTGATGCCTAATTTCTATGTGTTTTGTCCTACTATGGAGGACTGGATTTTGAGCTATAGAAATAGCACTGGTGTTATCACAAAAGATTTTAGACTTCTCTAAGTTGTAGCCATAGTCTAGGAGTTGGTTTTGAATCCACAAGATTTGTGAACAACAACTGTCTGCAGCCATATATTCAGCTTCAGCAGTTGAAGTTGACACAGAAGTTTGTTTCTTGCAAAACCAAGAGACAAGTTTGTCACCAAGGAACTGACAAGTTCCACTGGTGCTTTTCCTGTCAATTCTGCATCCAGCATAATCAGCATCAGAAAATTTAGTTAAATCAAATGCTGAATCTTTTGGATACCAGAGACCTAGATTTGGACAACTTTTAACATACCTGAGAATCCTCTTTACTAGTGTTAGGTGTGACTCTCTAGAGCTTACTTAGAACCTAGCACATATACATGTAGCAAACATTATATCTGGTCTACTAGCTGTAAGGTACAGTAAAGAGCCAATCATTGCTCTATATGTTGTTTGATCAACAGGTTTCCCATTTTCATCAGCATCCAATACAACATTAGTAGGCATATGTGTTTTCATACAAGATGCTTCAGACATGCCAAATTTCTTAACCAATTCATTTGCATACTTGGTTTGAGAAATAAAGATGCCTTCAGCATGTTGTTTGACTTGCAATCCTAGAAAGAATGATAGCTCACCCATGCTACTCATTTCAAATTTAGAATGCATTAGGTTGGAAAACCTTTTGCACAATTTTGAATCAGTAGAACCAAAAATAATATCATCTACATAAATCTGTACTAGTAGGGTATGGGACTTATGGGTTCTAATGAAAAGAGTTTGGTCTACTCTACCCCTTATAAATCCATTTTACAAAAGGAAGCATGCTAGGGTCTCATACCATGCTCTAGGAGCTTGCTTGAGACCATATAATGCTTTGTTCAACTTAAAAACATAATCAGGATAAGTTGGAGAGATAAAACCTGGAGGTTGTCTGACATATACTTCTTCTTTGATGTCTCCATTTAGAAATGCACTTTTGACATCCATCTGATATACCTTGAAGCCTTTATGTGCTGCATAAGCTAAGAAGATTCTGATGGCTTCCAATCTTGCAACTGGTGCAAAAATCTGGTCATAGTCTATGCCTTCTTCTTGAGAATATCCTTAAGCAACTAGCCTTGCCTTGTTCCTTACAATTACTCCTTGATCATCCAGTTTGTTTCTGAACACCCACTTTGTTCCAACAATGGAGTGATCCTTAGGCTTTGGCACTAGTTCCCACACTTTGTTCCTTTCAAATTGATGCAGCTCTTCTTGCATTGCAATGATCCAATGTGGATCTTGCTCTTCATCTTGAATGGACTGAGGTTCAATTTGAGATAGGATGCAGGTGTGCAATAGGTTTTGGTTGACTTGATTTCTGGTTTGCACACCAGCTGAGATGTCTCCAATTATTTGGGAAATTGGATGGTCTCTTGATGTTACTAAATCAACAGGGGGTGTTGATTGTTCATCAAACTATCTTGTTGTTTCCTCTTGTGGTACAACAACTAGCTCTTCAAGTTGTTTCTCTTCAATGTGTTGAATACTTTCTTCATCTTCACTGCTTTCCTCTTTTTGAGTAACCTATAACTTGTTCAAGTCTTCAACAAGAGAATGTTCCTGCAAAGGTGCTATGGTAGAAGTGTTCTTCTCCTTGAAAGACATGTTAGATTCATCAAATAATATATGAACAGATTCCTCAATTTTTAGAGATGATTTATTATAAACCCTATAAGCCTTACTGATCATGGAGTATCCCAGAAACACTCCTTCATCAGCTTTAGCTTGAAATTTTGCTAAATATTTCTTGTCATTATTATGTATATAGCAAATACAACCAAAAACTCTAAAATAATCAACTTTAGGTTTCTTCCCTTTGAGTAATTCATAGGGAGTCTTACCCTTTAGTTTATGTATCAAACTTCTATTCAGCACATAGTTGGAGGTGTTCACTACCTCTGCCCAAAAGGATAGAGGAAGATGAGCATCTGACAACAATGTAGTGGCAGATTCAGTAATGGTTCTATTTTTCCTTTCAGCTACCCCATTTTGTTGAGGAGTTCTAGGAGCTGAGAAAGTATGCCTGATCCCTTCACTCTGACAGAACTCTTGCATAAGAAGAAAATCAAACTCTGTCCCATGATCACTTCTGATCAGGGCAATGTGAGTATTGAACTCAATCTGTATTCATTTGAGAAACTCTGTCAAACACTTAGAGTTATCAGACTTCTTCCTCAGAAAGAACACTCATGTGAATCTAGAGAAGTCATCTACAACTACTAAGGTGTAAGATTTCCCTCCTAGACTTTGTACTGTGATGGGTCCAAAAAGATCCATGTGTAACAGATACAATATCCTAGGTGAATCACTCTTATTAAGTGACTTAAAACTATTTTTAGTTTGCTTGCCTAATTGACAAGCCCTATAGAGTCCTTCCTTCTTGTAGGGGCCAGAAGGTAGTCCTCTAACAAGGTTGTCCTTGGATAGCCTAGCAATAGTTCTAAGGTTTAAGTGTCCTAGTCTCTTATGCCATAAAATATTAGGTCTACAGACAGAATTGAACAGGCAAATATCTACATCTGTTGAAAGAAAATCTACTAGATAGATATTACCTTTCCTTTTACCTGTCAACATATTTGTGTTGTCCTCTGACTTGATCTTGCATAATGCTTTGTTGAAGGTCACCTGGTAGCCTTCATCACACAGCTAACTGATGCTTATTAAGTTGTGCTTTAGTCCTTCCACATAAGCTACCTTCTTGAATGTTACTGATCCAATCTTGACTGCACCATATCCTTTAGTTTGTCCAAAGTTTGAATCACCAAAGATAACTTTGGGTCCAAGCTTGGCTTTAAAGGATGTGAGGTTGTCCTTGTTTCCTGTCATGTGCTTAGAGCACCCACTATCCAAGTACCATTGCTGGTTTGATGTTGGATAGGTCTTCACCTGCACATAAAAAAATTCATTTATTTTTGACCCAGTTTACCTTGGGCCTAGGTTGATAACCTTTAAACTCATAAATAAAAGACATCCCAGGTTGACTCTTATAACCTTCAGGATGATATCTCCTTGGAGGTATAATCCATTCCGTATAAGGGTTAAAGATTTGGGATGAAGGACCCCTAGGATTGTATTTTGATTTGCCCTTGAAAGAGTTTCCAGTGCTCTGATCTCTGTTCGACGATTGTGGAGCTGCGTTCGACGATCTTGGGTCAGATCGTCGAGCTCCGTTCGACGATCGACTATGGCAGAGTTCAGGAACTTGAGATCGTTGACCTGAGTTCGACGATTTTGCCTAAGATCGTCGATCTGCGCTCGGCGATCGTCGAGCTCCGTTTGACGATTTCTGCTGGAACTTAGTTTTCTTAGGCAGATCAGAATTTTTCCTAGCTACCTCTACAACTCCCTTTCTTTTATCAGAAATGAACTTGATTGGGGCTGTTAGAACTATAGGTTGGCTGGATGAAGCACCCAAGCCCAGTGTACTATTAAATCTGGAGTTCACTGTGCTTGTGATGTCCATCAGCTTGATACTTCTTCCATTAAGGGATTCTTCAAGCTTCTTGTCCTCAGATAGCTCACCTTTCAGTGAAGCTATCTGCTCCCTACAACACTCCAACTCCTTAGAGAGTTTGAGGTTTTCTGACTTTAAGATATTATGTTCAGATAAATGATTTCTGAGAGAGATAATTTCTTTCTCAGATTTTAGGAGGTCTAAACACAATGCTTTAAACTCAGATTTAAAGTCCTCTGAATTGAAATCAAAAGAACTGATTACCTGATCTTCTTCAAGTTGAGTCTCTAAGTCTGACTCTGAGTCTTCTTCATCTGAATTATGTTGAGAGGCATTGATTGCCATCATGCAGAACTCCTTCTCTTCTGCATCATCTTCATCATCACTGGAGCTGGATGAGGCTTCTGATTCCTCTTCAGTTTCACTCCAGGATTCAGCAACAAATCCCTTTCTTGTGTGTTTGTTTTTGCTTGAGGAGGGTTTGCCATTGCCATTCCTCTTGAATTATTTCTCCTTTCTTCTTTCTTTCTTGTCCCTTCTGTCCTTGTTTTTGTTTTCTGGACAGTCAGGAACAATGTACCCTGGTTTCCTGCAACCAAAGCAGACAATTTCCTTATTATTAATTGACTTATCATACCTTGGCTTATCATGTTCCTTGTATGATCTCCTTCTGAAGTCCTTTCTGGCCATTTTGTAAAATCTTTTGGCCAATAGACTGAGCAGTTCATCATTGCCTGTGACTTTGTCTTCAGGCTGATATTCAGTTGCTTTGAAGGCTATTGTCTTCTCTTTTCTTGTGGCGGGTGAGGCAGCCTTCTACTCTTCTTCTCTATTTTTGATTAGAAGCTCATAAGATTTGAGCTTTCCCAAAAGAGCTTTTGTGGTGATCTCATTCAAACTTCTGGCATCCTTGATTGGCCAGATTCTTGAATCTCAAGTGCTAGGGAAGCACATTAGAATTTTGTCATTAAGTTCAGTCAGTGATATCTTCTTATCCAAAGTCCTGAGTTCACTGACTATCAGACTGAGTCTATTGCACATATCTCCAACTGACTCAGCTTCTCCCTTCTTGAAATTCTCATATTGAGATATGAGGTGGGATCTCCTGTCCTTTCTCTTATCAGCTGAGCCTGAGACTATTTCAGAGAGTTTATCCCAGATTTCCTTTGCTGAATTGCATTCAGCCACCTTTTGAAAGATGTCATCAGACATGGTCTAGGCTAAGATGTTCATAGCCTTTGCATCTGCTACCTTCCATTTCTTGATATCAGCATCTGTTCCTGATGAGGGTGGAACAACATTTGTACTTGAGTTCTCTGGAGGTCTTGGACAAACTGTCAAAACAGAATTAAAAATATCCTCGTCAATAGAATTCATGTATAATCTAATCCTTGCTTTCCAAAGTGCAAACTTGGATAGATTGCACACTGGAGGTCTGGTGCTAGCATAATCTTTGTTTTGAGCCATGATTTGTGAAGAAATAATCTAATAATAAAATTTAAAGCAAGCAGATCTAACTAGGGATCTTTGGGTTCAGGTGTTAACCTGTGCAACCACCAAGGTGTGGTATGTTTAACCAACCTCGCTCTGATACCAATTGAAAGTGCAGCTAGATCTGATATACTCTAGAGGGGGGGGGGGGTGAATAGAGTATATGGTGCTTGAAAACTTTTTACAACAATTGTTGTAATCTGAGTGAACAGGGAAGCAACTATTAAATCTAATCACAAAATAACCTACAACAGAAATTAATCACAGATCTAAACTAATCACAAAACAATCACAGCCAGCAACAAAAGATAAAGACAAGCAAGCCAGAAGACACAAGGAGCTATAGTGGTACCCCTAAACTTGGGTACATCCACTCTTCTACCACCCCAGGTAGGAATCCACTGTAGGATGAGTTGATCAGGTGTCCTGGGCACCAATGAGCTTTTGATAAGGTGCTCAAAAACCAAATCAGATTTTTTGATTAGGTGTCTTGCCACCAATGAGCTTTTGACAAGGTGCTCAAAAACCAAGCTCAAACTTTTGAAGGGAGTTTGAGAAACCCTTTACAGAGATGGGGATGAGAGAGTGATGGAAGTCTTCTCTTTCTCAGAGCAGCTGAGAAGACTATGTGGATTTGATGTTGTCAAAGCTCCCCCTGAGTTCTTGAGATGTTCAGGAAATGAAGCTTTGCTGTAGGGTGATAGGCCTTCAGAAGTTGATCTCCAGCAAATGATGATTTGAGCAACAGCTGAAATGTTAGGTGTCTGGAGTATTTGAAAGATGTTGGCCTTGAACACTTGAAGAAAAGGGGATCTGAAGATTTCAGATTTGTTGATCTCCTTTGGTGTGTGTTCTTGTATGAATTCCTTTTAGCTCTTTCTCTTGTGAACAATTGATGTTGAGAAAGATGTTGTTCAGAGAATATTGTAGTAGAGAATCCTTTCTTCTTCTTCTTGTTCTGCTTATTTTTGCTGTCTGTCTGTCTGTTGTGTATGAGAGATTCAAAAATCTTTTGTTTTATTCTCTGGTTCTGAATAGAAAATCATCTGTCAAGAATAGCTGTTGGCCTGTCATTAATTGACTTCCTTAATTACAATTGTCTTCTGGGGGAAAGTCCAAAGAAATATTCCTTGATAATCCCTTGAAACGTGGTCGAGAATAAATGAAAACAGCTAGAAAATCTTCTGAATTAATTGCTGAATAACTCCTTAACTGTTCTGAATTTGAATCTTGAAAATCCTTGAAGTCATCAGAAAAACGTCGAACTGAGCTCTGCTATCGTCGAACTGAGCTCAGCGATTTGGACTTATACAGCAACAGAGATCGTCGATCTGAGCTCAACTATCGTTGAACTGAGCTCAGAGACAGAGAATCAATACTGAGTCAAGATCGTCGAACTGAGCTCGAAGATCGTCGAATGGAGTTCGACGATTTGTTGAAGTTGAGCTCAGTGATCGTTGAATGGAGTTCGACGATCTGTCGAAGTTGAGCTAGATGATCGTCGATTGGAGTTCGACGATTCGTCGTACTGAGCTCGACGATATGACTTTGTCTCAAACTATAAATCCTTGGTCTTGAGGGCAGCTTCCAAACCTAAGTACTATCCCTTAGACTCAATTCTAATTGACCTTTAGAGCTATACAGGAGGTCAAAAACAGGTTTCCTAAAGATATAGTGATCCTGACCCAAATTAGTAATAGAGTTTTCCAACAGGTGATGATGGTGAGAATAGAGGATATGGTAGTGGGATCAAATGAGGAAGTGGGAGAGGATGTTGCATGTGGTGTGGAGGAGGGAGCAACTAGTGATGGAATGGAGGGTGGAATAGCAAGTATGTGAGGAGTGGATGGTGATGAGGATGGAAGGGTGGCATCTGGTATTACAGTGTCTGAGGGTAGTATGTAAGATGGGATGGAGGATAAATGTGGGGGAAGTGGAGACTGTGGTGGTGTAGGAATATAGGTGTCTTGTGGGGAATCAGGAGGTGTTGGATGTTGATTTGCTTGAAGAGGGGAAGAGGTAATGTCAGTGAGGTCAAGTGGTGGAGATGGAGGTAGAGTAGACACATGAGTATATTGTTGTGATTGAGGTGTTGAAGAGAGAATGGGAGAGGAAGTGAGTTGTTTTGCTGGAAGGGGTGCTGGAAGAGATGGTGGGGTGGGATGAATCTCCTCAGTAGGTGTGGGAGTGGCTTTAACAACCCTGGTGCCTTCAGAAGCTTGGGTGGAAGAGGTAGAAGACTTAGTGGGCTTGGTGATTGTACTCTCCCACCTGCCAAATAAGGCACAGGTGAGCCTTTTACTGGCATTAATGAATATAGTCTGGGAGACCAGGGATTCAACAGCCTTTTCCTTGAGGAAGATCCCTAGGATCCTTCCAAAACATACTTCCTTCTTGGTATTCTTCTTCTTAATCAAGTCAAACAGTAGTTGTGCTAAGTCTATTTTCTTCTTGTTCACAATGGCACACATGACCAGAAACTGTTGTCTAGTGATGTAGTCGTGCGCTGTATGTTTGCCGAGTAGCACTTTACCAACCAAGTCTGCTAAGAATTTATATGGCACAGACAGATGTTTCTTCAATAGTTTGTTAGGGTTGTCACCAGCATAACACATCAGATTTAGCGTCACAGTAAACTCTTCAGAATCAATTTCTAAGTCCTCGTCTCCATTCATCAAACCAAATATTTCAGTTAACACTGTGGGGGTTAAGGAGACAGCGTTACCGATGATTGATCCTGTCATCGTATTGTCTTTAGAAATGGATGAAGTAAAGACCCATTCCCTGATTTCTGTTCCTGCCAACTTTATCCTGGTGGTCATCAGGTTCTTCAGATTCTGTTCTTCCAGAAGTTCTAGAATATAAAGGAAGATTGGATCTGAGTGCTGGAATGAGTCGAAGTCGACATCAAAGCCAGTGCCAAACTTCATTGCGGCTAGAGCTCCTGCTAGAATCGCCATTGAGATCACCTGTAAGAAAGATAGAGAAAACGTCGATCAAGTGCAAGGGAACAGAAAGCGTGGGATGGAGGTCGAAGAAAACCTAGATATAAGGTTTTCCAGAATATGAATCGACAATCTCCGTTCCACGAAAGTAAAATTAGTTCTTCGAACTGAGGTCGACGAAATGATTTAATAATATATAATTCGTCGATCTCAGTTAGGAGACTTGAAGACAATTTGTCGAACTCCGGTCGACGAATATCTTATGAAGCACAGTTCGTCGATCTCTGGTCGACGAAACTTGTTTCACGCACAGAGAGTTCGTCGAACTCCGTTTGACGAGAATCTCTCAAAATTTCCCTGGTTTGTCGAACTCCATTCGACGAACTTTGGAAAATTCGTCGAATGCAGATAGAACTTAAGCTAAGTCTTCTCCATTGATCATCCCCAGCTGATTTAGAAAGAAAGCATGATTTTTCTCATCCAGAGGTTTGGTGAATGTATCAGCTTTCTGTAAATCAGTGTAGATATAGACAAGCTTAATCTTATTTTTGTCTACACACTCCCTAATGAAATGATGTCTTATATCAATATGCTTAGTCCTACTATGGTGAACTGGATTTTGTGCTATGGCTATAACACTAGTATTATCACTGAATAGGGTTGAATTATTTAAGTTGAACCCATAATCTAGAAGCTGATTCTGTATCCAGAGCATCTGGGAACAACAGCTGCCTGCTGCAATATATTCTGCTTCATCAGTTGAATTTGACATAGATGTTTGCTTTTTATAGAACCATGATATTAATCTCATACCCAGGAACTGACAAGTTCCTGAAGTACTTTTTCTATCAACCCTGCATCCAGCAAAATCAACATCAGAGTATCCAGTTAACTCAAATTCTGATTCAGCTGGATACCAGAGGCCTAGATCAGGACAACTCTTTATATACCTTAAAATCCTTTTTAAGAAAATAAGATGAGATTCTTTAGGGTTCACTTGGAACCTAGCACAAAGGCATGTAGCAAACATGATATCTGGCCTACTTACTGTGAGGTATAGTAGGGACCCAACAATGCCCCTATAAAATTTCTGATCTACAGGTTTTCCTGGTATATCAGAGTCCACAACAGCATTGGTTGCCATAGGAATTTTCTTAGCTGAGGCATTAGCCATCCCAAACTTCTTTAGAAGTTCTCTAACATATTTTGCTTGAGAGATGAAGATGCCATCTGGAAGTTGTTTCACTTGGAGACCAGGGAAATGTGAAAGCTCTCCCATGCTACTCATTTCAAATTTAGAATGCATGAGGTCAGAAAACCTCTTGCACAATTTTGAATCTGTAGAGCCAAATATGATGTCATCTACATAAATTTGTACTAACAAAATTTGGTCCTTATGATGTCTAGTAAAAAGGGTTTTATCTACAGTTCCTCTTGTAAATTTATGCTCTAATAAGAAACTTGACAAGGTCTCATACCAAGCTCTTGGAGCTTGCTTTAGACCATATAGAGACTTATTTAATCTAAAAACATAAGAGGGATGAGTTGGAGAAACAAAATATGGAGGTTGTTCTACATAAACCTCTTCTTGTAGCACTCCATTTAAGAATGCACTTTTCACATCCATTTGAAAGACTATGAACTTCTTGAAGGCTGAATAGGCAAGGAAAATCCTTATAGCTTCCAACCTTGCAACTGGTGCAAAGGTCTGATCATAGTCAATTCCTTCCTCTTGCCTATATCCTTGAGCAACAAGCCTAGCCTTGTTCCTCACAATGATTCCTTGGGCATCAAGCTTATTCCTGAAAACCCATTTGGTTCCAATAACTCGATAGTTTTGGGGTCTTGGAACCAAATCCCAAACTCTACATCTCTCAAATTGGTTTAGTTCCTCTTGCATTGCAAGGATCTAATGGGGATCTTGCTCAGCTTCATAGATGGTGAGAGGTTCAACCTGAGAGAGAAAACAGGCATGCATCAAGTCTTGGTTGAGTTGATGCCTTGTCTGTACACCTACTGATATGTCTCCAATTACTTGAGATCTGGTGATCCCTAAGTGTGAAAAAATCAGTGGGTGGAGTTGGTTGTGCAACAACATTTTGAATAAATTCCTCTTGTGGAATTATATTTGCTGTTGGTTGAGTCTCATGCTCTTCAGTTTCATCTTCTTCACTATCTTCAATGGCCTGTGGAGAGGGATGTGTGGGAACCTCTTGGGTGAGATTTAGTCCATCCAATGTCTCACACAAGTGGGGTACCTGCAAGTTGCTAATGGTAGAAACTTCTTTCTCCTTGCAGTAAATGTTAGTCTCATCAAATGACACATGAATAGGCTCTTCAACTTTTAAGGTTGATTTATTGAATACCCTATAAGCCTTGCTTACTTGGGAGTACCCTAGAAAAACTCCCACTTCAGCCTTAGCCTCAAACTTTCTAATGTATTTCTTGTTGTTATTGTGTATATATCATGTACAACCAAATACTTTAAAATAGTTAATTTTTTGTTTCTTTCCTTTGAGCAATTCATAGGGAGTCCTATTCTTTAGTTTGTGAATTAAACTCCTATTCAGGACATAGTTTGCTGTGCTTACAGCCTCTGCCAAAAAGGTTAGTGGCATGTATGCATCAGCAAGTAATGTACCTGCAGCTTCAATGAGTGTTATATTTTTCCTTTCAGCTACCCCATTTTATTGGGGAGTTCTAGGAGCTGAGAAGCAATGCCTGATACCTTCCTTCTCACAAAACTCATGCATAAGAAGAGACTCAAACTCTGTGCCATGATCACTTCTGATCAATGCAACATGAGTTGAGAACTCAATCTGTATGGTCCTGAGAAAATATGTAAGAACCTTGAATGTATCTGACTTTATTCTCAGAAAGAATACCCAACCGAACCTAGAGAAGTCATCCACAATAACCAAGGTGTAGGATTTCCCTCCTAGACTTTGTACTACAATGGGTCCAAATAGATCCAAGTGTAGCAAGTATAAGATCCTAGGTGAATCACTCTTATTAATTGACTTGAAGCTAGTTTTAGTTTGCTTGCCTAGTTGACAAGCCCTACAGAGACCTTCCTTCTTATAGGGAGGAGAAGGTAGACCTCTAACAAGGTTGTCTTTAGATAACCTAGCTATATTTTTAAGGTTTACATGGCCTAATCTTTTATGCCACAACTCATTTTGATTACTAGTGATATTGAGTAAACAAACATCAGTTTTGGCAGAAATAAAGTCTACTAGATATATGTTACCTTGTCTAATTCCAATTAAAATAGTTTTATTTTCATTATTAATAATAGAATAGGAGGTAGAGTTAAAGTGTTCCTAATAACCTTCATCACATAATTGACTTATAGATATTACGTTATGTTTAAGTCCTCTTACATATGTTACTTTCTTGAAAGTAACTGTTCCAATCTTTACTGCTCCATATCCTTCAGACTGGCCACTATTTGAATCACCAAAGATCACCTTTAGTCCTAGCTTGGACTTGTAATTGGATAGATTGTCCTTGCTGCCTGTCATATGCTTGAAGCAACCACTGTCCAAGTACCAGGTCTGACTCACCCTTGGACAGCTCTTCACCTACAATGAAAAACAAAAATTAATTGTTCTTGACCCAGGTTACCTTGGGTACTTTATTTGGTTGAAATGAAAAGCTGGATATAACTGACAAAGTAGGTTGAGATTTATAATCTAAGGGGTGATATTTTCTAGGTGGAATAACCCAATCAGCTACTGGATTGAATGGTTTATTAGCTGGCTTAGAATTTTTGTAAGAGAAATGATTTATGTTTGGTCCTTCTGGGTTCGATGAATTTCTGTAAGTTCGTCGATCATAGTTCGACGAATAGGGCTGAGATCATCGATCTCTGCTCAGAGAATGACAATAGTCATTTTCTGCGCCCCATGTTCGTCGATCCTCTACTCGACGAACCATACAGGGTTCGTCAATCGCAGTTAGACGAATTGTTATTACTGAAGTTTGCGTTCAGCGTTCGTCGATCTTGGTTCGACGAACTGGCCACATTTCATCGATCTGAGTTCGACGAATGTTGCTGAACCTTGCTTTTATTAGCTTTTTTCTGATTTTTATTGCTCTTGTCTATGGGTTTTGGATTATTTTCAGACATTGGTTTGTTTATTATCTTCTCTTTTCCCTTGGCAGAAACAAATTTGATGGGTGTTGTAAGGATATTTTTCTTAATTATGGGGGGCAAACCTGATGATGCACCCAAGCCCATCTTGCCATTTAATCTGACATTTACTGTGCTTGTTATGTCCATCAGCTTGAGACTTCTTCCATTGAGAGTTTGCTTAAGTTGTTTAGCCTCACATAAATCAGATTTTAATTTAATTATCTGCTTATTTGCTAAAGTTAGTTGATCTTTTAGTTTAAGATTTTCTGAGTTAACAGATTCAAGATTTCCTAGTTTTTCTCTAAGGGTTTTTATTTCTTTCTCTGAACTAATTAAATCTAAACACATAGTCTTGAATTCAATTTTAAAGGAATCAGAATTAAAATTAAAACTTGAAAGAACCTGATCTGCCTCTGACTCTGAGGCTACCTCATCTTCAGATTCACTTTCTGATCCTGAACTACTCCTGGAGGCATCAATTGCCATAAGGCAAACCTCCTTGTTTCTTGCTTCTTCCTCTTCTTCACTTGAGCTGGAAGAGGATGATTCTTCTTCAGTATCACTCCATGTTTCAGCAACAAAGCCTTTGTCTCTCTTTTTTTACTTGCTGGAGGAGGGTCTGCTGCTCTGTTTTCTCCTGGAATCTTTTTCTCTACTTTTCTCCTTCTTTTGGCTTTCTGGACATTCAGAGATGTAATGTCCAGGCTTTATACATCCAAAGCACGCAACCTCCTTGGTTGGTGTCTTGTCAAATTTGGGCTTATCATCCTGCCTGGATGATTTTCTTCTGAAGTCCTTTCTAGCCATCTTATAAAATCTTTTTGCAAAGAGGCTCATGAGTTCTTCATTGGATGTTGAGGTCCCACTTTCCTTTGATGCCTTGAAAGCTATACTGTGATCTTTTCTCACTGTAGTAGTTGATTTCTGTTCAGCTGCTTCTCTTGTTTTAATCAACTGCTCATAAGACTTTAGTTTGCCTAGCAGAGATTCAGTTGATATCTCATTTAGGCTTCTGGCTTCTTTGATAGGCCAGATTCTTGAGTCCCAAGAGCTAGGGAAGCACATCAAGATTTTGTCATTCACCTCTATAAGGGTGATATCTTTATCCAAGGTTTTAAGCTCATTGATGATTGAGCTCAACCTATTGTACATTTCAACAACTGATTTAGCCTCATCCTTCTTAAAATTCTCATACAGGGATATGAAATTTGATCTCCTATCTTTCCTTTCATCAGCTGAACCAGCTACCATTTGGTTGAGGGAGTCCCAAATGGCCTTGGCTGAGGTGCACTCAGCCACCTTCTGAAATATATCATCTGACATAGTCTGAGCCAAGATGTTTATGGCTTTTGCATCAGCCATCTTGGCTTTCCTGTAACCATCATTATTATCTGGAGGAGGTACTGCAGTCATGTTTGTAGAGGTGCTTGTAGAAGCTACAGGTGCTGGAGGTACTCCTGTCAAGATGGAAGAAAAAATATCTTCATCAATAGAATTCATGTACAATTTGATTCTTGCCTTCCAGATTCCAAACTTTTGCAAGTTGCAAACTGGAGGTATGGTGCTTGCATAATATTTGTTCTGTGCCATGGTTGTGGTTCTACTTTAAGATGTGAACTAAGTGATATGTAGATCTAACACAGGATCTTTGGTTCAAGGATTAACTTGTGCAACCAAAGGAACCTTGCTCTGATACCAATTGAAAGTGAGGGTTAGATCTACAATACTCTATACGGGGGTGAATAGAGTATGTTAAAAATTTAATAGGTCCCAATTCAGGAGCTGTTACAGCTTTTGCTGTAAACTGAAAATGTGCAGTAAGTAGAAAACTGAAAAACAATAAGTAATAATCCTAGTCACAGCCACACAGCAAGAAACAAAAAGAAAAAAATGAGCAACCAGACGACACAAGAAGTTTATAGTGGTTCCCCCTCAACTGTGTACATCCACTTTTCTACCACCCTTGCTAGGAATCCACTCAGGTTTTTGATCAGGTGCCTGACACCAATGGGTTTTGATCAGGTCCCCAAAAACCAACTCAAGTCTTTTGGTAAGGAGACTTGCAACCAGGAATCACTTTTGAATGGAGATGACAACCCTTTATACAGGAGGGGGTGAGAGAGTGATTTTGTCTTCTCTGTCAACAATTAGAGAGAAGACTTGTGGATTGATGTTTAGCAAATAGCTCCCCCTTAGATGTAGAATGGTTCAAGGAAGATCTGGAGCTTTGTTGTAGGGTGATAGGTCTTCAACCAGAGTTCTAGACAAACAATGATGCAGGATCTTCTTGACTGATTTAGTATCGGTTGTGCTTGGAAGTCCTGGAGAGAGTGTTGAAGAAGAAGACTCTTGATATTGTATAGTTGTTCTTCTTCTTCTGAATTGAAGATCACTGCATGTCACTTGTAAGCTTCAGTATGATATTTTGTGTGAAGCCTTTTGGTGCTGTATGAATTCTTTCAGTCAGTCTGTATCAGTATCTGTATTTTTCTGACCGAGTGTATTTCTTCTTGTTCTTCTCGTTCTTGCTTGATCTTGCTAAAAGTGGATCCTTTTTGTCTTCTGTATCTATTCAAAAATTTGAATCCTCTGTCATTAATGCTGATGCCTTGAGAATAATCGACATTAATGTATTTCCCCAACTGTCTTGTGGAAAATCTGCAAGTAATATTCCTGAAGAAGACTGTAATTAATGCTTCCTCTAACAGCTACATTCAGAGAATGTTTGGGAATTTAATCTGTCAGGAATTATTGCATTTGAGTAAGAATTGAATGCCAGAAATGGCTAAGTCTGGAATCGTCGAACGAATAATAGAATTCGTCGAGCTGAGTTACCAGTTTGTCGACCCGAGACTCTGTATTCGTCGACCAGACAGCTTCTGCTCATCAAGCTGATAACAGAACTTGCATACTTCACAAACTTTGCCTTTTCTGTCTGAAGTTCATCGAGCTGATGATAGAATTCGTCAACTGGAGATCAGCAACAGTTCTGGACTTGGTCAAATATTCTGTGTGTCGACATGAAAACTTCTGCTTCTAGAATTCGTCGAGTAGAGTACTGAGTTCGTCAACCTGAGAAGTTGACTTCGTCGACCTGAGAAGTTGTGAACTTGAGGTCCAAGTTCGCCGAGCTCAGAATATTGTTCGTCGACCAAAGCCTGAAGTTGGACTTAGAAAAATTTGGAGTTACCCTGACTTTAGCTTGTTGAAGTATCCTAGGTTTCGTCGAACAGAGAACGAAGATCGTCAAGCTCAGCACAGAGAAATATCTCAAGATCGTCGAGCTAAGAACATCTTTTGTCGAGCTGATTTCGACGAACGTCGAACTCATTTTACTTAGTCTTGAAATCTTCTAAGTCTTGAGTCTCTGATGGTCTTGTTGATAGCTGGTCCATCTGATGTTGACTCTAAGGACTTAGCCTAGACTCTAGGACATAAATTTGACCATGGCTATACATATTGGGTCACATCCTAAGTTAGTGAACCTATCCCAAGTCAACTAGGGATCCAACACTTTCACCATTGTAGAGTGTGGTCTTAGCTCTTTAGGTTCCTTGTGTAGCCTGATTGTAGCCTGTTAGCAAGATTCCCCAACTAGACGGAGTCTGTTTTGGTGACTCGGTTGGGCCTCTTAGGGAATGCTTATGTTTTGGCTTCGGGAGGTGTTAGCCCGAGTGTGAGATCGTCAGATGTTATTTTCGACCTCACCGTTGTTTTCGTGGCTTGGGTGTTTAGCTACGGTGCGGGTTTTGGTCGAAGTCCAAGATCGTTTGCTTTCGCGTCGTTTCGACGTTTGTTATTTTAGCTGTAATGTTTGATGTACTGTGCATGGCCTGGTGTGAAAGATATTGTACCTAAACACCTAGAGGGGGGGGGGGGGTGAATAGGTGACTTGAATCTTTTTAACTTTATAAGGCAGCAATCAGATTTTATCTCAGAGTTATATCTATTTGTACACAGCAATCACACAGCAATCACAGAATATCACAACACACATTAGACACACTGTTTTATAGTGGTTCCCCAAGGTTTGGGTACATCCACTTTCCCCCTTCGCCTATCTAGCAGTGTACTAGATTCGGCCCAAACTTCTCCACTATCTTAGAACCCCAAAATAGGTTCCTACACCTCAGGCCCAAGGCCCTACAACTCAGCTTCTTCACAAAGCCTACACTCAGCCACCAAGGCCTACACTCAGCCACCAAGGCCTACACTCAGCCACAATAGGCCTACACTCAGAGATTTCAATCTCCTACACTCAGGCACTCAAGCCCTACACTCAGCCTTTATAATTACATGCTTACAACACTCAGATCCCTAAGGATCCTACAAGATAAAATGAATACAATACGTGTTACTCAACAACTCAGAGAAAAGAGAGAAGAGTTGTGAGTTTCTTGATGAGTTCTTGGAAGAACTCAGCTGAAATCAATCTGACTTGGCTTTCTTCAAAGGTTCTTGAATGTAGAACTCAATTAGATTGACCCCTTCTGCAGTTGATCCTTGATCTCTGCTACTTAAGATTCAGAATAAATCTGAATCCTTCTTCTCAGCCTAGTTCCAACGGCTGATTTCTTGGATGGAGCTCTCTCTCTCCAACTTCTTAGATCTTCACTTGATTCTTCAAGAAATAACTAGATATTCTTCTTATTAATGATCACTTGAACATTAATTCAATCATCTATTTCTATAGACAGTGTAAGCCTATTTATAGGCCTTCTTCATGGTAACCGGCTGGTCCGGTCCATAACTGAATTCTGATAACTCTGACAGGTGCAGTAGACCGGCTGGAATGGCAGCTATCAAGTCATCCAGTCAGTTCTTGAAAATTCTGTAACTGTCTGTATGTGACGAGACTGTCTGTCTTTAAGTGTCGACACTTATAAACCAAGTGTCGACACAAGTTGTCTAAGTGTCGACACTAGCCTACAAGCTGTCAACACAACTCCTTGTGTTGTAAATTTTATATCTCGACACAACTTCTTCTTCATGTGTCGACACTGATAATGTGTGTCGACACAAGTCCTTGTACTTCAGTATTTTGCTGAATTCTTCTAAGTGTCGACACAACTCCTTTGTGTCGACACATCGTCATGTGTTGAACTCACTGAGTGTCGACACAGCTCCTTGTGTCGACACATTCTTCTTCTGTCGAGACTCTGACTGAGTGTCGACACAACTCCTTAGTGTCGACACTTGTACTTAGAATATTCTTGAACTTTGCTAAGTGTCGACACAGCTCCTTGTGTCGACACTTTCTTCAAGTGTTGAGTCTTCAGCTGAGTGTCGACACATTCTTTCTCGTGTCGACACTTTCTTCAAGTGTTGACACTTCTGCAATGTGTCGACACATTGTTCTGGGTGTCGACACATTCTTCAAGTATTGAGTCTTCAGCTAAGTGTCGACACATTCTTCCTTGTGTCGACACTTTCTTCAAGTGTTGACTCTTCTGCTGTGTGTCGATATATTGTTCTGGGTGTCGACACTTGTACTTAGTCTCTGCTGACTTTTGCTGAGTGTCGACACAGCCTCCAAGTGTCGACACTTTCTGATGTAGACACAGTTCCACTAGGTGTCGACACAACTACTATGTGTCGACACTGCTTCACTGCACTCTTCTTCATTGAGTGTCGACACAGCTCCTTGTGTCGACACTTTCTGTATGGTGTCGACTCAGCATCCCTGGTGTCGACACAATGAATCCAAGTGTCGACACTGCTTACCTGGGTGTCGACACAAGTCTTCTTAAGTGTCGACACTTTCCCTCTGGGTGTCGACACATGGACTTAGAAACTTTTTCTTCTTTCCTGCAAATACTTAACCTGCACAAGGTAACTCAAAACACATCAAATACATTTTTGATGTATATCATTGAGTTGGGTGAGGCTTATTCAAATCAGGTACATTAGAACCAATGTACCCAACAATCTCCCCCTATTTGGAGAAGTCATAACCCTTAGTCAATGATATACACCTTCCATAATAAAATTACAAAATGATGTATAGCATGAAGATATAACAGGGGAAACATAAACATGTATTAAACAAACATGTACACATAGATAGCATCTCAGAACAATTATGAAATAAATTTAACACATAACAAATTTATCACACAGCACATTGTTCTAACAGCTTGTCATATACATTTTCCAAAAGTTTACAAGAATGTTTATCAATAAAAGATTACAAAGTAAGCTTAAGGAAATTTCAATTCTATTTCTGTTCAGCCTCCTTGATCACTATCCCTTTTCCAGCTTGTACTTTGGCTTGAATAGGAACTTCAGCAACTTCAGCATCAGCAGGCTTCTTGCCTTTCAAGTCCTTTTTCTTTTTCTCTTCTGCTTTGATCTTTGCCTCTCAAAGTAGTGATAAGGCTTGGGAAAGTACTTGCTAGGCTCCTGGGCAGTAGGAGGTAGCTTTCCCATCTTGGCCTTTCTTTTATATTGGACTATTGCTTCTTGCCTTGACTCATGTTTCCTCCATTCAAGTTCAGAAAACCATTTATTTCTGTCTTGTATATTATCTTTTGCAGCTTTCCATGCAGTTAAGATAATATTCCTTGAAGTAGGGCTCCACTGCTCAAAGTCTGGTCTCTGTTCAGCTTGCTCCCTAAACCTTTTTTAGACAATCTAGTTTCTTCTTCTTTCTGTAGTGCTTCTTGCATAGCTTCAGATATTGGCTGAACAACTTTCTCTATAATAACATTATCCTTCCCCCCAGGTGGGATATACATGGACTGTATATCAGCATGTATCATGTCAAAATCTGGAGGAGGGTAGATGACTTGAGCCACTTCAGGTTGCTCCCCTCCTAGATATGCAGGATTAATTCCAGATTCTGCCACATTATCATCATCACAAAGAGGAGGATAACCAAGAGTTGCTCTGATAGAATTTGATATCCACTTGGCATGATCAGAGCTGGCTTTGACTAAAACCCTCTTCCCCTTTATAACTTCTCTTTCTATGTGATCTCTCCCATCATCTTTTTGAAATCTGACCTGGTTATCCAAATAATTAACTCCATCTTTAAAGAAAGGTTTTAACCTTTGTAGTTTGTCAGTTATGATCTTCTGAGAGTCTTTTATGGCAGTCTTAACAGCAGTTATTTCTTCTTGGAATGCTTTGTCAAACTCTGCTTTAGCAGTAGCAGTAGAAGTAGGCAGTCCAGCAGCTATGTTCTGCATCTCAGTGATAATAGCATTGTGAGACTCTGTCAAATTATCATTCATCCTGATTTGATTTTCAAGTACATAGCCTTGCTTCAGTGCTATGTCATCTACTTGAGCTTTAATCTTCTCTTGATGTGTAGCCAAGTACACCACTGCATTTCCTCCCTTGTGAAAGCAGTCTGTCATCTCCTTCTTATTAAGATTCATTTCAAATCTTATAGACTTTATATCCTGGGCCAAATCAAACTGCAATGATTTCTGCCCTTCATCCACATACTTCTCAATGGCCTGCCTGTGCTCATCAAGCTTATTTTGCATTGCAACCATGAGAGCACTATAATCAACAGTTGGTGCTGGCTGTGATATAGGCTGTGGAGCAACAATTTGGAGAGCCTTTTTGTAACTCTGGCTTCTTCTTCTGAATACTTGAAATTTCTTTTTCTTAGCCCTTGAAGCTTCCTCATCTTCAGAACCAGATGTGCTGGCTATCTCTACCCTCTCTTTAGGTAGCTCCTCAACTTCTTTGGGCTTCTCAGGTTCTTCAAGAATTGGCACTTGCTCCCCCTCAATTGGAGCATTCTCTCCTTCAGCAGCTGTACTTTCTTTTCCAAAGTCTTCTTGATCCAGATTAAGAAATAGATCTTCCATAGTAAATTCTTGTGGAGAATGAGCTGGAGAAATTCTTGGCTCATCTACCACTGGATCAGAAACTACTTGAACTGTAACAGATGTGTCCTCCATGACAACATCTGGGACTTGACTATCAGTCTGTGGTTGCTGATAAACATCAGACAAATCAGTATCTTCTATAGGAAAAACCAAAGCATTAAGCTCAGTGATTACCTCTAGAATTCTGGTTGTAGCTTGCTCACTTTCTAGTGGAGTGGACTCTTCCACTACTAGTGGCTCCCCCTGGATTTCAGCAACATCTTGAGGAGCTGGAGACTTTACAGCAGTTCCTTCTTCATTCTCATCAGGTGTGAAGACCACTTGCTCTTCACTACCAGAGCTGCTAGTGGAAACCTGAGCCATTGGAGCAATTTTCCTCTTCTTCTTTTGAGGTGATACTTTCTCAGGAATTATCTTCTCAGGGGTTGGCATCTCCTTAGATAACACTGTTGGGTACATTGGTCAAATGTACATGATTTGAAGAAGCCTCACCCAACTCAATGATATACATCATAATGTATTTGATATATGTTGAGTTTACTTGTGCAGGTTAAGTAATCACTGGACTGAAGCAAAAAGTTTCTAAGTCCATGTGTCGACACCCAGAGGGAAAGTGTCGACACTCAAGAAAGCTTGTGTCGACACCCAGACAAGCAGTGTCGACACTTGGAGTCATTGTGTCGACACCTGAGATGCAGAGTCGACACCAGACTGAAAGTGTCGACACTTGGAGCTGTGTCGACACTCAGTGAAGAAAAGTGCAGACAGAATGTGTCGACACAAGGAGCTGTGTCGACACCCAGTGAAGATGTGTCTACACCAGAAAGTGTCGACACTTGGAGCGGTGTCGACACTCAGCAAAAGTCTGCAGAGACTAAGTTAAAGTGTCGACACTCAGAACAATGAGTCGACACTCAACAGAAGAGTCAGCACTTGAAGAATGTGTCGACACCCAGCACAATGTGTCGACACACAAGCAGAAGAGTCAACACTTGAAGAAAGTGTCGACACAAGGAGCTGTGTCGACACTTAGCAAAGATCAGAAAGATCAACAAAAATATTCTAAGTACAAGTGTCGACACTAAGGGAATGTGTCGACACTTAGCTGAAGTCTCAACAAGAAGAAGGTGTGTTGACACAAGGAGCTGTGTCGACACTCAGCAAGTAACGACAATGAAGACTATGTGTCGACACCAAGAAGCAGTGTCGACACTTGACAAATTCAACACAAGAAGATGTGTCGACACAAAGGAGATGTGTCGACACTTAGAAGAATTCAGCAAAAGCTAGAAGAACAAGTACTTGTGTCGACACTCAATTTCAGTGTCGACACATGCAGAAGAATCTGTGTCGAGACATACAAGGAAATGTGTCGACACCTTGTAGACATGTGTCGACACTTACACAACATGTGTCGACACTTGGACTATAAGTGTCGACACTTAAAGACAGAAAGTCTCGACACTTACAGACAGTTAGAGATTTTCAAGAAATGACTGGATGACTTGACAGCTGCCGTTCCAGCCAGTCTACAGCACCTGTCAGAGATATCAGAAGTCAGTTATGGACCGGACCAGCCGGTTACCATGAAGAAGGCCTATAAATAGGCATCTACAGTTTACAGAAAGTAAGGATCAGATTATTGTTCAAAAAGTTCAGTTTGTTGAAAAACAAATTATTGAAGTGGTACCAAGAGTATCAACATAAGAAGATCTTGCAGTCCAAGTGCAGATCTAAGAAGTTGGAGAGAGAGGGCTCCTTCCAAGAAATCAGCCTCTGGAACTAGGCTGAGAAGAAGGATTCAGATTCAATTCTAGATCTTAAGTAGCAGAGGTCAAGGAACTACTGCAGGAGGATTCAATCTTATTCAGTTCTACTCAAGAAGCTTTGAAGAAAGCTTAGTCAGAGTGAATCCAGCTGAGTTCTTCCAAGAACTCATCAAGAAACTCTCAACTCCCCTCTTTTATTTCTGAGTTGTAGAGTTATTATTTGTAATACATTTTAACTTGTAGGATCCTTTGGATCTGAGTGATTTGTAAGCCTGTATTTATAAAGGCTGAGGGTAGGGCTTGTGAGCCTGAGTGTAGGAGATTAAGATCTCTGAGTGTAGGCCTTGGTTGGCTGAGTGTAGGCCTTGATTGGCTGAGTGTAGGCCTTGATTGGCTGAGTGTAGGCTTTGGGATAAAGCTGAGTTGTAAGGCTTTGAGCCTGAGGTGTAGGAACCAATTTGGGTTCTGAGACAGTGGAGGAGTTTTGCCGAATCTAGTACACTGCTAGATAGGCGAAGGGGGAAAGTGGATGTACCCATATCTTGGGGAACCACTATAAACCACTGTGTCTGCTGTGCTGTGAATGATATTTGATGTGTATGCTTAGATTTTGCTGTGATAGAATAAGTTAGAAAGCTGTGTTATAAACTGTTGGCTGCCATTAAAGTTTAAAAAGGATTAGGTCACCTATTCACCCCCCCTCTAGGTGTTTAGGTACCATATCTTTCAAGTGGTATCAGAGCCAGGTTCCTCAAAACAAGGACTAACAGTCTGAGGAGATCCTATTTGGCAGATTCAGTGTAAGGCAAAACACAGTGTCAAGAAATTCAAGAAAATCAAGAAACATGGGTTCTTCTGAGAATCACAAGGAATTGGGTTCCATGAAATTACCCATATGCAGGAAAGAGATCTTTGGGATCTGGAAAGAAAGGGTAAGGCTATTTATGGAAGCCTCTGACCCTAGAATCTACATCACGGTAAAGGAAGGGCCTTATGTGCCAATGAAGATTTCAGTTTTGGATGCAAATCAGAGAACTCCAAAGGATTTCTCTGAGATGACTAAGGATGAGATTGTCCTAGCTACAATGGACAAAAGGGCACAAAACATTATTGTAAGTGCCATAGATGATGCAACTTTTCAGAATCTTATACACTGTAAGACAACCAAGGAGATGTGGGACACTCTTATAGTGTATATGGAAGGATCTGAAGAAGTTAGGCAAGATAGAAAATCCTTGCTAAATCAGGAGTATGAGAGCTTTAGACAAGGTAAAGGTGATAGCATAACTGAGTGCTACAAGAAGTTCTACAGAATAGTTAATGAACTCATGTCTTATGGAAGAGAGTTCAGTAACTATGAACTAAATGATAAGTTCTTAAGGTCCCTAACCAAAGATTGGGACACAAAGATCTGTGCCATAAGAGAAATGGCTAAGTTGGGGGAAATTCCTCCTCCTACACTGTTTGGCAAGTTATTATCATATGAGATGCAGTTGACAGTGAGGAAAGAGGAGGAGAAATCAACAAGGATTGAACACAAGGAAAGATCAGTTGCTTTCAAGACAGAAGTTCCCAAAAAGTGCAGGAATAAGTCATCAACTCCACCTCCAGAGGTAGTTGATTCAGAGTCTGATGAGTCAGTCAGCACAAAGAGTGAGAGCAGTGAAAGTGATGAAGACTTTGCTGCCTTCACTAGACACTTTCAGAAATTCTTGAAGAAGAAACAATGGAGGTCAAGACCCTCTTCTTCAAAGGGAAAGGAAGTCTTTTATCAGGAGAAAAAGCCTTCAAAGAAAGACAGGAAGAGGACAAAGTCAAGCAAGACAACTGGATCTAAGATAGTGTGCTATTGCTGCAATAGACAGGGCCATGTTATTGCAGATTGTCCAGAGAAGAGAAAGGAATCTGGTGACAGGAAAAAGACTCACTTCAAAGGAAAGAAAGAGAAGTCTTTTGCAGCCAAGAAAGAGAAGACTCTATCAGATATCTCCTCTTCAGAAACTGAGTCTGAGGCTGAAGCCTACATAGGGCTGTTTGCTGAAGAAGAAGAGGATGAATTCATGCAGATCATGGAGTCTATTTATGAACAAGAAGATAGTCAATGCCAAGGGCTAATGGCATTGACAGAGAGTGCCAAATTCCTGGAGCAGCCAGGACCCAGTCAGGTACAAGGTTCATGTTCAAGTTCAGTTTCTTGTTCTAGTTCAGAATCAGATTCATCTTCATCAAGTGATGAAAGTGTATCTGAGTCTGAGGATGATATTCATCAACTTATAGATGAATATAAGGTGCTATTGCAAGCTTACAAGAAAAGCAAGTCCTTAGCCAAAAGTCAGACAAAGGAAATTGCTGATCTTAAAGCTGCTGCAACAGATTTTGAGAAGCAATTTGATCAAAGCTGAATGAGATAGCTAGGCTGAAACACATAACAGTGATTCAGATGGGTACTATATCATTTAAGAATGATCAAATTAAGAGTCTGGAGATCAATCTTCAGAAGGAGAAGGACTTAGTTGCTAGGTTTTCTAAACCTAAGTCAGTGTTACCTTTAATTGATGAATTTGTTCATCAAAAAGGCAAGGCTGGACTGGGCTTTATTAGACCTGCAAGGATTGAGCAGTCCAAGTCTAAGTCCAAGGGCAAACCCCAGCATTCAACAAGACTGCTGTAGATAATACAGCAAAGGCTGTACCTAAGCAAAGGTACAACAAGTTTTAATGTTGGTGCTGTGGCAAAATTGGCCAATTTGCAGTGGACTGTTGGCACAATGCCAGTGCCAAGGAGAGTAGCAAGCTACCTGTTGGAAAGCCTGCAGGGAGCTTTGTCAGATTGCAGACTAACAAATACCAAGGACCCAAGAATTCTTTGGGTTCTAAGGTCCATTAATCTGTTTTGCAGGTAAGTCCAAGTGGCCACACCCCAACATGGTACTTGGACAGTGGATGTTCCAGACACATGACTGGAACAAGAAGATTACTAAAGGACTACATTCCAGTAAAAGATGGTCCAAAAGTAACCTTTGGTGGTTCTGAAAAAGGAATCATCAAAGGATTTGGTAACATTTATACAAACTTAGTTACCATTACTCAAGTGGCTTATGTTAAAGGGTTGGAACACAACCTAATAAGTATAAGTCAATTAAGTGATGTAGGGTATGACATCTCATTTGTTAAAAATGGTTGTCATATCAAGAGGTCAAGTGATCAAGAGATCATTTTGACAGGATATAGGAAGAGGAATGTCTACTGCCTAGACATTATGGTTTAGAACAATGGTTCTCCAGTTTGTCTTGTAGCTGATGAGACAGTCTCTCATTGTGTCAAATGGCACAAGAGGCTTGCCCATCTTAACTACAAGACTATTAGCAAACTCTTTAGCAAAGAGTTAGTGAGAAATGGTCCTCAAGTTAAGTGTGTTAAAGATGGCATTTGCTCAGCTTGTCAAAAGGGCAAGCAGACTAAATCCACCTTTAGAAGCATAGAGAACAAAGATGATGTGAGGTGTTTATACCTCTTGCATATGGATCTTTTTGGTCCAATGTCAGTTCACAGCTTAGGTAGGAAGGTCTATACCTTTGTAGTTATAGATGACTACTCAAGGTTTTCCTGGGTGTTCTTCTTAAGACAGAAATCTGAAACACCTAGTGTCTTATATAGCTTTGTCAAGCAAATTCAGAATGAACTAAATAGTACAGTGGTCAAAATTAGAAGTGACCATGGTACTGAATTTCAGTCTGATAGCATGACAAAACTGTGTGAAGACTTTGGGATATTTCAAGAATTCTCTTCACCTAGAACACCTCAGCAAAATGGCATTGCTGAGAGGAAGAATAGAACCTTGATAGAGGCTGGTAGAATCCTATTGAGTGATACATCACTGCCAGAGTATTTCTGGGCTGAAGCAGTAAACACTGCATGCCATGTTATAAATAGGGCTACCATCACTAAAAGGCTTAACAAGACCCCCTATGAAGTAGTGAAAGGCAGGAAACCAAACCTATCGTATTTTAGGATCTTTGGTTGTAAATGCTTCATACTTAACAATGGGAAGTCTTACTTAACTAAGTTTGCTGCCAAGTCCCAAGAGGGAATTTTTGTTGGGTACAACAATAATAGTAAGGCTTATAGAGTCTACAACTTGACTACACAAGTTGTAGAAGAATCAGTGCATGTAGTTTTTGATGAGACTAAACTTATTAATAATGAGTTGTCTAGCAATGTATGCAGCCCCACAGGTTTGACAAAGAAAATGGGCAAGCTTACTATAGAAGAGGTGCCTGCTGTAAGACAGCAAATAGAGGACAGTAGCTGTTGTCCAGGGGGAGAACTATATGTGCCAATTGCTGAAGAAATACAAGGAGTACAGCATGATGCAGATGCTGAAGTGGTTCAACCAGAAGTAAGATTGCCTCCAGCCAACAGGCATCTTAGAGATCATCCAGTAGAGCTGATTATTGGAGATCCAAGACAAGGAGTTCAAACAAGGAGCAGAAATCAGAATGCTGCAATCTATTCCAGCTTTCTGTCACAAGTTGAACCTAAGAAGTTTGAAGAAGCAATACAAGATCCACAATGGACTGAAGCAATGCAAGAAGAGCTTAATCAGTTCAAGAGGTGCAAGGTTTGGGAACTTGTTCCTAAACCTAAATACCACAATGTAATAGGAACTAAGTGGATCTACAGGAATAAGATGGATGAACAAGGGGTCATCATTAAGAATAAGGCTAGACTGGTTGCTAAAGGATATAGGCAAGAAGAAGGTATTGACTTTGATCAAACCTTTACTCCAGTAGCCAGACTGGAAGCCATAAGGATGTTCTTGACCTATGCAACCTATCAAGGATTCAAGGTATACCAAATGGATGTCAAGTCAGCATTCCTAAATGTTAATTTAAAAGAAGAAGTCTATGTGGAGCAGCCTTCAGGTTTTGTTGATCCAACTCTACCTCATCATGTTTATAGACTTAGGAAAGCTTTATATGGGTTAAAGCAAGCCCCTAGGGCTTGGTATGAAACCCTATCTAGTTTCCTCATTGAGAACAAATTCTCAAGGGGGAAAATAGATAAGACTCTATTCCTTAGGGAATCTAGAGGCAAAGTCATACTAGTCCAAATATATGTAGATGACATTATATTTGGGTCTACTGAAAGCATCCTTTGCAAAAAGTTTGCAAAACTTATGCAAGGTCAGTTTGAGATGAGTAGTATGGGAGAGCTGAAGTTTTTCTTGGGTCTCCAAGTTAAACAGACTGAAAATGGTTTATCCATATGTCAGTCCAAGTTCACCCTAGAACTCATAAGGAAGTATGGTATGGATTCATCCAGCACCATGAAGACTCCTATGGGGTCAAGTATGTCTCTTAGCAAGGATGATGCAGGGAAACCTGTAGATGAAACCTTGTATAGAGGGATAGTTGGTTCCCTATTATACTTGACTGCTAGTAGACCTGACATCATGTATGCTACATGTGTTTGTGCCAAGTATCAAGCCTGCCCTAAAGAGTCTCATTTGACAGCAGTCAAAAGAATATTGAGATATCTAAAGAGCACTCCCTATCTAGGCCTCTGGTACCCTAGGAATGGAGATTTTGATCTAACAGGTTATTTAGATGCAGACTTTGCAGGATGCAAAGAGGATAGAAAGAGCACTACTGGAACCTGTCAATTCCTAGGTGGGAGACTAATTTCATGGAGTAGCAAGAAGCAAACCAGTGTGGCTATCTCCACAGCTGAGTCAGAGTATGTGGCTCCAGGAAGTTGCTGTGCTCAACTTCTGTGGATTCAACATCAGCTAGAGGACTATGGATTTCAGGTAAGTAGAACTCCACTTTTCTGTTATTCTACAAGTGCTATTTCAATAGCTAATAACCCTGTATCCCATAGTAGGACAAAACATATTGAGATTAAATATCATTTTCTTAGGGAGCATGTAGAAAGAGAAGATATTTTATTAGAATATGTTAAAACAGATGAACAAGTAGCTGATATGTTTACTAAGCCACTAGAAGAAGCTAAGTTCAATAGATTCAAAACTGAACTAGGAATGATAAACTTAGAGTAAGTTTACAGATTTGAAAATGACTAAGTAAAAAGGTGTCGACACATAGACAAGTCTATGTCGACACAGAATAGTGGTGTCGACACTTCAGGAAAAAGGTGTCGACACATCTAGGATGTTGGTGTCGACACTTCAGAATGTTAGTGTCGACACATGTCTAGTAGGTGTCGACACATCCAATGTGGTGTCGACACTTATGTTTTACTCAGAATTTTCTAAGTAAAGTCTCGACAATGTGTCGAGTTATGTTGTGTCGACACATAATCAAGTGTCGACACATAAAATCTGTTGACTAAACTTGTGTCGACACATGAGTGTCGAGACATTATAAGTCAGTGTCGACACTTATAGCCAGTGTCGACACATTTTAAGTTAGCTGTCCCGCCTGTTCATCTTCAAAATTAGACAGGTATAAATAGGGTTCTGTCTTTGTTTGTCGACACGCTTTCAAAGTTTCGAGACCAAAACTACTGTGTCGACACCTCTCTTTTCTACAGACAAATTCTACAAACCCTAATGGCTCCTAAGCTTGAGGAGAACATTAACGAGGGTTATGAGCTTGTGCGCGGCGCATTCGACGATGCAGATCAAGAAATTCAGGCAGTCGTAACCCTAGTCGCCGATTCTGGCCTAGAATATCTCTTGTCTGAACCTACAAAGATTTGGAAGAAGGAAGTACTTGAATTTCTTATGGAGCTGCCGTAGATGAATCTGGATTCAGAATCAAATCCAGAGTTCATGGAGAAAAGGTTAAGGTAACCCCTAAGAGTCTGAGGAAGGTACTTCAGCTACCAAAAATTCAAGATGAAGAAGAGATTACTGCTTCAAAGACCAGGGAAGCTTTAACCTGGTGTGGTCTTGATCTAAAGATGAAGATAGGTTCTGTATTTAACAGAAAAAGCATGAATAATCAAGGGAAGTTCATGTCTGAGATTGTGGGCAATGTCTTACTCAGCAAGACTGGAGGGCATGACAGAGTGTCTGCCCATATGTTTGGCCTCATGACAAGAATTATCTTCACTCTGAAAACTGATTGGTCTACAGTGGTTTATGAGAAAATTAAGGAGAGCTTGAAGAAGCCCAATCTGGGCAGGATCATTAGTCTCTACCTAGCTGGTACCATACCAGAGGTGATGAGTGCAGCTGCAGGTAGCAAAATAAACCACATGAGGAAGATGGATCTAAGGATCTTTTCAAGATGGGACAGGGTGTTGTCAAAGGACATGCCAACCCCTGAGAAGACAATTACTGAGAAGGAGATTCCTCCTAAGAAAAAGAGAAAAACTGCTCCAGTTGAACAAGAGTCCTCCGCAGTTCAGGGAGTGAAGAACATGTTGTTTTCACTCCTGATGACCAAGAGGAAGTGCCTGCAGAGAAGACCCCTGCTGCTCAAGATATTGCTGAGATCCAGGGGGAGCTACCACAGGCTAGCCCCATCCACAGGGATCAAAGCCAGGGGGAGCATCCAGTTGTAGAAGCAGCATCTACACTGGACAGTGAGCAAGCCACAACCATCATTCAAGAGGTACTCACTGATCTAAAAACTTTAGAATATCTTATAGAAGATGCTGATTTGTCTGATGTTCCTCAGCAAACACAGCTGCCTAGTCAAGTTTCAGATGTTGTTAGAGAGGACACATCTGATGTACAAGAAGAGATTCCTGCTCCAGTAGTTGAAGAACCAAGAATGTCTCCAGCTTCTTCACCCCCTGAATACACAATGGAAGACTTGTTCCTAAATTTGGATCAAGCAGATTTTGACAAGGAAATTGATGCTGCTGAAGGAGAGAATGCTGCTGCTGAGGGGGAGCAAATTGTAACGCCCCGAATTTTGTGTGCGAGTCGGTCGCGGAAAAAGAGTTTTTGGTGCCTGTAGGGGTACACAGCCTAGGACACGGGCATGTCCAAGGCCGTGTCTGGCTGGTGATATTTTTGGTCGTTTTCAACCCGAGAGGACACGGCCAGGAACACGGCCAGATGACACGGACGTGTCATCCGACACGGGCGTGTGCCAACCCATGTCCCTACCCGTGTCCTGATGGGTCGTGTCCGTTGCCGTGGCGGTTATGCGTGACACGCCCACGAACACGGGCGTGTCAAGGAACCCGACACGGGCGTGTCAGGTCAGACACGTGCGTGTCTTGGCCAGTGTGCTTTTCTCAGTTCGACGATCGTGCCTGGATCGAGGCACACGGCCTGGGACACGGCCGTGTGCCAAGCCGTGTGCGGCCCAGGTCTGGGGAATTTTGTGCAGATCCGAGCTGTTCATTTTCTTTAATTAGGATCCGATGGCCAAGATTAAATCCTGCTCTGTTAAGGCCGGGAATAGAGAGTTATTCCCTCATTTTCTCTCCAAAGTTCTCCCCTTCCAAAGTGAGAGAGGAGGGGAAGAAGAAGGAGGTTTCCGGCCGCCGGCGGAGCATCGGAGCACCGTTTCGAAATCGGAGAGCGAATCCGTGGAGGGAAGGTCATTGCGAAGAGTTCTAACCGCGTAGTTTTTCCATGGCGCCAAAACGGATTACAAGGGTAACGATTCTCAACTCGAGCGCTTGAAGCTCTTTCTTTCTGCATAGGGAATCCCACTCCCGCGAGTATGCAGTGAGTGCGTGGTGTTCCTTGGGGTTGACGGGAATAGTCCCCCTTGTGTTGCATGTAGAGCCCGGAATCGTAAGTACGGGCATAGGCATTGTGTGTGAAGCCTACCCGGACGTGTTTTTTCTGGATCGGTGATGTTGCATTTGATGTGGTTTTGGCGGAGAAGACTCCGTGCTTTGGATTTTTTCGGGTTTCCACGCGGTAGATTGCAGCAGGGATCCTTGAAGGTTAGCTTCAAGGCGCACCCGGAAAATTGAGTGGAAACGTGTTCTGCTAACTTGGCGGTCTGGGAACCGGCCTTGATCATAACTGGGTTATGAGATTGTTTTGGGAAAATTTGGGATCCGAGAGAAGCTTGGCCCGCGCAAAGTTCCTTAAATTGGACATGCGGCGTGAGCAACAGGCAAGTGGAATTGGACCTAGGCTATGTGGTTCGGTGCGAGAGACCCGAAGACGGGGACTGGCCGTTGGCATAGTCGGAGCCTTAGACGGTGGTCAGAAAGGCTAAATGCTCACATGTTGTTGCCATCCTGGGGGTGGTGGTGAATGCACTGATGGGTCAGGGTTCACCATGAATGTGCCCTGAGTGCACGGGGTGTTTGGCCGTGCGAGCCTACACCTGTGGCGAATTATAATTGCGCTATATATATATTGTTGGGCTAATGTTATGCAGGGAAAGAGCACCGCCGTCCCGAGTAAGGGGCAGGGTCGTTATAATTTGGTCGGCTTTTAGCTGACCGTTGCTTTATTTGCCACCGTGCGGTGGTATGTGCTTGCAGGTGCTGCGGAGCCGAGCGCCAAATAGCGGGCTGGAGCCCATGTTGCTGTGCTGGCCCTAGAAGGCCGTAGTATAGTTTTATTTATTAATGTCATGTGTGGCCGGCCTGCGAGCCGATGTATGTAAAACACTATTTATGAAGTGAACATTTGTAAGGCCATAAGGCCATGTACCCGTTTCTGTGTATTTGGGGTTTCATTCCTATTATTGTAGCTGTGGACATTCATATTGATGGATTTATTTTTTGGGTTCTTTCAACTTTAAAATCTTCCGCTAGAATGCTCTGTGATTAGGACGAGTAGTCTTAATTGGTCGATTTGATTATTCATTTAGTAACCCTTCCGACTGTCTGTGGTATATGGCATCTGGGTTCCAGCTGGACCTTCTGTTATATGCCATGCGACGGATGGGGGTGTTACAATTTGGTATCAGACTTCTGGTTACGGTCAAGCTTAAATGAATTCGTGGGCGAATTCTTTTAAGGGGTGGTGAGCACATGTGTGCGTCATCGTTATAACATTAAAAAGAACCCATGAATGTCCACTTAGGAATGAAAATACACTTGTTCTGTGGAACCTGAGTGTTCCAATGATTGCTTTTAGCAATTTGTTTGTCGTCTAATCGTGTGTCTTTGCTATTATAGGCAGCTAGGAGCGGTGCTGGTCAGTCAGAGCATCCGCAATCAGCGGAAAGTAGTGCACCAAGGGACGTGCCTGCTACACCTCCTTCAGCGGAAACCATCAGGATGGTGGCTGAAGCCGTGTTCGCAATGATAAATGCCCAACCTGCAGGGCAAATGCATCGCGCACCTCCTGCGGATGAGCAAGAACCGGTTAGGGCGGTAGAGCCGAGAGTGGTGGAACGCGCAGCAGTTGAGTTAGTAGAGCCGAGGAGAACTACGGAGCGGCAGCTAAAGCACGTGATGGGCTTTAATCCTCCGAGGTTTAATGGGGTTGGAATGCCAACTCAAGCTGAGGACTGGCTCTCTTCCATAAAGAGGGTGTTGACGGCCACAATGACTGAGGAGTGGCAGAAGACCACCATAGCGACTTTTCTTTTGGAAGGTGAGGCGAGGATGTGGTGGGACGAGTTGGAGTTTCATCTTCTAGTGGGAAGGCAACTTGCGGATGTGCCGATGGAAGAATTTTCAAGATTGTTCCTAGCCAGATTTGTACCTTCTGCTCAGAAGTTGGAGATGGAGAATCAATTTCTTGGGTTGACTCAGGGATCCAGAAGCGTGGACGAATATCTGCATGAGTTCACGCGGTTGGGTCGTTATGCTGGTGCTATGTTTTCAGAAGAAGAGAGGAAGACCAACCGATTCTATGAGGGTCTTCGTGGCGATCTACAGTTACTCCTTGCTGGGCCTAAGGCGCAGGGCTTTCTAGCCTTGGTCAATTCGGCCCGATCGTTGGAAAAGGTTGCGAAGAAAGTTCAAGAGAAGAGGGACCCAGGAGAAAGGAAGACCGAGTTCAAGGTGCCAAGTAACAAGACAGGTTTCCGCAGATGGAATAAGAAGCGGAGGACTTCAAACTCAGCCCCTTCGGCTGATGCATCGGGGGCAACTACAAGTCGAGTCCCCGGAGCTTGCTACAACTGCGGGAAGACGGGGCATTTTGCTCGGGAGTGTTGGAGCGGGCGTTCAAAGTCCGAGAGGAGACCTGGAGCGACTTATGAGGAGAAAGGGAAGGCGATGGAGTCAACCACATCCCATCATACTCCAGCCCAGCCTAGAGTCTACAACCTTGGCCTACAGGAGGCCATTAAGCAAGCGGATGTGGTGACAGGTATGAGTTAAATTACAGTGGTTTAACTTTTATAGTTGTTACCTTCGTATTTGTTAGCTTACATTTGTTAATGCTAGGCTTTGTGTTAATCTTTGGGTTTCCGGCGAGAGCCCTTTTTGATACGGGAGCATCACATTCCTTCTTGTCTGAAAAGTTTATATCGCGCATCGGAGTTCCGCTCTCGATGGCAGAAAACAAGTTGGATGTGTTGTTGCCTAATGGGTGCTCAATGCGTGCGGATAGGATTTGTGTTGTGAAGATTCGGATTGGAGACCGGGAGTTTGATTTGCGGGCGTTGGTTCTACCATTAGTGGAGTTCGACGTAATTTTCGGTATGGATTGGCTCTCGGAGTAGAGTGCATGTATTGATTGCAACCGTAAAGAAGTCAAGTTGGGTCTGGACACTGGTGTAGAGGCTACTTTTGCGGGCATGAAGGGGTCAGGGAAAGTTCTGATATCGGCCCTTCAGGTGTTCAAGGAAGTTCGGTCTGGGGCAGAACTGTATGTCACTCTAGTGCAGACTGCGACGCCTAAACCTAGTTTGGGCAACATCCCAGTTGTGTCCGAGTATGCTGATGTGTTTCCAGATGATCTCCCAAGAGCCCCTCCTCAGCGGGAGATAGACTTTACTATAGAGCTGGTACCGGGTGCCAAACCGGTGTCACGCTCCCCCTATCGGATAGCCCCAAGAGAAATGGCAGAGTTGAAGGTGCAACTGCAAGAGTTGCTAGAGCAAGGTTATGTGCGTCCAAGTTCGTCGCCTTGGAGCGCACCAGTTCTCTTTGTTAAGAAGAAAGATGGGAGCTTGCGGCTTTGTATCGATTATCGGGAATTGAACAAACTTACGGAGAAGAACAAATATCCAATCCCGAGGATTGACGATCTATTTGATCAGCTGGTTGGATCAACTGTATATTCAAAGTTAGATTTGAAGTCCGGTTACTATCAGTTGAGGATAAGGGAGAGCGACATCCCAAAGACAGCATTTAGTACGCGGTTTGGGCATTACGAGTTCACGGTTATGCCGTTTGGGTTGACGAATGCGCCATCCGTATTTATGGATCTGATGAATAGGACGTTCAGAGAATACTTGGATCAGTTTGTGATAGTATTCATCGATGATATCCTGGTGTATTCGCGGTGCGAGGAGGATCATTACAAGCATTTACACATGGTGTTGGAGACATTGAGGAAAAGTCAGTTGTATGCAAAGTTCTCCAAGTGTGAGTTCTGGTTATCCTCGATAGCGTTCCTTGGTCATGTTGTCAGTGGAGAAGGAATAGCTGTGGATCCGACGAAGATAGTGGCGATACGGGAGTGGCCTACCTTGACTACGGTGGCAGAGGTCCGGAGTTTTCTGGGGCTTGCTGGCTACTACAGGCGCTTCGTAGAGAACTTCTCGCGGATAGCACTACCACTCACGACGTTGACAAGAAAGGATCAGAAGTTTGTGTGGTCTCCGGAGTGCGAACAGGCTTTTGAAGAATTGAAGAGGCGGTTGACCACGGCGCCCATTTTATGTTCGCCAAGTGGAACCGAAGGGTTCGAGATCTATAGTGATGCTTCGGGCAGTGGTTTGGGCTGTGTTCTGCTACAGCATGGGAGAGTGATAGCTTATGGTTCACGACAATTGAAGGTTCACGAGAGGAATTATCCGGTCCATGACTTAGAGTTAGCGGCCGTGATTTTTGCTCTAAAACTTTGGAGGCACTATCTGTACGGTGTGAAGGTCGATATTTACACCGATCATAAGAGTTTGAAGTACCTATTGGACCAAAAGGATCTGAACATGAGGTAGCGGAGGTGGATGGAGTTCTTAGGGGACTACACCTTCAAGATACACTATGTGCCTGGGAAAGGAAATGCAGTGGCGGATGCATTGAGTCGTAAGATTCCCGCACAAGCCAATTGGTTATCAGTACATGATGAGAGATTGGTCCAAGAGTTGAAGGCATTGGAGATATCTTGTGTCGATAAGCAGTCAAGTGCCGAGGCGAAACTGTTTTGGACAGAGGTGTAGTGTGACCTAATGGATAGAGTTCGACGGGCTTTGGTTCAAGATAGCAGCATGAAGCAAATCTTGGATGAAGCTTTGGATGGGTCAAATTCCCAGTTTGTGGTTGAAGATGGGTTGCTAAGGAAGGACAGTCGTCTATGCGTTCCTAGTGCGGATAATATTCGGGAGGAGTTGATGTATGAGGCTCATCATACTAAGTACTCAATCCACCCGGGAAGCACTAAGATGTATAGAGACATGAAGAAATTATTCTGGTGGCCGGGTTTGAAGAAAGATGTGGCACTTTATGTGGCCAAGTGTCGTACTTGTGCATTGGTGAAGGCGGAATGCCAGAAGCCCGGAGGTTTCTTGAAATCACTTCCTATCCCAGAATGGAAGTTTGACGATATATCTATGGATTTTGTGCACGGTTTGCCGAAGTCGCAGAAAGGAAATGACGCCATTTGGGTGGTCGTAGATAGATTGACAAAGGTGTCGCACTTTATCCCAATGAGAAAGGAAGATCCAGTAGAAAAGTTAGCCAAACTCTACGTGGATAATATTGTACGACTGCATGGTGTGCCTCGCAGTATTGTTAGTGATCGTGATGGACGCTTCACGTCAAATGACTGGAGGTTGGTGCATGGTCTGTTGGGTACTAAGCTAAAGTTCAGCACAGCCTTTCACCCGCAGACAGATGGCCAAACCGAGAGAGTCAACAGAACTATGGAGGACATGCTTCGCATGTGCGTCCTAGATTTCGGGAAGCATTGGGAGGATCACCTGTACATGGTGGAGTTTGCGTACAACAATAGTTTTCAGGCAAGCATTGGAATGGCGCCTTTCGAAGCTTTGTATGGGAGGAAGTGTCGTACGCCGTTGTCTTGGTTGGAGGCAGGCGAATCAAAGTTGTATAAACGTCAAGCGGTGGAAGATGCCACTTCAATGATACGGACAATTCAAGAAAGGCTGAAGATTGCTCAGGATAGACAGTCAAAGTACTACAATGCCAAACATAGAAATGTGGAGTTCAACGTTGGCGACATGGTATATTTAAAAATCAAGCCATTCAAGGGTGTATCGCGGGTTCGACGCTTGAAGAAGCTGAGTCCGAGATACCTTGGACCATTTGAAATCCTGGAGCGTGTTGGCGAGGCGGAGTATAGATTAAAGCTGTCGATGGAGTTGAGTGGGCTGCATGACGTATTCCACGTATCGGTGTTGCGTAAGGCAGTTCAAGAGGCTTCGCAGATCATTGCAGACAATCAGGTACCGGTTGATTATGAGTTAAAAACAAGGGTCAGACCAGTACGAATTGAAGATGTTGCAGTCAAACGACTCCGCAACAAGGAGGTCAGAATGGTTAAAGTCCGTTGGGATAATTACGGACGTGAGGAGCTTTCTTGGGAGCGAGAGCAAGCTATGTTGGAGGAATACCCCGAGTTATTCCACTCAGGTATCATTTAGCTTTTGTGTACCTTTGCTTAATTTCGGGACGAAATTCCTTAAGTGGGGGAGATTTGTAACGCCCCGAATTTTGTGTGCGAGTCGGTCGCGGAAAAAGAGTTTTTGGTGCCTGTAGGGGTACACGGCCTAGGACACGGGCGTGTACAAGGCCGTGTCTGGCTGGTGATTTTTTTGGTCGTTTTCAACCCGAGAAGGACACGGCCAGGAACACGGCCAGATGACACGGGCGTGTCATCCGACACGGGCATGTGCCAACCCGTGTCCCTACCCGTGTCCTGATGGGTCGTGTCCGTTGCCGTGGCGGTTATGCGTGACATGCCCACGAACACGGGCGTGTCGAGGAACCCGACACGGGCGTGTCAGGTCAGACACGGGCGTGTCTTGGCCCGTGTGCGTTTCTCAGTTCGACGATCGTGCCTGGATCGAGGCACACGGCCTGGGACACGGCCGTGTGCCAAGCCGTGTGCGGCCCAGGTCTGGGGAATTTTGTGCAGATCCGAGCCGTTCATTTTCTTTAATTAGGATCCGATGGCCCAGATTAAATCCTGCTCTGTTAAGGCCGGGAATAGGGAGTTATTCCCTCATTTTCTCTCCAAAGTTCTCCCCTTCCAAAGTGAGAGAGGAGAGGAAGAAGAAGGAGGTTTCCGGCCGCCGGCGGAGCATCGGAGCACCGTTTCGAAATCGGAGAGCGGATCCGTGGAGGGAAGGTCATTGCGAAGAGTTCTAACCGCGTAGTTTTTCCATGGCGCCAAAACGGACTACAAGGGTAACGATTCTCAACTCGAGCGCTTGAAGCTCTTTCTTTCTGCATAGGGAATCCCGCTCCCGCGAGTATGCGGTGAGTGCGTGGTGTTCCTTGGGGTTGACGGGAATAGTCCCCCTTGTGTTGCATGTAGAGCCCGGAATCGTAAGTACGGGCATAGGCATTGTGTGTGAAGCCTACCCGGACGTGTTTTGTCTGGATCGGTGATGTTGCATTTGATGTGGTTATGCCGGAGAAGACTCCGTGCTTTGGATTTTTTTGGGTTTCCACGCGGTAGATTGCAGCAGGGATCCTTGAAGGTTAGCTTCAAGGCGCACCCGAAAAATTGAGCGGAAATGTGTTCTGCTAACTTGGCGGTCTGGGAACCGGCCTTGATCATAACTGGGTTATGAGATTGTTTTGGGAAAATTTGGGATCCGAGAGAAGCTTGGCCCGCGCAAAGTTCCTTAAATTGGACATGCGGCGTGAGCAACGGGCACGTGGAATTGGACCTAGGCTATGTGGTTCGGTACGAGAGACCCGAAGACAGGGACTGGCCGTTGGCATAGTCGGAGCCTTAGACGGTGGTCAGAAAGGCTAAATGCTCACATGTTGTTGTCATCCTGGGGGTGGTGGTGAATGCACTGATGGGTCAGGGTTCACCATGAATGTGCCCTGAGTGCACGGGGTGTTTGGCCGTGCGAGCCTACACCTGTGGCGAATTATAATTGCGCTATATATATATTGTTGGGCTAATGTTATGCAGGGAAAGAGCACCGCCGTCCCGAGTAAGGGGCGGGGTCGTTATAATTTGGTCGGCTTTTAGCTGACCGTTGCTTTATTTGCCACCGTGCGGTGGTATGTGCTTGCAGGTGCTGCGGAGCCGAGCGCCAAATAGCGGGCTAGAGCCCATGTTGCTGTGCTGGCCCTAGAAGGCCGTAGTATAGTTTTATTTATTAATGTCATGTGTGGCCGGCCTGCGAGCCGATGTATGTAAAACACTATTTATGAAGTGAACATTTGTAAGGCCATAAGGCCATGTACCCGTTTCTGTGTATTTGGGGTTTCATTCCTATTGTTGTAGCTGTGGACATTCATATTGATGGATTTATTTTTTGGGTTCTTTCAACTTTAAAATCTTCCGCTAGAATGCTCTGTGATTAGGACGAGTAGTCTTAATTGGTCGATTTGATTATTCATTTAGTAACCCTTCCGACTGTCTGTGGTATATGGCGTCGGGTTCCAGCCGGACCTTCTGTTATATGCCATGCGACGGATGGGGGTGTTACACAAATGCAAGTTCTGGAGGTGCCTATAAGGCAAGAAACTGAGAAGGCACAAGATGTGCAAGCTGACAAGCCTCCAAGCCCTAAGGAGAGGGTTGATATTGCCAGCACATCTGCCTCTGAAGATGAGGAGATTGCAAGGGCAAGGAAAAAGAAACTCTATGTATTCAAGAGAAGGAGCCAGAGTTACAAGAAGGCTCTGCAAACTGTAGCCCCATAACCTATAGTTCAACAAGCTCCAACTGTTGATTATAGTGCTTTACTGATTGCACTGCAGATTAAAATGGATGAACAAAGAAAAGCCATAGAGGCTTATGTTGATGCAGGGCACAGATCATTACAGTTTGATCTTGCCCAAGATATAAAATCTATAAGGTTTGAGATGAATCTCAACAAGAAGGAGATGACAGACTGCTTCCACAAGGGTGGAAATGCAGTGGTGTATCTGGCAACACACCAAGAGAAGATCAAGGCACAGGTAGATGATATAGCATTGAAGCAAGGGTATATCCTGGAAAATCAGATAAGAATGAATGACAATTTGACTGCTTCACATAATTCTATAGTCACTGAGTTGAAGACTAAGGGTGCTGAACCTTCTACATCTACTGCTGCTGCTAAAATAGAATTTGACAAAGCCTTTCAACAAGAAATTTCTGCTGTCAAGACTGCCATCCAAGCCTCTCAGAAAGCTATATCTGATCAACTGCAAAAGCTCAAACCATTCTTTAAAGAGGGAATCAGATATTTGGACAGTCAAATAAGATTTCAAAAGGATGATGTCAGAGACCATATGGCTCGAGAAGTCATAAAGGGGGAGAGAGTATTAGTCAAAGCTAGCTCTGACCATGCCAAATGGATATCTAATTCCATCAGAGCTACACTGGGCTATCCTCCACTCTGTGATGATGATAATGTTGCTGAATCAGGGATTCAAACTGCCTATCTTGGAGGTGAGCAACCAGAGGTAGCTCAGGTCATTTATCCACCTCCAGACCTTGACATGATTCAAGCAGATGTGAGCACAATGTATAGCCCACTTGAGAGCAAGGACCCTGTCCATCTAGAAAAGTTTGTTCAACCTATTACTGAAGCCATGCAAGAGGCTCTACAGAAAGAGGAAGAGACAAGGTTGTCCAAGAAGAGGTTTAGGGAACAAGCAGAACAAAAGCCAGATTTTGAACAGTGGAGCCCTACCTCTAGGAATATAATTTTAACTGCCTGGAAAGCTGCCAAGGACAATACACATGACAGGAACAAATGGTTCTCTGAAGCTGAATGGAGAAAACATGAAATAAGACAAGAGGCCATTGTTCAATTCAGAAGGAAGGCTAAGATGGGAAAGCTACCTCCTACTGCAGTGGAGCCTAGCAAGTACTTCCCCAAGCCATATCACTACTTTGAGAGGCAGAAGATCAAGGCAGAAGCACTCAAACATAAAGATCTAAAAGGCAAGAAGCCTGCTGTTGCTGAAACTGCTGAAGCCACTGTCAAAGCTCAAGTCCAACCTGGCAAAGGCATAGTTATCAAAGAACCAGACCAGAAATAGATTAAGAAATTTCTTGAAGTTTATGTTGTAATCTTTTGGATGAAACACATTTAGTAAACTTCTGAAAATGTATAAGACAAATATTAGAACAATATATGATTCATATATTTCATGTTTGTTCTGTGAATGTATCTATTTCTTATTTGTTCTGTGCTGATGAATGTGTATACATGTGTGATTTAATACATGTTATGTTTACCCTGCTGATTATAACCTGCTTTACATCATTTTGTAATTTTTAATTATGAATGGTGTATATCATTGACTAAGGGTTATGACTTCTCCAAATAGGGGCAGATTGTTGGGTACATTGGTCAAATGTACCTGGTTTGAAGAAGCCTCACCCAACTCAATGATATACATCATAATGTATTTGATGTATGTTGAGTTTACTTGTGCAGGTTAAGTAATCACTGGACTGAAGCAAAAAGTTTCTAAGTCCATGTGTCGACACCCAGAGGGAAAGTGTCGACACTCAAGAAAGCTTGTGTCGACACCCAGACAAGCAGTGTCGACACTTGGAGTCATTTTGTCGACACCTGGGATGCAGAGTCGACAACAGACTGAATGTGTCGACACTTAGAGCTGTGTCGACACTCAGTGAAGAAAAGTGCAGACAGAATGTGTCGACACAAGGAGCTGTGTCGACACCCAGTGAAGCTGTGTCTACACCAGAAAGTGTCGACACTTGGAGCGGTGTCGACACTCAGCAAAAGTCTGCAGAGACTAAGTTAAAGTGTCGACACTCAGAACAATGAGTCGACACTCAACAGAAGAGTCAGCACTTGAAGAATGTGTCGACACCCAGCACAATGTGTCGACACACAACCAGAAGAGTCAACACTTGAAGAAAGTGTCGACACAAGGAGCTGTGTCGACACTTAGCAAAGATCAGAAAGATCAACAAAAATATTCTAAGTACAAGTGTCGACACTAAGGGAATGTGTCGACACTTAGCTGAAGTCTCAACAAGAAGAAGGTGTGTCGACACAAGGAGCTGTGTCGACACTCAGCAAGTAACGACAATGAAGACTATGTGTCGACACCAAGAAGCAGTGTCGACACTTGACAGATTCAACACAAGAAGATGTGTCGACACAAAGGAGATGTGTCGACACTTAGAAGAATTCAGCAAAAGCTAGAAGAACAAGTACTTGTGTCGACACTCAATTTCAGTGTCGACACATGCAGAAGAATCTGTGTCGAGACATACAAGGAAATGTGTCGACACCTTGTAGACATGTGTCGACACTTACACAACATGTGTCGACACTTGGACTATAAGTGTCGACACTTAAAGACAGAAAGTCTCGACACTTACAGACAGTTAGAGATTTTCAAGAAATGACTGGATGACTTGACAGCTGCCGTTCCAGCCAGTCTACAGCACCTGTCAGAGATATCAGAAGTCAGTTATGGACCGGACCAGCCGGTTACCATGAAGAAGGCCTATAAATAGGCATCTACAGTTTACAGAAAGTAAGGATCAGGTTATTGTTCAAAAAGTTCAGTTTGTTGAAAAACAAATTATTGAAGTGGTACCAAGAGTATCAACACAAGAAGATCCTGTAGTCCAAGTGCAGATCTAAGAAGTTGGAGAGAGAGGGCTCCTTCCAAGAAATCAGCCTCTAGAACTAGGCTGATAAGAAGGATTCAGATTCAATTCTGGATCTTAAGTAGCAGAGGTCAAGGAACTACTGCAGGAGGATTCAATCTTATTCAGTTCTACTCAAGAAGCTTTGAAGAAAGCTAAGTCAGAGTGAATCCAGCTGAGTTCTTCCAAGAACTCATCAAGAAACTCTCAACTCCCCTCTTTTATTTCTAAGTTGTAAAGTTATTATTTGTAATACATTTTAACTTGTAGGATCCTTTGGATCTGAGTGATTTGTAAGCATGTATTTATAAAGGCTGAGGGTAGGGCTTGTGAGCCTGAGTGTAGGAGATTAAGATCTCTGAGTGTAGGCCTTGGTTGGCTGAGTGTAGGCCTTGATTGGCTGAGTGTAGGCCTTGATTGGCTGAGTGTAGGCTTTGGGATAAAGCTGAGTTGTAAGGCTTTGAGCCTGAGGTGTAGGAACCAATTTGGGTTCTGAGACAGTGGAGGAGTTTTGCCGAATCTAGTACACTGCTAGATAGGCGAAGGGGGAAAGTGGATGTACCCATATCTTGGGGAACCACTATAAACCACTGTGTATGCTGTGCTGTGAATGATATTTGCTGTGTATGCTTAGATTTTGCTGTGATAGAATAAGTTAGAAAGCTGTGTTATAAAATGTTGGCTGCCATTAAAGTTTAAAAAGGATTAGGTCACCTATTCACCCCCCCCCTCTAGGTGTTTAGGTACCATATCTTTCAAACACCTTGTCCCATCTGGAGAAGATCCTCATGTCCATTCTTCTCATGTGGTTGATTTTACTACCAGCAGCTTGACTCATTACCTCTGGAATACTTCCAGCAAGGTATAGACTTAAGATCCTGCCCAAGTTGGGCTTCTTCAGGCTGTCCTTGATCTTCTCAAAGATCACTACAGACCAGTCAGTTTTCAGATTGAAGATTATCCTGGTCATAATGCTGAACATATGGGCAGATACCCTATCATGCCCTCCAGGTTTGCTTAAAAGCACTTTGCCAACAATTTCTGACATGAATTTCCCTTGGCTGTTCATGCCTTTTCTATTGAAAATAGATCCAATTTTCATTTTAGAATCTAGTCCACACCAAGTTAGAGCTTCTCTGGTCTTTGAAGCAGTAACTTCATCTTCTTCTTTAGTTCTAGGCAACTAAAGTACTTTCCTCAAACTTTTAGGTGACACCTTTACCTTTTCACCATGGACCCTGGACTTGATCTTGAATCCAGTGTCGTCTAGGGTTGCTCCATTAAGGAATTCAAGTACTTCCTTCTTCCAGATCTTTGTGGGTTCAGAAACAAGAAATTCCAACCCTGAGTCTGCAACTAGGGTTATCACGTTCTTGATTTCTGGGTCTGCATCACCAAATGCGTCGCGCACTAGTTCATAGCCTTCATTGATGTTCTCCTCGAGCTTTGGCGCCATTAGGGTTTGAAGAATTTGAACTGAGAGAAGAGAGGTGTCGACACACTAGTTTGGTCTCGAAACTTTTGAAAGCGTGTCGACAGACAAAGACAAAATCCTATTTATACTTTTCTAGGTTTGAAGATGAAAAGGCGGGCAGCTAACTTAAATTGTGTCGACACTGTCGATAAGTGTCAACACTGACTTATAATGTCTCGACACTTACATGTCGACACAAGTTTAGTCAACAAATTATATGTGTCGACACTTGTTTATGTGTCAACACCACTTAACTCGACACATAGTCGAGTCTTTACTTAGAGAATTCTGAGTAAAACCTAAGTGTCGACACCACCTTGGATGTGTCGACACCTACTTGTCATGTGTCGACACTAATTTTCTGAAGTGTCGACACCAATTTCCTAGATGTGTCGACACCGTTTTCCTGAAGTGTCGACACCACTATTCTGTGTCGACACAGATATCTCTGTGTGTCGACACCTGTTGACTTAGCCATTTCTATAAACTTATTCTAAGTTTATCATTCCTAGTTCAATTTTAAACCTATTGAACTTAGTTTCTTCTAGGGGCTTAGTATACATATCAGCTAGTTGATTATCTGTTTTAACATATTCTAGTAAAATATCCTCTTTCTCTACATGCTCCCTAAGAAAATGATATTTTATTTCAATATGTTTAGTTCTACTATGAGAAACAGGGTTATGTGCAATTGATATAGCACTTGTAGAATCACAAAAGAGTGGAGTTCTACTTACCTGAAATCCATAGTCCTCAAGCTGATGTTGTATCCACAGAAGTTGAGCACAGCAACTTCCTGCAGCCACATATTCTGACTCTGCAGTGGAGATAGCCACACTTGTTTGCTTTTTGCTACTACATGAAATCAGTCTTCCACCTAGGAATTGACAGGTTCTAGTTGTGCTTTTTCTGTCTTCTTTGCATCCTGCAAAGTCTGCATCTGAATAACCTGTTAGTTCAAAATCCCCATTCCTAGGGTACCAGAGGCCTAGATAAGGAGTGCCCTTTAGATATCTCAATATCCTTTTGACTGCTGTCAAATGAGACTCTTTAGGGCAGGCTTGATACCTTGCACAGACACATGTAGCATACATGATATCTGGTCTACTTGCAGTCAAATATAATAGGGAGCCAACTATCCCTCTATACAAAGACTCATCTACAGGTTTCCCTGCATCATCCTTGCTAAGAGACATACTTGACCCCATAGGAGTCTTCATGGTACTGGATGAATCCATACCATACTTCCTTATGAGTTCTAGGGTGAACTTGGACTGGCATATGGATAAACCATTCTCAGTCTGTCTTACTTGGAGACCCAAGAAGAACTTAAGCTCTCCCATACTACTCATCTCAAATTGACCTTGCATTAGTTTTGCAAACTTTTTGCAAAGACTACTTTCAGTAGACCCAAATATAATGTCATCTACATATATTTGGACTAGTATTACTTTGCATCTAGATTCCCTAAGGAATAGAGTCTTGTCTATTTTCCCCCTTATGAACTTATTCTCAATGAGGAAACTAGACAGGGTTTCATACCAAGCCCTAGGGGCTTGTTTTAACGCATATAAAGCTTTCCTAAGTCTATAGACATGATTAGGTAGAGTTGAATCAACAAAACCTGATGGCTGTTCCACATAGACTTCCTCTTTAAGATTACCATTCAGAAATGCTGACTTGACATCCATTTGGTAAACTTTAAATCCTTGAAAGGTTGCATAGGCCAGGAACATCCTTATGGCTTCCAGTCTGGCTACTGGGGCAAAGGTTTGATCAAAGTCAATACCTTCTTCCTGCCTATATCCTTTAGCAACCAATCTTGCTTTGTTCTTAATGATGACTCCATGTTCATCCATCTTGTTCCTAAAGATCCACTTGGTTCCAATTATGTTGTGGTCTTTTGGTTTAGGAACAAGCTCCCAGACCTTGCACCTCTTGAACTGATTCAGCTCTTCTTGCATTGCCTCAATCCAATGAGGGTCTAGGATGGCTTCTTCAAACTTCTTTGGTTCAACTTGGGATAGAAAACTGGAGTAGATTGCTGCATCGAGATTTCTGCTCCTTATTTGTACCCCTTGTCTTGGATCACCAATGATTTGTTCTGCTAGATGATCTCTAAGATGCCTATTGGCTGGAGGCATCTTGACTTCAGGTTGAACTTCTTCAACTTCTTCATCTTGCTGTACTCCTTGTACTTCTTCTACATTTGGTACATGTAGTACTCCCCCTGGACAGCAGCCACTATCTTCTACTTGCTGCCTTGCAGTAGATTCTTCTTCTATAGTGAGCTTGTCCATCTTCTTAGTTATACCTGAGGAGCTGCATACACTACTAGATATCTCATTATTAATAAGTCTAGTTTCATCAAATACTATATGTACAGATTCTTCTACAACTTGTGTAGACAAGTTGTACACTCTATAAGCCTTACTATTGTTGCTGTACCCAACCAAAATTCCCTCTTGGGACTTGGCAGCAAACTTAGTCAAGTAAGACTTTCCATTGTTAAGTATAAAGCACTTATAACCAAAGATCCTGAAGTAGGATAGGTTTGGTTTCCTGTCTTTCACAACCTCATAGGGGGTCTTGTTGTGGCTTTTAGTTATGGTAGCCCTATTAATAACATGACATGCAGTATTGACTGCTTCAGCCCAGAAGTATTCTGGTAGTGATGTATCACTTAATAAGGTCCTACCAGCCTCAATCAAGGTTCTATTGTTCCTTTCAGCAATGCCATTTTGCTGAGGTGTTCTTGGTGAAGAAAACTCTTGAAATATCCCAAATTGTTCACATAGTTTTGTCATGCTATCAGACGGAAATTCAGTACCATGGTCACTTCTAATCTTGACCACTGTACTGTTTAGTTCATTCTGAATTTGTCTAACAAAGCTATAGAAGATACTAGGTGTTTCAGATTTCTGTCTTAGGAAGAACACCCAGGAAAACCTTGAGTAGTCATCTACAACTACAAAGGTATAGACCTTCCTACCTAGGCTGTGAACTGGCATTGGACCAAAGAGATCCATATGCAAGAGGTATAAACACCTCACAGCATCTTTGCTTTCAATGCTTCTAAAGGTGGATCTAGTCTGCTTGCCGTTTTGACAAGCTGAGCAAATACCATCTTTAATACACTTAACTTGAGGACCATTCCTCACTAACTCTTTACTAAAGAGTTTGCCAATTATCTTGTAGTTTAGATGGGCTAGCCTCTTGTGCCATTTGACACAATGAGAGACTGTCTCATCAGCTACAAGACATACTGGAGAACCATTGTTCTCAACCATAATGTCTAAGCAATAGACATTCCTTTTTCTATAACCAGTCAAAATGATCTCTTGATCATTTGACCTCCTAATATGACAACCATTTTTCACAAATGAGATGTCATATCCTACATCACTCAATTGACTTATACTAATAAGGTTATGTTTCAAACCTTTAACATAGGCCACTTGAGTAATTGTAATAAAGGAGTTAGATATGTTACCAAAACCCTTGATGATCCCTTTTTCAGATCCACCAAAGGTGACTTTTGGACCATCCTTTATAGGTGTGTAGTCCTTTAGTAAACTCCTTGTTCCAGTCATATGTCTGGAACATCCACTGTCCAAGTACCATATTGTGGCATGGCCACTTGGACTCACCTGCAAAACAGATTAGTGAACCTTAGAACCCAAAGAATTCTTGGGTCCTTGGTACTGGTTAGTTTGCATCCTAACAAAGCTACCTGCAGGTTTTCCAACAGGCAGTTTGCTACTCACTTTAGCACTACCATTGTGCCAATAGTCCATTGTAAAGTGGCCTACCTTGCCACAGCACCAACACTCAAACTTATTGTACCTTTGCTTAGGTACTGTCTTTGCTGTTTTATCTATAGCAGACTTGTTGAGAGTTGGGGCTTTGCCCTTGGACTTGGACTTGGACTGAACAGTACTTGCAGGTCTAGTAAATCCCAGTCCAGCTTTACCTTTGTGATGAACAAATTCATCAATTAAGGGTAGAACTGACTTAGGTTTAGAAAACCTAGCAACTAAGTCTTTCTCCTTCTGAAGATTAATCTCCAGACTCTTGATTTGATCATTCTTAAATGATATAGTCCCCATCTGAATCACAGTTATGTGCTTCAGTCTGGCTATCTCATTTAGCTTTTGATCAAACAACTTCTCAAATTCAGTTGCAGCATCTTTGAGATTAGCAATTTCCTTTGCCTGACTTTTGGCTAGGGACTTGCTCTTCTTATATGCTTGCAACAAAACTTTATATTCATCTATCAACTGATGAATATCCTCTTCAGACTCAGATGCACTCTCATCACTTGATGATGATGAATCTGATTCTATACTGGCACAAGAAATTGAACTAAAAGAATAATGTTGTACCTTACTAGGTCCTGGCTGCTCCAGGATTTTGTCACTTTCTGTCAATGCCATTAGTCCTTGGCCCTGACTGTCTTCTTGTTCATAAATAGAGTTCATGATCTGAATGAACTCTTCTTCTTCTTCCTCAGCAAATAGTCCTATATATGCCTCAGCATCTGACTCAGTTTCTGATGAAGAAATGTCTGACAGGCTCTTGTCCTTTTTGGCAACAAAAGACTTCTCCTTCTTGCCCTTGTATTGAGTCTTTTTCTTGTCACTAGACTCCTTCCTTTTTTCTGGACAATGTGCAACAACATGACCTTGTCTATTACAGTAATAACATACTATTTTTGAAAGAGTTGCCTTGCTAGACTTAGTCTTTTTCCTGTCTTTCTTTGAAGACTTTTTATTCTGATAATAGTCTTACTTTCCCTGTGAAGTAGATGGCCTTGTCCTCCACTGTTTCTTCTTTAAGAACTTCTGGAAATGTCTTGTAAAGGCAGCAAAGTCCTCATCACTTTCACTGCTTTCAGACTTTCTACTTGCTGACTCATCTGATTCAGTTTCAGCAACCTTTGGAGGTGGAGTTGGTGACTTACTCCTGTACTTTCTGGGGGCTTCTGTTTTAAAGGCCACTGTCCTTTCCTTGTGTTCACTTCTTGTAGATTTCTCCTCTTCTTTCCTCACCATCAGCTGCATCTTATAGGATAGCAGTTTCCCAAATAGAGTTGGTGGAGGAATTTCTGCTAACTTAGCCATTTCTCTAATGGCACAGATCTTGGTGTCCCAATCTTTTGTTAGGGACCTTAGAAACTTATCATTGAGTTCATAACTACTAAACTCTCTGCCATAGGACATGAGCTCATTCACAATCCTGTAAAACTTCTTATAGCACTTAGTTATGCTATCAGCTTTTCCTTGTCTAAAACTTTCATATTCTTGATTGAGCAAGGATTTTCTGTCTTGCCTGACTTCTTCAGAACCCTCCATATACACAATAAGAGTATCCCACATCTCTTTAGCTGTCTTACAATGTATCAAATTCTGAAAAGTTGCATCATCTATAGCACTCACAATGATGTTCTGTGCCCTTTTGTCCATAGTGGCTAGAACAATTTCATCCTTTGTCATTTCAGAGAAATCCTTAGGTGTTCTCTGATTTGCATCTAAGACTGACACCTTCATGGGCACATAAGGCCCTTCTTTCACTGTGATATAAATCCTAGGGTCTGAGGCTTCCATAAACAGTATCACCCTTTCCTTCCAGATACCAAAGATCTCTTTCCTACATATGGGTAGCTTCATGGATCCCAATTCCTTGTGATTCTCAGTGGAACCCATGGTTCTTGATTTTCTTGATTCTGTAATTGACTTAGACTGAATCTGCCAACAGGATCTACTCAGACAGTTATGTCCTTTTTTGAGTAACCTCCCTCTGATACCACTTGAAAGATATTGTACCTAAACACCTAGAGGGGGGGGGGGGGTGAATAGGTGACTTGAATCTTTTTAACTTTATAAGGCAGCAATCAGATTTTATCTTAGAGTTATATCTATTTGTACACAACAATCATACAGCAATCACAGAATATCACAGCACACAGTAGACACACTGTTTTATAGTGGTTCCCCAAGATTTGGGTACATCCACTTTCCCCCTTCTCCTATCTAGCAGTGTACTAGATTCGGCCCAAACTTCTCCACTATCTCAGAACCCTAAAATAGGTTCCTACACCTCAGGACTAAGGCCCTACAACTCAGCTTCTTCACAAAGCCTACACTCAGCCACCAAGGCCTACACTCAGCCACCAAGGCCTACACTCAGCCACAACAGACCTACACTCAGAGATTTCAATCTCCTACACTCAGACACTCAAGCCCTACACTCAGCCTTTATAATTACAGGCTTACAACACTCAGATCCCTAAGGATCCTACAAGATAAAATGAATACAATAAGTGTTACTCAACAACTCAGAGAAAAGATAGAATAGTTGTGAGTTTCTTGATGAGTTCTTGGAAGAACTCAGCTGAAATCAATCTGACTTGGCTTTCTTCAAAGCTTCTTGAATGTAGAACTCAATTAGATTGACCCCTTCTGCAGTTGATCCTTGATCTCTGCTACTTAAGATTCAGAATAAATCTGAATCCTTCTTCTCAGCCTAGTTCCAACGGCTGATTTCTTGGATGGAGCTCTCTCTCTCCAACTTCTTAGATCTTCACTTGATTCTTCAAGAAATAGCTAGATCTTCTTCTTGTTAATGATCACTTGAACATTAATTCAATCATCTATTTCTGTAGACAGTGTGAGCCTATTTATAGGTCTTCTTCATGGTAACCGACTGGTCCGGTCCATAACTGAATTCTGACAACTCTGACAGGTGCAGTAGACCGGCTGGAATGGCAGCTGTCAAGTCATCCAGTCAGTTCTTGAAAATTCTGTAACTGTCTGTAAGTGTCGAGACTGTCTGTCTTTAAGTGTCGACACTTATAGACCAAGTGTCGACACAAGTTGTCTAAGTGTCGACACTAACCTACAAGGTGTCGACACAACCCCTTGTGTTGTAAATTTTATATCTCGACACAACTTCTTCTTCATGTGTCGACATTGATAATGTGTGTAGACACAAGTCCTTGTACTTCAGTATTTTGCTGAATTCTTCTAAGTGTCGACACAACTCCTTTGTGTCGACACATCTTCATGTGTTGAACTCGCTGAGTGTCGACACAGCTCCTTGTGTCGACACATTCTTCTTCTGTCGAGACTCTGGCTGAGTGTCGACACAACTCCTTAGTGTCGACACTTGTACTTAGAATATTCTTGAACTTTGCTAAGTGTCGACACAGCTCCTTGTGTCGACACTTTCTTCAAGTGTTGAGTCTTCAGCTGAGTGTCGACACATTCTTTCTTATGTCGACACTTTCTTCAAGTGTTGACTCTTCTGCAATGTGTCGACACATTGTTCTGGGTGTCGACACATTCTTCAAGTGTTGAGTCTTCAGCTAAGTGTCGACACATTCTTCCTTGTGTCGACACTTTATTCAAGTGTTGACTCTTCTGCTGTTTGTCGACATATTGTTCTGGGTGTCGACACTTGTACTTAGTCTCTGCTGACTTTTGCTGAGTGTCGACACAGCCTCCAAGTGTCGACACTTTCTGATGTAGACACAGTTCCACTGGGTGTTGACACAACTGCTATGTGTCGACACTACTTCACTGCACTCTTCTTCATTGAGTGTCGACACAGCTCCTTGTGTCGACACTTTCTGTCTGGTGTCGACTCAACATCCCTGGTGTCGACACAATGACTCCAAGTGTCGACACTGCTTACCTCGGTGTCGACACAAGTCTTCTTAAGTGTCGACACTTTCCCTCTGGGTGTCGACACATGGACTTAGAAACTTTTTCTTCTTTCCTGCAAATACTTAACCTGCACAAGATTACTCAAAACACATCAAATACATTTTTGATATATATCATTGAGTTGGGTGAGGCTTCATCAAATCAGGTACATTAGAACCAATGTACCCAACATGGTGTGGACGAGATTGTTAGGCTGGTGCCTTGTTTCTTTTTTTAGCTAAGGATTTTAGCTGTTTTTTATGCATGTTTGGGTGACACGGCCTGGGTCACGGGCATGACCCAGGGCGTGTCGAGCTCGGGTAGAGCTCTCGGTAGTGTGGTCGACGAAATTCGGTCGACGGGTGTTTTTGGTAGGAACACGGCCTGTGATACGGGCGTGTCACAGGGCGTGTCCCCTTCGATTCATCGAGCTGTACTCGACGATTCGTCGAGCTGCGCTCGACAATAGTCGAGCGGCGTTTGGGTGAGTTCATGTCCCCCTAACACGGGCGTGCCAGATCTGACACGGGCGTGTCTTAGGGCGTGACTCCTGGTCGACGATCTGCGTCCGACGATTGTCGAGCGCTAGTTATGTTGGTACACGGCCTGTGACACGGGCGTGTCACAGGGCGTGACCCATGTTTCGTCGAGCTAAGCTAGACGATCATCGAGTGGGTAGGTGAGTGAGTACACACCCCGTGACACGTGCATGTCGGACTGGACACGGGCGTGTCACGGGCATGTCTGGGGCGTGTTCCGCATTTTTTCTCCTGAGTGCTTCCTTTTATGCCGTGAGTCATTTTTCCTCCTCATTTCTTCGTTCCCGATTCTGGAGAAGCTTCCAGCGGAAGGTTTTGGGAGGAGGCGGTGTTGGATTTTTGGCCGACGATTGCGGGAGGGAGCTCGATTTTTCTCGTGCGATAGCGGATTTGGCTTGCTCTCGTCTAGATCTTCCCTTCCATGTAAGTCATTCTTGATCTAGGGCTGATTCCAGGAGTTAAACTTTTTTTTATTTCTTTTCTTCTTCTCTAAATCTTTGCTTTTGACCCGTAGGTGCCCGATCTTGCCTCCAAAGCCAGTTTTCGTGTTGCAATCGCTGCATCTTGGTGGTAAGGCAAGTGGCTCCTTGCGCTTGCCAATTTGACCCCCTTTTTACCTAGTTACTTTGTTGTATATTATTCTTAAAATTCAGCCATGTTCGATTTAGGTTGTCTAGGAATTTTGGCTAGTCTTCTTTTTTTATTTATTCGTGGTTTGGTGTCTAGTGGGTAGCTAGAGTTAGGGTGTGACTGCGTTTAGTTATAGTTTAAGTATAGTTGCGGTAGCCCGAGTAGATAGGATAGAAAGGAGAGTTGGAATTAAATCTTCAACTCTCTGTTTCCACGCGTTGAGAGAGTTTAGGCTGCGATTTTAACTAAAATTTAAGTTTATCCTAAGTAGAAAGCGTGGATAGCATTGAGTGAGCCGAGTTCACTCAACGCCGTCATCCAGCGTAGGTTTTGCGGCTAAGTATTTTGGCGTCAAGTGAGTGGATCTTACTCAACGCCGCGTCGAGTGGGCTCGACATTTCTGCCTTGGGTTCGTGTGTTTCCTTAGGATTGTTAGTGTGACTTTTCCCTGGGGGGGGGGGGTATTGGGTGTTCGGCTAGTTTTTGCATGCGACTCTTGGGTTGTGGCAGGTGGTGGAGTTTTGGTGCCTCTGGAGGGGTGGTTTTATGTGGAGAGCTGTGGCCACCACCTTTTGCCGCGGTTTGGGTTGGTGTGTGTGGGACCCTAGACCTGCCACTGTTTGACCCCTTAGCCCTTTTTGGATCTAGTTTTGGTTATGTATTCAGATCCATGTTTTGACCCCTGCCATTAACCCACAAGTTAGGACTGTTAGTTCCTTTCCTATTTTATGGCTATTTCTCTTGGCATATATGTATATGTCTTGTTGCTGTTGTAGGCTCTTTTGTAGGATATGTTGCTTTTATTACTCACACTTGGTGTGCTTTGCTGTTCTTTAGACAATGCTCTTTTCTTACTGTCATGTCCTTTCTTTTGCTGATAGAATTTTGTTGTCGGGTTGGTAAACCCTTCTTATTTGCTCATAAATCTAATGCTCTATTTACCTTTTTGATTATTTTCTTGCTGAGGTGTTCTTTTCTTGAATGCCTCAAGTCTAGGTTGTAGCCAGTTGAGCGGCTAGTTCTTTTGGAGGGGCTTGCTTGTGGCCTCTTGTGTAGCTGAGATAACTGATCCTCGATTTTTGTGAGGTAGTTCTTTTCCTTTATGTATAGACATGCATACTCACCAGTGGGTTAGTGTCAGGTTGTTGACGCCCACTGGTGGCCTCTTGCGATGCTGGGTATGAACTAAAACTGCTATTTTTGCCTATTTGTGGTTGTTTACTTGCTTTTGGGAATGTTTTATGCTAGCTTGCATGTTAGATATTTTAAACCCTAAAAGCGTTACTATATGTATCTCATGGATGTCATATTTATAAAACTAAGACACTATGAAAGTGCAGCTAGATCTGAAATACTCTAGAGGGGGGGGGGGTGAATAGAGTATGGTGCTTAAAAACTTTTTACAACAATTGTTGCAATCTGAGTGAACAGGGAAGCAAATAAAAAATCTAAACAATTGATACAATCTACAAAAGAAGCTAATCACAGATCCTAACTAATCACAGATCAATCACAGCCAGAAACAAAAATAAAGACAAGCAAACCAGAAGACACAAGGAGCTATAGTGGTTCCCCTAAACTTGGGTACATCCACTCTTCTACCACCCTAGGTAGGAATCCACTGCAGGATGAGTTGATCAGGTGTCCTGGGCACCAATGAGCTTTTGATAAGGTGCTCAAAAACCAAATCAGATTTTTTGATCAGGTGTCTTGCCACCAATGAGCTTTTGACAAGGTGCTCAAAAACCAAGTACAAACTTTTGAAGCGAGTTTGAAAAACCCTTTACAGAGATGGGGATGAGAGAGTGATGGAAGTCTTCTCTTTCTCAAAGCAGCTGAGAAGACTATATGGATTTTGATGTTGTCAAAGCTCCCCCTGAGTTCTTGAGATGTTCAGGAAATGAAGCTTTGCTGTAGGGTGATAGGCCTTCAGAAGTTGATCTCCAGCAATTGATGATTTCAGCAACAGCTGAAATGTTAGGTGTCTGGAGTCTTGAATGATGTTGGCCTTGAACACTTGAATCACAAGAGATCTGAAGATTTCAGATGGTTGATCTCCTTAGATGTGTGTTCTGTATTAATTCTTTTTGACAGAGAGTGTCTACAACTCTTTCTCTTGTGAACAGTTGATGTTGAGAAAGATGTTGTTCAGAGAATATTTTTTCTTGTTCTTCTTGTCTGTGTTGTGTGTGAGATTCAAAAAAACTTGTGTTTTATTCCCTGGTTGAATAGAAAATGATCCTCTGTCAAGAATAGCCGTTGGCCTGTCATTAATTGACTTCCTTAATTGCAAATGTCTTCTGGGGGAAAGTCCAAAGGAACATTCCTTGATAATCCCTTGAAACTTGGTCCAGAATAAATGAAAACGGCTAGAAAATCTTCTGAATTAATTGCTGAATAACTCCTTAACTGTTCTGAATTTGAATCTTGAAAATCCTTTAACTCTTCAGAAAAATGTCGAACTGAGCTCTGCTATCGTCGAACTGAGCTCAGCGATTTGGACTTATACAGCAACAAAGATCGTCGATCTGAGCTCAACTATCGTCGAACTGAGCTCAGAGATAGAGAATCAATACTGAGTCAAGATCGTCGAACTGAGCTCGAACATCGTCGAATGGAGCTCGACGATTTGTTGAAGTTGAGCTCAGCGATCGTCGAATGGAGTTCGACGATCCGTCAAAGTTGAGCTAGACGATCGTCGGTGGAGTTCGATGATTCGTCGTACTGAGCTCGACGATATGACTTAGTCTCCAAACTGAAAAACCTTGGTCTTGAGGGCAGCTTCCAAACCTAACTACTAACCCTTAGACTCAATTCTAGTTGACCTTTAGATCTATACAGGAGGTCAAAGACAGGTTTCCTAAAGACATAGTGATCCTGACCCAAATTAGTAATAGGGTGTTCCAACAATCTCCCCCTATTTGGGTTAGGATTACTATTTACAGAACTTGCAGAAATTAAAGAACAACATACAAAGCAACAATACAGAAATGCAATAAGCAGGACATTGCAGAAGCATAGATATATAATATCCCAGACAGAAATCAGAAATCAGAATGATTGTCACCTTACATAGTTATTCTTTCTCCTTGCTCTTTATAAGCTTGATTTCTCTATTAGGATTGAGTGCTTCTTTCTTTGACCTTCTGTCATCTACTGCACCTAAAGAGGTTTGCTGTTTGGGCCTTGGTACAACAGCTTCAGGATGCAGCTCCATATATCTATCAGAATCAAAGAATTTGCTTGAGCCATATCTTTCCAGTTCTTTCTTTCTTTGTTCAGACAATGTAGTAATGTTGGAAGAATCTCTTCCTTGCTCTTTAGCTTTCTTAATTTGATCCAGGGCAGCTAGCTCTTTCATCCTGGCAGTCCAAGCAGTAGGGTTGTTTTCTGGATCTTCAAAGGGCACTGGAGGCTCATATCTGTTGGATGGATTATCTTGAGGAGCTCTGGAGGAGACTACTTCTTTTAACTTATAGGGAAAAGGACCTGAAGTTATGTCTGATGAACCTTGCCCTTCCCTAGAGTATGGATGTTGTCTGGAGTAGCCTTTTGAGTATACTTGGAATTCCCTCTGGCTTCCTCTGTAACTTTCTCTTCTAGATTGAGAACCCCTGGACTGGCTTCCCCTATAATAAGATCTTGCATGAGGCTGATAGGGGGTTTGTCTTTTAGCATAAGGTTGAGCAGCTGAGCTTCCACCTGCAACTGCATCAGGAGGAGGTGGTGGAGGAGGATGAGGATGATGAAATTGAGAAGATCCTTTCTCATACTTCCTCTTCTTCTTCACGGCTTTAAGTTGGTTCTTGGAATACTGCATCCAATGCTCAGTTATGGGGCAGTCATGAAGAATGTAATATGGTATGTCATTAGTGTCTTTGACTTTGGCTGGAGGCACTCTTTTCATAGCTTTGCCCCTTGCCTTTCTCTTTCTGGAAATAGTGGCAGAGGAGTCATCAGAATCAGTCTTAAATTCATCACTCTCAGAGCTTTGCTCATCATACAAAGCATCAATCTTTTTCAAATATTCTTTCTGAAGTTGAGTTGGAGCAGATGAAGCAGCAGTGGTTGTAGCAGCAGTAGATACAGTACTAGTAACAATTGAAGTTGTAGCAGAAGCAGTTGTAACAGCAGTCACAGAACATTCTGGAGCAATACTCTTAGAGGCTATATCAGCAGTAATAACAATAGTAGCTGGAGCAGCAACAGATTCAGATAAAGCTTTTTCAGATACAGGAGCCTCAGCATCAGTAATAACAACAGGAATATCATCAGCAAAAACAGAAGGCTCAAAATCATATGCCTCTGTCTGCATATCCTCAGAAACAGCAACATTTATAGCAGAAACAGAAATATCAACAATACTTTCAACAGGAATAGCAGCAGCATCACTGGAACCAAAAGTCTCAGCAGTATAAACTGTATTTATGAATGAATAATGCTGGTGTCACAACATGAGAAGGGCACAATGGCCTTGGAAAGATCCTCTGATGGCTGGACTGCAACTGTCTCTGGAAGACAACTGAAATAAGCTGAATCAAACACTAATAGTAAGGACCTGATGTCCACTGAGAAGACTGCAACTGGAGGGGTTGAAACTGGAGCTTGAGGAACAATAGCAGCAACAATAGCAACAACTGAAGAAACAACAGGCAATCTAACTTCATTAGGCATCTCCCCCTGCCTAGATTCCGAGAATGCTGGATCAAGGCACACTGATGAAGGGATTTCCTGAGGAAATAGAGAGGATAGCCTGGCAGAAAGGGCTGCCACTAACTGAAGTAATGGAGCCAAGGAGGTCTCCAATAGAAGTGATAGCCTGGGGGCTAGCAGTTCATATAACTGGTCAGCTAGGGCAGGAATATCTACTTGCTCAGCAGGGATGTGAGCAGAGGTAGAGGATGGAGCTACTGGTGATGGTGGTGGAGAGCTGGTGTATAGGGGAAGTGATGGTTGAGGTGAGGGGATTGTGGAAATGGAAGACAGTGGGATTGAGATAGAGGGTATGAAGGTGGGTTGATCAATAATGTCTTGCAGAAGTTGTTGATAAGATGTTGATGAGGAGGGTAGCTCAGGAGGAGATGAGGGTGAGTCATCCATGAAGGAATCATCAAGAAGATTGAATGATGGAATGGAGGATGATGTATCAATGTCTGGTTGAGGGTAGGAATATAATGGATGGAAGGTTTCTTCTGTGACTGGTAGAGTTGGAATTGGAGATGATATTGATGTTGGAGATGGGCTTGAGATGATGATGGTGGATGTAGTTTGAATGATGGATGGAACTGGAGGAGATGGAATTGGAGGAGGAGGAGAAGCAGCAGCAGGCAAGTCACCTGCAGGGGCAGAGACTTGAGGGGAAGTGACTGTGACAGTCCTGGTGCCTGAAGGTGTGCTTGCAGAAGGCCTGCTGGGCTTGGTTATCTGCCTGTCCCATTTGCCAAAAAGGGCACAGGACAATATCTTTGATGCATTGATGTGTATCCCAGAAGATACTAGCAGGGTAGGGCATCTGTTCTGAAGAAAGAGGCCTAGGATCCTCCCAAAATTCACAAAGTTCTTGTTTATCTTCTTCTTGATCAGGTCAAAGAAGACCTCTCCCCAGTTCAATTGCTTCTTGTCCACAATGGCTCCCATCAAGCACAGCTGATACCTAGAGATAGTATTATGTGCTGAGTGCTTGGCCAACAAAACGTTTCCTACTACATCAGCTAAGAACCTGTATTCCACAGCTAGGTTCTTCTTTAGCAGCTTGCTAGGGTTAGCATCAGAGTGACCCATTCTTGCAAGCAGATCAGCAAATTCCTCTCCAGACAAATCAACAGAATCTCTTCCAGAACTTAACTCAAAAACTTCTGTCAGAATGGCTGGAGTCAAGGGTACCTGGGTTCCAAAAATTGAACCAACTATTGTGTTTTGGTCCTGATTGTGGGCAGTGTAGACCCACTCCTTAATCTCATCAGCGGCCAGTTTCATTCTGGTGGTCATGATGGTAGCAAGTTTCTGCTCCTTGAATAGTTCCAAAATGTCCTGAAAAACTTGATCAGTGGTGCTGAAGGACTCCATGTCAATGTCAAATCCAGCATCGAATTTCATTGCGGCAAGAACAGCAACAGAGACGGCCATTGTTACCTGCAAAAATCAACAAACAAAACGACCAAGTGTAGAGATGTTTGGAGGGAAAGAGAATTTTTGCAGAGAGATTGAAAGCGCAAAAGGAGAACGACGGCGAAAAATGAATTTTATATTAGGGTTCGACGTAGAAAAGGAAAGATCGTTGAACTCAGTTCGACGATCGGGGCTTCTAAAGGAATCTGAAAGGTCTTAAATATCGTCGATCTCCGTTCGACGATATTGGAGAGCATCGAGCTCTGTTCGACGATCGTTCAGAGAACAAAATCGTCGAGCGTCGTTCGACGATCATTGACCGGAAGAGATAGTTGAACACTATCTGAGAAGCGCTGAACTCAGGCCGACGATTTCGAAAATCGTCGATCTCCGTTCGACGATCTGGGGGAAAATCATCGAGCGCAGTTCAGAGACCAGAAATACACTCTAGACACTAAGAAAAATCAAGATGTTTGCCTAGTCTTGGTCAATTTTTAAAGTTTTAAAATCTTGGATATTATTTTAGACTTCCTCCATCTAACATTCCTAACTGATTTAGGAAGAAGGTGTGTTTCTTTTCATCCAAGGGTTTGGTGAAAATATCTCCCCTTTGTAAATCAGTTGGGATATATTGAAGTTCAATTTTATTCTTCTCAACATTATCCCTTAAAAAGTGATGCCTAATTTCTATGTGTTTTGTTCTACTATGGAGGACTGGATTTTGAGCTATAGAAATAGCACTGGTGTTATCATAAAATATTTTAGACTTCTCTAAGTTGTAGCCATAGTCTAGGAGTTGGTTTTGAATCCACAATATTTGTGAACAACAACTGCCTGCAGCCATATATTAAGCTTCAGCAGTTGAAGTTCACACAGAAGTTTGTTTCTTGCAAAATCAAGAGACAAGTCTGTCACCAAGGAACTGACAAGTTCCACTGGTGCTTTTCCTGTCAATTCTGCATCCAGCATAATCAGCATCAGAAAATCCAGTTAAATCAAATGCTGAATCTTTTGGATACAAGAGACCTAGATTTGGACAACTTTTAACATACCTGAGAATCCTTTTTACTAATGTTAGGTGTGACTCTGTAGGGCTTACTTGGAACCTAGCACATATACATATAGCAAACATTATATCTAGTCTACTAGTTGTAAGGTACAGTAAGGAGACAATCATTGCTCTATATGTTGTCTGATCAACAGGTTTCCCATGTTCATCAGCATCCAATACAGCATTGGTAGGCATGGGTGTTTTCATGCAAGATGCTTCAGACATACCAAATTTCTTGACCAATTCATTTGCATACTTGGTTTGAGAAATGAAGATGCCTTCAGCATGTTGTTTGACTTGCAATCCTAGAAAGAAGGATAGCTCACCCATGCTACTCATTTCAAATTTAGAATGCATTAGGTTGGAGAACCTTCTGCACAATTTGGAATCAGTAGAGCCAAAAATAATATCATCTACATAAATTTGTACTAGTAGGGTATGACACTTATGGGTTCTAATGAAAAGAGTTTGGTCTACTCTACCCCTTATAAATCTATTTTCCAGAAGGAAGCATGCTAGGGTCTCATACCATGCTCTAGGGGCTTGCTTGAGACCATATAATGCTGTGTTCAAATTAAAAACATAATCAGGATAGGTTGGAGAGATAAAACCTGGAGGTTGTCTGACATACACTTCTTCTTTGATGTCTCCATTGAGAAATGCACTTTTCACATCCATCTGATATACCTTGAAGCCTTTGTGTGCTGCATAAGCTAAGAAAATTCTGATGGCTTCCAATCTTGCAACTGGTGCAAAAGTCTGGTCATAGTCTATGCCTTCTTCTTGAGAATATCCTTGAGCAACTAGCCTTGCCTTGTTCCTTACAATTACTCCTTGATCATCCAATTTGTTTCTGAACACCCACTTTGTTCCAACAATGGAGTGATCCTTAGGCTTTGGCACTAGGTCCCAAACTTTGTTCCATTCAAATTGATGCAACTCTTCTTGCATTGCAATGATCCAGTGTGGATCTTGCTCTGCATCTTGAATGGATTGAGGTTCAATTTGAGATAGGAAGCAAGTGTGCAACATGTTTTGGTTGACCTGATTTCTGGTTTGCACACCAGCTAAGATGTCTCCAATTACTTGGGAAATTGGATGGTCTCTTGATGTTACTAAATCAACAGAGGGTGTTGATTGTTCACCAACCTATGTTGTTGTTTCCTCTTGTGGTACAACAACTGGTTCTTCAAGTTGTTTCTCCTCAATATGTTGAGTACTTTCTTCATCTTCACTGCTTTCCTCTTTTTGAGTAACCTGTAACTTGTTCAAGTCTTCAACAAGAGAATTTACCTGCAAAGGTTCTATGGTAGAAGTGTTATTCTCCTTGAAAGACATGTTAGATTCATCAAATGATATGTGAACAAATTCCTCAATTTTAAGAGATGATTTATTATAAACCCTATAAGCCTTACTGATCATGGAGTATCCCAGAAACACTCCTTCATCAGCTTTAGCTTGAAATTTTGCTAAATATCTCTTGTCATTATTATGTATATAGCAAATGCAACCAAAAATTCTAAAATAATCAACTTTAGGTTTCTTCCCTTTGAGTAATTCATAGGGAGTCTTTCCCTTTAGTTTATGTATTAAACTTCTATTCAACACATAGTTGGAGGTGTTCACTGCCTCTGCCCAAAAAGATAGAGTAAGGTGAGCATCTGACAACAATGTAGTGGCAGATTCAATAAGGGTTCTATTTTTCCTTTCAGCTACCCCATTTTGTTGAGGAGTTCTAGGAGCTGAGAAAGTATGCCTGATCCCTTCACTCTGACAGAACTCTTGCATAAGAAGAGAATCAAACTCTGTCCCATGATCACTTCTGATCAGGGCAATGTGAGTATTGAACTCAATCTATATGCATTTGAGAAACTCTGTCAAACACTTAAAGTTATCAGACTTCTTCCTCAGAAAGAACACCCATGTGAATCTAGAGAAGTCATCTACAACTACTAAGGTGTAAGATTTCTCTCCTAGGCTTTGTACTGTAATGGGTCCAAAAAGATCCATGTGTAAAAGATACAAGATCCTAGGTGAATCACACTTATTAAGTGATTTAAAACAAGCCCTGCAGAGTCCTTCCTTCTTGTAGGGGCCAGAAGGTAGTCCTCTAACAAGGTTGTCCTTGGATAGCCTAGCAATAGTTCCAAGGTTTAAATGTCCTAGTCTCTTATGCCATAAAACATTTGGTCTACAAACAGAATTGAACAGGCAAATGTCTACATCTGTTGAAAGAAAATCTACTAGATAGATGTTACCTTTCCTTTTACCTGTCAACAAAGTTGTGTTGTCCTCTGACTTGATCTTGCATAATGCTTTGCTGAAAGTCACCTGATAGCCTTCATCACATAGCTGACTGATGCTTATCAAATTGTGCTTCAGTCCTTCCACATAGGCTACCTTCTTGAATATCACTGTCCCAATCTAGACTGCACCATATCCTTTAGTTTGTCCAAAGTTTGAATCACCAAAAATAACTTTGGGTCCAAGCTTGGCTTTAAAGGATGTGAGGTTGTCCTTGTTTCCTGTCATGTGCTTAGAGCACCCACTATCCAAGTACCATTGTTGGTTAGATGTTGGATAGGTCTTCACCTGCACATAAAATAATTCATTTGTTTTTGACCCAGTTTACCTTGGGCCTACGTTGATAACCTTTAAACTCAGAAATAAAAATCATCCCAGGTTGACTCTTATAACCTTCAGGATGATATCTCCTTAGAGGTATTATCCATTCAGTATAAGGGTTAAAGCTTTGGGATGAAGGACCCCTAGGATTGGATTTTGATTTGCCCTTGAAGGAATTTCCAGAGCTCTGATCTCTGTTCGACGATCGTGGAGCTGTGTTCGACGATCTTGGGTCAGATCATCGAGCTCCGTTCGACGGTCGACTGTGGCAGAGTTCAGGAATTAGAGATTGTCGACCTGAGTTCGACGATTTTGCCTGAGATCGTCGATCTGTGTTCGGCGATCGTCAAGCTCCGTTCGACGATTTCTGCTGGAACTTAGTTTTCTGAGGCAGATCAGAATTTTTCCTAGCTACCTCTACAACTCCCTTCCCTTTATCAGAAATGAACTTGATTGGGGTTGTTAGGACTATAGGTTGGCTAGATGAAGCACCCAAGCCCAGTGTACTATTGAATCTGGAGTTCACTGTGCTTGTGATGTCCATCAGCTTGATACTTCTCCCATTAAGGGATTCTTCAAGCTTCTTGGCCTCTGATAGCTCACCTTTCAGTGAAGCTATCTGCTCCCTGCAGCACTCCAACTCCTGAGAGAGTTTGAGGTTTCCTGACTTTAAGGAACTATGTTCAGATAAATGATTTCTGAGAGAGATAATTTCCTTCTCAGATTTTAGTAGGTCTAAACATAATGCTTTAAACTCAGATTTAAAGTCCTCTGAATTGAAATCAAAAGAACTAATTGTCTGGTCTTCTTCAAGTTGAGTCTCTGAGTTTGACTCTGACTCTTCTTCATCTGAATTATGTTGAGAGGCATTGATTGCCATCATGCAGAACTCTTTCTCTTCTGCATCATCTTCATCATCACTGGAGCTGGATGAAGCTTCTGACTCCTCTTCAGTCTCACTCTAGGATTCAGCAACAAACCCCTTCCTTGTGTGTTTGTTCTTGCTTGAGGAGGGTTTGCTATGGCCATTTTTCTTGAAGTCTTTGTCCTTTCTTCTTTCTTTCTTATCCCTTCTGTCCTTGTTTTTGTTCTCTGGACAGTCAGGTACAATGTGCCCTGGTTTCCTGCAACCAAAGCAAACAATTTCTTTACTAATTGACTTATCATATCTTGGCTTATCATGCTCTTTGTATGATCTCCTTTTGAAGTCCTTTCTGGCCATCTTGTAAAATCTTTTGGCCAATAGACTGAGCAGTTCATCATTGCATGTGACTTTGTCTTCAGGCTGATCTTCAGTTGCTTTGAAGGCTATTGTCTTCTCTTTTCTTGTGGCTGGTGAGGCAGCCTTCTGCTCTTCTTCTTTGTTCTTAATGAGCAGCTCATAAGATTTGAGCTTGCCCAAAAGAGCTTCTGTGGTGATCTCATTCAAGCTTCTGGCATCCTTGATTGGCCAGATTCTTGAATCCCAAGTGCTTGGGAATCACATTAGGATTTTATCATTTAGTTCAGTCAGTGATATCGCCTTATCCAAAGTCCTGAGTTCACTGACTATCAGACTGAGTCTATTATACATATCTCCAACTCACTCAGCTTCTCCCTTCTTGAAGTTCTCATATTGAGATATGAGGTGGGATCTCCTGTCCTTTCTTTCATCAGCTGATCCCGAGACTATTTCAGAGTGCCTATCCCAGATTTCCTTTGCTGAATTGCATTCAGCTACCTTTTGAAAGATGTCATCAGACATGGTCTGGGCTAAGATATTCATAGCCTTTGCATCAGCTACCTTCCACTTCTTGATATCAGCATCTGTTCCTGATGGAGGTGGAACAGCATTTGTTCTTGTGTTCTCTGGAGGTCTTGGACAAACTGTCAAAACAGAATTAAAAATATCCTCGTCAATAGAATTCATGTATAATCTAATCCTTGCTTTCCAAAGTGCAAACTTAGACAGGTTGCACACTGAAGGTCTGGTGCTAGCATAATCTTTGTTTTGGGCCATGATTGGTGAAAACAAAATCTAATAATAAAATCAAAAGAAAACAGATCTAACTAGGAATCTTTGGGTTCAGGTGCTAGCCTGTGCAACCACCAAGGTGTGGTATTTTTAACCAACTTCGCTTTGATACCAATTGAAAGTGCAGCTAGATCTGAAATACTCTAGAGGGGGGGGGGGTGAATAGAGTATGGTGCTTAAAAACTTTTTACAATAATTGTTGCAATCTGAGTGAACATAGAAGCAAATAAAAAATCTAAACAATTGCTACAATCTACAAAAGAAGCTAATCACAGATCCTAACTAATCACAGATCAATCACAGCCAGAAACAAAAATAAAGACAAGCAAACCAGAAGACACAAGGAGCTATAGTGGTTCCCCTAAACTTGGGTACATCCACTCTTCTACCACCCTAGGTAGGAATCCACTACATGATGAGTTGATCAGGTGTCCTGGGCATCAATGAGCTTTTGATAAGGTGCTCAAAAACCAAATCAAATTTTTTGATCAGGTGTCTTGCCACCAATAAGCTTTTGACAAGGTGCTCAAAAACCAAGTACAAACTTTTGAAGGGAGTTTGAAAAACCCTTTACAGAGATGGGGATGAGAGAGTGATGGAAGTCTTCTCTTTCTCAAAGCAGCTGAGAAGACTATGTGGATTTTGATGTTGTCAAAGCTCCCCCTGAGTTCTTGAGATCTTCAGGAAATGAAGCTTTGCTGTAGGGTGATAGGCCTTCAGAAGTTGATCTCCAGCAATTGATGATTTCAGCAACAGCTGAAATGTTAGGTGTCTGGAGTCTTGAATGATGTTGGCCTTGAACACTTGAATCACAAGAGAACTGAAGATTTCAGATGGTTGATCTCCTTGGATGTGTGTTCTGTATGAATTCTTTTTGACAGAGAGTGTCTACAGCTCTTTCTCTTGTGAACAGTTGATGTTGAGAAAGATGTTGTTCAGAGAATATTTTTTCTTGTTCTTCTTGTCTGTGTTGTGTGTGAGATTCAAAAAAACTTGTGTTTTATTCCCTGGTTGAATAGAAAATGATCCTCTGTCAAGAATAGCCGTTGGCCTGTCATTAATTGACTTCCTTAATTGCAAATGTCTTCTGGGGGAAAGTCCAAAGGAACATTCCTTGATAATCCCTTGAAACTTGGTCCAGAATAAATGAAAACGGCTAGAAAATCTTCTGAATTAATTGTTGAATAACTCCTTAACTGTTCTGAATTTGAATCTTGAAAATCCTTTAACTCTTCAGAAAAACGTCTAACTGAGCTCTGCTGTCGTCGAACTGAGCTCAGCGATTTGGACTTATACATCAACAAAGATCGTCGATCTGAGCTCAACTATTGTCGAACTGAGCTCAGAGATAGAGAATCAATACTGAGTCAAGATCGTCGAACTGAGCTCGAAGATCGTCGAATGGAGTTCGACGATTTGTTGAAGTTGAGCTCAGCGATCGTCGAATGGAGTTCGACGATCCGTCAAAGTTGAGCTAGACGATCATCGATTGGAGTTCGACGATTTGTCGTACTGAGCTCGACGATATGACTTAGTCTCCAAACTGAAAAACCTTGGTCTTGAGGGCAGCTTCCAAACCTAACTACTAACCCTTAGACTCAATTCTAGTTTACCTTTAGATCTATACAGGAGGTCAAAGACAAGTTTCCTAAAGACATAGTGATCCTGACCCAAATTAGTAATAGGGTGTTCCAACACACTACCTTTCCTTTAGCGTAAAGACTACATTTTTATATATCATACTAACCTTAGACTCGTGCATACCATGAGTCGTCCCTCGGGGACACTTATGCTCATTTAGGGTGTCAACTCAATTTAACCAAAGTATTTTCCGCTGCATATAAATATACTTTTAATTGTGGACTAGCTGATCTACTGTGCCGAGGGATACGATCATTAAATATAACTAGTTTTCTTTCATATTAAACTATGATTTTCCTTAAAACATAAGGTCTGGAGTTTTGCCTGAACATGTGTAGTTATCCCCTGCATGACCTGGCATCATGACACGTATTTTCTCTTGCTCTAATGCGGTGTAATCGTCGAGAAAATGCGGGTTGTGACAGTTGGTATCAAAGGGAGGTTGCTTGGCAAATGGCTGGGCAACCTTTCCCTTATTTGCATTAGTAGTTAGCGTCATAACATACACACACCGATATGTAATCAGCATGTCTTAGCTAAAGCACGAACACTACACTCATGAGCATGAAGAAGTATACGGGGCATATTATGTAGTATGGGATGCATAATATGTGTTTGTATATGGATCCACCATAGGAGGCAACATATGAGGGTTATGTAGTATGGGATGCATAACCTCACCACATGAATGTGGCTAGCACATTTTCTTTTTTTCGTTGCATGGAAATGGTATGTAGTATGGGATGCATAACATTTTTATGTGTACGCTGCCCATAACATACATTAAGGTTTTTTTTAGAATGCATAGCACATCATGCATAACATAACATTTCACAAGCACAACGTGCCAAGCTAAAGATTTGCATGATGATATATGTACATGCATGGTTTTGAGTCAAAAAGAATACAAATACATGCATTCATGGTTTAGGCACATGAGTTAGTATGATGGTGGTGAACCATCTTAGATTAGGCATAACATCATCATGGTAAAAACAATTCCCAGAGCAAGTTTAGCAGTTGAAGTTCATATTTAAGTGTGTTTGTCTGTACCGGGTAGTCTTGTTCTAGCTGTTAGGCTAGGTTTTGTCTAAAGCTTGTGCGATTATAAGATGGAAAGACGTCCTGCGATGAGATTGACTCCCCAATCAGAGGGTGAGTCATCGGGAGTGCAGAGCGAGGCGTTGATAGAAAGCCTGCGGTAGAGTAATGAGGCCTTATTGAGACAGGTAGTGGATATGCAGGCTCAGATTTAGTCCCTTGTAGCAGTGGTGGCGGGGCAGACTCCGAGAGTTCAAGACCCCGCTGAGGGGGTGGCTGTTCCTGCCCCTCCTGCTCCTCCCGTGCCTTCGGTTGTGGTGCCCCTGGAGATGGCGTTCATATCCCAGTTTCAGCGGCTTAGGCCCCCTACTTATGATGGGCAAGAGGATTTCATGATTTTGGATGACTGACTGATTTCCATTGAAGAGATGTTCTCTTACTCTGGGATTGCGGACGATCAGAGAGTGATACTCGCTGCCTACCAGCTCAAGGGCTTAGCAAAGAGTTGGTGGCTGAGGGAAAAAGAGAGCTTGGTGGCAGGATGCACTTGGGAGTCATTTAAGGTGATGATGTTAAGTAAGTTTCTACCTTCAGTCGAGTGAGACCGGCTAATGAATGACTTCCTTCATTTGAAGCAGAGGAAACTCACGGTTAGTGAGTATGAGATTAAGTTTAGCAAGTTGAGTCGGTTTGCTCCTAGTCTGGTGAGTGTTGAAGCAGATTGAGTTAAACGGTTTCTAGGTGGACTAAGAAGCGACATTCAGCAGTTAGTGAATGCCTACGGAGCAGTCAGTTATGCCAGCGTTGTTGAAGCTGCCTTGAAGGTCGAGGCCATTGAGGATGCCAAGAATAGAGGCCAGCAGATGAGGAAGGATAAGCGGAAGTCCGGTGGAGGGAAGAACCCTCAGGAGCCTGATGCTGTCTCGAGAAAGAAGAACAAAGAGGTTTGTAGCTTCTGTGGCCGGCCAGGCCACCCCTTTGAGAGGTGTTTCAAAAGGTTTGGAGCGCAGAAGAAGGAACAAGTTCATGCGATTCAGGGTGCTCCCAGAGGAGACTTGGTGTGTGCCTTGTGTGGACGGAAGTGGCATGATGTTGCCCGTTGCTGGTTAAAAGATAAAGTCTGTTTTCAGTGTGGGCAGAAGGGTCATCTCAAGACAAGGTGCCCATAGATCCAGCCTGTTCTGCAGCCAGTTCCCCTCCAGGCTTTGCCACCACCTTAACAAATGGATAAAGGAAATGGGAAGCTGAATGTGCTTTTGGCAGACGAAGCGCAGACTTCGACCCAGGTTATCTCAGGTTCGACTCCTCCCTAGTCGTTTTGTCATGTTCCCTTTTTGGTTGTAGTTTTTGTTTTAGCATTTGTTGCCTTAGATGCGTGTGCAATTTGTAGGACGATTTAAGGTAAAGAACCGCTGGGCGAGTGTTCTCTTCGACTCCAGTGCTACCCACTCGTTTGTGGCTAGAGCCTTCGTGGAGCGGTTCAGTTTGGGCCTAGATCGTGTTGGTGGTGCCTTTTGCGTTAAGTTCCTCTCTGATGACTCTGTGGTTTTAGACCTGGGTTTCCATGACTGTCCGATTTTATTGGGGGATTTTCTAGCAAAGGTAGATCTGAAGGTGATTGATCTGGAGGACTTCGATGTTATCTTGGGCATGGACTGGTTGTCTAGGTACGATGCAGTTATCCAGTGCAAGGGTAAGCGCTTTGACTTCGTCAAAGACAATGGTCAGCAAGGGAGCGTTTATGGATATTCTCTCCAGGAGTCTCCAGTCATTTCTGCGGTATGTGCTCGGAAGTTGCTTGATTTTGGCTGCTTTGCCTGTGTGGTCTCTCTGGTAGGGACAGTTGTTAGTGTACCGCGTTTGGAGGAGATTCCTGTGGTGTGTGACTTCTCTGATGTGTTTCTTGACGATCTTCCCGGTCTTCCACCCGATCGAGATGTCGAGTTTGTTATAGATTTGGAGCCAGACACGCATCCTATTGCGAAGGCGCCGTACCGGATGGCCCCGCGAGAGATGGAAGAGTTGCGAATCCAGCTGGATTAGATGTTGGTAAAAGGTTTCATAAGGCCGAGTTCTTCACCTTGGGGGTGCACCAGTGCTTTTCGTTAAAAAGAAAGACGGGTCGATGAGGCTATGCATCGACTATAGAGAGCTGAACAAGGTTACTATTAAGAACATGTACCCTTTGTCACAGATCGACGATTTGTTTGATCAGTTGCACGGTAGCTCAGTATATTCCAAGATTGACCTTCGTTCGGGCTATCACCAGTTGAGGATTCGGGAGTCAGATGTTCCACGGACGGCGTTCCACTCTTGTCATGGGCATTTTGAGTTTTTGGTTATGTCATTTAGTTTGACTAATGCGCCCTCAGCTTTTATGGATTTGATGAACAGAGTTTTCAAGGATTTTCTAGATAAGTTTGTGATTGTCTTTATAGACGATGTTTTGGTGTACTCTAAAGATGCGGAGGAGCATGATCGACATTTGCGACTGGTCTTGGCGACTCTGAGAGACCATAAGCTATACGCCAAGCTGAGCAAATGCGAATTTTGGTTGCCTCAAGTTTCTTTTCTGGGCCACGTGGTTAATAAGGAGGGAATATCGGTGGACCCAGAAAAGATCGCTGCTATTATGGAATGGTCGAGACCTGTTACTCCCAGAGAGATCAGAAGCTTCTTGGGCTTAGCTGGCTATTATAGAAGATTTGTAGAGGGATTCTCTACCTTGTCTGCACCGTTGACCAAGTTGACGCAGAAGAATGTAGCTTTCATATGGGATGACAAGTGTGAGGAGGCTTTTGAGAAAATAAAAAGAAGGTTATGTTCAACTCCAATTTTGTCTTTGCCTACTGAAGGTAGTGAGTATGATATATATGTAGATGCGTCGCATGCCAGACTGGGCTGCATTTTGATGCAGGGCGGGAAGGTGATTGCGTACGGGTCGAGGCAGATAAAGACTCACGAGAGGAACTACCCTACGCATGACCTGGAGTTTGCAGCTGTGATCTATGCACTGAAATTGTGGAGGCATTTGCTGTACGGCGCGCAGTGCAAGATTTTTACTGATTACAAGAGTTTAAAGTATGTCTTCACCCAGAAGGAATTGAATCTGCGCCAGCGGCGATGGTTGGAGTATGTGGCCGACTATGATGTTGAAATCCAGTACCACCCGGGCAAAGCTAATGTGGTGGCCGACGCCCTTAGTCGAAAGTCAGGGAAGATTTTCAATTTCTCCGTCGAGCGTCTAGTGGAAGAGTTCCTTTTGATGGACATTTCTGTGGGAAGCTGCGATTCGCAGAGTAGTTTGGCAGTGGCAGAACCTTCGTGGATTGCGCTTACGAGACTACATCAGAAGGATGATCCCGATCTTCTGCATTTGTATCTTCGAGCTGAAAAGGTGAATTACCAGATTTCTCTATAGATGATACGGGTACCTTGAAGTATCGTGGCAGGTTTTGCATCCCCGCTGTTGGAGATATCCGGGATATGGTGTGCAGAGAAGCCCACGGATCTAGTGTTGCCTACCATCCAGGGTCTACCAAGATGTATCATGATTTAAAGCAGATTGTCTGGTGGTATGGGATGAAGGGAGACATAGCCAGATTTGTTTCTGAGTGCCACACTTGCAAACGTGTGAAAGCCGACCATGGGAGGCCTGGTGGCAAGCTGACTCCCTTGGAGATTCCGACGTAGAAGTGGGAGAGTATCGCGATGGATTTCATTATAGGCTTACCAAGATCTCCTAAGGGGCATGATTCAGTTTGGGTGATCGTAGACAGATTGACGAAGTGTGCTCACTTCGTACCATTTAAGATCGATTATCCGATGAGGAAGATAGCCGAGCTGTATTTGGATGAGGTTATCAGATTACATGGTGTACCCGTAAGTATCATATCGGATCGAGACTCCAGGTTCACATCTCATTTTTGGAAGAGCCTTCAGGAGGGGTTTGGTACAGATTTGAGGTATTCCACAGCTTATCATCCGCAGACCAATGGTCAGACGAAGCGAGTAAATCAGATTGTGGAAGATATGATCCTATGCTATATTCTGGACCATGGAGGAGCGTGGGATGAGCGCTTGCGGCTTATGTAATTTGCGTATAACAACAGTTATCAAGAAAGCTTGCAAATGGCTCCTTTTGAAGCTTTGTATGGGAGGCGCTGCAGGACTCCTTTATTTTGGGCTGAGGTTGGCGAGAGACCTTTGTTGGGTCCAGAAGCGCTCGAGGAGATGGAAACCGCTGTGAAGCTTATTCAGGAAAAGCTTCGGATAGCCCAGGAGAGATATGAGAAGAACGCCAACCGGCGTAGATCAGACTTAGAATTTGTTGTGGGGGACTCAGTGTTCTTAAAGGTCTCCCCGTTGATCGGAGTAAAGCAGTTTGGCAAGAACAGGAAGTTGGACCCGAGGTACGTGGGGCCGTTTCTGATTGTTTAGTGGATTGGGTTATCAGCTTATAGGCTGGCTTTGCCCGCAAATTTCTCTGGCGTGCATGATGTCGTTCACATCAGTCAGCTGCGGAAATGTGTGCTGAATGGCAGGAAGGTTTTGGATTCTGTTCCTCAGTTGGATCCGAATCTTTCTTACGTGGAGGTGCTTGTCTGCATTTTGGATTCTCAGGTTCGTGCGTTGCGGAAGAAGACCATTCCAATGGTTAAAGTTTTATGGAGAAATCAGGATGTAGAAAGCGCCACTTGGGAATTGGAGTCGGCTATGAGGGAGGCTCACCCTCATCTGTTTCCCTGATCTTGTGCCTGATATGTTTTGTGCTTTTTTTTATAGCCCCTTCTTGGATATTTCTCTCTCCATCATGATAGGGGTATTGTGAGTAAAGTTGCGAGGCGAAACTTTCTTTTAGGGGGAGTAGCTGTAACGCCCCCGGTTTTTGTGTTTTGTTTGATCTTTGATTGGCATTACGATGACACATTTCCGGCCTTTCACTATTGTAGAGCGTGGTCTTAGCTCTTTAGGTTCCTTGTGTAGCGTGGTTGTATCCTGTTAGCAAGATTCCCCAGCTACCCGGAGTCTGTTTTGATGACTCGGTTGGGCCTCTTAGGGAATGCTTGTGTTTTGTCTTCGGGAGGTGCTAGCCCGAGTGTGAGATCGTCGGATGTTGTTTTCGACCTCACCGTTGTTTTCGTGGCTTGGGTGTTTAGCTTCGGTGCGGGTTTTGGTCGAATTCTGAGATTGTTTGCTTTCGCGTCGTTTCGACGTTTGTTATGTTAGCTGTAATGTTTGCTGTGTTGTGCATGGCCTGGTGTGGCGGAGCTTGTTAGGCTGCTTCCTTTTTTCTTTTTTTAGCTAAGGAGTTTAGCTGTTTTTTTGTGTATGTTTGGGTGACACGGTTTGGGTCACGGGCGTGACCCAGGGCGTGTCGAGCTCGGGTAGAGCTCTCGGTTGTGTGGTTGACGAAATTTGGTCGACGGGTGTTTTTGGTAGGAACACTGCCTGTGACAGGGGCGTGTCACAGGGCGTGTCCCCTTCAGTTCGTCGAGCTGCGCTCGACAATAGTCGACCGGCATTTGGGTGAGTTCACGCCCCCCTAACACGGGCGTGCCGGATCTGACACGAGCGTGTCTTAGGGCGTGACTCCTGGTCGCCGATCTGCGCTCGACGATTGTCGAGCGCTAGTTAGTTTGGTACACGTCCTGTGAAACGGGCGTGTCACAGGACGTGACCCCTGTTTCGTCGAGCTGAGCTCGACGATCGTCGAGTGGGTAGGTGAGTGATTACACGCCGCGTGACACGGGCGTGTTGGACCGGACACGGGCGTGTCACGTGCGTGTCTGGGGCGTGTTCCGTATTTTTTCTCCTGAGTGCTTCCTTTTATGACGTAAGTCATTTTTCCTCCGCATTTCTTCGTTCCCGATTCTGGAGAAGCTTCCAGCGGAAGGTCTTGGGAGGAGACGGTGTTGGATTTTTGGCCGGTGATTGCGTGAGGGAGCTCGATTTTTCTCCTGTGATAGCGGATTTGGCTTGCTCTCGTCTAGATCTTCCCTTCCATGTAAGTCATTCTTGATCTAGGGCAGATTCCAGGAGTTAAACTTTTTTTGATTTCTTTTCTTCTTCTCTAAATCTTTGCTTTTGACCCGTAGGTGGCCGATCTTGCCGCCAAAGCCAGTTTTCGTGTTGCAATCACTGCATCTTGGTTGTAAGGCAAGTGGCTCCTTGCCCTTGCCAATTTGACCCACTTTTTACCTAGTTACTTTGTTGTATATTGTTCTTAAAACTCAGCCATGTTCGATTTTGGTTGTCTAGGAATTTTGGTTAGTCTTCTTTTTTTATTTATTCGCGATTTGGTGTCCAGTGGGCAGCTAGAGTTAGGGTATGGCTGCGTTTAGTTGCAGTTTAAGTATAGTTGCGGTAGCCCCGAGTAGATAGGATAGAAGGGAGAGTTGGAATTAAATCTCCAACTCTCTGTTTCCACGCGTTGAGAGTGTTTAGGTTGCGGTTTGAACTAAAATTTACGTTTATCCTAAGTAGAAAGCGTGGACAGCGTTTAGTGAGCCGAGTTCACTCAACGCCGTCATCCAGCGTAGGTTTTGCGGCTAAGTATTTTGGCGTCAAGTGAGTGGAGCTTACTCAACGCCGCGTCGAGTGGGCTCAACGTTTCTGCCTTGGGTTCGTGTGTTTCCTTAGGATTGTTAGTGTGACTTTTCCGTAGGGGTGGGGGGGGGGGGTATTGGGTGTTCGGCTAGTTTTTGCATGCCGACTCTTGGGTTGTGGCAGGTGGTAGAGTTTTGGTGCCTCTGGAGGGGTGGTTTTATGTGGAGAGCTGTGGCCACCACCTTTTGCCCCGGTTTGGGTTGGTGTGTGTGGGACCCTAGAGCTGCCACTGTTTGACCCCTTAGCCCTTTTTGGATCTGGTTTTGGTTATGTATTCATATCCATGTTTTGACCCCTGCCATTAACCCACAAGTTAGGACTGTTAGTTCCTTTCCTATTTTATGGCTATTTCTCTTGGCATATATGTATATGTCTTGTTGCTGTTACAGGCTCTTTTGTAGGGAATGTTGCTTTTATTACTCACACTTGGTGTGCTTTGTTGTTCTTTAGCAGTGCTCTTTTCTTACTATCATGTCCTTTCTTTTGCTGATAGCATTTTGTTGCCGGGTTGGTAAACCCTTCTTATTTGCTCATAAATCTAATGATCTATTTACCTTTTTAATTATTTTCTTACTGAGGTGTTCTTTTCTTGAATGCCTCAGGTCCAGGTTGTAGCCAGTTGAGCGGCTAGTTCTTTTGGAGGGGCTTGCTTGTAGCCTCTTGGGTAACTGAGATAGCTGATCCTCGATTTTTGTGAGGTAGTTATTTTCCTTTTTGTATAGACATGCATACTCACCAGTGGGTTCGTGTCAGGTTGTTTACGCCCACTGGTGGCCTCTTGCGATGCTGGGTATGAACTAAAGCTGCTATTTTTGCCTATTTGTGGTTGTTTACTTGCTTCTGAGAATGTTTTATGCTAGGTTGTATGTTAAATATTTTTAAACCCTAAAAGCGTTACTATATGTATCTCATGCATGTCATATTTGTAAAACTAAGACACTACCTTTCCTTTAGCATAAAGACTATATTTTTATATACCATACTAACCTTAAAGTCGTGCATACCATGAGTCCTCCCTCGGGGACACTTATGCTCATTTAGGGTGTCAACTCAATTTAACCAAAGTATTTTCCGCTGCGTATAAATATACTTTTAATTGTGAACTAGCTGATCCACTGTGCCGAGGGATACGACCATTAAATATAACTGGTTTTCTTTCATATTAAACTATGATTTTCCTTAAAATCTAAGGTCTGGAGTTTTGCCTGAACGTGTGCAGTTATCCCCTGCATGACGTGGCATCACGACACATATTTTCTCTTGCTCTGATGCGGTGTAATCGTCGAGAAAATGCGGGTTGTGACATTTGTGATATAGTTGTGATTGGTAGATTGATAGCTTGTGATGGCAATGCATACAGGGAAGGAACCACTGCCCCGGGTAAGGGGTAGGGTCGTTATAATTGGTCAGTTCATGCTGATCGTTACTTTGTTTACCGCTCCTGGTTGGATGGATAATTGTAGGTGCTGATGATTGAATTGATTTGAGCGGAATGGAGGCTTGCTGCTAAAGGCCCTTGAAGGCTGTGCGAAGAAAGCGTGTTTGGATTTCATGTGGACGGCCTGCGTGCCGATGTATGAAATGTACATTTGTGTAAAGATAAACCTGTAAGGCCTTAAGGCCATGGGTGTGTGTGTTGTCTGCATTCCCGGTTTTGATATGTAAATGTGGAGTTTGTATATTAGTGGACATTCATTGAGTTGAGTTCATCCAACTTAAAATGCTGAGATAGAATGTGTTGAGTTAGGGTATGAGTAGATTTTGATTTCCACACGTAATTCCACCGCTTGTCTGTGAAATATGGCGTGGGGCCCCGGCCAGACCCACCGTTATATTCCATGTGACGAGTGGGGGCCTTACCAACAATCGACCCCTCACCTATTTCTGTTTGACCCACCCCTGTGGTGTACCACGCTGTGTTTAACTCAGCTCCCCAGGTAGTGCCACCAATTGATCCCTCATCTAGCCAGATCAACCCACCCTAGTGGTGTAGCAGGTCGGGTTTATCCGCGCTCCCCAGACGTGCTACCAACTGATCTCTCACCACAACCAGGAGCTTACTCAAAGACTCCATACATTCATAAGCACAACCATGCATCCATCCATACAATCATCCGACAAAGCCTAACCTTTCATATCATCAAATCCACGGAGTCTTCTCCGGTTTACTCATAATCATCACCAATCCAGACTACCTGTCCAGATGGGCTTCACACAGCAAGCCTATGTCGTACTCTACATTTCCGGCTCTAGATGCAGACTCAACCAAGGAATCACTTACGATATCCACCTCTTAGTGGAGGATCCCATGAACATGAATAAAGAAAGGACTTCAATGTCCAAGAAGGAGATCGTTACCCTTGAAGATCGCTTCGGCGCCATGAAGTAGCCAGATGGAAGTCACCGCCTCAGCTTTGCCTTCACGAATCCGATCTCGGATCTTGATTCCGCACTCCGCAGCTCCTCCAGCAACTGGTTTCTCCTTTCCTTCCTTAGCTTTCCCTTTCTCTTTCTCTCTCTTTGAGAATGAGAAGAAGAAGAGAATGAAGGGATTTTATCCTCATTCCTCGGCCTTTATCCACATGGAAGGAGCCTAGACCATTGGATCCATGATAAGAAAATGAACAGCTCGGATTTGCCCAGAAAAAGGCTGAACACGGCCTGACACGCCTTATGACACGCCCGTGTCACAGGCCGTGTCACTTAAGCGGCAGGCAACCGACTCAAATCCAACCAGTAAACGGCCATGTGACATGCCTGTGTCACACTCTACACGCCTGTGTCATACCCGACACGCCCATGTCCAAAAGTCGTGTACTTCACATAGCACAATCCCATCTCACCCGAGCAGGACACGGCCATGGGACACGCCCGTGTCCCAGGCCGTGTACACTAGGACACACCTGTGTCCACCAGTACACGCATTCCCGCCTGGACACGCCATGTGACATGCCCGTGTCACAGGCCGTGTACCCTACACTCGACGATCGTCGACCAAAATTTGTCGACCACACACCCAACTGCTCAACCCGAGAAAGACACGCCCTGGGACACGCCCGTGTCCCAAGCCGTGTCACCCAAACCTGAACCAAAATAGGGCTTTGGGGTGTTACACGATAATCGTCGACTGCAAATTCGTCGACCGCACGACCATCGTCGAACCCGAGCATGACACGGCCCTGGGACACGCCTGTGTCCCAGGCCATGTGACCCCTACCAAGTTCCAAACTTGGCTCAAAACGCTACCCGTCCCTCTTTTGAGTTTCGGGGCGTTACATAGACGATGTCCCGAAGAGGAGAACTTTGAAGGTGGGCGAGTAGCTGCAGCAAAAGGGAGAGTGTTGTTAGTAGGGGAGGTAACCATAATAAAAGGTTCCATGGTGAGCAAGTCTCCAAAGCAAAGCGACAGTTTTCCTCGACGGTAAGTTCATTTACGATAACATCTATGGAGGGAGTTGGAGAATGTTGAAGAACAATGCCAGCAAACATCTGAAATTTAGGTCGGAGGTGCATGTGAAACCGCAACAAGCATCGACGATTATGGAGAGTGAGATACTGCTGATAAAAGAGATTGGTTTCCCCAGGAAGAGGTATAGGATCCAGAACATTGATCTGATTCCAAAGATCAAGCATTGTGGTATGATACTGGCAGATAGAGAGATTCCCTTGGCGATTAGATTGAATGGTTTACAGATGCTGGAATTCATGTGCACTATCAGTTAGCGTAAAATAAGTGCGGAGATGATTCCACATAGTTGTCACTGTATCATAAAGCTCGAGTTACATCATGATAGAAGGAGAGACTGATTGAAGGATGACGTCAATTGATCGATGCTCATCATAAGTCCATGTATCAAGGAGGGTTAGAAAGGTCTTTCCATCAATATGCCCCCATAGGCGGCGACTTCAGAGGTGTCTTTTGACAGCTAAGAACCGAGTTCTGTAGTTTACGCCGTCAAGAATGATGCAGAGACATGACTTAGATGTCAAGGTGGAGTTGGCCATGGAGAGTTCCACAAGGTTAGGAGACAAGTTTGATGGACAGCTCGTTGTGGGATCAAAATAGGAAAAGAACGTTGAGCGGAAAATTCTGAGCAAAAAGTCTGGGTTCAAAAAAGTGAGTGGAAAAAGAAAAATTTTAAGCAAAATTATTCAACAGAAGATTTTGCTTGAATTTTGCTAGAACCTCGCTTTGATAACACGTTGAGAAGAGAAGGCGAGAAGAGAAGTAGAAAAAGTATATTTTCCTTGAGTGAAAAACTTTGTATATCACGTGGTATTTATATATGATACATTGGGAGGGAGAGAGATAAAATATTATCCTATAATAAATGTAATTAATGTATGAATCTGTGTGCTTCTTCTCTGGTGGCTGAGATGCGTTCACATTGAATGAGTGAGATTATAATTCTAATGGGCTTGAAAAAATGGGCCTTTAACATGATGGGATAAATACAAGATATTAACAAGGATTAGAAAGAACGTCAGCAGGTTTACACCATAGACTTGACTTGGGAGCATGAGTCCTATGACGTAGGGACTAGTACAAACTATAATCTTGCTTAAGCGCTAGTCACTTTTTTTTTGCTGTTTTAGCAAGATTTTTTCTTAGAGCAAATGATAACCATATAAATCACAGGCTTTATTGTTGTTAGTGAGAGTTATGCCCAAACCTTATTTGACATGGGTTCCATTTTCTCATTTGTATCAAAGGATTTCATCTATGGCCTTGATGGAGTAGCTGTCTTTGACATACTATTCTTGATAGTGTGTAATGCCCCAAAAATTCTAAAAAAAGAAGGATTGGAAGTTAACGCGCGACGGTAGAGTTAATGCCGGCGTTAGCTATGGAATTAAATCGTATGTCTTGGGTATCTACTGCGCGGCGGTAGATAGGTACCGCCTGACGCTATGACTCGACTCACTCAACGCTCTCAACAAAGCGTTGAGTGACTACCACACGATGGTAGTGATCTATCGCGTGGCGATAGCTGCTCTCAAAGCACTCGACGCTCTCAACAAACTCAATGTTCTCGAAGAAGCGTTGAGTGACTACCGCACGACGGTAGTAAGCTAACGCTCGGCGATAGCTCGAGGCAAAGTACCGCTTGGCGGTAGCTTGCCACGTAGCAATAAGGTGGATGTTGCTTTGGGCAACAGAGCGATGTCCATTGGGCTAAGCGACGACCGCCTCAGATACTGCGCGGTGGTAGCAGGTACCGCGCAGCGTTATCCTTCAGATATAAGCTGTATATGAGAATGAATTATCATTGTTCTATTTTTTAGTTCTTGAGAGCAAGAGTCGGAGGCTAAGATTTTCAAGCTAGGTGAAGGATATCCTGTGGTCAGATTTAAGAGCCGAGGCAAGATCCGTGAGGGGGAAAGCAAGACGATCCTTGTAAGACCCCCCTCCCCCTTACCAAAGAGGGCTACCGGATCTTATGCCCAGAACCGCCGTCTTACGGTGGCACTAACTCACGGGTTAGTCGACACCGCAACACGCCGATTCTGCCGGCTAGTACGATCATTTAACATGTAGGCCAATATGAGAAGAAAGAAGTAAAACTGTATATATAAAATCATCAGTCCACAAGCCACATAGTACAATCATGTAAATGAAATGAAAAGTACATCACAATAGTCCACAATAGAGTACAAATGAAAGAGTAAAAAAGGCTTATGCCCAGTACATCAAAATCACTCTCTCTCAAAATAATAAACGCGGAAGCTAAACTAGAATATCAGATCTCGTCCCACCTGAGGACGCACAGTAGTGGTAGTAGCCTGCTGAAGCCGTATCTGCTCCTCATGTCCTGCCTCCTCGACGTGCTGGTGCTCCATCTCCACGGGCTCCTAAAAATAGTTGGTCACCGACCATTAGTCAAAAAGACTAAGTCGTTTCCTCCGCACCTCTCCCCGCAGCTCCAAGGCACCGAGCGGGAGGACGAAGCGGAGGACAACAAAGGGGTAGCAAAGTGGAAGCAGGTGACAATATCTAACTAGAGTTGTAATAAGTAATGTAATTCTACTCTAGCAGTTCTAAGTACGGTACAAGTAATAAGTAAGAGCAGTGCAGTAAAGGAAAGTAAAGAAACTAAACTACCACTATGCTATCATCACAAACGTACCCTAACTTATATAAATGCCCATACAAATATATAAGTTAGGGTTTTCAGGAATTTTAACTTATCATATAAAAGAGCCCATACTAATTTATATGATAAGGATCTATGAAGCGTATGACCTAATATGAATGAATGATATGATGCAATTTTATGCGCAGGCAAGTGCAACTCACACACAACGACTCTGTGATCACAGACCTTTAGTTCCCACTTTTTGAGAGCTAGCATCACTCTCGGGTACCACCGCTATGGCTACGGCAGCAGCGGAGCGGGCATCTCCGCTTCTAGACCGGTATGCACACTACCAAGCCTTAGACCCCTCTCATACGCCTCTGTACACGTCCAAGGTGCACTCTAGAGTCTCGCGTACGTAATTTGCTGACAAAACCGTCAGTCTTGTTGGGTCGGATGTGTGTTATCGGGGATCGTCCTCCAGACCGCAGTGTAAAATAACCCACTGGCCCCTCTAACTCTCACAACCGCCTGGTGCACCGTACTGCCATCGGTGTGACGAACGGCCAGTACCGCATGCCCCGCCACGATATTTATGCACATGCAAGTAATTCATACCGAGCCTCCCGCTCGCAGGACCAAACCCGTCCTGAATCCCTCAAACCCAAACCCGGGTGAGAACGCACATTAGTGCCTTTATACCAACTCCCTCAAACCCCAAAACGGTTGAGATCGCACATTAGTGCCTTTATACCAACTCCCTCAAACCCCGTATGGGTGAGCATATACCATGAATCTCTCCAACCCTACAGGGGCGAGAAGGTACAACAATGTCCTAACCTATTAAACTACTCTTGTCTACGGGTTATTATACTTAGAGATTTAAGGTTAATCCCAGGACTGCCTCCGGTATTCCCTGTGAAGGGCTCTCAAGGGGCACTAGGAACTGTGTTGGGATTACGCGCAGCGTTCCCTTTCGCAAGGATATTTATTTTAGTTGATAGCTACCCATGTATCTCCCCAGCTCTCCTTATTGCTCTAGTACAACCCTAGTGACTTAAGGTGTTACCGGGAAACCGACGGTCTTCCGCCGACCCCCACTCCAGTTGCTAACTAAGACTTGCACTTCTGATCCCTCACTAAGACAACTCTACCCACCAGGGTTGTTCATGTTGAACTCTCTTATTTCTACCGATAATCAATCCCCTGGTAACCCCTAAGGCAAGACCTATTTGTGTTATATGCAGACCATGTCATATGGTTACCCTAAAAATGCGATCTTCCAAACCTTAAGGCATCTTGCCTCTAAATATTTATCCTAGGGTGGTATGGATTAAGGGAATTACCCTATGAATTCTCATAATTTTTCTTGGCCAAATAGTCCTTTAATTAAATCTTTTAATTTAAACGCTAGGTCATTTTACACATGAAGTAGTATGATTAAATATCCACTGATCTAGTGAATTTTTCCTGAGATGTATATTGGTAAAATTTTGCTGTCTACAAAGTTTCATAATTTTTCTTAAATTATTTATTCTCATTTCCTATTTAATATCAATTTCACACAAATTCCATTTTTCCAAATGAAGTATAGGCATTATGAAATCAAAAATTCCAGGAAAATTACAAAACTTTTAGAGAACTAATTTATGACTATTGGCAGAGTATCATCAGCATTTATTGTGTAATGGCCTATAAAATGTCATTATAATATATTTACCAAAAATGCCATTGTATTAATCTAACAACTAACAATGCATCCATTAATTCTGAGAAATTCATGCAAAACTAATAATACCATTTTATAGCAGTAGAATAAATTCCAAAGTTTTGAGAGGTATATATCCATCATTTCAAGAATTAATAAGATAAGGGTAAAATGGGCAATTTAAGATATCTACTCCAAACCTTCCTCAAAACAGAGGGATCATATTTTCCTAAGTCAAATGTGACATTATCTATGCCTTGGAAAAATTTTAGGATTTGTACTTGAGGAAAACCTATTTTCCAATTTTATTTCCAAAATAGCTATATTTAAAATAAAATCCAATAAATGGAATTTTTGGTTCCAAAAATTCCATGATTAATTTGAGGGATGACATTTACCCTAATGAACCACTGTAAATAATTCCAAGACCTTTGCATGTCACCATTGGGCTAAATACACTATATTTGCATTTTTGCTAAATGCACACCAAGGCATAACATATGCTAACACATGCAAGTGGATTCTCCAACATGCAGTGAACCCACGGTGCTGAAAATTTTATCATGCACCAAGGATGTCCCCACTGACCTACCACCAAGATTTGGGACCATGGGGAGGTGTAGAACTCCTTGTATTCCATTTATTTGTATTTTGATATTTTGGCAAAAACTATAGGAACATGTTCTCTAAAAATTCCTACATTTTGGCAGGGGCTAAGTATGCCCTAATCATGCATGTGCCCAAAATTTGGGGCCATGGTGACTAATGGTTTGACCTGGGCATCCAATTTAATTTCTGCCCTACTCTAGGACCAGTCCTAGGAGAAATGTTCTACAGGACTGCACACTACACCAAATCACATGTTTAGGGTGGCAAATTAAAGATAAGACCCTTGGCTACAATTTGCATTAAGAGGCTAAGTTCTGGAAATGCCTCTAAGAGGCCTAACATTAACATGCAAGGTGGCTTTAATAGTGTGACATTATTTACACTATTCATCATATATCAATTAAATCATTTAATCATCCTGCACGAATCTTAAAGCTAAAACCGACGGGATCGGTTCATCATCCCCAAAGGTTTGACGGCCACGATTGCATATTCCTGGACGATGTTGTCTGGCGTTTTCCGGCCAGCTGAGCCACCACCACCGCCGGCGGATATCGCCACCACCTTCGTTAAGGTGGGGGCTAGCGTTTCCCGGCGGTGGGGCCGCCGGAGTTGGCTCCTCCGGCGAACCCGAGCAAGAAGAAAAAAGCTCGGTTTTCTCCATTTTCTCTCATGGCATCGGGCTCGATTGAGCGCGATATCTCCCTAGATTGATCTAGAAACCTAGTACGGGAAGAGGCGAGGCGAAACGGACCTGTATGGCGGCGCGACGGTGAGTTTGGCGGCGGGTGGCCATTCCCGACCTTGCTCCGGCGAAATTTCTTGGATTCATGGTTCCTACACCATTTCCTTCGATCCAGTAGTCAATTTCTACTCGCCTGAGCTCACTGAAGCTAATGGAGGGGGTGAATTGGGCTGAGGTGGACTATATGTGGAGTTAACTCCAAAGTGAGCTCGGTTTGAGCTTTGGAGGCTTCACCCATGGTGCCATGTGGCCACCATGCTCCAAATTCTTCTGGAATTGTCTGAGTAGGCCGGCCAGCATGTTTAGGCAACTGGACAGCAGCTGCATGTGTGGCCATGTGGCCATCCTTCCCTTCATTTCCCTTTTCTCTCTCCTCTTCTTCTCCAAATTCCTTTTCTACCCCTTTGCATGTATTCTCTTTCCTGATCTTGGGAGTTATGGGTTGTCTTTGACCACTTAGGTTGGGCTTGGGCTGATTTGGATGGGCTTAGCCAAATGGGATTGGGCTTGGCCTTCATTTTCTCTCTTTAGGTCAATTTGTTGACCAAATTGACTTTTAGGGTTGACTTGGTCAACCATGGTGGGTGGACTAACCCTACTTGGTGGAAATGGGTCTAGTGGCACCACCCAACTTGGGTTGGGTCAAGGGGGTGCCCTACTTAGGCTAATTGGGCTTATGAGTGTGGGTTTGACCAAATTAAGCCCAAGATTGACTTTGGTCAATTGGGTCAAAGTGTTGACCTAGTGACATGTCCTAGGGTCCACTTAGATTGTTTTTAGGGTTAGGGCAATGTGGTGGGGTCATGGAGTGTCTAGGGTCCCCACTTAGGCTAGTTTGACCTAGTTTGAGTATGGTTCTATAGTGGGCCCCACATGGCTACCATCCACTATCTAGGGTCAACCATAGTTGGTCTTCCTTAAATCTCACCCATGCCTAACCCAATCAAAGTTGAGGGGTCCAGAAGTAACATGGGATGTTACACTCCTTTCCATTGGGATAGAAGACTTGATCATGACTCCAAAATGACCTACGAGGGTAACGACTTTCTCCTTGGACAAGTGATGTCCTTAATTTGCATACGTGCATGGAACCCCTCACCAAAAGGTGAAGAAAAAGGTGGTTTCCAGCGGGTAGATCGTGGTGATCCCCGATACAACTTGCATATAGATCCGAAATCGAAGTACGAAATAGTTATACTGTGTGAAGCCTATCTGGACAGGTTGGTCTGGATTGGTGATGAATTGTTTTGTGTGCTAGAGAAGACTTTGTGGATAAAACGTGTGGTTAAACATGTAGAATCCGGGGTCTGGGGGTGTGCAGGATGCTGTAGTGATAGTACTGGAGGTGATCTTCAAGAAAACACTCAAAAATGGGGAAGAAGCGACTTCTATCCCTACCACGCCGTGGTAATGCTGCCGTCGGCTATAGCTTCCAGTTAGCTATGAAGCCTATCTCTGAGAGACCTGGGGCCATTGTTTAAAGCTGAGAGCCTTGTGAGACCAGCTAAGGTGGCCATGTGAGCCCAGCTAAGGTGGCCATGCGAGCCAGCTTGAATATTGTTGCGAAGCCCGTGTTCATGAGACAAGGTGCGTATCATGAGAAGCTGTGAGCTGGAGAGCCCAACTATTGGCCATGAGAGTCATGTTAATCATTGCAGGCTCAGGGCCTGGGGACATGTGAGCGGCAATTGGAGCTGATGGCCTGTTGTGCCCAACAAAAAGGCTAGAGAGCCAAACAGGCAAGGGGAAGCTGACCCACGTCTTGTCATGAGGCTTGATTACTTTGGCTTTCGTCAATGACATGGCGATTTGAGCAACAGGAAGAGTGCTGAACTGTACCCATGTTATGTCATTCGAGGTAGATTGCCTAAAGTAATTGACTTTAGTCGTTGACATAATGAGAGTCTTAGGCCATGTGCCGGAAAAGACTAGAATGCTTAAGGGTACCATCAAGTCTGGGACTGTGGATGGTGGTGGGACCTGGGAAGTCCGACACATCGAGAATGTGCCCTGAGGGCACGAGGTGTGTAGCTGATCAAGCCCGCGTCTGTGGAAAATGGTGCTTAAGTGCACGCTATTATTTGCCAAAATTTATTTATGATGCTGCATGCAGGGAAGGAGATCCGCCGCCCCGGGTGAGGGGTGAGGTCGTTATAAATTGGTTAGCTAAAGCTGACCGTTGCCTTGTTTGCCATCCTTGTGGTGGATTGTCCCAGTACAGGTGCTGGAGAGCCGAGCAAGAAATAGCGGGTTTCAACCCTTTGATGCTATGCAACCCCTCGAAGGCCAAGCGAAGGATCTTTTAGTGTTTTCATGTGTGGCCGGCCTACGCGCCGATTTTTGTAAACCACTCTTTTGGGGAAAAACATTTGTAAGGACTTAAGGCCGCACTGTTTTTTTATTTTGTAATAATATTCCTATGGTTTTATATAGTGGATATTGTTGATATTTGAGTTCACTTTAACTCTTGAAGCTTCCGATAGAATGCTCTGAGTTAGGATTCGTTTAGTCTCTTGATATTAACATGTAACCCCGCTGACTGTCTGTGGAATATGGTGTAACATCCCATTTTCTTCTAAACCCCTTTAACTTAGTTTAGGGTAGAACATGTGGTGGGTGGATGGGGTTAGGTTAGGTTTGACACAAGGAGATTGGGTGGATTCAAAAGGAGTCGAGTGAACACAATGCTATTCGACAAAGCGTCGAGTGAACTCGACGCCATTCGATAAAGCGTTGAGTGCGTTGAGTGGACTCAACGCCGTACTCTTTAATCAATAGGTGTCGAGTGAACTCGACGCTATTCAACAAAGCATTGAGTGCGTTGAATGGACTCAACACCATGCTATTTAACATAGAAAATTGTTCTGGATCAAAAGGCGTTGAGTGAACTCGACGCCATTCGACAAAGCATCGAGTGCGTTGAGTGGTCTCAATGCCATGTTCTTTAACTCAGAAAAATCATTCTGGATCAATAGACATTGAGTGAACATGACACTATTTGACAAAGCATCGAGTGCGTTGAGTGGACTCAACGCTATACTCTTTAACTTAGAAAAATTGTTCTGGATCAATAGACGTCGAGTGAAATCGACGCCATTCGCTGAAGCGTCGAGTGCGTTGAATGGACTCGACGCTATTCGACGAAGCGTCGAGTTCGTCGAGTGAACTTGACGCCATTTGAAGAAGCGTCGAGTGATCTCGTTGCTTTTGGACTTAGTATTTTTGGTCTGGTTCACTTGTATGACTGAACTGGGTTTTCGGGATATGTGCTGATGGCACGTTTGAACCCGATCTCTTCAACAAACTATTTAATACTTTGATCTTCTCAAGAAGACTTATTTAAAGAAATGATTTGCGGTCCAATACTAAGGTGACACGTGGCATAGCAACTCAAACTAATTGGTAGTCCAACATTAGGCTGACACGTGGCAAGTAATTGAAGCCCTAATTCTTCTTATAAAAAAGAAGAGACAAGAAACCCTAACTGTCAGCTACCAACTCATCATCACCTGACGTTGAGCTGCAGTAGAAGTGCGTGGTATATACTCCTCAGGTCCTGCCACCTCGTCCTGCTAGTCACACTAGTGCTCCAGCTCATCGAGCTCCTAAAATGATACGGTCACAACCGACTATTAGTCATAAAGAATAAGCCATTTTGTCGTCACCTCACCCTCGCAACTCCTAGGCACCGAGCGGGAGGATGAAAGCAGAGGACAACAAAGTAAAAAAAAAGGACGCAGGTGACGATGGAACTATTCTATCAAAATCATGTTTCTAACAGTTACATCATTATACAATCAGTTCTTATAGCACAAGTAAAGTAAGTGAGCAGTAATGAAAAGAAGTGATGCAAGTAAAGTGGAACTGAAAGGAAGTGTTGTAAGTAAAGTAAAGAAACTAAGCAACAAGTAAACTATCTACCACTACACTAACATCAAAGGAGTACCTAAACTTATATGAATGTTCATACAAACTTATAAGTTAAGGTTTCATAAGTATAACTTATCATATAAAAGAGCTCATACTAATTTATATGATAAAGATCCACAGTACATATGCCCTAAGTATGTATGTATGATGTGATGAGTTACGCGAGTTATGATTCATTTAAGTGTAACTTACACACATGACTCTGTGATAACAGACCATTAGTTCCCACTTTTTGGAGTTAGCTGAACTCTCTGGTACCACTATTGTGGCTACGGCAGCAGTGGAGCAGACATCCTCACTTCCTGTGCAGTTATGTACACTACCAAGCCTAGACACTTCGTACGCCTATGTACATTTCTGAGGTGCACTCTAGAGTCTCGGCGTATAAATTTGTTGGCCATTTCCACCAGCCTTTTTGGTCGGGTGTGCATTTTCGGGGATAGTCCTCCGGACTGCTATATAAAAAAACCTACTGGCCCCTCAAACCCTCACACCTCACCAGAGTCACCGTACTATCATCGGTGTGGCGATTGGACAATACTGCTTTACCTGCCACTAATTTATTCTATGCACATGCAAGTCATTTCAAACCCGAGCCTCCAACTCGCAGGACTAAACCCGTCCAGAATCCAAACATCCGAGCCTCCAGCTCACATGACTAAACCCATCCTGAAACCCTCCAACCCTATAAGGGTGAGTTTGTCACATCGGTCCCTCAACCTATTAGACTACTTTTGTCTAATTCTTATTATACTTAGCAGTTGCATGGTGTTAATTCTTGGACTGCCCAGGGCATGCCCGGTGAAGGGCTCTCGAGGGCACTAGGAACTACGATGGGATGAAGCTCAAAGCTCCATTTCTCAAGGACACTTACTTTTATTAGTGTCTACCCATTATTAATACCCCAAGCTCGTTATTACTCTTGAGTAAACCTAATGAATTAAGGTACAGGTTGAGAGAGCGACGATCTTTCGCCGGAATCCATTATAGTTGTTCTTCTTGTGGCTTGCACTATAACACTCGTTACTGTGTAGTGATAAACTTGAGACACTAAGCAGGGTTTCAACTTCCCAATATAGTTCTCAATCCAACCACCTATCACATCCCTTGTGGGTCCTAGTATTATAGGTTAATTTTTTTTCTAAACGCAGCCCATGACCTAATACTCACCTATATGAGACGACTTCCAATTTCTTCTGCTAAAATTCTGCAAAATAAAAGTTAGAGCAAATACGAGAGAAAAGTGGCATGAGTACCTAAAGAGAGCTCGCGAGCACTTGTCAACCTCTGCAAAATAGAAGTCAAAACAAGTACATTGAAAAGGGGATGCGAGTACCTGGAGAGAAGTTGCAGATAGCTGCTAATCTCTGCAAAAGAGAAGTGAGAAGCAGATAAAGGAGAAAGGTATAGCATAAGTACCTGAATAGGAGTCGCGAGCACCTGGTAATCTCTGGGGAGGACTCACGAGCACCTGCTAATCTCTGAAAAAGAGAAGAAGCATGTAAAAGAGAAAAGAAAGCATGAGTACCTGAAGAGAACTTATGAGCACCTGCTAATCTTTGCAAAAGAGAACTTAAAAGTAGGTAAAGATGAAGTAATGACATGCTAAAAAGCTTGAGGGTTACATACTAGGGTGGCAGAAGAGAGCTAAGCACCATCCATATCCAAAATAGAAATAAGATTTCTCAACAAGAGAAAACACTAAAAAGTTGATACAAAGATAAAAGAGAACTGGAACGATCACTAAGAAGTGAATTTAACTACTTAAAAGAAGAAAAGGCCACCACATGAAGTGGATCTGATGACAAACTGGAAATAGGGCGACCACGCAGAGTGGGTTTAATTGCCACAAGTTTCCTTAAACAACTACAAAAAAGCAGGCTTGATTGCCACTTTGGGAATTGGGCGACCACTTGAAAAGTGGGTTTGTTGCCGCTAAGAACTTTTAAGCGACCACGCGGAGTGGGTTTATTACTGTAAGAAGTTCTTATTCCCAAATCAACCAATCATGCAAACAATAGAAGTAAAACAGGAAATGCATGATTGAAAGAGCCTTGTTAAGGATAAGCATTATCACTGATAATTCTTGAAAGCCATTCTAGCATCGTGTAAGTAATTGACGTGCTAGACAAAATTTTACAATGAGGCTTTTATGCTATATATTCCCGCAACTTGCCTTCTTTAAACATCTTCTCCACAAGTTTATGAAGAGCTCGACATTCTTCTATATCATGACCCACATAAAAGTGGTATAAACAGAATAAATCTTTGCGACACCGATGACCAGGTCGCAGGAGAGAAGGCAGTATGAAATCTGGCACCTGCTAAATAATTTGAAGAACTTCTTCCATAGAAATAGTCAAGTTTGTATACTTACTTTTAGATTCAGCTTGCTTATATTGGCAAGAAGAATAGAGCTCACTATCAGAAGTTTGAGTTGATATATCAGAGTTATCAATACCTAACTTTGAATGCTTTGACTGTAGAAGATGTTGAGGTGTAGATGAATTCCCACGATCATAATGTACTTCATGTTGATGATATAAAATTTCCTTATATGGTTGAGCCATTTGATTTAAATGAGCTATATAATTGGGATTCATTGCTTCAGCTACTATGAACCTATTTGCTATTTCAATAAGATCTCCATAAGAGTCAGGCATTCTTGTGGTGACTTTAAATTTAAGAGGGCCTTGCCGAATTCCTCCTATGAAAGCATATTTATAGAAGTCTTGATGGACATTAACAACATCATGAGTTTCCTTCTGGAATCGATCGATGAAATGAGCATTAGACTCATTGTCTTCTTACTTGATCTGAAATAGAGCTGCTGTATCTTTCTTTCTCTTCCTTGAGGTTCCAAACCTTAAGAGAAATTCCCTTTGAAGATCATCAAAGCAAGTAATTGATTGAGGCGGTAAATGGTAGAACCATTCCAACACTTGAGCGAAAAAAGAAATGACAAGTAGCTTGCATTTGACACCATCAGATAGAGCTTTTAATCAAGCAATTGATTCAAATGCTTGCAAATGATGAATTCGATCACTCTGACTAGACTAGATTAACAGACGAGGTTCTATGAAATCATTTGGAACAACTTCCCATCAAATTCGATACATAAAAGGAGAAGGAACTAGCTCTTCACCTGTGGGAAACGTTATTCCATCAGGTATATGAGGATAAGCATTCATGTTTACCTTATAAAGCTTGCGTTGAGAGATGTAGAATCCTTTTTAGATAGAAGGAGATTGTAGTCGCTACTTGAGACGGGCTTTTCTGAATGATTAGAGGGGTGCTCGAGAGCTTTTGACGGAAAATCCTTAGAAACAGGAATTCCTACAAGAGAAAAACTGCAATAACTTCCAAATGAATCTCCTCGAGCCGGTTCCATTAAGCTTTGAATTTCTGAAAACAGGTACCCGGATCAAAAGTTATGACTGTTTGAAGTTAGGGTGTATTTTTTAATTCAATCCCACATCTTCACTGCAATTGTTGTTCATCAACTGCTCAGAATCTAAAGATCGTGTTTTCACTGTTGATGTAGAAAATGACACCTCCAGTTAACGGTGTTCGATCTAGTGGGGATAATGGAGAGGAGATGAGACTGCCGATCAGCTGGTTACTCTGAGCCGCAAGCGAAGAGATAATAGAAGGAGGAAAAGAAAAAAAAGAGGGCCTCTAGCTTGCGGCCAGACCAGACTTCGCCCGCCGCGGCAAATGCCACTCTTGCGGCGGGCTTTCCCTTCATATAAAAACCTGTATTAAAGCCAAGGTTAAGTTCTCTTACATAAAAAGAGAATAATAAGGAAAACATAACAAAGGAAAAGGGAGCTGGCGGCTGGAGAAGAGTAGGCCGCTCAGGTCGATGCGGGCTGCTCAGGCCGATGCGGGCTGCTCAGGCCGCTTAGCTTGATGCCTCAGGCCGCACATTTCGCCTAGCCATATAGGTCGCTATGCCGTCTGATGTTGTCCGTTGGTTCAGGCCGCACCCTGGCCAAGATCGCAAGGACTAGTCACTCGGCCTATTCGCTGAGGTCGTGAAGTCCACTACTGATGACGAAACCCAGGAGTCTAGCCGCTCGGGCTAGTCATAGAGTCCACCAGGGCAGGTTGTTGATTTCCTCGCTGAAGGAGCCAAGTTCAAGAGCTTAGCCACATAGAGTAACTGCTGAGGCCGCTCATGTAGACTTGAAGACTATTCACTTCTAGTGCCGATGGATAGAGGTTTGTAGCCGTATACTTGACACTCCAAGTTGCCCCCTCCACTGTTCCCCCCATCTGAAGAGGTATGAGGGCCTATTTATAGGCTCGAGTTAGGAACGGGGCTCGGTAATGTCACCCCCGGTAACTCCGGTGACTGGGCAACTAGCTGAAGGTAACCACTCTAATCGGGCGGTTAGTGAGTGGAGGCCGCCCACCTGGCAGCTGGAGGGAGTAACTGACCTAACCGGGTGGTTAACAAGAGGAGGCTGGGCGCCTGTCTTCGATGGATATAATTGAAGTCTGCCCCTGTTGAGTGAATAGAGCTGGAGTCCGCCTTTTGCTGGGCTGAAAAAGACAATTCCACGTCAGGCTGGGAGGATACCGTGAACAAGAGTCCGTGTCTGCAGCTCAGAAAGGACTTGAATCTGCCGCATTGCTGGGCAGATACTACGAGCAGGAGACCACGCCTGTTGATCAAAGAGTAGTGCAATCCACCTATGAGCAGGGTAGTCCACACCTATTGAATAGAGAGAACCATTGCGCAGTTAGCCGACCTAACCGCACGGCCTGCAGGGGCAGACTGTGGAAGCAGTCCGCCGCCCCTGCAGAATACACGACTGCTGCGCGACCTAGGCGGTCAGACCGGGGAGACCACTCTAGCTGCGCGGCCAGAGTGGATAGAGAAGTCTATCCGCCCGACCCAAAAAGAGGGCTGGGACAGGTCGCGACCTCCAGGGGGAATTTTGACAGGCCGCGACTTGCAAGCTAGCTACCTTGGGAGGGATCGCCGATTTTTAGGTTAACATTATATACTTTATACCTTATGAATTGCTTGTGTATAACTTAATAAGTGTAGACTTTGTTCTTATTCGGGAATATCCAGCGAGAGCACTGTTCGATACGGGTGCTTCTCATTCATTTCTATCTGAGGACTTCATATCGCGAATCAGAGTGCCTACTCCTATATCAACAGATAGAGTAAAGGTGTTGTTACCTAACAGATGCGTGATGCATGCAGATAGGTCTTGCTGTGTTGAGGTGTGGATTGGAAGTCAGGATTTCGGATTGGAAGCGTCTGTGCTGCCGATATCTGAGTTCGATGTAATATTTGGTATGGGCTGGCTCTCTGAGCAGCGTTCCTGTATATATTGCAACTCTAAGGAAGTCAAACTGGGACAGAACACCGAACGAGAGACTAAGTTCGCTAGTATGCGAGGATCGAGCAAGATATTGATGTCTGCTCTCTAGGTAGTCAAGGATGTTCGAAAGGGCGCCAAGATATTCTTCACACTATTGGAGGCTCTTGAGCCGAAGTTCAGTTTGAGTGACATTTGTATTATATCGATTATGTAGATATTTTTCCTAAGGATCTCCCCGGGTTAGCGCCCCATCGGGAGATTGACTTCGCTATTGAGTTGGTGACAGGTGCGAAACCTATGGCCTGCTCACCGTATCGAGTAACACTAAAGGAGTTGGAAGAATTAAAAGTTCAATTGCAAGAATTTCTAGAGCAAGGATATATACGTCCAAGTATGTCACATTGGAGTGCACCGATCCTCTTTGTTAAGAAGAAGGACAGAAGTTTGCGTCTATGCATTGACTATCAAGAATTGAACAAGTTAACAAAGAAAAATAAGTATCTGATTCCCTAGATTGATGACTTGTTCGATTCGCTGGTGTGATTGACCGTCTATTCGAAGCTAGATTTAAAGTCTGGCTATTATTAACTGCGGATTAGGGAATGTGTAAATGTTTACTTTAGGATTACTAATGACCTAGAGGGGGGGTGAATAGGTACAATTTAAATTATGGCATCCCTTTTTAATAATCAGAGTACTACTTTGATTAATATGATTAACTCAGTCAGATAATCAAGATCTACTTAACTACAATTAGAAAAATAAACACAACACAACAATTCAGCACATACAGCACAATGAACACAGATTTATAGTGGTTCCCCAATTTATGGGTACATCCACTTTCCCCCTTCGCCTATCTAGCAATGAACAAGATTCGGTCAAACTCCTCTTTCCTATACTCAGATCCTTATATCTTACAGCTCAGAGCCCACCCGGCTCCTACAACTCAGACTTTACAAGTCTTACTGTACAACCTTGGGCTCGCAAGAGGTGGTCCAACGAGCGAGAAGGGGAGGCTGGCGAGATGATAGGTGAGTGAGACCAGGAGGCCCACCTGTAGGAGGCGGGATGGGGGATTCTCTGAAGTAGGCGAGACCTTCTAGGGGGCCGGATCATTCTAGGAGGCGAGATGGCCTACATGGCAAGAGGTCGGCGAGACGGACAGGGCGGTCGTCTCGCCCGTCAGTACCTTCCCCACTCGCCGCATGGGAGAACAGATGTCTTTACCTTTTTTACCCCCAAGGGGGATTTTACCTTTTTGCCCCAGGTAATTTTACACTTCTACCCCTGGGGGTCTGCGTATAGCCCTCCAGAACAGCGGAATTTGGCTGTTGGCAGACCCAACCCAGGGTGTTTTGGTTATTTCAGGTTAATTCAGAATGGATATTTGCAGATCAGATTCAGAGGCCTATAAATAGACCGATAAGGTGCCTGAGAAGGTTGTTGAACCTTTGCATTGTCTTCCTCACAGGCACCTAGATCAGCATTGGCTAAGGAGGGGAAGATCTTTAGTTCTTCCGGGAAAGAGGCGGGACCTCCGAGCTGAGACCCCTCAGTCTGTTTTCAGGTCTCCGACTCTCATCAGGAGGATAGCTCAGGAAGAGTACGTGTGGGCTGCATCTAGTTTCGAACTTTAGGAGGAACCAGAAAGCTGGTTCCAACATTTTTGGTGCGGTGAGCGTGGACCACAGCCCTCAGAGAAGAATCTTGAGCAACTACATGGCTGGAGGTCACGGAGAAGGAGAAGGAGAGGGGTCGGATAACCCGGGAGGATTTGTCAGAAGATAAGAGTTTATGGCTTCAATCAAGGGGATCATGGACTTGCTGTAAGGGATCTCGCGACAAGGAGATTGTTCAACCCCACTACCTCAGGTGCCTGCCCTCGCACCGCAAGAAGAGCTCGTCTTGGCGCGAGTGGGAGAAGATGCCCCAGGGAGGAGACCGGGGAAGGAGGTGATGGCGGAAGGTAGCGGGAGAGACATGGTAGGAAGGGAGCTGTTCCCAAGCCCGGGGAATACCATCTCGCCAGGGGAGGTCGTCATGCAAGCAGGGGCGGCGAGACCAGTGGCGAGAGGATCGCCTTTTTGTGAGCTGATCCTGTCAGCTCCCATCCCCGAAGGGTTCCGGGAACCAGAGATAAACTATTATGTGGGGAACGATGATCCCCTCCATCACTTGCAATGGTTCGAGGATGCGGTTTCGATCAAGCCTATGACGGACGCGTTTAAATGTCGTCTTTTTGCCATGACTCTAAAGGACAAAGCTAGAGACTGGTTTCATAAGCTCCCGACAGGCTCGATATACTGCTTAGAGGACCTAAGCAGGAGCTTCCAGTTACGGTTCTCAACTTCAAAGAAGAGAACGAGGAATCCGGAGTCAGTCTTTTTGATCAAGCAGAGGGCAGATGAATCCCTAGCTCAGTACGTGGATAGGTTCCAAGAGGAGATCTTGGATATACAGGAGGTGTCGGGGTTTGCCCTCCAGATGGCCTTTACCGTGGGACTACGGGAAGGTTTCTTCAAAATGAGCCTCACCCGGAAGGCGCCGCTGTCTTTTGAGGGCTTGATGGAGAAGGCGACGAAGGAAATAGCGATGGAGGCGGCAAATCCCACTTTTGCAAAAAAGTTGGCAGGGATTACGGAGGTGGAGTCGAGGGAGTCAAGGGGGAGACAGTAGGAAGCAAGAAGAAGAGAAGAGACGAGGCCACCAACATATCAAGAGCTGGGTTGGAGGCAACATGGAGGCCCTGCCCCAGGACAAGGGAGAGGATTTCCCCACGGTGGGAGGAACCAACAAGGAGGACAAGGAAGATTTCACCAGCAAGGGTGGGGGTATGGTCATAAACCACCCCTGCCTCCTCCACAGCAGGCTATGGCGATCAGCCGAGTTAGAGGTAGAGGCCGGGAGAGAGGAAGAGGAGCAGGAGCTAGGAGAAGGAGAAACCCTCAGGAAGGAAGGCAAGGGGGGGGGGGGGAGGTGGCGTTGCCATATTGTGACTTCCACGAAGAAGAAGGTCACGCAACGGCTACCTACCCAGATTTCTTGGAAATGAGAAGAAATAGAGGAGCAGGAGAGCAACAGAGACCGGTGCGGATAGAGGAAGTGACAGGTACAGGAGAGGAGGATCGATGTGTAGATTGAACGGATGAAGGAGATCGCGGAGGAATTGGAGTAATCTATGGAGGAGTAGGGATAGAGGCGGCCCGAAAGGCGAGCCTTCACACTATGTACCGCCAAAGCGTAGCCTCGACATCACAATCCACTCCCCCAGATGAAAAGATCACCTTTTCAAGGAAGGACATGCCAGATCATGAAGACCCTTTCTGTGACGCGCTGGTGATACGAATTGCCATCGAAAACTTTATGGTGTCACGGATCCTAGTAGAAAATCGGAGCTCAGTGAACGTGATTTTCAAAAAAACATTCAATGAGATGAGGGTGGAGGCCCGGAGGGTGCTGGAGGAGGATGGACCATTGTTTGGGTTCTCAGGAGAGAGGAAAGAAGTCGAGGGGGGAGTGGGACTCCAAGTAACCCGGGGAAGGATATACCAAAACTGCCGCTTCGTCATAGTGGAGGCCTCCAGTAGTTACAACGCCATTTTGGGTGCCCCTTAATCAGCGCTTTCAGATGCGTTCCCTCATCGTTTCACCAGTGCTTGAAACTGAACTCATGAGGTACCCAAATTAGGGTGCGGGGGTTCCAAAGGCTGCAAGGGAATGCTATGTAACGGCAGTGAACACCGTATCCTGGCAGGGAGACGCAGAAGAGATGGAGAAGAGGATGAGCAATTGCAACAGGAACTGGGGGGCGAAGTAGAAGAAAGGGAGGAAGAAGATGTTGGAGGAGAGCGAGAAGTGTTAATGGTGGGAGGCATTACAGGGGAGCCAGAAATGGCGGGTGAGAAGAGCGGAGAGATGGGGATAGTAGAAGAAGGAGAGGAGGAAGATGCTGGAGGAGATGGAGAAGTAGTGATGGTTGGAGGCATTGCAGGGGAGCTAAAAATGGCTGGAAAGGAGGAGGGAGAGATGGAGGCAGAAGAGGATGGGGAGCTAAAAGAAGATGGAGGGAGGAAAGAGAAGAGGAAGATGGAGGAAGCGGGAGGGTCACCCAGGAGGGGGGCCAGGCTGGAAAAAAGAAGAGCCTCACTTCAGGGAGGAGAGGGCGCAAGCAAGTGGGAGATGGAAAAGCTTGGGGAAGAAATGGTGATGGCTGTCGCGGAAGACGAAGTCAGGGAACAAGATGCACTGGAAGAGCAGGAAGGAGAGGAAGAGCCATCAAGGCTGAAGGCGATCGTGGAGGTACTTGAGGTAGAGATCCGCACCAAGGAAGGGAGAAAGGAGAAGGTAAAGATCAGCGGCGAACTCAGCCCAGAAGACCGAGAGAAGATCAAGGCCTGCGTGCAAAAAAATATTGACGTCTTCGCGTGGAGCGCCGTAGACATGCCCTGGGTCGATGCAGACGTCGCTTGTCACCGCCTCAATCTCGATCCCAACACTCGCCTCATACAGCAGAAGAAGAGGGCCATCGCCTCCAAGTTGGCCGGGCCTATTAGAGAGGAGGTAGAGAAGTTACTTAGGGCGGAGTTTGTGTCCGCCTGTAAGTATCCGGGATGGGTAAGTAATGTTGTAATGGTTAAAAAGGGGGAGGGTAGATGGAGAATGTGTGTGGATTTCTCTCTTTTAAATAAAGCGTGCCCTAAGGATTGTTACCCGCTTCCCCGAATCGACGCGCTGGTTGACTCAGCCGTCGGTTTTTCTTTTATGAGTTTCTTGGATGCGTTTTCCGGATATCACCAAATACGCATGAACCCTCCGAACATTAAGGATATCACCTTCGTCATGGAGGATGGGTGCTTCTGTTTTAATATGATGCCTTTCGGGTTGAAAAATGCGGGTGCGACCTACCAAAGAATGATGGATCAGATCTTCTGAAAATATAGAGGGAGGAACCTCGAAGTGTACGTGGATGACTTGATGGTCAAACGTAAGGACCTCGAAGCTCATATCCTAGATCTTGAGGAGACCTTTGAAACCCTGAGGAAATATAAAATGAGACTCAATCCCCTGAAATGTGTTTTCAGATCCAATAGGGTGAAGTTCCTCGGACATCTTCTCACCCCATCAGGAGTGGAGCCCAACCCAGAGAAAGTAAAAGCAATCCTAGATTTGGAGTCCCCTAGAAATGCTAAGGAGGTTCAGCGTCTCACCGACAAGTTGGCTAGGCTAAGCAGGTTTCTCTCTCGAGCCAGAGAGAGATGCTCGTCTTTTTTTCGGACACTGCGGGGTGGCAAGAAGTTTGAATGGACCCCAGAATGTGAGAAGGCTTTCCAGGCTCTAAAGCAACAACTCACCCAGACCCCTTTACTCCAGGGACCAACGGAAGGAGAGGTCTTGTTTTTGTACTTAGGGGTAGGGACTGGGGCTATGAGCTCGGTTCTTGTGCGAGAAGAAGGGAAAAAGCAATTTCCGATCTACTACATGAGCAGGCTCTTAAATAAAGCGGAGCTCGGGTATCCCATCCTTAAAAAGTTAGCATTTGCCGTCATCGTCTCGGCCCAAAAGCTCAGACCGTATTTTCATGCTCATTCTATTCAGGTGGTAACGGATCACCCAATCCGTCGCATCTTGGAGGGGTTAGAACATTCCGGGAGGCTGGCCAAGTGGTCAATAGAGCTCAGTGAATTCGTCCTCGCTTTCGTTCCTCGGCTCGCCATTAAGGCACATGCGGTGGCTGATTTCCTGGTGGACTACGTAGTTGAGGTCCAGGAGATGGAAGTGTCCCCACGAGCAGCCTGGAAGATGTTAGTAGATGGAGCGTCGGGTAGAAGTTCCTTCAGAGGGGGAATGGTCTTGATAAGTCAGGAGGGGACCAGGATTGAACAGGCCTTGAAGATTCATTTCACGATCACCAACAACCAAGCGGAATATGAGGCGATCATCGCGGGACTCAGGTTAGCCCGGGAGTTGGGCATACAAGACATCGAGGCCTCGACCGACTCCATGGTGGTGGCAGGCCAGATAAAAGGGGAGTTCGAGACAATGGAGCCCACCCTCTAGTTGTATTTAGGAAAGGTCAAGGGCATCATCGAACAGTTCCGAAGCTTTTCAATTCAGCACGTCCCAAGAGGGGGGAGCACTCAGGCTGACCAACTCGCCAAGTATGGCCCTCGAGCCGGGGGAACAATGACGGAGCTCTTCAGGCCGTCTATAAAAGAAGGGGAGCTCATGGAGATATGCCAGCAGAGGTCTTGGATGGACCCCTTCATCACCTTTTTGGCGTCAGGGCAGTTACCCGCAAAAGAACTCGACAAGAAGCAAACCAGATACAAATTGGCGTACTACCTGCTTAAAGATGGGGTTTTATATCGCAAGATGCTGTCGAGTTTGCTGGCCTGATGTGTGTCAGAGGAAGAGGTTCCAAAGGTTCTGCAAGACGTTCACTCGGGAGAATGCAGGAGTCACTCGAGGAGCCGGACATTAGAAGGGAGGGTGCTGAGACAGGGGTACTTCTAGCCTACCCTCAGGAAAGATGCGGAGGAATTCGCGAAAAGGTGTCAAAAATTCCAGGAGTTCGCCCCCCTCCAACTCCTTCCGGCCCTGAGGTTGCGGACAATCACAGCTCCCTGGCCTTTCGCTATATGGGGGATAGATATGGTGGGTACTTTTCCCCAAGCGAGTGGCCAGAGGAAATTCCAACTAGTCATGGTGGACTACTTTTCAAAATGGCTGGAGGTGAAGGCGCTGGCTAAGGTAACATCGCAGGTGGTCAAGAATTTCGTATGGGGGGAGATCATCTGCCGGCATGGGTTACCTCTAGCCATTGTAAAATATAACGGACCACAATTTGCAAGTAGGGAGTTCGTTGACTTCTGCATCCGTTTATGAATAGATCTCCGCTTTGCCTCTGTTCATCATCCACGAAGTAATGTTCAGGTGGAAGCAGCCAATAAGGTTATTGTCAATATGTTGAAGAAGAAAGTGGAGAATTTGAGGGGGAGCTGGGTGGAGCAGCTACCTTCATTCCTATGGGCCTTGAGAACCACAAAAAACATCGCCACGGGAGAGACCCCATTTAAGCTCTCTCATGGCTCGGAGGCTGTCATACCTATCGAGTTTGAAGTCACATCACCAAGAGTAGCAGTTGCAATGGAAGGAGGTGAAGGATGGAGAGCGGAGAATGAGGAAGAGCAGAGACTCTCTCTAGATCTCATGGAGGAGCTCAGGGATTTGGCGATGGTCCGGCAGGAGGAGGTCAAGTGCCGGATGGCAAGGTACTTTGACAACCATATAAGGGTCAGACAGTTCGAGAAGGGAGATTTGGTGCTAAAAAAGGTAGATGCAGTAGATAGAGGAGCCTCCGTAGGGAAGCTCAGTCCCATTTGGGAGGGTCCTTTTGTAGTAAAAGAGGTCTTGAAGTCGGGAGGGTACCACCTCCAGGATGTGGACGGGGTATCCCTCGGTCGCGCTCGAAGTGGTGATGATTTAAAGAGATTTTACTCGTAGCACTTTTCGTGATCATTACATTTTTTGCAATTTTGATGTGCTCTTTTGATGTGATGGGAGTGTGGGTGACCTTTTTTATGGCACCAAGGGTGAGATGGTTTGGGAGAGGAGACCCCAAGTAGACCCGATGACCGGGATCTCATCTAGCTATTAGGGCTACAGGCTCACTCGGTGGTTAGAGGTGGTTTGGAGAGGAGACCTCGAGCAGACCCGCTGACCAGGCTCTCATCTAGCTGGTAGGGCTGTAGGCTTACTCGGTGGTTGGAGTTGATTTGGAGAGGAGTCCCCGAGCAGACCCACTGACCAGGCTCTCATCTAGCTGGCAGGGCTGTACGCTCACTCGGTGGTTGGAGGTGGTTTGGAGAGAAGACCCCGAGTAGACCTGCTGACCAGACTCTCATCTAGCTGGTAGGGCTGTAGGCTCACTCGGTGGTTGGAGGTGATTTGGAGAAAAGAGCCCGAGCAGACCCGCTGACCAGGCTCCCATCTAGCTGGCAGGGTTGTAGGTTCACTCAGTGGTTGGAGGTGATTTGGGAGAAAAGATCCCGAGCAGACCCGCTGACCATGCTCTCATCTAGCTGGCAGGGTTGTAGGCTCACTCGGTGGTTGGAGGTGATTTGGGAGAAAAGACCCCGAGCAGACCCGCTGACCAGGCTCTCATCTAGCTGGCAGGGCTGTAGGCTCACTCGGTGGTTGGAGTTGATTTGGGAGAAAAGACCCCGACCAGACCCGCTGACCAGGCTCTCATCTAGCTGGCAGGGCTGTAGGCTCACTCGGTGGTTGGAGGTGATTTGGGAGAAAAGACCCCGAGCAGACCCGCTGACCAGGCTCTCATCTAGCTGGCAGGGCTGTAGGCTCACTCGGTGGTTGGAGGTGATTTGGGAGAGGAGACCCCGAGCAGACCCGCTGACCAGGCTCTCATCTAGCTGGCAGGGCTGCAGGCTCACTCGGTGGTTGGAGATGGTTTGGAGTGGAGACCCCGAGTAGACCCGCTAACCAGACTCTCATCTAGCTGGCAGGGCTGTCGGCTCACTCGGTGGTTGGCGTTGATTTAGAGAGGAGACCCCGAGCAGACCCGTTGACCAGGCTCTCATCTAGCTGGCATGGCTGTAGGCACACTCGGTGGTTGGAGGTGGTTTGGAGAGAAGACACCGAGCAGACCCGCTGACCAGGCTCTCATCTAGCTGGCAGGGCTATAGGCTCACTCGGTGGTTGGAGGTGGTTTGGACAAAAGACCCTGAGCAGACCCGCTGAATAGGCTCTCATCTAGCTGGTAGGGCTATAGGCTCACTCGGTGGTTGGAGGTGATTTGGGAGAAAATACCCCGAGCAGACCCACTTACCAGGCTCTCATCTAGCTGGCAGGACTGTAGGCTCAATCGGTGGTAGGAGGTGATTTGGGAGAAAAGACCCCGAGCAGACCCGCTGACCAGGCTCTCATCTAGCTGGCAGGGCTGTAGGCTCACTCGGTGGTTGGAGGTGATTTGGGAGAAAAGACCCCGAGCAGACCCGCTGACCTGGCTCTCATCTAGCTGGCAGGGCTGTAGGCTCACTCGGTGGTTGGAGGTGATTTGGGAGAAAAGACCCTGAGTAGACCCGCTGACCAGGCTCTCATCTAGCTGGCAGGGCTGTAGGCTCACTCGGTGGTTGGTGGTGATTTGGGAGAGGAGATCCTGAGTAGACCCGCAGACCAGGCTCTCATCTAGCTGGCAGGGCTGTAGGCTCACTCGGTGGTTGGAGGTGGTTTGGAGAGGAGACCTCGAGCAGACCCGCTGACCAGGCTCTCATCTAGCTGGCAGGGCTGTAGGCTCACTCGCTGGTTGGAGTTGATTTGGAGAGGAGACCCTGAGCAGACCCGCTGACCAGGCTCTCATCTAGCTGGCAAGGCTGTAGGCTCACTCGGTGGTTGGAGTTGATTTGGAGAGGAGACCCCGAGCAGACTCGCTGACTAGCCTCTCATCTAGCTGGCAGGGCTGTAGGCTCACTCGGTGGTTGGAGTTGATTTGGAGAGAAGACCCCGAGCAGACCCGCTGACCAGGCTCTCATCTAGGCGGCAGGGCTGTAGGATCACTCGAGGGCAAGTCGACTGGTGAGAGCTCACGGGGAGAAATGTCCATATTTATCAGGGGATTCGTGGAAAATCCCTAGTAAAAGGAAGGATTGGGGATTAGGCCAGGAAGGAAGAACTCTGGCCGACACTCGGCCTGGGTGGTCTCGCCCATAGCGAATGGGTCTTCCTTGTCCAAGGCACAAGCCTGACGTCAAAAGATGGGGCCTGTCAAGTGGGACGGCTGGTCTCCCGGGTCTTTAGCGCATGTTTATCTTACGGCGAGATGAGCACTAAGGGACAGAAGATCTCGCGGGTGGTAAAGGCGAAGAGAGGCCCAAGGTCTAGCATTTTTGGGCTAGCTATTAAGCGAAACAGTGGAAGGTAAAAGTACAATAGTAACATGTAAAAAGTTAATAATAATATTCCATTTGATCACCACGAAAGAGAGCACCTCGCTATTTCCGAGGAACTGTCTATCAAGATTACAAGTACCAGACAAGATAAAAAAGAAAAAGAGGGGGGGGGAGAAGTCACTAGGCGCTGGTGTTCCCCTACTCGTTGCTGCCGGAAGATGAGCTGTCGTCCGTCTCACCGAATAAGCGGGGGTCCAGGTCGCGGACAGTAACCGTCTCGGCATCATTGCGCACCGCCCCCAGCTCCTTCATCATTTTGAGAACAAGCTCCGCTGTCTTGATATTGGAATCTCGGCAGAGGGAATCCACCTCGTCCAAAGAGTAGCGAGAAGGAACGGGAAATTGGTCTGAAGGGGGTGCCGCGCTGTTCCGAAGGCAGATATTTTCAGCTTTTAATTTCTTGTTCTCTCCCTCCAACTCCTCAATGCGCGAGTGCATACGGTAGGCAGTCTCGACATCCTGCAAGAAGATTTAGTGAATGAAGGACCATAGTGAGCGGCGAGTAGGGCTAGCAAAGCGGTGGTAAGAAAACTTACCACACCGCCCTGACTCTGCACGAGGAGGTTGTCGGCAACGACCAACCGCTTCTCCAGGTCATTGGACTTCTCCCATTCCATGGCGAGACCGGCCTCCGCTTCCTTCCATTTCCTATTATTGAAGACCAGGCAGCGCGAGACCCGGTGCGTGAGTTCCAGGGAGCAAAATTGAGAGTGGGCACTCTTCAGAATGAGATCTCGCGACGCCTTATTGTCCGCGGGCTCAGAGCCAAGGCCACTATATAGCCCGAACCCTAGGGAGAAGGCGTGACTGGTGGGGGGGGGGGGTCCTGCTCTTTCCAGGAAGGAAGGAGAGTGGACAACGACACGAAGTTAGCGTCCTTGTCCCATAGGAGCACCGGCTCGCCTGCAGCATCATCCGTCACAAGCCCCATGTTATAATTGGGGTGTGAGGCGGGAGCCGGGCGGTTGGAGGAGCCAGCCTCGCCGGAAGGGAACTTAGCAGGCTGAATAGTGGTGGCGGCTGCTGGCTCTGACAAGACCGTCTCGTGGGTAGGCGATACGGGTAGTTGGGGAGGTAAGGGAGACCCTAAAGAGATGGGGACATGGATCCCGATAGCTCTTTCCATTCTTTGGCAGACTTTTTCTCCTTTTTAAAAGACACCAATTTCTTCACCTTCTTCTTTGGGCTATGCCGAGAAGTGCCCTCGTCCACGTGCCTTTTCTTTAGGGTGGGGGTCAGCGTATCCTTCGCGGCCTCCGCCACCATACTCGCTAAGGCAAGACCCCTGTTACTCTGGTAAGGAGGATGAACAGGGATGGTTCTCTCTCCTAGAAAGGTTGACAGTCAGCAGAGAACACAAATTTACAATGCTAAGGGGGGGGGGGGGGGGGGGGAACAGGAGTATACCTTCGCCGGGGAAGATGGCTGGAAGCGAGTCGAGGTCTCGCCTGAGGTAATTGAACTCAAAATTTTTCCTTGCGAAGAAGTCGCAGAGATCCTTCTCGGCGCCCCCAACCTTGGGGGTTTCATAGTAGCATTCAGCAGGAGACACCGAGGCGAGAGGGATGCCTCCCAAATCCCCGTGAATGAAGATGAAGCGAGTCAGCCAGTGATGATTTTTGTTCGGTGTCTCACACACCTTTAGGCCTTGGCCGGTGAAGTAGGAAACACCATCATCTTTCGCGTGATAGACAAACAGCTTGCGAAAGGAGGTCAAGCTGAATTCGATGCGCTCTCGCCGCAGGTAGCAGGCGAAAGCAACCAGCATAGAGATAGCGTTGGGGTTGAATTGGGCGGGAACAGCCCCGAAGTACTTAAAGACTATTTTGACCTATGACCAAAGGGGAAGTCCCAGCCCCTCCTCGAAGTGCGAGACGGGGAAGGCCAGTTCGTTGGGGTAGAAAGTATTGATGAACTCGCCAACTTTGGGTGGGCGAGACAAGTATCCGTCAGCAAGGAACTCGCTGGCAAAGCGAGTATATTCTTCCTCTGGTAGTCTGCCGAGAGGAAAATCGTGATCCACAAATCGCTTTCCGCCGCAGCTGCGGCCCTCACCTTCTTCCACCTTCTTCTTTCCCATAGCAGACAAGAAGGCAGAAAAGGGGAAGAGAACGACTTAGAAGGAGAGCGGGACGCGAGATGTGTGTAGAAGAAGAGGGGTAGGCGGAAGCTCTGACCGCAAAAATAGCCAAGAATAGAAACAAAAGTATGGGAATATCCAAATCTAAGAGGTATTTATAACAGATGAAGAAGAGAGAGGGGATCAAGCGGGAAAATCAAGGGGCAGGAAGTGAAGAGACAGCCCGACGCTTCGTCTCTCCCTCTCTCTCTAGAACCCAAGGGGAGAAAATGCCGCAGCGACGTTTTCGAAGTCAAAGCCATCATTATGAACTAATTAATTGAAAAAGAAGCTAATCACAGTAATGATGAAAAACCTAGCACGACATGACAGGCACAACACCATAATGATGAAATATTTCATCCCGCGGGGGGGGGGGGGGGGGGGGGGGGGGGGGGGGGGGGGAGCATCCCGTGTAGAGAAGTTTTATACAACACATCAATAATTAAACATAATTAAATTGGCAATAATAATACATCAGGGCCTGGAGAACGCGAGACGGGACCGCGACAGCTTAGTTCCTGACCCATTTCTAGCGACCATCTTGACCTCTCGCAAATGGAGGGCGGCCAGGAAGATGAAAAGCACGAGCGGCAACAACGCCGCGACGCGCGAGATGGAGGTGTTCATCCGTCTCATTTATGATGGCTTGGGGGTCTGTCCCATCCATTGCGCCATCGGCTTCCTTCTCGGCAGAAAGGTGGTGGCACTCTATTTCTAGCCAGTCCATGTGCCGGTCAGAGGCCTGCTTCTCCAACTCCATCTCGCGGATTATATGCGTGTATTTGCGGAACATCCTAGCCGTCCTCTGCTTCAGCTCCAGGGTATCTATGGGATCGCCAAAGTAGTCCTCGATCTCGTCAGGACGTGGAAGAGGCAAGAGGGGAGGAGACACGGGAGGGTGCTCAGTGTCAGAATCAAATTGGATGCCTGCACAGAGAGCGAGAAATCGTAAATAAGGATGAGCTCGCATGGGTTGGGTAAAAGAAGGAAAATTGGAGGAAAAGCGAGAAGGTTAAGTTCTTACTTGGGATACGAGGGTTCCCCACAACCCGCGAGAGGTTTTATTTCGGTGAGAGGGGTAGGGAGGACGCCTCGAGCGAGCCGGTGCACTAAGGAATTTGGTTGATATCGTTAGGAGGATTGGCGGGCATAGGGGAATCAACAAAGTTTCCCGGAAAAAGCGTGATCAATAGGCGGGACGAAAGAAGAGAGAGAAGAATGAGGAATTACCTGTCTCTCCCTGGGAGATGCGAGAAGATTATCTGTTGTCAAAGGGGCAGAGGAGGTCACGCCCGCCGAGTGGGGAGGGCAAGCGTCCTTCATCTTCTTCAGTCAAGAGGACAGAGGGGCTGAGGGAGGAGTATGCCCCAGATCCGGGAACAGGGCGGCCATGTTGGTTTTATTTCGCTTTCGCACCATCGCGAGGCGCTCACGAAAACTCTGGCTGTGAGACATGCTGAAGGACGAGGAAATGAAGGAAGACAAAAGGGACCCTAATGAAAGCTGGGATCTCATATTTATAGGCCCCATGGGGGGGCACCGAAGATTCTCATAAGTGAATCCCAGCGTCACGAGCCTCGATTGGACTTATATTTCCGAGGTTAGGGCAACCTCGAAAAGAGCGGGGATTGTGTACAACCTTGGGCTCGCGAGAGGTGGTCCAACAAGCGAGAAGGGGAGGCTGGCGAGATGATAGGTGAGTAAGACCAGGAGGCCCACCTGCAGGAGGCGGGATGGGGGATTCTCTGAAGTAGGCAAGACCTCCTAGGGGGCGGGATCATTCTAGGAGGCGAGATGGACTACAGGGCGAGAGGCCGGCGAGACGGACAGGGAGGTCATCTCGCCTGTCAGTACCTTCCCCACTCGCCGCATGGGAGAACAGATATCTTTACCTTTTTTCCCCCCAAGGGGGATTTTACCTTTTTGCCCCTGGTAATTTTACACTTCTACCCCTAAGGGTCTGCGTATAGCCCTCCAGAACAGCGGAGTTTGGCTGTTGGCAGACCCAGCCCAGGGTGTTTTGGTCATTTCAGGTCAATTCAGAAGGGATATTTGCTGATCAGATTCAGAGGCCTATAAATAGACCGATAAGGTGCCTGAGAAGGTTGTTGAACCATTCCACTATCTTCCTCATAGGCACCTAGCTTAGCATTGGCTAGGGAGGGGAAGATCTTTAGTTTTTCCGGGAAAGAGGCGGAACCTCCGACCTGAGACCCCTCGGTCTGTTTTCAGGTCTCCGACTCTCGTGAGGAGGATAGCTCAGGAAGAGTACGTGTGGGCTGCATCCTGTTTTGAACTTTAGGAGGAACCAGAAAGCTGGTTCCAAAACTTACCACTCAGATCACCAAGATCTTACACCTCAAGTTCTTCCCAAGAACTCTACCTCAGAATAAATTCACACTCCTACTTCTCAGGTAACACCTGCCCTATCCCTCAGAGAATTTCCAACTTCTCCTACCTCAGGCAATCCCAGCCCTACCTCAGATTTTATAACACAGGCTTGCAACAAAATGAGATTAGTTCTCCTCCACACAGATCTACAGGTAGATCTTACACAATAAGAGTAGGTAAAAGAAAAATTGAATTACGAATGTCACCCAGCAAGAGATATCTGAGTAACAGCTTCTTAATCTGATCTTGATGAATGTGCTTCCTTTGATCTTTGTCAAAATAGATCTGATCAACCCTTCTTAGCATTTCAAAGCTTCTTGAAGTAGAAATTAGGGTTGATCTATGCTGGAGAGATGTTGAAGATGATTCTTGATCAGACCTCTCTCCACATTCTAAATTGTAGATGATGCTTCAGACTTTTTTTCTTCACAAAATTGTGTTGCTTCTTCCTTTTATCTTTCTTCTTCTCTATATATTCCCTTTCTTCTAAAGACTAGATTCCTTTAAATAGGCTCTGATAGGAGTAACCGACTGTTCCGGTTAATAACTGACATCTGACAGTTCTGACAGTTGCCAGTACCTCCGTCTTGATTTCTGTACTTATGAAACATGTCTGCTGAAGTGTTGATCCTTCGCTATTAAATGTGTCAACACAAGTCCTTGGTATCGACACTGCTCTTGTAGTGGTGTCGACAAACTTCTGAATGTGTCGACATAGCTATTCAACATGTCTCGACACAACTTGTGTGGAATATGTCGACATAAGTCCTGTGTGTCCACACAGTTGTCTTCAGTCTCGACACAACTTGATTAGAGTGTGTCGACACTTGTCCTGAGTGTCGACACAGTTGTATTTTCCCTCTACACAGTATGAATAAAGTGTGTCGACACTAGTCCTAAGTGTTTACATAGTTATCTTTAGTTTCGACACAGTGTGAATAGAGTGTGTCGACACTAGTCCTGAGTGTCAACATAGTTGTCTTTAGTCTCGACACAGTGTGTCGACACAGTTGTCCTTAGTATCGACACAACATTTCTTTGTCTCGACAAAACTTATTCAGTGTGTGTCGACACTAGTCCTGAGTGTCTCGACACTTTGTACGTAGCTTTATTTACCTGCACAACATGAACTTAACATCCATCAAATACAACAATGTGTATATCATTGAGCTGAGAAGACCTCTTCAAAACAAGTACATTGAGACCAATGTTCTCAACAATCTCCATCTATTTGAAGAAGTCATAGTCCCAATTCAATGATATACAATATGATACCACAAAAATAATAATAAAGACATTTAATCATTCAGTGAAGTTCAGTATGTGAAATAACACAGATAATCACACATATTTAACAATAATACTGAATAGAAGATAAGGCAAACAATTTCAGTCCTAATTAACAACACATAAAATGTTGAGTAAGTCAGGATTTCCATTAATTGTTTTTCATAAAGTTTACTGATACAAACTTTTTACAGATCAAGTTATTCCAAAAGAAATAAAAAAACTAAGAATATCCTAAGGCAGGTCAGGTTCCTTGATAACTATCCCTTTCGCAGAGTGTATCTTGGCTTTCACCTCAGGCACTTTGTCCTCAGTAACCGCCTTTCCTTTGTCTTTCTTAGATTTAGCTTTTGCAATAGCTTCTTCTTTCAGCCTTTGCCTCTCAAAGTAATGATATGGCTTTGGGAAATATTTGCTGGGCTCTATAGACTTAGCAGGAAGCTTTCCTCTCTTCATATCTTGTCTGAATTTTTGAATAACTTCTTGTTGCTTCAAGTGTTTGGACCATTTCCCTTCTGAATATCATTTCCCTCTGTCTGTAATATTAGCATTTATAGCCTTCCATGTAGTAATAATTATGGATCTGGAGGTTGGACTCCATTGCTCAAAATCAGGTTTAGTCTCAGCTAGTTCTCTATACCTTTTCTTTGATAATTGATCTTCTGTCTCTAGAGCAGGAGAAGACTTGTCCACTTTCTCATATATTACATTCTTATCTAAGCCCTGAGGAGGACTATACATGTGTTGGACAGTTGCTTGAATAGATTCAAAATTTGCTGGTGCTTCAGAATGAAAGAATTCAGCAGGACATGCTTTAAGTAGAGGTGTTTGACAACAAGATTCAGCAGTTTGATCACCCTCATACCATAGGGGAGGAAAGCCTAAGGTGTCTCTGATATTATTTACTACCCAGGTAGCTTGTTCAGTACTAGCCTTAATTCTCTCCCCCTTTATGACTTCTCTCTCAATATGATCTCTGAGATCATTCTTATGAAATCTGACCTGCCCATCAAGGTAATTAATACCTGAAGTCACAGTATTCTTGACTTTCAGTAAATTGTTGTCCAAGGTTTTGGAAGAGTCTTTGATGTCCTTAATGAGAGATTCTAAATGGATTTGCAGTTTATTATTGATATTTGTGACAGTAGAATCAAGTTTGATTTCCAAAACAGTGGTTTGGTTCTTAATTTCTCCCAATGTTGTTTCATGCATGACTATCAGATTTCATTCAGTCTATTTTGATTTTCAAGGACATAGCCTTGCTTGATTGCCACATCATCTTGTAGTTGCATGGTTTCCTATTGTTGTTTGGTCAAATAGACTACTGCATGTGCTCCTTTCTCAAAGAATGTAGTCATTTCAGTTTTCAAGAGATTTACTTCAAATCTTATATACTTGATGTCTTGAGCCAGCTAAAATTGCAACTCCTTGTTGCTTTCATCTACATACTTCTCAAGATCTTGTCTTTGCTTATCAAGCATGATCTGTAGTTGAACTAACAAAGAACTATGATCCATTGTAGGAACTGATGGTGGTCCAGATTGAAGATATTGCTTATAACTCTTGCTCCTCTTCTTAATTTTAGAAAATTTCATTTTCTTCAGTTGAGAAGCTTCAACATCCTCATATTTAAAAGGACTGACCTCTTCAATTTGAGGTATCTCTTTAGTTTTCTCAGTATCAAGGGCTAACTCCCCCTCAATACTTGTACCTTTTTTTATCAATATTGATATTGTCCATTATAATATCTGCATGCTGAATTTCAGCATCAGGTATCTCAATCTGATAATCTTCAATTCTCTCCTCCAGGATGTTTGAGTCTTTTAACATAAGAACTTCTTCTTGATTCTCTTGTTTAGAGATTTAATGTTCAGGATCATTGGATTGCTCTAGGTCCTGAACAACATCCATTATTATTGTAGTTGCTGTATCCATTGGTGATGCAGTGAGGTTCTCCCCCTCAGTTAGTTACTTATCTGGAATGTTCTCCCCTACACCTGTACACTGGTCTCAGGGGAAAGTCTAGGAGATCTGCCTTATTCATCCACTACATTATCATCTGAACTGAAGTGTACCACTTCTTCAGAATCACTAGAGGATACAACTTCCTCAACCACAGATTTCTTGCCTTTGACCTCTTTTGTCCTTTTAGGTTCTGATGTCTCTTTAGTTAAGACTATATCCCATCTAGACTGGATTCTCAGGTCTATTCTCCTCATATGATTTATCTTAGTTCCATTTTTTGATTGATAATATCTGGGATGACCTTTACCAGATATAAACTAATTATTCTGCCCATATTGGGCTTCTGAATTCCTTCTGCAATATTATCAAACACCACCATATTCCAGTCAGTTGTGATCTTGAAGATAATTCTTGTCATCAGGTTAAACATGACTTTAGAAATCCTGTCATGTGCTCCAGTCTTGCAGAGAAGCACCTTTCTTACTATTTCAGATAAGAATTTTCCTTGAAAATTCATTCCCTTCTTGTATAAAGAATTACCAAAACTAGTGGTTGGAGCTAGTGAAAGTCCACCTAGTGTCGGCTATGTGTACCTATGGGGGGGGGGGAATAGGTAACGTGTGGTTCTTTTGCGGAATTTATAGATGTACCTGCACAATAAAAACAACAAACACAGCACACAGAATACACAGCAAATTTATAGTGGTTCCTCGACTTGGGTACATCCACTTTCCCCCTTCGACCTATCTCCCCAACAAGGGACGACTCGGTCACTTCACCAACGGGATTGAAATCCAATCCCTTCACTAACGGAAGGAGCCCTTCCACACGTGAGAGTCAACACTCCCACAAATCGGGTTGCACCCAACCCTTACACCGCGGAACAAAAGTTCCTTTACAATAAAATAAAGGTAGAATGTACACGTGATACAAACTTCTCTTGGAGACTCCGGTGTTCCTCTTTGGTCGACGACGTGTTCTTGAAGTCGATGAAGAGTCTACGACCTTGGTCTTGCTTGGAGAAGATCTCCCCGGAACCGGCGGCGGCACACGAGCGGCGGCTAGCTTCGGGATCGGCGGCTACGAAGAAGAGCAGCTGCTGAACTTGGAGATCCAAACTTCGATGCGAAGCAAGCTCGGTCTACCAACGGTCGCACGAGGATCGGTCGTCTCGATCGATTCGGATGGGAAGTGTTTCCGATCAACAAATCGAGAGACAAGGGATCTCTGGATAGACGCGTGAGACTCAAGCCTTGCTAAGCTACTGTCGCCGGAGATCGGGAAGAAGATCTATCGGTGGCGACGGACTTGCGCGAGCGGCGACGGAGGCGGCGGAAGGATTTCGCGATTTTAGGGTTTCCGTGAGCTCGCGTATTTTTCTGTCTTCGCACTGTTCAAAATACCCATGTATTTATACTGTAGCTACCCCTAATAAGACCGTTTGAGGGACCCACAGAGATACCCCCCAAGTCCCGGTCCAGATAGTAAACTGCGGCAGAATCCGGTTCAGGAAATTAGCTGAGACAGAATCCGGTTCAGGAAATTAACTGAGAAAACGCCAAGGAAAAATCGGCGAGAATCGCAGACGATTCTCGACGAATCGGCGAGAATCATCAAGTGATTCTCGACGATTCGTCGAGAATCGATTGTGATTCTCGTCGAATTACTTGTCGATTCTCAACGAATTCAACTTGTATCCATGGGCTGCATGACAATTGGTTCGGCGGGAATTACAAGCGATTCTCGCCGAATCTTACTTGGCACCATATTGAGATGGCCAGAAGGAGTCGACGAGAATCATTGATGATTCTCGTCGATTCGGCGAGAATCACCAAGTGATTCTCGCCGATTCGGCGAGAATCACTTGGTGATTCTCGTCGAATCTGCCTTGGACGATTTTTCGTCTTCCACCTAGGAGCTGCTCCTTGATCCTCCATGCTCCTTGTCTTCTCTTGCATATGAGCGGCCCTGTACTTGAAAGTAAGTGCACTCCAATAGAGAGAGTGCACATAGGCCAACACACTGATCTGCTCAACGAGGGATTACGTCGTGCAGATCCGTGTATATTGACCTACTGCACCCTGACATTGGTGTGCACTTAGCGTGGAGAAACTGCAAGTACAACTTGAAAAAGTTTATCAAATACATAGTCTATTCTCCTTAGCTTGTCCAGGGGCTTCTGCAAATCAGGTACATTGTGGATACAATACCCAACAATCTCCCCCTATTTGAAGAAGCCTAAACCCTACAAGCTAAGGTGAATGGAGCGAATGAAAATGAAAGCAAATAAAATTCATAAACTTAACATTGGGTGGAGTTATCCCTTACCAATACCGCTTTCTTGGGAGCAAGCTGGAGCCACACCTTAGCCTTGACCCCGAGAGGGTAAACTCCCCCTTTTTGGCTTCTACAAAGCGGGGTCTGTAGCGATTGACTTTTTGCTCCCCCTCAGTTCTTGCAGCTGTACGCACGCGGAGTTCCTTGCTCCCCCTCGGTTCTTGCACTAGCCTGGAGCTTCTGTAGTCTTCACTCCTCATAGTTGAGCATTCCCAATTCAGTCTTGAAAAGATTGAACTTGGCCTCGTCTAGGGGCTTTGTGAATATATCAGCAATCTGCTTGTCCGTGGGGACATAACAGAGAGAGATATCCTTGTTCTCCACGTGCTCCCGAATGAAGTGGTAGCGTACTTCAATATGCTTCGTTCGGCTGTGCGACACCGGATTGTTGGCAATGGCAATTGCACTGGAGGAGTCGCAGTACATTGGAACTTCCTTGAACTGAAGGTTGTAGTCGGCCAACTGATTTCTGATCCAAAGAAGTTGTGCGCAACAGCTCCCTGCCGAGATATACTCTGACTCTGCAGTGGAGGTTGCAACGCAATTTTGTTTCTTGCTGTTCCATGAGATAAGCCTCCGGCCGAGGAATTGACACGTCCCAGGAGGTGCTTTTCCTGTCATCCCTGCTCCCTGCAAAATCAGCATCTGAAAAGCCTATTAGCTCGACATCATTGTTCCTCGGGTACCACAAGCCAAGATTAGGAGTACCTTTAAGGTATCTTAGAATTCGCTTTGCAGCGACATAGTGAGATTCCTTAGTGTTCACCTGATATCGGGCACATACACATGTGGAGAACATAATATCCGGTCTACTGGCAGTAAGGTAGAGCAGGGATCCAATGATGCTTCTGTATTTGGTGTCATCGAAAGGTTTACCTTTCTCATCCTTATCTAGAGACATGGTGGATCCCATTGGAGTCCTCATAGAGGTTGCACTCTCCATACCGAATTTCTTAAGGAGTTCATTTGTGAACTTCGTCTGAGAGATGAAGATTCCATCCTCAGACTGTTTCACTTGAAGGCCTAAGAAATACTTGAGCTCTCCCATACTGCTCATTTCAAACTTTCCTTGCATAAGTTTAGAAAACTTTTTGCAAAGATTGTTGTCCGTTGAGCCGAATATTATGTCATCGACATAGATTTGCACCAGCAAAATCTTGCCTTTGACTTCCCTGAGAAACAATGTTTTATCTATTTTACCTCTGGAGAACTTGTTCTCAAGAAGAAAACTAGATAAAGTCTCATACCAAGCTCGGGGAGCTTGCTTCAACCCATATAAGGCCTTATTGAGAAAATAAACGTGATTGGGATGAGTAGGATCGACAAAACCTGGGGGTTGAGCGACGTATACTTCCTCTTTCAGATCTCCGTTCAGGAATGCCGATTTCACATCCATTTGGTAGACTGTGAATCCTTTGTGTGAAGCATACGCCAGGAACAACCGGATTGCCTCGAGCCTTGCTACTGGTGCAAAGGTCTGGTCGAAGTCAATCCCTTCCTCCTGTCTGTAACCTTGAGCCACCAGCCTGGCCTTGTTCTTTATGATGACACCATGTTCATCCAGCTTGTTTCTGAAGATCCACTTCGTGCCAATGACGTTCTGCTTGTATGGTCTGGGAACCAGCGTCCAAACCTTGCAGCGTTCGAATTGATGTAGTTCCTCTTGCATGGCCAGAATCCACGCTGCATCCTTGTTCGCCTCGTCGAACTTCTTTGGCTCAACCTGAGACAGGAAGCTGAGATGCAATACTTCGTTAGTTGTACCTCTTCGAGTTCTGACGCCTACACGAGGATCTCCGATGATCTGTTCTCTAGGATGATCCCTCACGTGACGGAGCTCTAGAAGTCTGGCGTCTGGAGCTTCAGCTACTTCTTGTGCTTCTCGTTCTTCTAAAAGATTTGTTCCATCTTGATCTTCAACATTTTCAGATGACGAGGAGGTGGAAACTTTGACGTACTTGGGTGCGTCATCTTTAGGGGTCTCATCCAGATTCAGCTGGTCAAGTCTAGCACCTGCCTCTTCAAGAATACAACTGGAAGAATTGCTGTTAAGCAAGCTTCCTTCATCAAATACAACATTTATTGATTCTTCTACCACTAAGGTTTTCTTATTGAAGACCCTATATGCCCGACTATGGGAACTATATCCCATGAATATGCCTTCGAAGCATTTTTCACCGAATTTAGTACGCGGATACTTCCCATTATTTAGTACATAGCATCTGCAACCAAAGATCCTCAAGTAGGACATGGTTGGTTTCCTGCCTTTCAGTAGCTCGTAGGGCGTCTTACGATGATGTTTGTTGATCAACGCTCGGTTTTGTACATGACATGCCGTATTGACACCCTCTGCCCAGAAGTATTCCGGGAGAGAAGCATCTTTCAACATCGTCGTGCAGGCCTCAATGAGAGTTCTATTTCTCCTCTCCGCAACTCCATTTTGCTGAGGAGTGCGCGGGGAGGAAAACTCATGAAAGATACCATGTTCTTCACAAAATTCTGTCATAGCACCAGATTCGAATTCTGTTCCATGGTCACTTCGGATTTTGACCACGGAGCAGTTAAATTCGTTCTGAACCTGCTTGACAAAATTAGTGAAGATGTCAAAAGTATCTGACTTTCGTTTCAAAAAGAACACCCATGTAAACCGTGAGTGATCATCAACTATCACTAGCGTATATGACTTGCCTCCCAAGCTATGAACTTGCATTGGGCCAAACAAGTCCATATGTAGCAGGTAAAGACATCGGGAAGAGTCTTTGTCTGCAATGCTCTTAAAGGTAGCCCGGGTCTGTTTGCCCATCTGGCATGCATGACAGGGGCTATCCTTGATGCACTTGATACTGGGAGCATCTCTTACTAAATTCTTAGAAAATAGGATACTAATTGTCTTATAATTAATATGTGCCAATCTCTTGTGCCATTGTTCACAAAGAGAAGCACTACCTGTTGCCACAAGGCATACGGGGGTAGATGAATCTATACTAAGAAAATCTAAGCAGAAGATATTTCTGCTCCTAATGCCTGATAATACCGTCTCAGAGGAGGTACGTGAAATTATCAGACATTTATCCTTGCAGAACTTAACGTCATAACCTTTATCACATAACTGACTTACACTGATCAGGTTATGGTTTAACCCTTCAACATAAGCCACGTCGGTGATAGAGATTATACCGTTGGAAATCATACCATAACCTCTGGTGACTCCACGATCTGACCCTCCAAAGATGACTTTGGGTCCATTCTCGACTGGAGTGTAATCACGCAGCAGGCTTCTTGTCCCGGTCATATGCCGGGAGCATCCACTGTCCAAATACCAGATTGGCGTTTTGGTGGCCTTTGGACATTCCTGCAAAACAAAATTAATTTGCCTTAGGAACCCAATCGAACTTGGGTCCTAGATTCCTGGTTAGCACACTCCCCCTCGGTTGGTTAACCCTACGAGTGGTCGGTCTCGCATTGTTAACATGGGGAGTCTCGTAGTTCCTTGGATTAAACCAACAATCCACGGCAAAGTGACCGACTTTGCCACAGCACCAACAGTCGAACCTGTTGTATCTCTTCCGAGGCTCCTGCCTTACCCTGGGAACAACGGGTACAGCTGGGGCCTTGGATCTGGAGGTGGAGGCCTCATGGTGATGGCAGTCACATGATGTTGTCACCTTCTGAATAACAGGCTTGACTTTTGGCGCCTGCTTTCCATTATGGCCGCTAGAGAACGGACCATGACTTCCTATGTGGATCTCCTCATAAGGTGCCTTGAAGGCACTCTCCCCAAAGTTCCGGGGGAAGTTCCAACCTTCATACCGGCTCTTAGGCTTTGCAACCGAGGGCCGGAAATGATGCCCATATGTTGACTCAAAGTCATGTTGGTTGCAAGGAACGCCAGACTTTCTGAATGCAACAGGACTAAGAGGAGCCTTCCCCTTTTCATCAGCAGAGGCCTTCTTGGCGGCCTTATTCTTCCTCTGGTTCTTGTTTCTCCGAGATGAAGAACCAGATGCCCCAACATGCCCCAAGCCAGCTCCTTTGGCCTGAGCAGAGAAGGTGTCAACGACTGGAAGCACTGTTTTAGGCATAGAGAAGCTCTGTACGATCTTCCTTTCTGCCGCAAGTAGTTCTTCCAATCTGTTGACTTCCTCCTGCTTGAGATCAAGGAGCTTCAAAGACTCTGAGTGCTTTGAAGTTAGGTCAATGTGCTCCTGTCTGAGAGAGATCAAGCTAGTGACCTCTTCCCTTAGGGATAAACACTCACCCTTAAGGAATCTTACTTCCTTCTTCTCAGCCTTCAGTCTCTTGCGGCACTCGTCAAAAGTGTTGAGCAGAAGCTCATACTTGTCGAGGAGCTCAGCTTCACGGGCCGAAGGGCCATCCTCAGGTTCATCATCCTGAGACTCAGGATCAGAGTCGGAGTCGGAAAGAGGGGTGTGAGTTTTTACCTTCCCAGTGAATGGGGGGCATTCTCCTTCTGAGTCCGATCGTCCCACCAGCCCGAAGTAGGCTTCTTCATCATCACTGGAGTCTGAAGAATCAGACTCACTTAGTGTCTTTGGCCTTCTGGCGATATAGCTCCGCTCCTTCTTCTTATCTCTGGAGGATTTGAGCTCCTCTCCTTTCCCTTTATCTCTTTTGCTTTGATGGCAGTCGGCCACAACGTGACCTGGCTTATTGCATCCAAAGCAAATAATATCAGAAGAACGATGTTTGTTAGGTTTAGATGCATACCTGTCAGAAGAGTAGTTTTTCTTCTGATGTCTGGAAGAGGAGCCGTCTCTCTTTCTTTGATTCCTCATCTTGAGGAATTTCTTGAACTCTCGAGTGATGAGGGAGAAATCCTCTTCCGACAGTTCTGAGCTGGAGGAGCATGGATCGGAGTCCTCCTCTTCTTCCTTATTTCTGGCACGGTAGGACACCGCACCCTTCCCTTTTCTGGAGTGACTGGCTTTTAGGGCCACAGTCTTTTCTTTTGCAGCAGCCTTCTCTGCTTCTTCCTCTGCCTTCCTGGTGTTCAGCTGAAGTTCATAGGACATCAGCTTCCCGAACAGGATTTGAGGATCAGTTTCTGCTAGTCTGCCAAATTCTCTGATGGCGCAGATCTTTGTGTCCCATTCCTTAGTCAGAGACCTAAGGAATTTGTCATTGAGTTCACCATTGGTGAACACTCTTCCATAGCCCTTGAGGGCGTTGACAATCTTTAGGAAGTTCTCGTATGTGACTCCGATCTCTTCCTTAGGCCCTTGCCGGAAAGCCTCATACTTCTGGTTCAGGAGGGATCTCCGATCATCCCTTACTTCATCTGTGCCCTCCATCAGAATGATCAGACACTGCCATATCTCCTGAGCTGTCTTGCAGTTGCTGAAGTTTTGCATCATCGAGTCATCAACTGCACTGACCAGGATGTTTCTAGCCTTCATGTCAAGGCCCACTAGAACCATCTCATCCTTGTCCATTTCAGAGAGTGTCTTCGGCACTTTCTTGGTGGGATCAATGGTGGAGGCCTTAGTGGGGACATAAGGTCCCTCCAGCACGATCATGAACAGTCGAGGGTCCACTGCTTCCATGTAGAACCTGATTCTTTCCTTCCAGATAGGAAAGTTGAGTCTGTTGCATACTGGGATTTTGCCGGAGTACTTGAGTCCGTCCATGGTAGATGTATGTCTCCTTGTTGACACTAGTGGCAGGATTCACCTCAAGGTGTTAGCCTTTTTGTTGAGGAACCTCCCTCTGATACCACTTGAAAGTCCACCTAGTGTCGGCTATGTGTACCTATGGGGGGGGGGGGGGGGGGAATAGGTAACGTGTGGTTCTTTTGCGGAATTTACAGATGTACCTGCACAATAAAAACAACAAACACAGCACACAGAATACACAGCAAATTTATAGTGGTTCCCCGACTTGGGTACATCCACTTTCCCCCTTCGACCTATCTCCCCAACAAGGGACGACTCGGTCACTTCACCAACGGGATTGAAATCCAATCCCTTCACTAACGGAAGGAGCCCTTCCACACGTGAGAGTCAACACTCCCACAAATCGGGTTGCACCCAACCCTTACACCGCGGAACAAAAGTTCCTTTACAATAAAATAAAGGTAGAATGTACACGTGATACAAACTTCTCTTGGAGACTCCGGTGTTCCTCTTTGGTCGACGACGTGTTCTTGAAGTCGATGAAGAGTCTACGACCTTGGTCTTGCTTGGAGAAGATCTCCCCGGAACCGGCGGCGGCACACGAGCGGCGGCTAGCTTCGGGATCGGCGGCTACGAAGAAGAGCAGCTGCTGAACTTGGAGATCCAAACTTCGATGCGAAGCAAGCTCGGTCTACCAACGGTCGCACGAGGATCGGTCGTCTCGATCGATTCGGATGGGAAGTGTTTCCGATCAACAAATCGAGAGACAAGGGATCTCTGGATAGACGCGTGAGACTCAAGCCTTGCTAAGCTACTGTCGCCGGAGATCGGGAAGAAGATCTATCGGTGGCGACGGACTTGCGCGAGCGGCGACGGAGGCGGCGGAAGGATTTCGCGATTTTAGGGTTTCCGTGAGCTCGCGTATTTTTCTGTCTTCGCACTGTTCAAAATACCCATGTATTTATACTGTAGCTACCCCTAATAAGACCGTTTGAGGGACCCACAGAGATACCCCCCAAGTCCCGGTCCAGATAGTAAACTGCGGCAGAATCCGGTTCAGGAAATTAGCTGAGACAGAATCCGGTTCAGGAAATTAACTGAGAAAACGCCAAGGAAAAATCGGCGAGAATCGCAGACGATTCTCGACGAATCGGCGAGAATCATCAAGTGATTCTCGACGATTCGTCGAGAATCGATTGTGATTCTCGTCGAATTACTTGTCGATTCTCAACGAATTCAACTTGTATCCATGGGCTGCATGACAATTGGTTCGGCGGGAATTACAAGCGATTCTCGCCGAATCTTACTTGGCACCATATTGAGATGGCCAGAAGGAGTCGGCGAGAATCATTGATGATTCTCGTCGATTCGGCGAGAATCACCAAGTGATTCTCGCCGATTCGGCGAGAATCACTTGGTGATTCTCGTCGAATCTGCCTTGGACGATTTTTCGTCTTCCACCTAGGAGCTGCTCCTTGATCCTCCATGCTCCTTGTCTTCTCTTGCATATGAGCGGCCCTGTACTTGAAAGTAAGTGCACTCCAATAGAGAGAGTGCACATAGGCCAACACACTGATCTGCTCAACGAGGGATTACGTCGTGCAGATCCGTGTATATTGACCTACTGCACCCTGACATTGGTGTGCACTTAGCGTGGAGAAACTGCAAGTACAACTTGAAAAAGTTTATCAAATACATAGTCTATTCTCCTTAGCTTGTCCAGGGGCTTCTGCAAATCAGGTACATTGTGGATACAATACCCAACAGCTAGTCCACACCAATCTAGGGCCTCTGCTATCTTGCTTGAAACCATTTCATCATCCTGTGCTGTTCTTGGAATATGAAAGACTTTAGCTAGTCTTTTGGTTGTTACCTTTATCCTCGCTCTATTAACACAATATTTTATCTTGTCTGACTTAGGGTTTAATGAGGCATTGGAATAAAATTTAGATACCTCTTTTTTCCAAATTTTTGTTGGTTCTGAGAGAAGATACTCTAGACTAGCCTCATTTACTAGGTCAATCACCATCTTTATATCATTAGAAGCGGAGTTGAATGCATTGCGCACCAGCTTGTATCCCTCATTGATGCCGTCGTCCATCTTTGGTGCCATTCTTGTTGAAAGAACTTGAGTCTTTGAGGTGTCGACTATGGATTTCTAGGTCTCGACACACAGTGATTAGTCTCTCAAGATTTCTAGCGAATGAAGTCGACAAAACCTAATACCTCTTTTTTATAGTATCAGTCTTTTGAAGGTGAAAAGGCTCGCTGCATTAAGTAATTTTCTCATTATTTGGAAATATCCAGTGTTGACAAAGAAGACCTAATCTATCGTGATGTGTTGACCTAAGTCAACACAAGGTTTATGTTACTCGAGACAAGGTTTATGTTTCTCGAGACAAGGTTTATGTTTCTCGACACAGACCTTAAGGTCTCGACACTAAATTTTAATGTCTTGACACATATCCGCTAATCAGTATCCACACACTGCCTCGCATCTCGACACACCTTTTCTAATAGTGTCGACATACACTATGGTGTCTCGACACAATTCTTTGACTTAGATAAATTTTGTGTTCTGAATAATATTTCTTGACGAATTAAATTTTTTCTTGTTGTTTTTGTTTTTTATAAATATTTGTAAACCTAATTAGTCATCTTTTTAATAATTGTACAAACTTTTGTAACAATTAATTGGTATTATTTATTTAATATTCAATATGCCTAGTGCAAATTTAAAATGATTGAACTTACTTTCATCTAGAGATTTTGTAAAAATGTCAACAACTTGTCTTTCTGTTGGAGTATACTGTAAGCTTATATTTTCTTTTTCAACATTCTCTCTGAGAAAGTGATATCTAATTACTATATGTTTAGTTCTAATGTGAGAAACTGGATTATTAGCAATAGAAATTGCACTAGTAGAGTCACAAAACATAATAGATTTACTTAGCTGTATATTGTAGTCCAGTAGTTAATGTTGAATCCACAACAACTGTGCACAACAACTCCTAGTAGATATGTACTCAGATTCTGCTGTAGAGATAGTAAAATTGTTTGCTTCTTGCTACTCCAACTTGTAACACCCCTATCCGTCACATAACATATAATTGTAGGTCCGGCCGGGGCCAGACGCCATATACTACAGACAGACCGAAGGGTTACACAATGAAACCATCCTTCCAATAACCAACGTCCTACACAGAGTACATTCTAGCGGAAGTAATTTAAAGTTGCAAAATAAGAACTCGGCCACAGCATGAATGTCCACTAACATTAACCCAAAAGGAATGAACGTACAAAATACACAAAGTACACGGCCTTACAAGAGTTTACTTTAAACAAAAAGGTGTCTTCCCAACATCAGCACCCAGGCCGGTCACACATGAGAATAAAAGTAAACATTCATATATAGGCCTTCGAGGGCCGGCTCAGCAATAAGGGTCTTTTCCAGCTATTTGCCACTAGGCTCCGCAACACCTGCAAGCAACAATCCACCGAAGCGGTGGCAAACAAAGAAACGGTCAGCTAAAGCTGACCAAATTATAACGACCCCGCCCCTAAACTCGGGGTGGCGATGCTCCTTCCCTGCACTATATTAGCAGCTTAACAATAGTGAAATTACACATCATCACGGGCGTAGGCTCGCATGGCCACACACTCCGTGCTCTCAAGGCACATTCTCGGTGAACCCGATCAAAACCCGCAGTCTCACCACCGCCCCTTGGATGGCAAATCTCGTGAGCATTATAGTATTATCGGCCAACGCCTAAGACCCTCCATCTATGCTAATGACGAGTACCACATACCTTAGGTCTCTCTAACCGAACGATATAGAGCGGGTACGGTTCCGCCTAACCCGTTGCTCACACCGCAACGTCAATTTAAGCCATATGCGTAGGTCAAGCTTCCCCGAGTCCCAATCCGATCACACACCTTACATAACCCTATTTTGTGCAAGTTAACTCCCAGGCCACCATATTGGCAGAATCACGCATCTGCCCAGTTTTCCAGGTGCACCTTGGAGTTAGTCCCCAAGGTTCCCTGTTCCAATCTACTGCGTAGAAAACCCGAAAAACAACCATCGACGGAGAGTCTTCTCCGGCCATTCATGCAATGCAACATCACCGATCCAGACCAACTTGTCTGGGTAGGATTCACACACCATACCTATGTCAGTTTCTCAATTGCGGACTATACATGCAAAATAACAGGAACTATTCATGTCTACCCGAAGGAACACCTCACACTCACCGCATACTCACGAGAGCGGGCTTCCTATGCAAAAGAAAGAGGACTTCACATGTCCAAGATGAGAATCATTACCCTTGCGTTTCTCTTCAGCGCCATGAAGATCTAGACTGATTAAAAGCACCGCTACAGCCTCGCCTCCGTAGATCCGAACTCGGCTTGCGATTTGGGGCTCCGAAGCTCCACCGGCGGCCGGAACTCTCCTCCTCCTTCTTCCTTGCTCTCCCTCTCTCTAAGGTTTTAGAAATAGGAAGCTTAATGGGAAATGAGGGTTTCAAACCCTATTCCCTGATATAACCCAGCAAGAACAGCCCTGGGCTATTGGATCCCAAAAGAAGGAAATGGACGGCCACGATTCACACTTAAAATCAGATTCCTGGGCCGAACACGGCTTGTGACATGCCCATGTCCAAGGCCGTTTGCCTCAATCGATGCCGAAACCGTCACATCCAGACCAGGACACGGGCTCTTGACACACCCATGTCACACCTTATACGCCTGTGTCATTCAGTACATGCCCGTGTTGCGGGGCCTGTTCCTCCATCGACACAGGACCAAACACAACCCAAAGAGAACACGGGTACTCGACACGCCCGTGTCACATTTGACACGCCCGTATCAACCCGAACACGCCTGGGATCCCGGCTGTATTCCTCCCCCGACAAAGCTCGGCTAACAGCCCGAGCAGGACATGGCGTGGGACATGCCCGTGTCTCAGGCCGTGTTCGCTATCTCAACGATCGTCGACTGCATTTTCGTCGACCACACGACCATATCATCGAACCCGAGCACGACATGACCCCGTGTCCCAGGCCACGTGATCCCTATCAAGTCGCAAACTTGGCTCAAAATGCTACCCGTCCCTCTTTTGAGTTTCGGGGTGTTACAAATTTCTCCCTCTTAAAAGAATTTCGTCCCGAAATTACAGAAAGGAAAAGATATAGAAAACTTAAACGGTACCTGAGTGGAATAACTCTGGGTACTCCTCAAGCATGGTCGGCTCTCGCTCCCATGAGAGCGCCTCCCGATCGCAGTGGTCCTAACGGTCCTTGACCATCCAGATGTCTTTGTTATGCAATCACTTGACTTCCGAGTCCTCAATGCAAATGGGCTTGACCTTCGTCATCAACCCATTATCAACCGGTACTTGATCGACCACAATCACTTGCGAAGGCTCTTGTACCGCCTTCCGCAACACCGATATGTTGAATACATCGTGTAGACCGCTTAGTTCCACTAATAGCTTTAATCGATATACAGCTTCGCCAATCTACTCCAGAACCTCAAACGGTCGAAAGTACCTCGGGCTTAGCTTCTTCAAGCGCCGTACCCGTGAGACACCCTTGAACGATTTAATCTTCAAGTACACCCAATCACCAACAGCGAACTCCACGTTCCTATGCTTGGCATTATAGTACTTAGCTTGCCGGTCCTGAGCGATTAGCAATCTTTCTCGAATGGTTCGTACCAACGAGATTGCATCTTCCACTTCTTGCCGCTTGTACAGATCGACTCACCCGTTTCCAACCATGACAACGGTGTGCAATATCTCCTACCATAAAGGGCCTCGAAGGGCACTATTTGGATGCTCGCCTGGTAGCTGTTGTTATAAGCGAATTCCACCAAGTACAGGTGATCTTCCCACTACTTTCCAAAATCCAAGACGCACATGCGAAGCATGTCTTCCATCGTCCTGTTGGCTCTCTCGGTCTGACCATCCGTCTGCAGATGAAAGGCCGTGCTGGAACTCAGCTTTATTCCCAACATCTGCTGCACCAACCTCCAGTCTTTGGACATGAACCACCCATCTCTATCACTCACGATGCTGCAGGGCACATCGTGAAGCCGCATAATGTTATCCACATAAAGTTTTGCCAATTTCTCCACCGAATCATCCTTCCTAAGCGGAATGAAGTGCGACACTTTCGTCAAACGATCTACGATCACCCAGATGTCATCGTTTCCCTTCTGCGACCTTGGCAACCATGCACAAAATCCATAGAAATGTCGTCGGACTTCCCCTCTGGGATAGGTAAGGACTTCAAGAATCCTCCAGGCTTCTGGCACTCCGTTTTCACAAAGGCGCATGTTTGGCACTTGGCCACATAAAGTGCTACATCTTTCTTTAATCCTGGCCACCAGAACAACTTCTTCATGTCTTTATACATATTCGTGCTCCCTGGGTGGATTGAGTACTTGGTATGATGAGCCTCGTACATCAACTCCTCCCGAAGATTGTTCGCACTAGGGACGCATAGACGACCGTCCCTCCTTAGCAGTCCATCCTCCACAGCAAATTGGGAATTTGACCCATCCAAAGATTCATCTAAGATCCGTTTCATGCTGCTATCCTGAACTAAAGCCCGCCGATCCCTATCAGCTAGGTCATACTACACCTCTGTCCAATATAATTTTGCCTCGGCACTAATCTACTTGTCGATGCAGGAGATCTCAAATGCCTCCAAATCATGGACAAAACTCTCATCATGTACCGACAACCAGCTGGCATGCGCAGGAACCATGCGACTCAACACATCCGCCACTGCATTTCCTTTCCCAGGAACATAATATATCTTGAAGGTGTAGTCCCCCAGGAACTCCATCCACCTCCGCTGCCTCATGTTTAGGTCCTTCTGATCCAACAAGTACTTCAGGCTCTTGTGGTCGGTATAGATACCGACCTTCACACCGTACAAGTAATGCCTCCACAGCTTCAGCGCAAATATCACGGCCGCTAACTCCAATTCATGGACCAGATAATTCCTCTCGTGCACATTCAGCTGACGCGAGGCATAAGCTATCAAACTTCCATGCTGTAGTAGAACACAACCCAATCCGCTGCCCGAAGCATCACTGTAGATCTTAAAGCTTCGGTCCCACGCGACAAACTTAGAATAGGCGCCGTGGTCAACTGAATTTTCAACTATTCGAAAGTTTGTGTGCACTCAGGCATCGAAACAAACTTCTGCTCTTTCCTCGTCAGAGTCGTGAGGGGTAATGCTATCTGCGAGAAGTTCTCCACGAAGTTCCTGTAATAGCCGGCAAGACCCAAAAAACTCCAGAATTTTGCTACCGTAGACAGCACAAGCCACACTCGTATATCAACAATCTTCGTCGGATCCACCACAATTTCCTCTCCACTAACTATGTGACCAAGGGATGCTACCGAGGACAACCAAAACTCGCATTTGGATAACTTGACATATAGTTAATTCCTCCTCAGCATCTCCAACACCAAATGCAGATGCTTAAAGTGATCCTCCTTACTCTGCTAGTACACCAATATATCATCGATAAAGACGATCACGAAGTGGTCTAGGTACTCTCTGAAAGTTCTGTCCATCAGATCCATGAAGACTGACGGCGCATTAGTCAGTACAAATGACATGACCGTAAACTCATAATGCCCGTATCTCATACTAAAAGCTGTCTTGGGGTTATCACTTTTTCTTATCCTCAGCTGATAATACCCGGACTTAAGATCCAATTTTGAGTACACCAATGACCCAACTAACTGATCGAACATATCATCAATTCTTGGGATCGGGTACTTGTTCTTCTCCGTTAACTTGTTCAACTCTCGATAATCGATACAGAGTCATAAACTTCTGTACTTCTTCTTCACAAAAAGGACCGGTGCACTCCAAGACGACGAACTTGGACGTACATAACCCTGTTCCAACAGCTATTGAAGTTGAACCTTCAGCTCCGCCATCTCCTTAGGCGCTAGTGATACGGAGAGCGTGACACAGGTTTGGCACCTGTTACTAGCTCAATAGTGAAGTCTATATCCCGCTGAGGTGGGGCTCCAAGGAGATCGCCAGGGAATACATCAGGGTACTCAGATACCACTGGAATGCTGTCCAAAGAAAGATTAGGCTTCAAAACCTCCACTAGCGTGAATAACAGCTCTGCACCAGCACGAACCACCTTAACCACCTGAAGAGCAGACATCAAAGTCTTGCTCGAACCTTTCAAGCATGCAAATGTCATTTCACGACCCATTCCAAACTTGACCTCCTTGTGATTGTAATGAATATATGCTTGCTGCTCCGAGAGCCAGTCCATACCAAATATCACGTCGAACTCCACTAGAGGCAGTAGCGACGCTCGCAAATCGAACTCCTGACTCCCAATACGAATCTTTACGCCACAGACTCTATCCACACGCATTGAACTCCCATTTAGTAACAATACATCCAGTTTGTCCTTTGCCATCGAAGAAGGTACTCCGATGCGCGATATAAATTCTTCGGACAAAAAGGAGTGCGAAGCTCCCGTATCAAAGAGTGCTCTCGCCGGACTATCGTAAATCAAAACAAAGCCTATACAAGCAGTAATAAGCTAACATGCACAAGGTAACAAGTATTTAAAGCTAACTTGCTATAAATTCAAACCGTACCTGTCACCACATCGGCTTGCTTTATGGCCTCCTGCTGGCCAAGGTTATAGACTCTAGGTTGAGCCGGAGCATAATGGGATGCAGTTTACTCCACCGCCTTGTCCTTCTCCTCGTAGGTTGCTCCGAGCTTCCTCTCGGACTTTGGACGTCTGCTCCAACAGTCTCGGGCAAAGTATCCCAGCTTTCCACAATTATAGCATGCGCCCGAGGTTCGGCTTGTAGTTGCCACCGAAGCACCGGAAGAAGGGTTTGGACCTGAAGTCCTAGCCTTCTTATGGAACTTACGATACCCAGATTTTGAGGTAGTCGATACCTTGAACTCTGTCTTCTTAGCACCAGAGTCTCTCTTCGCTTGCACATTCCTCAGATCCTTCTCCAATGATCTGGCCGTATTGACCAGGGTCAAGAAGCCCTGCGTCATAGGCCCTGAGAGCAGTAGCCTTAGGTCATCCCTTAGACCCTCATAAAATCGGTTTGTCTTACGCTCCTCATCGGCGAATGTAGATCTAGCGTATCGACCCAACTGTGTAAATTCGTGGAGATACTCATCCACGCTACTCTCTCCTTGCGTCAACTTATGGAATTCATTTTCCATCGCGATCCTCTGAAGCCGAGGGAAGGTACCTTGCCAAGAATAGTCTCGAAAATTCTTCCATTGAGATGTTCGTAAGTTGCCTTCCCCTCAGGTGATGTAGCTCTAAACCTTCCCACCACAGCCTTGCATCTTCGTCCACCAGGAAAGTAGCTATGGTGGTCATCTGCCACTCTTCCGTTTCAGTAGCTGTCAATACTCTCTTTACTCGGGAGAGCCAATCCTCAGCTTGGGATGGGGTTCCCGTCCCCGAGAACACCTGAGGATTGAAACCCATAAAATGCTTGAGTTGCCTTTCAGTTGCTCTCCTAGGTACCAATGGCTCCACCACCACCTGCTCCACTCTTCTCGGTTCAGCCACTTGAAGCGGTACATGCTCCACCACAGGGGCAGGCTACTGCATTTGCCTTGCAGGCTGCACATTTATCATAGCAAACACCACTTCGGCCACCAATCTTATGGTTTCTGCCGAGGGAGGTGTTGCAGGCACATCATTCGGTGCGCTACTTGACTCAGAAATTGGGCATTCTGACGGCCCTGCACCACTCCTGGTCACATATAGTCGTACAAAACACCATTAAGTGACCGAACAACATTGCAAAAAGCAATTATAGGAACACGCAGGTTACTCAAACATGTGTATTTTCATTCCTAAGTGGACATTCATGGGTTTTTTTAAGTTATAACGATGATGCACACACATGTGCTCACCACCCCTTAAAAGAATTCGTCCACGAATTCATTTAAGTTGACCGAAACTAGTAGTCTGATACCAAATTGTAGCACCTCCTATCCGTCACATAGCATATAGCAGTAGGTCCGGCCGGGGCCCGATGCCATATACCACAGACAGACCAAAGGGTTATGCAATTAAACCTGTTAAAATTTTCTCAACGTGGTCAGCAAGATAGCCCAAACACCAAATTAATATCTTCGGAACTACCCAGTTCGCACGCTGAACCTGCGGAAAACCCAAGGACTAGAGGTTGCACCCAACAAAACAATGGAAGCACAAGAAGGTCTATTATGCATTCACTTCTTTACAATCCGAGGCATACATAGCGAGACATGATTTCGCTAGTACTACAGCTGTAAACAGAAAGAACCAAAAAACAAGCCGGGCGGACAGCACTCCAGTCCGCCGAGACCGCGAGGTCGCCGAGACCGCTGAGCTCGCCCAAGCTATGCTGCAATCCGCCGAATACCACGGAGTCCGCCTAAGCCGCGAGGCCGCGCGGACAGACCGTTATTCGCCTCCTGCTGAACCCGAACTGAGGAACTACCCTACCCGCCTGAAATCGGCGGACAGGTTATTGAAGCTAGCAAAGTTGAGACAGAACTGACAAGCCGCAGAGCGACCTCCTGCTGAGTCCGCAGAGACCGCACACTTCCAAGCACTGACCGCAGTCACAGCCAAACTCTTGGCTCCTTGAAGTTATCCGCGCGACCTGCACACAGCAAACCGTCAGCCTGAAACAATCCGCGCGGACTGGCAAACACAGACCGCAGCACTTCGCACACCCCAACTTACTGTTCACTCAAGTTACTTAGGTTACTGTAGATGTGCCAGGGGGTCCTATTTATAGGCAAGGTGAGGAGTGTGGTCACCGCCCAAGAGATAGCGACACCACCCTCAGTCCACGCGAATACAACCACCGTCCGCTGAGTCCGCATGGACTTAGCCGGATACCAAGGAAACCGCCAGGAGCAAGGCAACCGTTGACGAACCCTCTCCAGTCCGCCTAAGCTAAGCGGACAAGGCACCAGCCCGCAAAGCTCCAACTGCTTCAGGACAGCACCCTCTTCAATGGCAGTCCGCACCAACCCGAGGCAGTCCGCAAGACTCACACCTCAATCCGCCACAAGTCCACGACCAAAGACAAACAGCAACAGTCCGCCCGGTCACAGCGGACTTCGCGGATACGGCGGACACCATGAACTTGACACAATGTGTGACCAAGTCCAAAACCATCAAGGGCCAGTGCGAGCATGGCGGACACAAAGTCCCGTCCGCCAAACACCCTAGCACAGACCGCAACCAGTCCGCGAGCTCCTCGCACTTGTCCAACACAGCAGCTACCTCCCGGACTCCAAACACCAGTCCGCCAACCGGTCTCCACAGCAAGACCAGCTGTAACACCTGAGCTCGACAAGGCCTCAGCCAAGCTCAAGGCCCAGTCCGCAACAGCCAAAACCGCGGACACACCAGTCCGCAAGGCTTCCCGCGAACTCGAACCAACCCGCCAACAGCGCAAGCTTGCACCCGCGGCCTCTGAGCAATGCACCAGTCCGCAAGCCTCTCTATCCGCAGATACCAGGCCGCACCAAACCGCGGACTCCATGCAACAACCTGCTCAACACAGCCGGCTTCCACCAGACTTTCCACCAGGCCGCAAACCTCAGTCCGCCCAGTCCGCCCAGTCCGCCAAAGCTGTCCGCCACAGGCCGCGCGGACTGTCCCGTCACCCACTTCCACTTCACAAATTTCAACACTCCCCCTTGAAGTGAGAAGTGGTGACCAAGCCCAGCAAGCTGCGCAAGCGTTCAAAAGGCCCCTTCGACAGTGGCTTCGTGAAGATGTCAGCAAGATTATCTTCACTCCGAACATGCCCGACCAACAGAGACCCCTCCAACACCTTCTCCCTGATGAAGTGGTGATCAATCTCTATATACTTGGTCCTGGCGTGACACACTGGATTGTTTACCAGTTTGAGAGCACTCTCATTGTCACCCCGGAGTAAAGTAGTCCCTTGCACTTCTTCATGAACATCCTCTATGAGTCTCCTCAACCAAACGACTTCCCGAGCAGCCAAGGCCGAAGCCTTATACTCCGCCTCCGTGGTTGAAACCGACACCGAGTCCTGCTTCTTGCTACACCACGAGATGCTAGATGAACCGCAAGTGAACACATAACCTGAAGTAGACCTTCGATCATCCGAATCACCGCCATAGTCAGCATCCGTGTACCCGAGCAACGCAAACTCCGCATCCCTTCCATAGAGGAGTCCCATCTCAGAAGTCACCTTGACATACTTCAGAATCCCCTTTGCCGCCAACAGATGAGATTTCCTTGGTTCAGCCATATACCGACTTACTCGGCCAACAGCATAAGCTATATCCGGCCTTGTAATCGTCAGGTAAATCAAGCTCCCAACAAGAGCCCTGAACACCAAGGGATCATGAAGAACCCTTCCCTCATCTCGTCGAAGCTTTAGCCCAGGTTCCAGTGGAGTAGAGCACTTCTTCCCTTCGCCCATGCCAAACCGCTTCACAATATGATCAGCATACCCTTTCTGGCTAATGAGAATCCCGCACTCCTTCCTCTCCACTTCAAGACCGAGAAAGTGATGCAACTCTCCCAAGTCCTTCATCTCGAAGCATATAGCAAGCTCAGCCCTGAGCCTTGCTACTTCCTCCTCCGAATTCCCTGTGATGATCATGTCATCCACATACAGTAGGACCAAGACTCTTAGCTCTCCCTTCTTCTTGACAAACAAGCTAGAATCCGAGTTAGAAGCCAAGTATCCACAGAATTGTAGGTACTCTGCAATCTTCCCATACCACGCTCGAGGAGCTTGCTTCAACCCATAGAGAGCCTTCCTGAGTTTGCCGACATAGTCCGGATGCTTCTCAGAGACAAAACCAAGCGGCTGATCCATGAAGATGTCCTTGTCAATCTCTCCGTAAAGAAAGGCATTCTTCACATCGAGTTGCCACAACCTCCATCCCTTGCTAGCAGCCAAGGCGATCACCACTCTTATAGACGTCATCTTCGCAACTGGACTGAATGACTCCTCATAGTCTTCTCCATACTGCTGTGAGAATCCTCTAGCGACCAGGCGAGCCTTGAACCGATCAATGCTCCCATCAGCCTTCTTCTTCAACTTATACACCCACTTGCAAGTAACCGGAGTAATGCCATCAACCTTGGGCACAAGGTCCCAGGTTTCATTCTTCTTCAGAGCATCAATCTCTTCCTTCATGGCATCATCCCACTCCTTCACTCCAGTGGCCTCGTTGAAGTTTGCAGGCTCTCGCTCATCCAGAGGACCTGCAAAGAAGCAGGAGACAAAGCTCACTGCATTCCCATCACAGTACCGAGCCGGTGGCTTAACCACCCTCTTCGATCTCCGAAGACACGGCTCCTTGCTCACGGCTTCCGTTGCTTCTTCAGGCTCCACTCCTACCTGGGGCAAGCATTGAGCAGTGCTCCCCCTGCTTCCTGAGCCAGAAGGCTCAGCCTCGGAGTTCGAAGCAACAGGAGCTGCTGGAGAAACAGCAAGCTCCTCTTCCAAGCCTTCAGCAGCCTCCACCGGTGCTTCATCAACCTTGCTACTTCCGGTAAGCTCCACCGAGCCACCTCCATATGACGTCAGCTCGTCAAAGACAACGTCTCTTGACACCACGAACTTCTTCGTCATAGGGTCCATGCATTTCCATCCCTTCTTCCGCTCATCGTAGCCAACAAAGACAAGTTTCCTTGCCTTTGCATCCAGCTTTGTCCGTGAAGCATCTGGGACATGCACATAGCAAGTTGAACCGAACACCCTAAGGTGTCCCACACTCGGCTTCTCCTTCAGCAACAGCTCAACAGGAGTCTTCATGTTGATAGGGCTGAGTGGCATCCGGTTGATAACATAGGCAGCACAAGACATTCCCTCCGCCCAAAAGGACCTTGGGATATCTTTCGCATGAAGCCAGCATTTGCAGGTCTCCGTCAAATGACGGATCTTCCGCTCCGCTACCCCCATTCTGCTTCTTCACTTCACGAGCAAGCTTCCTCCTTTCCCGCAGCATGCCCAGGCTGCAGTTTGACCTTGCAGTCCCGCTTGAAGTGCCCTCGCTGATGACACCTGTAGCACTTCAGATTCTTCTTCCAGTCCTTAGGAGCATTGCTCCTCTCCAGCGGATACGAAGTTGAAGTCTCCTTTTCACCAGCGGCCTGCACCTTCTTCTTCTTCTTCCCTTCCCATCCCTTCTTCTTGCCTGAGAAGAGAGCTTCGCTGCCTTCCTGATTCAGATTCACTCCAGCCATCTGCCTTGCTAAGCTCTCCTGCGAGGCAAGTAGATTCTCCAGCTCCAGCAACGACGGTTGAGTAGCCCACCCTTGAACAGATGTAACAAAGGCCACATACTCCTTCCACAAGCCGCGGATAATGTGCCTTTTCATCTTTGCCTCAGAGATAGGCTCATCAGGATCTAGTGCCGACAGCTCAGCACACAAGCTCTTCATCTTTAAGAAGTACTTGGAGATGGAAAGGTCTCCCTGAGTTGCCCTGGCCAACTCATTCTCCAGGAACTGAAGCCGCGCCACATTCTTCCTATTGAACAACTCATCAATGGTTGTCCAAATATCAGCAGCCGACTCACATCCAATGATGTGATCAAACAGTTCCGGAGAGACAGCTCTCTTCAGAACGAACTCTGCCTTAGCATTAGTTCTTCTCCAGAGCCTCACCTGTTCAGCAGTACCGAAAGAAGCAGTAACTTCCTGTCTGTCGTCTCCACCGACAACTTCCCACAGCTCCTCGCCTAGAAGATAACTCTTCATGCACGACTTCCACTTCTTGTAGTTAGTCGGCGTTAGGAGTTCAATGCCCAGACCTCTTGCTAAGCTTCCTTCCATTGCAAACACCTGTTGGTACCCTTCAGCAGCTCCGAGCAACAACACAGGTTGATCACCACTCAATCACTGAGTAACAACGCTGGTTGACCCCCGCTCACGCAACTGAACCTCCGCAACCTCAGAAACCTCGCTTTGATACCATGTTAAAATTTTCTCAACGTGGTCAGCAAGATAGCCCAAACACCAAATTAATATCTTCAGAACTACCCAGTTCGCACGCTGAACCTGCGGAAAACCCAAGGACTAGAGGTTGCACCCAACAAAACAATGGAAGCACAAGAAGGTCTATTATGCATTCACTTCTTTACAATCCGAGGCATACATAGCGAGACATGATTTCGCTAGTACTACAGCTGTAAACAGAAAGAACCAAAAAACAAGCCGGGCGGACAGCACTCCAGTCCGCCGAGACCGCGAGGTCGCCGAGACAGCCGAGACCGCTGAGCTTGCCCAAGCTATGCTGCAATCCGCCGAATACCACGGAGTCCGCCGAAGCCGCGAGGCCGCGCGGACAGACCGTTATTCGCCTCCTGCTGAACCCGAACTGAGGAACTCCCCTACCCGCCTGAAACCGGCGGACAAGTTATTGAAGCTAGCAAAGTTGAGACAGAACTGACAAGCCGCAGAGCGACATCCTGCTGAGTCCGCAGAGACCGCACACTTCCAAGCACTGACCGCAGTCACAGCCAAACTCCTAGCTCCTTGAAGTTATCCGCGCGACCTGCACACAGCAAACCGTCAGCCTGAAACAATCCGCGCGGACTGGCAAACACAGACCGCAGCACTTCGCACACCCCAACTTACTGTTCACTCAAGTTACTTATGTTACTGTAGATGTGCCAGGGGGTCCTATTTATAGGTAAGGTGAGGAGTGTGGTCACCGCCCAAGAGATAGCGACACCACCCTCAGTCCGCACGAATACAACCACCGTCCGCTGAGTCCGCATGGACTTAGCCGGATACCAAGGAAACCGACAGGAGCAAGGCAACCGTTGACGAACCCTCTCCAGTCCGCCTAAGCTAAGCGGACAAGGCACCAGCCCGCAAAGCTCCAACTGCTTCAGGAAAGCACCCTCTTCAATGGCAGTCCACACCAACCCGAGGCAGTCCGCAAGACTCACAACGCAATCCGCCACAAGTCCACGACCAAAGGCAAACAACAACAGTCCGCCCGGTCACAGCGGACTTCGCGGATACGGCGGACACCATGAACTTGACACAATGTGTGACCAAGTCCAAAACCATCAAGGGCCAGTGCGAGCAAGGTGGACACAAAGTCCCGTCCGCCAAACACCCTAGCACAGACCGCAACCAGTCCGCGAGCTCCTCGCACTTGTCCAACACAGCAGCTACCTCCCGGACTCCAAACACCAGTCCGCCAACCGGTCTCCATAGCAAGACCAGCTGTAACACCTGAGCTCAACAAGGACTCAGCCAAGCTCAAGGCCCAGTCCGCAACAGCCAAAACCGCGGACACACCAGTCCGCAAGGCTTCCCGCGAACTCGAACCAACCCGCCAACAGCGCAAGCTTGCACCCGCGGCCTCTGAGCAATGCACCAGTCCGCAAGACTCTCTATTCGCAGATACCAGGCCGCACCAAACCGCGGACTCCATGCAACAACCTGCTCAACACAGCCGGCTTCCACCAGACTTTCCACCAGGCCGCAAACCTCAGTCCGCCCAGTCCGCCCAGTCCGCCAAAGCTGTCCGCCACAGGCCGCGCGGACTGTCCCGTCACCCACTTCCACTTAACAAATTTCAACAAAACCATCATTCCAATAACCAACTTCCTACATAGAGTACATTATAGCAGAAGCAATTTAAAGTTGCAAAATAAGAACCTAGCCGCAACATGAATGTCCACTAACATTAACCCAAAAGGAATGAACGTACAAAATACACAAAGTACATGACCTTATGGCATTACAATAGTTTCCTTTAAACAAAAAGGTGTCTTCCAAACATTGGCACGTAGGACGGTCACACATGAGAATAAAAGTAAACATTCATATATAGGCCTTCGAGGGCCGGCTCAACAACAAGGGCCTTTGCCCGCTATTTGCAACTAGGCTCCGTAGCACCTGCAAGAAACAATCCACCAAAGCGGTGGCAAACAAAGCAACGGTCAGCTAAAGCTGACCAAATTATAACGACCCCGCCCCTAACTCGAGGCAGTGATGCTCCTTCCCTACACTATATTAGCAACTTAACAATAGTGAAATTACACATCATCACAGGCGTAGGCTCGCATGGCCACACACCACAAGCTCTCAGGGAACATTCTCGATGAACCCGGCCAAAACCCGCGGTCTCACCACTGCCCCTTGGACGACAAATCTCGTAAGCATTATAGTCTTACCGGCCAATGCCTCTCTATCTATGCTAACGATGAGTACAACATACCATAGGTCTCTCTAACCGAACGACATAGAGCGGGTATGGTTCTGCCTAACCCATTGCTCACAACGCAACGTAAATTTAAGCCATATGCGCGGGTCAAGCTTACCCGGGTCCCAATCCGATCACACACTTTACATAACCCAGTTATGTGCAAGTTGGCTCCCAAGCCACCATGTTGGCAGAATCACGCATCTGCCCAGTTTTCTGGGTGCACATTGGAGTTAGTCCCCAAGGTTCCCTATTGCAATCAACCGCGTAGAAAACCAGAAAAACAACCATCGGCTCGGAGTCTTCTCCGGCCATTCATGCAATACAACATCAACGATCCAGACCAACTTGTCCGGGTAAGCTTCACACACCATGCCTATGTCTGTTTCTCGATTGCGGACTCTATATGCAAAATAATGGGGACTATTCATGTCTACCTGAAGGAACACCTCACACTCACCGCATACTCGTGAGAGCGGGCTTCCTATGCAAAAGAAATAGGACTTCACATGTCCAAGATGAGAATCGTTACCCGTGTGTTTCTCTTCGGTGCCATGAAGATCTAGACGGATGAAAAGCCCCGCAACAGCCTCGCCTCTGTAGATCCAAATTCGGCTTGCGATTTGGGGCTCTGAAGCTCCACCGGCGGTCAGAACTCTCCTCCTCCTTCTTCCTTGCTATCCCCTCTCTCTAAGTATTTAGAAAGAGGAAGCTCAATGGGAAATGAGGGTTTCAAACCCTATTCTCGGATATAACCCAGCAAGAATAACTTTGGGCCATTGGATCCCAAAAGAAGGAAACAGACAGCCACGATTCGCACTTAAAATCATATTCTTAGGCCGAACAAGGCTTGTGACATGCCTGTGTCCAAGGCCTTATGCCTCAATTGATGCCGAAACCATCGTGTCCAGACCAGGACACGGGCTCTTGACACGCCCGTGTTATACCTGACATGCCCATGTCATTCAGTATACGCCCGTGTTGTAGGGCGTGTTCCTCCATCGACACAGGACCAAACACAACCCGAAGAGAATATGGGTACTAGACACGCCCGTGTCACATTTGACATGCCCGTGTCAACCGGAACATGCCTGGGCTCTACGCCGTGTTCCTCCCCCGACACAGCTCGGCTAATAGCCTGAGCAGGATACGGCCTGGGAAACGTCCGTGTCTCAGGCCGTGTTCGCTGTCTTGATGTTCATCGACTGTATTTTCGTTGACCACACGGCCAGATCATCGAACACGTGCATGACACAACCCTGGGACATGCCCGTGTCCCTGGCCGTGTGACCCCTACCATGTCCCAAACTTGGCTCAAAATGCTACCCATCCCTCTTTTGAGTTTCGGGGCATTACACAACTGATAAGTCTTTCCCTAGAAACTGGCAAGTTCCAGAAGTACTTTTTCTGTCTTCTTTACACCATGCAAAATCTTCATCTGTGTACCCAGTAAGTTCAAAATCACTATCCCTAGGATACGAAAGCCCAAGATTGGGTGTGCCCTTAAGATATCTCAATATTCTCTTAACGACAGTATAATGAGACTCTTTGGGGCATTCATGATACCTTGCACAAATACATGTTTAGAACATAATATCTGGCCTACTAGTAGTTAAATACAGGAGTGATCCAATGATGCCTCTATACAATATTTCATCAGTTGATTTTCCAGATTCATCCTTGTATAGTGACACTGTAGAACCCATTAGAGTTCTCATGGTAGAAGAATTCTCCATACCATATCTCTTAATCAACTCCTTAGTGAACTTAGATTGAGAGATGGACATTCCATCCTCTGATTGTCTAACTTGGAATCTCAGAAGAACTTTAGCTCACCTATGCCACTCATTTCAAACTTGCCTTGCATAAGCCTTGCAAATTTTCTACACAGCTTCTCATTAGTAGACCCAAAGATTACGTCATCAACATAAATCTAGACTAAGATGCCTGATCCTTTGGTGTTCCTAAGAAATAGTGTATTGTCTATCTTTCCTCTAGAGAACTTATTCTCTATAAGAAAGGTAGACAGGGTCTCATACCAGGCTTTAAGTGCCTATTTTAGCCGATACAAAGCCTTGTGCAATCTGAAAACATAGTTTTTATGTTTAAGGTCAACAAAACATGGTGGCTACTCTACATAGACTTCCTCCTTCAGTGTACCATTTAGGAATGCTGACTTTACATCCATCTGGTAGACCTTGTATCCTTTGAATGCTGCATGTGCTAAAAATAATATTATGGCTTCTAGCCTACCTACATGTGCAAAGGTTTGGTCATAATCTAACCCTTCCTCTTAACTATATCCTTTAGCCATTAATTTATCTTTGTTCTTAACTATAAACCCATATTCATCTAATTTATTTCTATAAATCTACTTAATGTCTATGATATTGTGATCAATAGGTCTAGGAACTAGACTCTAGACTTTATATCTCTCAAATTGATTTAGCTCTTCTTGCATAGCCATAATCCAGTTGGAATTTGAATAGGCTTCTTTAAGCCTTTCAGGTTCAACCTGAGAGAGAAAACTAGAGTATAGAACCTCATTATGATGTCTACTTCTAGTAGTCACTCCTAATCTGGCATCACCTATTATTTTATCTATAGGATGATCTCTAAGATGTCTAACTGCCACTGGAAGGTGTCCATCATCACCTAGTACTGCAGGAGGATTAGGGTGATTCTCTTCCTCCCCCTGATCAGTTGTAGTATCTTCTATAGGAGTTTCTATATTGTCTCTAATGTCTAACTCTATGTTAGGTGAGTAACTTATTTTTAGCTTTTCCATTCTAGAGTTTAGAATACCTAGACTAGAGCTGTTAGAGATCTTATTACATAAAACAGATGTTTCATCAAACACTACATTAATAAATTCTTCTACAAACTGATGCTTCAAGTTGTAGATCCTATATGCTTTGCTATGAAAACTATACCCTACAAAGATTCCTTCATAAGATTTCTCTGAGAACTTGGTTAGATAACTTTTCCCATTGTTCAAAACATAACACTTACTACGAAAATTTTTAAAGTAAGACAGATTTGGTTTTCTGCCTTTCATTAGTTCATAGGGAGTCTTATTGTGATACTTGTTGATCAATGCTCTATTTTGAATATAGCATGCTGAGTTTACAGCCTCAGCCCGAAATATTCTGGGAGAGATGAATCACTCAGCATTGTTCTGGCTGCCTCAATAAGAGTTCTATTTTTCCTCTCAGTAACTCCATTTTACTGTGGTATTCTTGGAGAGGAGAACTCCTAAAAGATTCCTACTTCCTTACAAAAATTTATCATCCTATCATATTGAAATTCTGTACTATGGTCACTTCTAAGATTGACCACAGAACATCCCATCTCATTCTGAATTTGTTTGACAAAATCAGCAAGGATGTCTAGTGTTTCAGATTTTCTCCTTAAGAAGAATACCCAAGCAAACCTGGAGTGATCATCCACAATCACATAGGTATAGGACTTCCTGCCCAAACTAAGAATTTGCATAGGACCAATAGATCCATATGAAGTAAGTACAGACACCTCTTAGTGTCTTTGGACTGAATGGTCTTAAAGGAGACTTTTGTTTGTTTGTATTTTTGACATGCAGGACATAAGCCTTCTTTGGAGCATTTTAGTTGTGGACTATTTCTAACTAAATCCATAGAGAATAGTTTACTCATAGCTTTGTAGTTTAAGTGAGCCAGCCTCTTGTGCCACTGTACACAGAAAGTGTCTTTCTCACTAGCTACAAGACATATAGGTGATTGTTCATTAATACTAAGGAAATTTAGAAAATAAATGTTCCCACTCCTAGTGCCTAACAAGATGATCTCTTGATCACTTGAATTCCTTATCAAACACTTGTTATTGTGGAAAACAATTTCATATCCTATATCACAAAGCTGATTTATGCTTATCAGATTGTGGTTCAATCCTTCCACATAATCCACTTTAGTGATGGTAACAGGCATTAGAAATGTTTCCATATCCCTTGGTGAGTCCTTTCTCTGACCCTCCAACGATGACTTTTGGTCCATTCTTAACTGGAGTGTAATCTCTTAGTAAACTCCTTGATCTAGTCATATGCCTGGAACACCCACTATCCAAGTACCATATTGGCCTATTAGTGGTACTTGGCTCCACCTACAAATAAAAATTTAGTCCACCTTAGGTACCCAAAAAGTTTTGGGGCCTTTGTTCCTGTTAGGCTTTCCTGTGTGAAACATAATAGTCTTTCTAAATAAAGCTGGTTGAAACTATATGAAGGAGCTGTTGGATTATACCAACAATCTAGGGCAAAATGCCCAACCTTCCCACAACACCAACACTAAAATCTATTGTATATTTTCTTTGGTTGCACATTTGAAGTTGTTCTTTTGTGCAACACAGAATTGTCATCCAATTTCCAAGGTAGAGGTGCAAAACTCACACCCTTACCTTTCAGATTTAGGTGAGATACACTGGGATCAGCTCCAAGAATTCCTTGGCTTCTTGGATTGATCACCTTTTGTGGTGGTTCTTAGACTATATTGCCTTTTGATATCTGATCCTTCGAGCAAGGCTCTTAATTGACCTTACTGTTAGAGAACACATACATCATGTGTCTAGGAACACATGATCTCAAGCATCTGTTAGAAGGCAGATACTTGACTTGTTGCCTATCTGGACCACTTGGAGTTTTACCCTTGGGTACAAGCTTCTTATTAAACTTTTTATTCTTACCATAGCCTACACCACTTCTAAATGGTGCAGATAAGGTATCTATAATAGGTAGCACTGACTTAGGTTTTGATAATTGAGTCCAGAGCTGTCTTTCTTGAGCAAGCTTTGCTTCCAGGTCTTTGACAGTCTTGATCTGTTCTATTATCACCTCTGCCTGGCTATCTATCTTGTTAGTTAATTTTATGAGTTTCAGTTTTTGTAGGTCCAACTTTGTGTTGGTACTTATCAACTGAGTCGATACTCCTCTCAAGGATTCTAACTCTCTGGCTGGTCCTTAGCAAGCTGTCTTCTTGCAATCAAGGCCTTTAGTAACTTCCCATATCTGTTGATAAGGGAGTTAAACTCCGCTTCATTGTCTGAATCATGTTATTTACTATTGGAAGAGTGTGAACATGATTCATTTTCTAATGCAAAAAAAGAATCTGAGGTTAAACTATGAGAGATTGATTTTACCTTAGAAGGATCTGAGCAATCCTGATCTTCTCCTCCTGGTTGAGTTTTTTCAATATCCATCAGGCCCATGAGCGTCTCAACCTCTTCTGATCCTGATGAGCAAACTTGTTGCAGACAGTGTCAACTATCTTTTTGACAAGAAGCTTTTTTCAGCCATCTTGTGTTGTCTATCCTTCAAGTTCTCTGACTTTTTCTCCTTTCTTTTTGTTGGGCAATCAGCTATGACATGCCCTTTTTTGTTGCAACAATAACACATTATATTAGTTTTAATGTATTTGTTCTTAGAAGAGTCATACCTATCACCAGAATTATTCTTCCTGGGTTTCTCTGGATTATTGATCTTTTTGTGAGAAGAGTCTCCATCTTGACCCTTCCACCTGCCTTATTTTATTCTCCTAAACATCTTCTTGAACTGTTTAGAGAAGAGAGACAGTTCCTCCTCAGTTAGTTCCCCTTCTGTTAAGGATGATTCTAAACACTCAGAAGCAGTTTTCAATTTTTCTAAGAGAGTTGGCTTCTCTCTGACTTTCTGGATGACTCAGCCTTTAGAGCCAAAGTCTTTTCTCTATTGTGTGCTCTGGCTGATTCTTCTTCAGATTTTCTGAGATTTAGCTGTAACTCATGAGATAAGAGCTTTGCACATAGGGCCTGGGGGTCTATGTTGGATAAGTTTCCCATTTCTCTTATGACACAGATCTTAATGTCCCATTCCTTGTTCAGGCATCTCAATAACTTGTCTTTAAGTTCATAGTTAGTAAAACTTCTGCCATAAGTTCTCAGGTTATTTACAATTCTGAAGAACTTTTCAAAACAGTCAGCCACTAAATCTTTATTATCTTGTCTGAAGGCTTCATACTATTGATTTAGCAGAGATTTTCTATCATCTCTGACCTCTTCAGTTCCTTCCATGTAAACTATCAAAGACTCCCATATTTCTTTGGCTGTTTTACAATAAATCAGATTCTGAAAAATGGAATCATCTATTGCACTTACAATAATATTCTAATCCCTCTTGTCCATAGAGGCCAGAATGATTTCATCCTTATCCATTTCCATGTAAGTCTTGGGTGTCTTGATGTTTGCATCAAGAACTGACACTTTCATGGGGATGAAAGGTCCTTCAATCACTACGATGTATATTCTTGGATCTGCTGCCTCCATGAATAATCTGACTCTTTCTTTCCATATTCCAAAGTTTTGTCTGGAGTAGACAGGGAGCTTAATGGAATTATTTTCCCTCTGGGCCATGATATATCTTTCTCTGTAATCCTTTGGATTCTCACTAGGCTGTTATGCCTTTTTCAGTGAACATACCTCTGATACCAATTGTAAATGTTTACTTTAGGACTACTAATAACCTAGCGGGGGGGGGGGGGGGGGTGAATAGGTCCAATTTAAATTATGGCATCCCTTTTTAATAATCAGAGCACTACATTGATTAATATGATTAAATCAGTCAGATAATCAAAATCTACTTAACTGCAATTAGAAAAGTAAACATAACACAATAATTCAGCACACACAATACAATGCACACAGATTTATAGTGGTTCCACAATTTATGGGTACATCCACTTTCCCCCTTCGCCTATCTAGCAATGAACTAGATTCAGCCAAACTCCTTCTCTTTCCTTTACTCAGATTCTTAGATCATACAGCTCAGAGCCCACCCGACTCCTACAACTCAGACTTTGCAAGTCTTACCACTCAGATCACCAAGATCCTTCACCTCAAGTTCTTCCCAATAACTCTACCTCAGAATGAATTCACACTCTTACTTCTCAGGAAACACCTGCCCTACACCTCAGAGAATTTCCAACTTCTCCTACCTCTGGCAATCCCAGCCCTACCTCAGCCTTTATAACACAGGCTTACAACAAAATGAGATTAGTTCTCCTCCACTCAGATCTACAGGTAGATCTTACACAATAAGAGTAGGTAAAAGAAAAATTGAATTAAAAAGTTCACCCAGCAAGAGATATCTGAGTAACAGCTTCTTGATCTAATCTTGATGAATGTGCTTCCTCTGATATTTGTCAAGATAGATCTGATCAGCCCTTCTTAGCTTTTTAAAGCTCCTTGAAGTAGAAATTAGGGATGATCTAGGCTGGAGAGATGTTGAAGATGATTCTTGATCAGACCTCTCTCCATCTTCTACATTGTAGCTGATGCTTCAGACTTTTTCTTCACAAAATTGTGCTGTTTCTTCCTTTTATCTTTCTTATTCTCTATGTATTCCCTTTCTTCTGAAGACTAGATTCCTTTAAATAGGCTCTAATAGGAGTAACAGGCTGATTCAGTTAATAACTGACATCAGACAGTTCTGACAGTTGTTAGTACCTCCGTCTTGATTTCTATACTTAGAAAACATGTCCGCTGAAGTGTTGATCCTTGACTGTTAAATGTGTCGACACAAGTCCTGGGTGTCGACACTGCTCTTGTAGTGGTGTCGACAAACTTCTGAATGTGTCGACATAGCTGTTCAACATCTCTCGACACAACTTGTGTGGAATATGTTGACACAAGTCCTGTGTGTCGACATAGTTGTCTTCAGTCTCGACACAGCTTGATTAGAGTGTGTCGACACTAGTCCTGAGTGTCGACACATTTGTCTTCAGTCTCGACACAGTCTGACTAGAGTGTGTCAACACTAGTTCTGAGTGTCGACACAGTTGTCCTTAGTCTCGATACAGTGTGAATAGAGTGTGTCGACACTAGTCATGAGTGTCGATACAGTTGTCTTTAGTCTCGACACAGTGTGTCGATACAGTTGTCCTTAGTGTCGACATAACTTTTCTTTATCTCGACACAACTTGTTCAGTGTGTGTCGACACTAGTCCTGAGTGTCTCGACACATTGTACTTAGCTTTATTTACCTGCACACATGAACTTAACATCCATCAAATACAACAATGTGTATATCATTGAGCTGGGAAGACTTCTTCAAAACAAGTACATTGAGACCAATGTACTCAACATAATGTGACATTCACAAGACAACATTCGGTACACACTATGGTCATTATGAGTTCACTGTAATGTCGTTTTGGCTAACAAATGCGTCATCGGTATTCATGGACTTGATACATCGAACCTTTCAGGAGTACTTAGATCTATTTGTGATCGTATTTATTGACGACATATTGGTGTACTCTCAATCAGAAGAAAATCATACAAATCACTTGAAGATGGTTTTACATAACCTGAGAAGGAATAAACTCTATTCCAAGTTCTCAAAGTGCGAGTTTTGGTTGTCGTCGATGACTTTTCTTGGCGATGTGGTTAGTGGAGAGGGTATTGCGGTGGATCTGACAAAGATTGTTGCTATACGATAGTGGCCTGTGTTATCTACTGTAGCGTAAGTGAGGAGCTTCCTTGGACTTGCTGGCTACTATAGGTGCTTCATGGAGAATTTTTCGCAGATATCCTTACCTCTCACTATACTGACGAGGAAAGATCAGAAGTTCATTTGGACTCCTGAGTGCGCACGAGCTTTCGAGGAGTTAAAGATTCATTTTACCATGGTGCCTATCTTGAGTTTGCCATGTGGTACAGATGGCTATGAGATTTATAGTGATGCTTCAGGGAGCGTCTTATGTTGCATTCTTATTCAGTTTGGAAAGGTCATTTCTTATGTCTTACGTCAGTTGAAAGTGCACGAGCGGAACTATCCAGTCCATGATTTGGAGTTGGCTGCTGTGATTTTTGCACTTAAGATATGGCATCATTACTTATATGGCATGAAAGTTAATATCTTGAAGGACCATAAAAGCCTTAAGTACTTAATAGAGCAAAAAGATCTGAACATGCGACAACGGAGGTGGATGGAGTTCCTCGGGGACTACACCTTCCAGATACATTACACTCCCAGGAAGGGAAATGTGGTCGCTGTTGGGTCAATTGATCCCAATGTCCTAGATTTGTAAGAAGTCAAACAAGTCAATGATACACACACAGTTGTATTTGACATGTGTTTAAGGTTATCCATGTAGGGTAGTCCTTGTCACATTGATTGGATAGATGGACACAAAGAAGGATGCTGGACTGGCAGGATATTGCCCAAGTCCACAGGCATTGAGTGAAGCCAGTTCTGTAATTCCGCCGCCTGTTTGTGGAATATGGTGTGGGGCCCCGACCGAATACTCTATTATATTTTATGTGATGGACGAAGGTGTTACAAGTTCACTGAATGCCATATGCCCTAAGGAAGAATGCTGGATGAAGATATTCAGCTAAGTTCGCAGGCATTGAGTGAAGTGGCTTCACTCAATGCCAGATATCAAGGAGAATGCTGACAAAGGGCAAGGTTGTGGAAAGACGGAAAACCGTCTTAGTTCACAGGCATTGAGTGAAGTCTACTCACTCAACTCTAAATGACTAAAAGCTATGAATACAACATGTATAGTCAAAGCCAAGCTATTGGCAAGATGAAAATGTGGCTAAGTCTTCATGCATTGAGTGAATTCAACACACTCAATGCCATACAGCCAAAAGCTTTGAGTAATGCACAACCTGTCAAAGCCTAAGAAGAAACAGATAGCAATGTGGCTAAGTCCATATGCATTGAGTGAAATCTACACACTCAACGCCATACGACAAAAAGCTATGAGACAGACTAAAGCAGTCAAAGCCTTTGCTTTGACAGTAAAGAAATTTGGCTAAGTCCAAATACGTTAAGTGGAGCTTACTCACTCAACGCATAGTGACAGATAATCTGTCTAAGTTTTTTGGCATCGAGTGAAGCTTACTCACTCAACGCCTAAACTAATGTGTTTGAATTTGACTAAGTCCAAAAAGGGTGACGTTAGCATGAGTCAGCAAAGGTCAACAAAGTCAATACATTTCAAATTCTTTGTGGGGAATGATGCAGTATGCCTTTAATGGTGCCCACGGCCAGCTGGTGTCATTTTCTGTGAAAGGAAGGTGGTAACTCGTCCTTTAAGGCTGGGCCCTTAGGACAAAGAGCCATTGATCAAGTGACTATAAACGAGAAAGATTGGCTGAAAGGAAAGAAGCTTTCTAGGATTTTCTGATTACGCATTGTAGCTGAACATCATCTTCTTCCACACCATTGTTACCGAGCCTGAAGAAATAATTATGTTCTGTAAACCCAAAAGCGATAAGAGTTAGCTATTGCGATCTTCATTTTTGATAGCAGTTTAGAAAAAATTTCTGATAAAGAAGAGAAGCGGAACCTTCAGATTCTGCATGTCTAGTTAGCTGATTGAATAAGAAAAAAACTGTCCCATCTATAGTCTTCAACAGAAGCCACTTTCAGCACAAGCAATCATTCACTGAAGATATTTTCAAATTGTTGCTGAGAAGAAGTTGGGCAGAATCATTCTCAGCCCAGGAATCAGACACAGAGAAGTTTCTCAAGTGTCAATACATCTCAAGCTATTTCATTCTGTAGGGTCCAGTATTGGATCTGAGTGTAGGATCCATTAGATCTAAGTTGTAAGTCTGTGTTATAAAGGCCGAGTGTAGGATTCTATCTTGAATCTGAGATAGGGCTGGTAGCCTGAGTGTAGGATCATTTATTGATCTAAGTTGTAGGATCCTTTGGAGCTGAAGTAGGGCTATCCTTACAACCTGAGTTGTAGGGCATTTATGCCTTAGGTAGGTGATTGTTTTATCACTGAGTAGTAGGGCTTAGTGTCCGAATTGTAAGTATTGAAGGAGACTGAGTAGTAGGGCTTAGTGTCCTGCGGGATAGTGTTGTAAGATCTTTGGAGCTGAGATATTGGTGAAGAGACTTGTCTAACACACTGTCAGAAAGGTGGGAGGGACAGTGGACATACCCATAATCTGGGGAACTACTATAAAATATTTACGTCTTCTGTGTGGATGTCTTGAAAGCTTAACTGAACTAATCACAAAGCTTTGCCAAATCAAATAAAGGTCCAAAGAAGTTCAAAAGTGACCAAAAACCTATTCACCCCCTCTAGGTGTTTAGCTTACCTTGAAAATAAAGACTCTCAGTCGCAGATGCCATAAGTTGTAGGACTCCAGTATGGGCAAGTTGGTTACAGATGCATGATGAGCATCTGATCTAGGAGTTGGAGGATTTAGATATTTCTTATGTTGACAAGAATACCACTGCAAAGGCGTGATTGAACTGGACGAAGGTGCAATATGATCTCACGGACAGAGTTCGACGAGCAACGGAACTCGATGAGAGTATGAAGCGGTATGCAATAGATGGGTCAAGTTCCCAATTCTCCTTGGAAGACGGTCTTTTGAGAAAAGACGGTCATTTGTTCATCCCGAGTGTGGGTAACTATGAGAGGAGTTGATGTATGAGGCACATTTTACTAAATACTCAGTCCACCCATGGAGCACAAAGATGTATAAGGACATGGAAAAGATATTCTGGTCGCCGGGTTTAAAGAAGGATATAGCTCTTTACATGGCAAAGTGCCAAACTTATGCCTTGGTAAAAGCTGAATGTTAGAAACCTAATGGTTTTTTGAAGTCGTTCCCAATTTCGGTATGGAAGTTCGATGACATATCTATGGATTTTGTGCATGGATTTCCGAGATCTCAGAGCGAGAACGATGCCATATGGGTGATCGTTGACCGATTGACAAAGGTATCACACTTCATACTGAATAAAAAGGATGATTCAGTTGAAAAATTGGCTAAGTTGTATGTTGACAACATAGTAAGTTGCACGGTGTGCCCAGTAGCATCATCAGTGATAGAGATGAGCGCTTTACTTCTAATGGTTGGAGGCTAATCCACTAGTTGTTGGGTACTAACTTGAATTTAAGTACGGCCTTTTATCCGCAAACGGATGGTTAGACCGAGAGAACCAACGGGACAATGGAGGATATGCTCTGTATGTGCACCTTAGATTTCGAAAAGAGGTGGGAGGACCATCTCTATATGATTGAATTTTACTATAATAATAACTATCAAGCTAGTATTAAGATGACGCCTTTCGAAGCTTTATACGGTAGGAGGTGTCATACTCCTTTAGCTTGGGTAGAAATAGGAAACTCAAAGCTGTATAAGTGTAATGAAGTTGAAGAAACAAATTCGACTATACACACTATACGGGATCGGTTATTGGTGGGCCAAGATAGGAAAGCTAAGTTCTACAATGCCAAGCACCGAAACGTGGAGTTTGTGGTTGGCGATTGGGTATATCTGAAGATAAATCCATTCAAAGGTGTGTTCAGGATTCGGTACTTGAAAAAGTTGAGTCCGAGGTATGTAGGTCTGTTTGAAGTGCTTGGGTGGATTGGAGAAGCTGCCTATTGATTAGCTCTTTTGACGGAGCTAAGTGTTTTCATGATGTGTTTCACATGTCAGTGCTGCGGAAAGCTTTGCAAGAGACGACACAAGTGGTGGCTGATAATTAGGTACCGGTCGATGGTAGGCTGGAGACAAAGGTGACACCCACTTGTATCGAGGATACGAAGATCAGGCAACTACATAACAAAGCAATCAGGATGGTCAAAGTTCGTTGGGACCATTGTGGCCGTGAAGAACTGACATGAGAGCGTGATCAAATCATGCGAGAAGGATTTCCAGAGTTGTTTTGGTAAATTAATGTTGTAAGCTGATGTACTAATTTCCTCTTGATAAATAAAATTTCGGGACAAAATTCCTTAAAGGAGGGGAGAATTGTAATGCCCCAAAAATCTTGAATAAGGAAGTATTGGAATTAAATCGCTTGTCTCGGTATCTACTACGTGACGGTAGATAGGTACCGTGTGGGGTTATCACTCGACACACTCGACGCTCTCAATGAAGCGTTGAGTGACTAAAATATGGCGGTAGTGATATATCGCGTGGCGATAGCTGCTCTCAAAGCACTCGACACTCTCAACGCTCTCCACAAAGCGTTGAGTGACTACCACAAGGCAGTAGTAAGCTAACGCGCCGCGATAGCTCGAGGCAAAGTACCGCTTGGCGGTAGCTTGCCACATGATAATAAGGTGGAGGCTGCTTTGGGCGATAGAGCGATGTCCATTGGGCCAAGCGTCGACCGCCTCAGATACCATGCGACAGTAGCCGATACCGCGCAGTGATAGCCTTTAGATATGAGCTGTACATGAGAATGAATTCTCATTAATCTCTCTCTTAGTTCTTGAACTTCTTCAGAGCAAGAGTCTAGGGCTGAGCTTTACAAGGTAGGTGAAGGAGATCCTGTGGTCAGATTTAAGAGCTGTGGCAAGATCTGTGAGGGGAAAAGCAAGGCACTCCTTTCCATCCAGATATATGACTTGATCATGGCTCCAAAATTACCTATTAGGGTAACGACTTTCTCCTTGGACAAGTGAAGTCCTCAATTTGCATACGTGCATGGAACCCCTCACCAAAAGGTGAACAAAAGGGGTTTCCAGCGGGTAGATCATGGTGATCCCCGATACAACCTGCATATAGGTATGAAATCGAAATACGGAATTTGCATGCTGTGTGAAGCCCATCTTGACATGTTGGTCTGTACTGGTGATGATTTTTTTTGCATGATGGAGAAGACTCCGTGGATAAAATATGTAGTTAAACGTGTAGAATCCGGGGATCGGCGGTGTGCAGGATGTTGCAGTGATAGTACTGGAGGTGATCTCCAGGAAAACAGTGTAGAATCTGGGGTCCTGGGGACATGTGAGTGATAATTGGAGTTGAAGGCCTGTTGTGTCCATCAAAAAGGCCAGAGAGAGGAATGGGCAAGGGAAAGCTGACCGGCATCTTGTCATGAGGCTTGATTTCTTCGGCTTTCATCAATGACATGACGATTTGAGCAACGAGAAGAGTGTTGAACTGTACCCGCATTATGTCTTTCGGGCTATATTGCCTTAAGTAATTGGCTTTCGTCGTTGGCATAATGAGAGTATTAGGACATATGCCGAAAAAGACTAGAATTCTCAAGGATAATATCGAGTTTGAGACTGTGGATGGTTGTGTGACTCGGGAAGTCCAGTACACCGAGAATGTGCCCTGAGTGCACGAGGCGTGTGACCGGTCGAGCCTGCATTTGTGTGGAATGGTGCTTAAGTGCACACTATTATTTGCCCAAATGTATTTATGTTGATGCTTGTAGGGAAGGAGAACCGCTGCCCCATGTGAGGGGTGAAGTCATTATAAATTGGTCAGCTAAAGCTGATCATTGCCTTATTTTCCATCCTTGTGATGGATTGTACCTGTGCAGGTGCTGGAGAGCCGAGCGAGAAATAGCGGGTTGTAGCCCTTTGATGCTATGTCGGCCCTCAAAGGAAAAGATAAGACTCATTTAGTGTTTTTCATGTGTGGTCGGCCTGCGCGTCGATGTTTGTAAACCACTCTTTTAGAGAAAAACATTTGTAAGGCCTTAAGGCTGCACTGTTTTGTGTATTTTGTAATAACATTCCTATGGTTTTATATAGTTGACATTATTGATACTTGAGTTCAATTTAACCCTGGAAGCTTCCACTAGAATGCTCTGAGTTTGGTTTCATTTGGTCTCTTGATATTATCATGTAACACCATCATCTGTATGTGGAATATGGCGTGGGGCCCCGGCCAGACCCTCTATTATATTTCATGTGACGGACGGAGATGTTACATGGTGTGATTACCTCATGGGTCAGATATGCGATCTTCAACCTGATGTTTCGTTGTGTTATACATGGGAAATGAGCCTTTTGAGATTGCTACTATAATATTAGATCAATGATAGTTTGAATTTACCCTTGGTGTGGATTGATAAAGAAATTTGGTGCTTGGATTGACTCCTAAGTAAAGGAAGTGTTAATGGATACTTCTTCTAGTCAGAAGGTTCTGTTCTGAGGTATTTGACCCATTTCCCAAATTTTCCTATCATTCGTTCAAGATGTAAAATCTCCCTCCCAGGAGAGATGATGTGTATGATATCTAGTTTAGTCTCTTGGAGAGTTAGCCAGAGTTTGATGATGTAGCAAGAGTTAGAAATCATCTTGAAATTTTTCCTCAAAAGTTACCTAGACTACCGCCATAGTAGGAAGTTGATTTTTAGATTGAGTTGGTGTTGGGAGCTTGGACAGTATCTAGAGCTCTATACCACATGTCACCTAAGAAATTAGGATAATTTTGGGTTCAACTACATGTGATAGTTAGCTTAGGGGTTTATTTGTCCTAGTGCATCTCTGTGGGGAGCCCCAGAACATTTTGTTAATAAGAAAGATGGAACACACTGATTGTGTATTGACTACCACAAACTTTATAGTTTGTAATAAATATCCTTTGCCTTATATCGATGAGTTATACGACCAATAAAGAGGGGCTCATGTTTTCGCCAAACATGACCTTCGGTATACATCTGAGGCGGTGAGTAGTATAAGTGATTAAGAAGAAGGTGTTAAATTTTCTCAAAGTGGTCAGCAAGATAGCCTAAAGCAAAATTAATATTCTCAGAACTATCCAGTTAACACCTTGATCATGCGAAAGCCCAAAGAGCAAGCTTAACACCAAATGCAAATGGAAGAACAAGCAGATCTTATATTCATTACACTTCTTTATAGGGCAAGGTATACATAGCGAGACATGATTCGCTAGTACACAAGCTAACAACAGAAAGAACAAAAATAAGCCGGGCGGATAGCACTGGAAGCCGCCAAGACTGCCCAGTCTGCCAAGGTCACCGAAGCCACCCGAACTGCTACTGCTACAAGACGAATAGCACACAGAGTCCGCCGAGACCGCGAGGTCGCGCGGACACACCGTTATTCGCTGACTACTAATGAACTGAAGAACAGACCGCCTACCCGCATGAGACTAGCGGACAGGTTATTGGAACTTGGAAACGCTGAAGCAGAGAACTGATAAGCCGCAGAAGTGACCTGCTGAGACTGCAGAGACCACACCCTTCACAGCACTTGACCGAAGTCACATCTAAACTCCTGGTTCCTAGAAGCTAGTCGCGCGACCTGCACACAGCACACCGTCAGCTATGCTCAACCCGCACGGACAGGGAAATCCAGAACGCAATAAATGACCAAGCCCCACTTACTGTTCACTCAGTTACTGTAGGCGTGCCGGGGGGGGGGGTTTCTATTTATAGGCGAGGTGAGGAGTGTGGTCACCACCTTAGTGAATAGAGACACCGTACCAGCTCGCGCACTAGCAAAGACCCGTCCGCTGAGTCTGCAAGGACTTAGCCGGATTCTAAGAAAACCCGCCAGGAGCAATAACGATGTTCACCATTAATCGAACTCGCTCCAGTCCACCCATACTATGCAGACAAGGTAGCAGTCCGCATAGCCCGTAAACACCTCAAGGAAAGCCACCACTGCCATAGTCTGCACACTATATGTGCGGACAAGGAGGCAGTTTGTAGAGCTCGAAAGCCAAGCCTCCATCCGCCACAAGTCCACGACCAACAGGCAGTCCGCCCGGTCAATGGTGGGCCAAAACCCGAACAGGCAAGCGTACCTGTCGAATCATAGTACCAAGGTCGTATTTAAACACGGGGCTGTCAATTACTTCTACTCACGCTCTAACTATTATCCTACCGGAAAACTAATGGGATTTGAGAATTTTTTAGAATAAAACAAAAGATAACTTGCGAGACGAAAAACTTATAATAAAAAGCTAGCATTCGATCAATGATTCACCATGAAATTAGATGAGAGAGATAAAAATAAAGATAGTTTTAATTTTGCAAATCATACTCGACCGTGACGGATCCGAAAATAAGACAAAATCTCGCTAGAGCATTAGGTCTCCTAACTTATAGACTCTTCGATCGAAATCTCTTTACAAACCAAAGAAGCCTAAAGTTGCATTATCGAGGTGATCCGCACTATTGGATTTGACTCCAATCCGGAGGATTTACGTCATCCTATCTCTAGGGTTGCATTCAACTCCTTCCTTCTTTGAGTGATCTTTCACATTCATGAGCCTCTCGGCTACTCAAATATGAGATCCCAAGCCTACTTCCGTATACCGAAAATACGGAGTCGACAAAAAAATAAATCAAAGAAGGATCGAGCATGAAATAACAAAAATAAAACTAAGAAAGAAAATAAACTCTCATCTCACTTCATGGATCCTCACGATCGAATGCTATAGGAAATTAGCTACGCATAATTGAAAGGGAAGACAAAACAAAATAAGAGAGAAATATTTTCATTACTTGCAAACAAAAAGAGTACACACAATATTAAAAAGACTAGACTATGCTATAAAGAAAACTTGCACTAATGAAAAAAACTTGCACTAATTGAAAAGAAAACTAATACAATAATAAAACTAACACTCACAAGCACTCTCCACTTAAACTAGCACTTCACTTGCTCTCCAAAATCCAATCTCTCAAAAGCATGGGATATGGGTTCTTTTTATAGATGAGGGAGAAGGTTCTAGAATGAAATGAAGAAGAGGGGGCAAGGGGGGTGGCCGGCCATGTAGGGAGAGAAGTTCATGCATGGCAATAAATGAGGTGGAGAGAATTCATGCACTTTCTTTTGGGAAAATAAAAAGGAGAATAATAATAAAAAGAAAAGGGGAATGTATGAGTTTAAATGAGAATGAGAGAGAGGGAAAAAAGGGATGAATGAGGAATAAAGAGGGGGGAAAGAGAGGGGCCGGCCAAGCATGAAAAAATGAATGCATGCATGCAATAAATGGAAGGGAGAGAGAGAGAGAACATGCATGTATGACATGAAAGGTGGCCGGCCATGTAGAGGGATTCATGCATTTGGAAATTAATGAGGAGGGGAGAGAGAGGGCATGAGGTGGATTAAATAAAGGAAAGAAAAAGAAATAAAAGAGGGAGAGAAAGAGGGGTGGCCGGCCATGTGTAGGCAAAAAGTTCATGCATGTATTAAATGGAGGAGAGAGGGACATAACATGGGCTCGGGTAGAGGCTAGGGGGGCTGCTTTGGGCTTTTAAATAGGCTCGGGTAGAGGCTAGGGGCTGCATGGGCTCGGGTAGAGGCTAGGGGCTGCATGGGCTCGGGCTCCACATGTAATGGGTTGGACTTGAGCTTGAGGGCTGCACCATATGTGGCCGGGCTGCACCATGTGGGCTGTTTTGTTGGAAGAGGGCTGCTCCAAACTTCAAGGCTCGGGTTTCACTTGAAGGGGAAACTTGGGCTGCATGGTTGCATCATGTAGCATGGACCTACAAGAAAATAAAGCATAATAACATTAGTCATATAACAAAACATAACACAAATAAGTAACATAATATTAGTTGTTAAAACTAAACTAAACATAACATACTATTAATTAATTATATTCATAACAAAACACTAGTAAACATAAAACATAAGACCTATACTAAAACTATAGATTTTTATATCAAAAACTCTAATAACACTAGGAATTAAAATATTATAAAGAAACATTAAAACATGAAATAACAATCATAAAATATAAATAAAATTAGGCATTTTGAATACTAAATTACCCCCAAAAAGGATGACTAAAACTAGTCATCAAATTCCCCCATGCTTCGACATTTGCTTGCCCTCAAGTAAATAGAAATAAAAACTAGGGAGGAGCAAAAAGAAAACAAAAGATATATAAATTTTTAAGTTCCATAATTAAGAAAAACAAAACATGAAAAATTAAACTATCTTTATATTCATATTATCAACTAGTGGGGTGAGAAGTGCACAATAGAAAATTTGAAAATGGAACCCTAAAAATCTCATTAAAACATAAGAAAAGTCTACTAATTTCTAAATCTTAAAACAAGGCATCCAAAATAAATGAAAATAAGGAAAACAAAAGTAGAGGTTCTAAATAAACGGCGCATTAACAAACTACTCGGTTGCTAGATAAACATTAACCCTAAAACACTCCAAGATAACCTCCAAAGAAATCCATCAATGATGGTGGCCATAGGCTTGTACATTCACACTTTCTCCACTACGCGAATTTACGTTCCAAGATCAATAGGACTTCTACTAGGCATTAAAACTTGGCTTAGGTAAATGATTAGGAAGTGGAGTCAAAGATAAACATGAAGGTTTTAGGCACTAAACCAAGGTGAGCTCGAAAATAAACATAGCATAAAACAAATGAGAGATAACGAGTATGTCATTTTTCCAATATGAAACTACAAAAACAAGGCCATGAAATTTTTTTTCTTTTATAAACTTGGCCAAACATAAACTTTTTGCATTCATTTTTTTTTTGATTTTGTAATGATATATTTTTTTTTCTCTTTCTCAATTTTTTTCTTTTGAATAACATTGAATAAGAAAGCTCCAAAAATGAGCTTGAGAATTTCCTATTCATTTCAAAAATAATACCCTTCCCACAAAGAATAATTTTTAAGCTCAAATTTATCGTGCAAAAATAGGAAAAGATTTTTGGCTTTGGTGAATATAATGAAATGAAAGGTGGAGCTAAAACAAGGAAAACAGGAAAAGGCCCAAAATTGTTTTGCAAGGGTTTTGTTTTTGGTGAGCAAGAAAAGCTCAAACTATTCAAATGGTGGCCTAAATCATTTCTAAAAAACGTAAAAACGGCGCAAATGCTTCGAGAGTAGCTTGGTACAAGTTCTAGACACCAAGAAAGACTACCCCACAAGTGAAAAAGAGATAACATTACCTAGCAACCATTCGTAAGCAACTAACCGAATAAAAAGACATAACTACAAATTGCTAACTTAAAACTTAAAAATTGGATGCCTATATTTAAGAAAAAGAAACTAGTAAAACTAAGCTATGTTAAACTGATAAATTTAGAAAACCAATTCAAAGAAATCTAAATAGAACTACAAAAACCGCACGGGCCTACACTTCACTAGAAGAAACATGAAAATAAAGATAGAAATAATTTTAGATTTTGTTTTTCAAATCGATTTAAGCACAAATTTTTTTTGATTTTTGTTTTTCTAATTTTTTTGGGTTTTATATTTTATAAGTTTTTTTGGATTTTGATGTCATAACATAAAATACTATACTAATATAAAACATAATATTATAAATTTTTTCTGTTGAAAGAAGAAAAATAGAAAGAAAAGACCAAAAGCAACTAGACCCCCCCCCCATGCTTAAATTCTTCATTGCCCTCAATGAAGAAAACATAAAGAAAAAGAGAAGGGGACTGAGAAGAAGAGAAAAAGAAAAATGCGGGAAAAATAAATAAATAAGAACAGGACTTCCCCGGGTTCGTGAGATGAAGGCGGATGTCGCTCCCCCATGCTTGCTTTTTAGAGTACTTGATCGTCAGCAGGTATGACTTAATCCATCTGATATCAGCAGCGGCGGAGCGGCGACCACGATCATGGACTTGATTGGCCTCCGGTAGAAAGAGCAAAAGAAAAGAAAAATAGATAGAGTCCATGGGCAGATGCCCGATAATGTTTTTTTATATTACAACAGTCCAAATAAAAGAGTTTCATAAAATAGTAGTCCAAAAATAAAAATGTCCATCAGAAAATAAAAAACTAAGAATCAAAAAGAAGATTCTCCTTCACAGGAGTCACAGAATCATTAGAGAAATAGAGTTTAAGTCTATGGCCATTAACTTTAAAGTCCCCCTTATCGGGGTGTGAAAGTAGCACAGTGCGGGAAGGAAAAACATCCTTAACCGTAAACGGTCCAGTCCATCGAGATTTAATGTGTCCGAAGAAAATACGTAAGCGTGAATTAAAAAGAAGAAATTGATCGCCAGTTTTAAAAATTTTATGTTGGCCCAAGTTCTTATCGTGATCGACTTTCGTTTCAGGGTCGGGTGATTTTGCATATGAATTTTTCAGATTTTTGTTTTCTTCAAAAATGAGATTTTCAAGATTCTTTTGTTTAAAAACAATTTCATTTTCAAAATTTATTTGCATGGACATAACCGTATTTTGAAAAACATTTGGAGAAAGTTCAGCAGAAGAAGACGAAAAATCATTTGGAGAAATATAGGAGTCTTCTTTTAATTCATCAAGAAAAAAACAAGTGTCATCATTTTGCAAAGAATTTCTCATAGATTGATTAATATCAAAAGTAACCTCTTCATCTCCCACACGCAGAGAAAGTCTTCCGTCACTCACATTTATGATTGCTCGAGCGGTGGCTAGGAAGGGACGACCAAGGATAAGAGGGACCTCGACGTCCTCTTCAATATCAAGAATGACAAAATCCACCGGGAAGATGAATTTGTCGACCTTCACTAGCACATCCTCAACGATACCTAACGGATACTTAATCGATCGATCAGCCAATTGAATACTCATACGCGTAGGGCTGAGAGTACCCAATCCTAGCTTTTTAAACAATGAAAAAGGCATCAAGTTGATGCTCGCACCTAGATCCGCTAGCACATGTTTTATAAAAAGATCACCAAAAACGCAAGGAATTGAAAAACTACCCGGATCGTGTATTTTTTTAGGCAAGTTAGAGTTTTTAACGACCGCCGAGCACTCTTCATTTAACGTTACGTGAGAAAGATTTTCCAATTTCTTTTTATTCGTTAATAAATCCTTGAGATATTTGGCGTATTTCGGCATTTGGCTTATTGCTTCATGAAATGGCAAATTTATATGAATTTGTTTAAACATTTCAAGAAAACGTGAATATTGATCATCTAATTTTTCTTTCCTAAGTCGAGCCGGATAAGGAGGTGGCGGCAATTCCTTTATAATTGTCGGAGCATCATTTGGAAACTCTTTAACTTCTTTTTCAAAAATAAGCTTTTCTTTTTCAAAATTAGATTTGTCTTTTTCTTTTTCAAAAATTTTATCATTCGATTCCGTAACGATAATATTTTCAGTAGTAGGAGAGGTAATCACCTCTGGCTCTTCCCTTGTGGTGGGCTCGTTAATAACTTTACCGCTCTGAAGGGAAATCGCATTCACGTGCTCCCTTGGGTTAGGTTCAGTGTTTTAGGGAAGAGCCCCGGGTGGTCTCTCGGAAAAGGCCTTGGCGAGTTGGCCGACTTGATTTTCTAAGTTTTTCATTGATCCTGTTAAATTTCTAATAGTGGCATTGTTTGAGCTTATATATTTAGCGAGGATCTCTTCCAAAGGGGAAGGTTTTTGAAAATTTTGTTGCGGTGGTGGTGGTGGTGTAAAATCATGTGGTGGGCGTGCAGCATTAGCAGGATTACTCCAAGAAAAATTGGGATGGTTACGCCATCCCGGATTATAAGAGTTCGTAAAAGAATTAAAACCAGGAGGTGCAGAAAAATTAGAAAAAGCAGAAAAATTATTGGAAGAATTATTTTGAGCAGGCCTGGGTATGCTCCCCAGATAATCCACCTGCTCGGCAGCAGCAGCATTCACATTTTCATATACCTTAGCGGCGGAGGAAGCAGTCATCTCCGAAATCTTCTTGTTTAGCATTTCCACTTGCAGCGCCAATTGCGAAACCGAGTCCACTTCATAGATACCTGCAGGTTTAGATGGGCGAGTCCTAGACGAATTCCACTGATAAGTGTTCATCGCCATGTCCTCGATAAGCTCAAGAGCGGCTTCCGGAGTTTTGCGGTCCAAGGAACCAGCGGAAGCGGCATCTATCATTTGCTTAGTTTCTTGATTTAGCCCATTGTAAAATGTCTGAACCTGTAACCATACAGGCAGAGCATGATGAGGGCATCTTCTCAAAAGTTCTTTGAACCTCTCCCAAGTGTCATAGAGGGTCTCAGAAGCAATTTGAGAATAAGAAGTTATATCATTTCTTAACTTAGCAGTTTTAGCGGGAGAGAAATATCTAGCAAGAAATTTTTCAGTTAAAATGTTCCAAGTAGTGATTGAGCCTCTTGGAAGAGAACTCAACCACTGTTTGGCTTTGGTTCTTAAGGAGAAGGGGAAGAGTCTTAGCCTTATAGCATCGTCTGAGACACCATTTATTTTAAAGGTGTCACAGATTTCAAGAAAATTGGCAATATGCAAGTTCAGATCTTCATCTTGTAATCCGTCGAACTGTACATATTGCTGCACCATTTGTATGATGCTAGGCTTAAGCTCGAAGTTATTGTTCGCAATTGCAGGTCGAACAATACTCGTTTCAGTCCCCTCCAGGTTGGGTCGAGCATAATCGGACATGGTCCTTTGCTGAGCCATTCCTGGGTTGGGATCTCCCATTTCAGAATAATTACAATCCCCGAAGGAATCCTCAACCGCTGTTTGAGAAGTGGAAGCCCCGAATCGTAATTGTCTCCGAAAGGAGCGTTCGATTTCCGGGTCCAAATCAACAAGTAGCGACGGATTCGCTCGGGTCATGCACTAGCAAAGAAAACGAGGGAAGATGAAAGTGAAAGCTTGGAAAAGAAAGAAAAAGAGGAAAAGAAAGGAATTTTTTTTTTGTTTTGTTTTTTTGAAAAATTTTTTTTTTTAAGACGGCTTGGCTCTCGAACTTCCCGAGGACTACCCGGTGAAGGGTTCGCCCGGTACTAGGTAAAATGGTGGCGCTTAAAGCCCCTTACCCTTTTCGAGAGATTTTAGGTGGGGTAGAAATAAGGTGAAGTGGGTTGATTATAAATATTTAAATATAAAAATTATATTTTTTTTTATTTTTGGAGAAGTAATAGCGCAAGCGTTTTCAAAATATTGACGAAGAAAAAGTTCCCCGGCAACGGCGCCAAAAACTTGGTGGGCCAAAACCCGAACAGGCAAGCGTACCTGTCGAATCGTAGTACTAAGGTCGTATTTAAACACGGGGCTGTCAATTACTTCTACTCACGCTCTAACTATTATCCTACCGGAAAACTAATGGGATTTGAGAATTTTTTAGAATAAAACAAAAGACAACTTGCGAGACGAAAAACTTATAATAAAAAGCTAGCATTCGATCAATGATTCACCATGAAATTAGATGAGAGAGATAAAAATAAAGATAGTTTTAATTTTGCAAATCATACTCGACCGTGACGGATCCGAAAATAAGACAAAATCTCGCTAGAGCATTAGGTCTCCTAACTTATAGACTCTTCGATCGAAATCTCTTTACAAACCAAAGAAGCCTAAAGTTGCATTATCGAGGTGATCCGCACTATTGGATTTGACTCCAATCCGGAGGATTTACGTCATCCTATATCTAGGGTTGCATTCAACTCCTTCCTTCTTTGAGTGATCTTTCACATTCATGAGCCTCTCGGCTACTCAAATATGAGATCCCAAGCCTACTACCGTATACCAGAAATACGGAGTCGACAAAAAAATAAATCAAAGAAGGATCGAGCATGAAATAACAAAAATAAAACTAAGAAAGAAAATAAACTCTCATCTCACTTCATGGATCCTCACGATCGAATGCTATAGGAAATTAGCTACGCATAATTGAAAGGGATGACAAAACAAAATAAGAGAGAAATATTTTCATTACTTGCAAACAAAAAGAGTACACACAATATTAAAAAGAGTAGACTATGCTATAAAGAAAACTTGCACTAATGAAAAAAACTTGCACTAATTGAAAAGAAAACTAATACAATAATAAAACTAACACTCACAAGCACTCTCCACTTAAACTAGCACTTCACTTGCTCTCCAAAATCCAATCTCTCAAAAGCATGGGATATGGGTTCTTTTTATAGATGAGGGAGAAGGTTCTAGAATGAAATGAAGAAGAGGGGGCAAGGGGGGTGGCCGGCCATGTAGGGAGAGAAGTGCATGCATGGCAATAAATGAGATGGAGAGAATTCATGCACTTTCTTTTGGGAAAATAAAAAGGAGAATAATAATAAAAAGAAAAGGGGAATGTATGAGTTTAAATGAGAATGAGAGAGAGGGAAAAAAGGGATGAATGAGGAATAAAGAGGGGGGAAAGAGAGGGGCCGGCCAAGCATGAAAAAATGAATGCATGCATGCAATAAATGGAAGGGAGAGAGAGAGAGAACATGCATGTATGACATGAAAGGTGGCCGGCCATGTAGAGGGATTCATGCATTTGGAAATTAATGAGGAGGGGAGAGAGAGGGCATGAGGTGGATTAAATAAAGGAAAGAAAAAGAAATAAAAGAGGGAGAGAAAGAGGGGTGGCCGGCCATGTGTAGGCAAAAAGTTCATGCATGTATTAAATGGAGGAGAGAGGGACATAACATGGGCTCGGGTAGAGGCTAGGGGGGCTGCTTTGGGCTTTTAAATAGGCTCGGGTAGAGGCTAGGGGCTGCATGGGCTCAGGTAGAGGCTAGGGGCTGCATGGGCTCGGGCTCCACATGTAATGGGTTGGACTTGAGCTTGAGGGCTGCACCATATGTGGCCGGGCTGCACCATGTGGGCTGTTTTGTTGGAAGAGGGCTGCTCCAAACTTCAAGGCTCGGGTTTCACTTGAAGGGGAAACTTGGGCTGCATGGTTGCATCATGTAGCATGGACCTACAAGAAAATAAAGCATAATAACATTAGTCATATAACAAAACATAACACAAATAAGTAACATAATATTAGTTGTTAAAACTAAACTAAACATAACAAACATAACATACTATTAATTAATTATATTCATAACAAAACACTAGACATAAAACATAAGACCTATACTAAAACTATAGATTTTTATATCAAAAACTCTAATAACACTAGGAATTAAAATATTATAAAGAAACATTAAAACATGAAATAACAATCATAAAATATAAATAAAATTAGGCATTTTGAATACTAAATTACCACCAAAAAGGATGACTAAAACTAGTCATCAGTCAACAACGGACTTGGCGGATACCGCAGACACTCTGAACTTGTCATTGAATGTGACTAAGTCTAGAAAACTAAAAGTCCACCTACTGTCAGCTATGTGCACCTATGGGGGGGGGGATATGTGACGTGTAGCGCTTTTGCGAAATTTACGAATGTACCTGCACAATAAAAATAAAAAGCACAGCACACAGAATACACAAGCAATTTATAGTGGTTCCCCGACTTGGGTACATCCACTTTCCCCCTTCGACCTATCTCCCAACAAGGGACGACTCGGTATCTTCTCCAACAGGATTGAAATCCAATCCCTGCACTATCGGAAGGAACCCTTCCACACGTGAGAGTCAACACTCCCACAAATCGGGTTGCACCCAACCCTTACAATACGGAACAAAAGTTCCTTTACAACAAAAGTAAATGTAGAATGTACACGAGATACAAACTTCGTTTGGAGACTACGGTGTTCCTCTTCGTTCGACGACGTGTTCGTGAAGTCAACGAAGAGTCTACAACCTTGGTCTCTCTTGGAGAGGATCTCCCCGAAACCAGCGGCGGCAACACGAGCGGCGGCTAGCTTCGGGATCGGCGGCTATGATGATGAGCGGCTGCTGAACTTGGAGATCCAAACTTCGTAGCGAAGCTAGCTTGGTCTTCCAACGGTCACTCTAGGATCAGTCGTCTCAATCGATTCGGACGGGGGAGTTTTTCCCGGTCAACAAATCGAGAGACAAGAGATCTCCGGATAGACACGTGAGACTCAGATCTTTGCTAAGCTTCTGTCGCCAGAGATCGGGAAGAGAAGAGATCTACAGCGGCGACCAACTTATCGCGAGCGGTGGCAGCGGCGACGGAGCAGAAGCGGGGATCTAGGGTTTGTCCGTGCTCGTGTATGTCTGGTTTTCTTCGCTTCATCACTGTTCAAAAATACCCATGTATTTATACATTGAAGACCCATACAATATGACCGTTGTGGGTCCCACAAGTAGAAACCCGAAATCCGGTTCAAACTAGTCCAGCGGCAGAATCCGGTCCAGCAGCATCCCGAGAAATCGCTAAGTGAAAATCGGCGAGAATCGCAGGTGATTCTCGACGAATCGGCGAGAATCACCAAGTGATTCTCGATGATTCGTCGAGAATCGCTAGTGATTCTCGCCGAATCACTTATTGATTCTCAGCGATTTTCACTTGGTATTCATGAGCTGCTTAACCACAGGTTCGGCGAGAATCACTAGTGATTCTCGCCGAATCTTACTTGGCACCGTTTTGAGGTAGCCAGAAGGGGTCGGCGAGAATCACTAATGATTCTCGTCGATTCGGCGAGAATCACTTGGTGATTCTCGTCGAATTTTCCTTGGACGAATTTCCGTCTTCCACCCAGGAGCTGCTCCTTGACCCATCCATGCTCCTTGTCTTCTCTTGCATATGAACGGCCCTGTACTTGAAAGCAAGCGCACTCCAATAGAGAGAGTACACATAGGCCAACACACTGATCTGCTCAACGAGGGATTACGTCTTGCAGACCCGTGTATATTGACCTACTGCACCCTGACATTGGTGTGCACTTAGCGTGGAGGAGCTGCAAGTACAACTTAAGATGTTTCATCAAATACATTGTGAATTCATCTTAGCTTGACAGGTGGCTTCCTCAAATCCAGGTAATTGTGGATACAATACCCAACAATCTCCCCCTATTTGACGAAGCCAAAACCCTACTAGCTAAGATGAATAACACCTATCAAATAATAAACATAGCATTCAGAAATTAAACAAGCAGCACAAGAGAATATATGCAACCAGATCAGGACTTGAGTCATTCACAAATTCAAATATATATACCAATATATATATATATATACACATATAATCTCAGAATTGTTCATATGATAACAATAATCATTAAATGTTCTTAAGACAAAGTGACAAGCTATAAGTTATTGACAATTTTTCCTTGGCTAAGTCACCCTTAAGATTTTGAGCCAAGTACTTCTTGCTTTGCCTCTCCATGTATTCTTTGGGCTTCGGGTAATACCTAGGAGGAGGAACTTTATTTGCATCCTTGTTGTTTCTGAAAAAGATGTTGCATTTCGCTTCAAACGTTTTGTGCGTTTCCCACTCATACTGGCTATATACTTCGTTTCGATTGATCTCTCCTCTTTCTTGCAGCCAGAAGGTGTCTAAGATGATGTTCCTTGAAACTGGAGTCCATTTTTCATTTCGTACGTCCTCCTCACTCATTCTGATCCTCTTTTCAGCTAGTGTCTCCTTGGAGGTCCCTTCCTGAGCTTTTCTCTTGGCCTTGGCTTTTGCTAGGGCCTCTTGATCAAACATGCTCCTCAGTTTAGCTTTGGAGAGAGCCCTAGCATCAGCTTCACTTATGGGAACATCTGCTGCACTTGCACTTATTCCCTCAGCAGCACTTACTCCCTCAGCAGCCATAGATGTCTCAGGAGGATGAATATCTGCAGGATTTTCAGCCAAGGGGATGCCTAACGCCTGGTGGAGCATCCACCGGCAGCTGTCATAGACGTACTTGTTTGACTGTTCGAAGTTTAGGATCATGACTTCTCGGAGCTCAGCCATCTTAGCTAGATACTCTTTCTCCCCCTTTTTGGCTTCTACAGCTATGAAGTTGTCATAGGAATGTAGGGAGTCATCAATATGCTTCGTGGTCTTGGAGAATTCAGAGACCAAGGCCTGCTGATTGGCGTTGAGAGTGACCATATTACCGTCAAACTTTTGGATGTTGTTGGCGACAACATGTGCATTCTGATTTACGACAGCAAGAGTATCAGTGTTCTTTTTCAATCCGGCCATAAGGAGTGTGACAGCTTCGCCGACCGCGGTATACTTTTCTTCAAATTTCTTGTCCATCACGTCAAGTTTATGGTTGATCTCCACCATATTCTTGAGCATGAGATTTTCAGATGTCTTGATTCTTTTCAGCAGTGTTTTCTGAGCTTTATCAAAAGAGGCTTTAAGTTCATTCACTATACCCTGAACGACATTGACAGTGTGAGTGGCTAGCTCATCTCGTAACGAAATAGTCGGAGGCACTTCTTGGCCTTGCTCTTCAACAGACGCATCTGTAGAGCTGGATACAATCACAGTCTCTAATGGAGGAATGCTGGCGGCCTCTTTAGATGTTTCAGTCTCCCCCTCCACTGGTGCAGGCTTGTCAGATGGAGGTTCAACAGGATCCGGAGCCTCAAATACTTCATGTCCCTTGTGCCCTTCATCTTCTTCGTCATCATCCATGAACTCATTTTCATCAGCAGCCTCGTCCAATTCTTTGTCAGCAGTCTCTTCCAATTCTTTGTCAGCAGTCTCCAATACAGTGTCACTTTCTTCTTGAATTTCGGCCACCGCATCCCTGGCCACCTGGGAGATGTCAGATACTACCTCAGTATGAGGGGGTAGAGGCTCCCCCTCGATTCCTGCAGTCAGGGTATCAGGAATTTCACCGGGGGTTACTGCTGGAGATACTCCCTGTTGCTCTTCCACTGCAGGCTGCCCAATACGTCTCTCCCATCGGTCAAACACACTAGTGTCCATCTTCTTCAAGTAGTGGAGGGGGACACCTTTGCTCATGTCAAACTTGTCTCCATTTAGCTGGTTTAGATATAGACTTATGATGCGGCCAAAACTCGGAGTGCCCAAGGTGTCCTTGATCTTCTCGAACAGCAACGCCCCCCAGTTGAACCTCTTACGGCAGACAATAGCTATGAGGATCTTGAACATATCTCCTGAGATATGGTCATGAGAGCCCGGCTTGCAGATGAGCACCTTTCCAATAATATCAGACAGGAGCTTCCCTTCTTCATTCATATCCTTTCCCTTTATTGACCGTGTTCCTCGTGGGAGACCGCAGAATAGGAGAGTTCTGGTTTTGTCCTCGTCCTCCAGATAGTCCTCATGCTCCGAGCTAGAAAGCTGCAGGTAGCGAGTCAGCTTGTTGGCAGACAGCTTGACCTTTGCCCCAGCCACCTTGCTTTTGATTAGTGAGTCGCCATTTCGGAGTCTTGCGGTGGCGAAGAACTCCAGTACTTCTTTGTCTAGGATTTTGCAAGGGTGCTCCAGGACGAAGGTTAGCCCAGCCTCTTCCAGCATCAGAATGATGTTGCGGAATTCGTCCGAGGCGTGAGAAAACCCAGTTCGAACCAGCTCGCAACCAGAGACCAACCCAACAGTTGTTCTTGGATCCATTGCAGATCTAGGGAGATAAGCCCTCTTCTACACTTAAAAAAAAAACAAAAAGGAAGTGATACAAGTGATCAAGTCCAAGTGCGGGTGAGGGGATACCTAGCGATGTAGACGGTGAGTTAGTTCGAGTGGAGAAGAATCGAAACTTGAAGAGTTCGTCGGTGAAAGCTTCGGCGGGATTCTTACGGGAGACCTTTGATGGAGACGGATTTGGCGAGCTTTCCAGCAGGAGTCGGCGAGAATGGGAAGAGTCGGCGTGATTCGACGGGATTTGGCGTAGGCGGTGCGACGAGCTTCCTGCGGGTCCGACGGAAGAAACCTTGCGATTCTGCGAAGAGCTTCCTTGCGGGAACTTTGGTGTTGCGGATCCTGGCGTGGATTCTGCGAAAGTCGGCGGGACTCGTGTAGCTTGCTCCTTCGGCGGGACTCTTGAGGAAGGCGAAGGGTCGGCGAGCCCTTTCGGCGGGATTCTTAAGTATAAAAATGAAATTGAAGGGTTTTCTTTACTAGGAATTGAAAGGTTCCGAGGTTCCGAAATTGAAGGGTTTTCGGCGGTTTTCTTTACTAAGTATAAAAATGATACCAAGATTCCGAGTATATAATGGGTCGGCGGGATTTGTCTAATCCGAAATTGAAAGGTTTCTCTACTGGGAATTTTCACGATAGGAAGCATTGCAACATTTTCGAATTCTTCTGATGTCAAGTCAAAATAAGAACGATAAATACATATTTATTGTAAAGACAATCTATTTGGATTTGAGCGAGGCTTCTCCAAACACTTCTTGATGTCAATTGTGAGATGTCGAGATTCACAATGACATATCTTCGTTAACTTTTTATTGATGTATAAAGGTTTGCATGTATCATGTTAACCTATCCTTAGATGTGCATACATACACTAATATACAAAGATGTATCTGTATATAAGGATATATATATATATATATATATATAGGTAATTGTCAATTGAAAACGACTCAAGTCTTGGAACTGATCATGAGTACCTGGGATTTTGAGAGTCATCGTTTAAGTCCCACAGGTAGAACATTTTAGAAGCTCAATGTGAGTATGCTCAAGTAGATATCACATCTGTTATTTCAGACGCTTGTTCCAATTTAGTCTTGAGCCACCTACTGTCTAGTTCCCATCATATTCACGGGAACATAGACTACCCTACAAGAAAGAATTACTTTACCTTAGGAACCCAAATCATATTGGGTCCTAGGTTCCTGTTAGCATAAGCACGCAACTGCCTTCCTTCAGAAAACATGTCTGGAAGACTACCTCTGTCCCGAGAATGTGGATAAGCCCTTGCCGTGGGCGCAGAGGGGTTGTGCCAACAGTTAATGGCAAAGTGCCCCACTTTGCCGCAGCACCAACATGGGTGAATGTTGTATCGCCGTTTCCGACCTGATCTAGTGACTGATGTAGTCACGGTCCTAGGTCTAAACGGGATAGGGCATGATCTTGTCACAAAAATTCCTCTTCCATCGTGACACGTGGAAGGGTGGAAAGAATGCATGTTGTGAGCATTATGAGGCCGGGAAGGTGGTGCCATTCTTTCAGGCATCTCCCTTACAGAGGCCCCATGGAACCTGACATCATGGCTTCTATCCTCTCTATACCGTGTCCTCGAGTGGTGAGAAGTCTTCTGTGAGCTGGGACATGCAGATCCACACTGTGTTGAGGTAGTGGTAGTGAATACAAAGGGCTCAGAATGAGCCTTAGGTATTTCCTCATGGGTGTCCATGACGGCCCTTGCACTATGGATGTTTCCACATGGGGACAGATCACCCTTGCAGTGACCACGACTATTCCTGTGGTCATACCTGAAGGCATGATAAGTTGCCTTCCTGCTTGGAGTGGGGGGTCGGAATACCGTTTCCCCATTTCTCCACGAATTGATAATCCGGGAGATCCACCCGTTTTCTTGCTTTCTCTTAATGGCATCAACCTTGGAGAAGTTTGATACTATTCTTTTCTCATTCTCCAGACTACTCTCTAGAGCTGAGATCTTAGAGTCCTTGGCCTTGTTGGATGCCAATTGGAGAACCAACAAGACCTTCAGTCGAGCAATCTCTTGAGCTTGCTCCTCAGCAAGTAGGTTGCTTGACTGAAGTGCTCTCTTCAGGGAATCAGCATTTTCTGAAGGAGGGCAGTTCCTGTCTTCAGAAATTTCAAGAGATACGGGGCAGGATGAAGAAGTTACCTGTTCTTCTGTGTTATTATCATTAGATCCAGTGACTATTGTTTCATCCACATTAGAGCTGCTTTCCTCACTGTCCTCTTCAGTCTCTGATACGGACACTGGAGCTCTGATGCAGTCCGAGGGATCCTTGCCTTCATCTTCAGAAGTGAGGACCCCCACATACGCTTCATCCTCTGATTGACAGCATATTCCAGCTTTCTCTGACCCCCCCATCAGCTCTGAGATCATCATCCACAGAGATTTAGCAGTTCTACATTTTCCCAATCTAGAGCGAGAGGCTCCAGACCAGATATCCATGATAATTTGACGAATCCTCTCGTCCAAGTGAAATAGTGATAGTTCCGTCTCTGACATCTCAGCAATGCCCATGGGCACTTGGATCCCAGAGTCGGAGGTCTTCATTGGAATAAACGGACCCTCTTCCAGGATGAAGGATGCTCGAGGATCGATAGCATCAAGGTGAAATGACACTCTCATTCTCCAGATGGGATAATAATCCTTTGTGCATGCGGGGAGTTTGAGTGGCAGTATCTCATAATCCAGATCCATGCTTCTGACACTGGTGGCAGGATTCTACTCAAGGTGTTAACCTTTGAAGAGTAACCTCGCTCTGATACCACTTGAAAGTCAACCTAGTGTCAGCTATGTGCACCTATGGGGGGGGGATAGGTGACGTGTAGCGCTTTTGCGAAATTTACGAATGTACCTGCACAATAAAAATAAAAAGCACAGCACACAGAATACACAAGCAATTTATAGTAGTTCCCCGACTTGGGTACATCCACTTTCCCCCTTCGACCTATCTCCCAACAAGGGACGACTCGGTCTCTTCTCCAACAGGATTGAAATCCAATCCCTGCACTATCGGAAGGAACCCTTCCACACGTGAGAGTCAACACTCCCACAAATCGGGTTGCACCCAACCCTTACAACACGGAACAAAAGTTCCTTTACAACAAAAGTAAATGTAGAATGTACACGAGATACAAACTTCGTTTGGAGACTACGGTGTTCCTCTTCGTTCGACGACGTGTTCGTGAAGTCAACGAAGAGTCTACAACCTTGGTCTCTCTTGGAGAGGATCTCCCCGGAACCGGCGGCGGCAACACGAGCGGCGGCTAGCTTCGGGATCGGCGGCTATGATGATGAGCGGCTGCTGAACTTGGAGATCCAAACTTCGTAGCGAAGCTAGCTTGGTCTTCCAACGGTCACTCTAGGATCAGTCGTCTCGATCGATTCGGACGGGGGAGTTTTTCCCGGTCAACAAATCGAGAGACAAGAGATCTCCAGATAGACACGTGAGACTCAGAGCTTTGCTAAGCTTCTGTCGCCGGAGATCGGGAAGAGAAGAGATCTACAGCGGCGACCAACTTATCGCGAGCGGTGGCGGCGGCGACGGAGCGGAAGCGGGGATCTAGGGTTTGTCCGTGCTCGCGTATGTCTGGTTTTCTTCGCTTCATCACTGTTCAAAAATACCCATGTATTTATACATTGAAGACCCATACAATATGACTGTTGTGGGTCCCACAAGTAGAAACCCGAAATCCGGTTCAAACTAGTCCAGCGGCAGAATCCGGTCCAGCAGCATCCCGAGAAATCGCTAAGTGAAAATCGGCGAGAATCGCAGGTGATTCTCGACGAATCGGCGAGAATCACCAAGTGATTCTCGACGATTCGTCGAGAATCGCTAGTGATTCTCGCCGAATCACTTATTGATTCTCAGTGATTTTCACTTGGTATTCATGAGCTGCTTAACCACAGGTTCGGCGAGAATCACTAGTGATTCTCGCCGAATCTTACTTGGCACCGTTTTGAGGTAGCCAGAAGGGGTCGGTGAGAATCACTAATGATTCTCGTCGATTCGGCGAGAATCACTAGTGATTCTCGCCGAATCGGCGAGAATCACTTGGTGATTCTCGTCGAATTTTCCTTGGACGAATTTCCGTCTTCCACCCAGGAACTGCTCCTTGACCCATCCATGCTCCTTGTCTTCTCTTGCATATGAACGGCCCTGTACTTGAAAGTAAGTGCACTCCAATAGAGAGAGTACACATAGGCCAACACACTGATCTGCTCAACGAGGGATTACGTCTTGCAGACCCGTGTATATTGACCTACTGCACCCTGACATTGGTGTGCACTTAGCGTGGAGGAGCTGCAAGTACAACTTAAGATGTTTCATCAAATACATTGTGAATTCATCTTAGCTTGACAGGTGGCTTCCTAAAATCCAGGTAATTGTGGATACAATACCCAACAAAAACCACCAAGAGCAAGCGCGAGCTCGGCGGACAAGGCCCAGTCTGCCTGCCCCAAAGCAGATCGCCAAACACACCACCAAAAGGCAGACCTCGCAAGCCCTACTCGCACTGCTGCCAAGACATCATCCACCTGCCGGACTTCAACACCAGTCCGCGCAGTCCTCCACAACAGCTAACACATGTTTCACCACCAGAGCTCGGCAAAGGCCACAGCCGAACTCCAAGGCCAGTCCACAATAGCGGACACCGCGGACTCCACCAGTCCGCAAAGCCTCCCGCGAATAGAACTCCCAATCTGCCGGTTAACAAAAGCTTGCAAAACTACAAGGCCATAGATCAACTAAGTACTGCAAATAGCCCGCAAACCGCAGTCCGCTCAGTCCTCTTCACTAGAAGCCCGACTTCTTTGGCCATAGGCCAACCAGGCCGCACACCAGACCGCTCAGGCCGCACACCACGCCGCTCAGACCGTACAAGATGCTCTTCAACAACCAAGCTACCAAGACAGCCAAGGTCACTAGGCCGTAACCAGCAGTCCGCCCAGGCCGCGAACTCAGACCGCTCAGGCTGCACAGTCTGCCCGGCCTGGCCATCACCCACTTCCACTTCAAAAATTCCAACACTCCCTCTTGAAGTGAGAAGTGGTGATCAAGCCCAGCAAGCTACATAACCACTAAAATGGCCTCTTCGACAGTGGCTTGGTGAAGATGTCAGCAAGATTATCTTCACTCCGAACATGCCTGACCAGAAGAGATCCCTCCAACACCTTCTCCCTTATGAAGTGGTGCTCGATCTCAATATGCTTGGTCCTTGCGTGTTACATTGGATTGTTTACCAGTTTGAGAGCACTCTCATTGTCACCCCGGAGCAAAGTAGGCCCTTGCACTTCTTCATGAACATCCTCAACAAGCCTCCTTAACCAGATGGCTTCCCGAGCAGCCAAGGCCGAAGCCTTATACTCAGCTTCTGTAGTAGACACGGACAGAGAGTCCTGCTTCTTGCTACACCACAAAATGCAAGCTGATCCACAAGTGAACATATAACCTGAAGTTGATCTCGGATCATCCGAGTCACCACCATAATCAGCATCCGTGTACCCAAGCAAAGAAAAGTCTGTATCTCTACTATAGAGGAGTCCTATATCATAAGTTGTCTTGACATAATTCAAAATGTTCTTTGCCGCCACCAGATGAGACTTCCTTGATTCAGCCATAAAACGACTTACTCGACCAACAACTTAAGCAATCTCTGGCCTTGTAATCATCAGGTAGAGCAAGCTCCCTACAAGAGCCCTGAAAAGCAAGGGATCAGGAAGAATCCTTCCTTCATCTCATCGAAGCTTCAACCCATGTTCTATTGGAGTAGAGCAACTCTTCCCTTCACCCATGCCAAATCGACTTACAATGCAATCCGCATATCCCTTCTAGCAAATTAGAATCACGCACTCCTTCCTCTCCACTTCAAGACTAAGAAAGTGATGAAGCTCTCCTAAGTCTTTCATCTCGAAGCATATAGCAAGCTCATCCCTGAGCCTTGTTACTTCCTCCTCCGAATTCCCTGTGATGATCGTATCATCCACATACAGTAGGACCAAGACTTACAGCTCCCCCTTCTTCTTGATGAACAAGCTAGAATCTGAGTTTGAAGCAAGATAACCGCAGAATTGAAGATACTCTGCTATCTTTCCATACCAAGCTCTAGGAGCTTGCTTCAACCCATAGAGGGCCTTCCTGAGCTTGCAGACATAGTCTGGATGAACTTCAGAAACAAATCCAAGTGGCTGATCCATGAAGATGTCCTTATCAATCTCTCCGTAAAGAAAAGCGTTCTTCACATCAAGCTGCCACATCCTCCATCTCTTGCAAGCAGCCAAGGCGATCATCACTCTAACCGAAGTCATCTTTGCAACCAGACTAAATGTCTCCTCATAGTCTTCTCCATACTATTATGAGAATCCTCGAGCAACCAGGCGAGCTTTGTATCTATCAATGCTCCCATCCGTCTTCTTCTTTAACTTAAACACTCACTTGCAAGTCACTGGAGTAATGCCATCAACCTTGGGCACAAGGTCCTAGGTTTCATTCTTCTTGAGAGCAGCAATCTCTTCCTTTATGGCATCATCCCACTCCTTGACTCCAATGGCCTTATTGAAGTTTGCAGGCTTTCGCTCATCCAGAGGACCTACAAATAAGCAAGAGACAAAGCTCATTGCATTCCCATCACAGTACCGAGCTGGTGGCTTCACAACCCTCTTCGATCTCCGAAGAGGTTGCTCCTTGCTCACTACCTCTGTTGCTTCTTCAGGCTCAACATCACCTTTGGGCAAGCTTTGAAAAATGCTCCTCCAGCTTCCTGAGCCAGAATCCTCAGCACCAGAACTTGAAGCAACAGGAGTTGCTGGCGAAATAACAAGCTCCTCTTCCAGAAGTTCAGCAACCACCTTCTTCCCTTTATCAACCTTGCTCTCTGAAAGCTCAATCGAGCCTACTCCATACGATGTCAGTTCATCAAAGACCACCTCTCTTGATACAACAAACTTCTTCGTCGCAGGATCCATGCATTTCCATCCATTCTTCCGCTTATCATAGCCAACAAAGACAAGCTCCCTTGCCTTTGCATCAATCGTGGTCCTTGAAGCATCCGGGACATGCACATAGAAAGTTGATCCAAACACCCGAAGGTGTTCCACACTGGGCTTCTCCTTCAGCAACATCTCAAAAGGAGTATTCAAGTTGATCGGGCTGAGCGGCATTTGATTGATGATATAGGAAGCACAAGACATCCCCTCTGCCCAAAAGGACCTAGGAATGTCTTTCGCATAAAGCCAACATTTGTAAGTCTCCGTCAGATGACGGATCTTCCGCTCCGCTAATCCATTTTGTTGTGGAGCGTGAGCACATGTAAGCTCTCTTTGGATCTCGTGCTTCCTGCAGAAGTTAGAAAACTCGGAGGAGACAAACTCACCACCATTGTTTGTTCTAAGATTCTTGATCCGCAAGCCAATCCGGCCCTCCACCACCTCCTTGAACACCACAAACAAATTAAAGGCTTCAGACTTCTCCTTCAAGAAATATACCCAAGTCTATCTTGAATAGTCATCAATCAGAACAAGCATGTATCTGCTCCCACCATGGCTAGCAGTAGCGGTTGGTCCCATCAAGTCTCCGTGGATGCACTCCAATGTATCTTGCTCCTCGTTTGTGATTTATCAAACGGAAGGCGATGAGCCTTCCCGTACTGACATCCCGTGTAAATGTGACCGTCGCCAAATGAAGATAGCTTAGGCAAGCCTCTTACAAGGCTTCTGTTAGCCACAGCCTTCAGCTTATCCATTCCTACATGCCCCAGCCTTTCATGCCATATAGCAGCGCTATTGTTTGCTCTGATCCGATCAACTTAAGACTTAGTTGCAAGAACAAACAACTTCTTCACTCTCCTCCCAACATGAGCAACATCAGCCTTAACCGCTGATACGTTGCGAAGGAACTTCACTTCTGTTGGCCCAAACAGAACATGATAACCCGCGTCTACTGCATTGGTCACAGAGAAGAGGTTCTTCTTCATGCCTGATACGTGATACACACTCCTTAACATGAGTGACCCCTTATAACTACCCAAAGACAAAACCCCCTCCTTCTCTACTGTATAAATAGTATTATCAGCAGTTATGATAGCTTCATTACCTGAGTAAACTTGCAGAGAAGAGAACTTTGACTTGTCTCCGGTGAGGTGATGACCACACCCGGAGTCCACGATCCACTTGTCATTGAAGTCGACAACGGACAAGGCACGGACATAAGTGCCTGTCATGAAGGCTCCACCCCAACCAGCTTCCTCACTCTTAGAGCAAGCTTCGTCCTTGCCTGCAGCATGCCCAGGCTGCAGTTTGACCTTACAGTCACGCTTGAAGTGTCCCCGCTGATGACACTTGTAGCACTTCAAGTTCTTCTTCCAATCCTTCTTAGGAGTGGAGCTCCTCTTTGACTGATAAGAAGTTGAAGGCTCATTTTTAGCAGTAGTCTTCTTCTTCCCTTCCCATCCCTTCTTCTTATTGCCTGAGAAGAGATCTTCACTGCCTTCCTCAGTGACCATAACTCTAGCCATCTGCCTTGCCAAACGTTCCTGCGAAGCAAGCAGGTTCTCAAGCTACGGTAGAGATGGCTGAGTAGCCCAGCCTTGAATAGATATCACAAAGGCAACATACTCCTTCCGCAAGCCGCGGATTATGTGCCTTTTCATCTTAGACTCAGAGATAGGCTCATCTGGATCAAGTGCTGACAGCTCGGCACACAAGCTCTTAATCTTCAGAAAAAACTTTGAGACGGTCAGGTCTCCTTGAGTTGTCCTAGCCAACTCATTCTCCAGAAACTGAAGTCTTGCTACATTCTTCTGATTGAACAACTCATCAATGGTTGTCCAAATATCAGCAGCAGACTCACATCCAATGATGTGATCAAAAAGTTCTGGTGACACGGCCCTCTTGAGAACAAACTCCACCTTTGCATTTGTTTTTCTCTAGGGCCTCACCTGCTCAGTAGTACCAAAAGCAGCAGTTACTTCCTGTCTGTTGTCACCACCGATGACCTCCCATAGATCCTCGCCCAGAAGGTAACTCTTCATGCACAACTTCCACTTCTTAAAGTTAGTCGGCGTTAAGAGTTCAATACCAAGACCTCTTGTGTAGTTTACTTCCATTGCAACAACCTTTGGTTAAGCATCCAGAAATACAGAGCAACAGCAGCGCAACAGCAACCGTTGATCACCGCTCAAGTAACTGAACCTAGCTCTGATACCATGTTAAATTTTCTCAAAGTGGTCAGCAAGATAGCCTAAAGCAAAATTAATATTCTTAGAACTATCCAGTTAACACCTTGATCATGCGGAAGCCCAAAGAGCAAGCTTAACACCAAATGCAAATGGAAGAACAAGCAGATCTTATATTCATTACATTTATTTACAAGGAAAGGTGTACATAGCGAGACATGATTTCGCTAGTACACAAGCTAATAACAAAAAGCAAAAAAACAAGCCGGGCGGACAGCACTAGAAGCTGCCGAGACTGCCCAGTCCGCCAAGGTCGCCGAAGCCACCCGAACTGCTGCTGCTACAAGCCGAATATCACACAAAGTCCGCCGAGACCATGAGGTCATGCGAACACACCGTTATTCGCTGACTGCTGATGAAATGAAGAACAGATTGCCTACCCGCCTGAGACCGACGTCAAGGTTATTGGAACTTGGAAATGCTGAAGCAGAGAATTGACAAGCCACAGAAGCGACCTGCTGAGACCGCAGAGACCGCACCCTTCACAGCACTTGACCAAAGTCACAGCCAAACTCCTGACTCCTGGAAGCTGGTTGCGCGACCTGCACACAGCAAACCGTCAGCTCTGCTCAACCCGCGCGGTCAGGGAAATTTAGATCGCAACAAATGACCAAGCCCCACTTACTGTTCACTCAGTTACTGTAGACGTGCTGGGGGGGGGGGGGGTTCTATTTATAGGCGAGGTGAGGAGTGTGGTCACCACTCTAGTGAATAGAGACACCGTCCCAGCTCGCACACTAGCAAAGACCCGTCCACTGAGTCCGCAAGGACTTATCCAGATTCCAAGAAAAGCCGTCCGGAGCAATAATGATGTTCACCATCAGGGAACTCGCTCCAGTCTGCCCATACTATGCGGAAAAGGCACCAGTCCGCATAGCCTGCAAACACCTCAAGGATAGCCACCACTGCGATAGTCCACACACTATATGTACGGACAAGGAGGCAGTCCGCACAGCTCAAAAGCCAAGCCTCCATCCGCCACAAGTCCACGACCAACAAGCAGTCCGCCTGGTCAACAACGGACTTGGCGGATACTGCAGACACACTGAACTTGTCACTAAATGTGACCAAGTCCAGAAAACCACCAAGAGCAAGCGCGAGCTCGGCGGATAAGGCCCAGTCCGCCTTCCCTAAAGCAGATCGCCAAACACACCACTAGAAGGCAGACCTCGCATGCCCTACTCGTACTGCTGCTAAGACATCGGCCACCTGCTGGACTTCAACACCAGTCCGCGCAGTCCTCCACAACAGCTAACACTTGTTGCACCACCAGAGCTCGGTAAAGGCCACAACCGAACTCCAAGTCCAGTCTGGAACAGCGGACACCGCAAACTCCACCAGTCCGCAAAGCCTCCCATGGATAGAACTCCCAATCCGTCGGTTAACGCAAGCTTGCAAAACTACAAGGTCGCAGATCAACTAAGCACTGCCAACAGCCCGCAAATCGCAGTCTGCTTCGCTAGAAGACCGACTTCTTTGGCCATAGGCCAACCAGGTCGCACACCAAACCGCTCAGGCCACACACCAGGCCGCTCAGACCACACAGGCTGCTCTTCAACAGCCAAGCTACCAAGACAGCCAAGGTCACCAGGCCGCAACCAGCAGTCCGCCCAGGCCGTGAACTCAGACCGCCCAGGCCGCACAATCCCTGCCCGTCACCCACTTCCACTTCACAAATTTTAACAGAAGGACACTTCCTTGCGGCAAATTTGAGAGGACAACGCATATAGCGAGCAGATACTGCAGGCACTGGAGCAGGACTATGTGCTGCTTGTGGATAAGACGGAACATGGCTCAGCGAGTGAGATGATGTCCCCCACCCCAGTTATGTAGAGACTTCATGAAAACATGCGGACCTTCAGTCGGGACATGGACCCAGTCGGCGAGTTCCTCAACCCACGCCGACCTCAGGGGATGGGGGCGCGAGGCCGGGGTGGATGGAAATGGCTCCCTAGCTGAGCCTACTGGCCCTCACCCCTACCCCCCAGCTCGCGGGCGCTGAAATAACTTCCTTCTTGCTGTACTTTCTTTTTATGAAATGCGAGGACCCCTATCTGTAATAACTTGTGATTTTTAGATTTCTATTTATTTACCGCATAATACACCACGCTTTAGGTTCGGCGTGTCGGAGTCGGTGAGCTGGGGATGGCGAGCTGGGCTGACTGGTCAGCTCGACTATAAATCTAATTTTCTATAAATAGTCCCCCTCACCAACCCCTTGGGCCATCACTTTATTGCATTCATACCCCCCCTCCTACTCTTCTCTCTACGTGCTCTTGCACCCCAACCCTTTTTCGGACATGGTAAAGATGCGACCTGACGCCGATAGGCGATCCAAGTGCTCCCGACAATTTACCGATTACCTTTTCTTTCAGGTAAATACCAATGAGCGCGAGCTCGCCAACTTCAAGGCCGAGTACGTGCCCCCTAGATATTAGGCCCGCCAGCCCACAGAGTGCGAGGCCATTAATTCATTCTATGAGGATGAGCTCTCCTTCCCTATCTCGTACTTCAAGGTGGGGTTTCGCTTGCCCCTCTGGCCGGAAATCCGCCAGATCCTCAAGTATTTTGGTGTGGTGGCCACACAACTGAACCCGAATATGATCGTCATTATGGTCGCATTCGCTGCTTCTTCCGCCAGAAGCGGATTGAATTCAATCTCACCATCTTCCGCAAGCTCTTCACCCACCGCACGACCAATGACAGGGTCGCCTATCTAATGTGCTCTCACATCAAGATTCACGAGACCGCGAATAAGAATCCTAAGTGGGTACCCAAGATCATCTTCATCATGGGCGACCTGGGCAACATACCCTTCACACGTGTTTTGAGTCAAGAAAATTGACTCAGGTTCGGGGAGCGTCGTGTGATTTGACCAGACTCAACGACTAGATCAGGAATTAACTTAGAAAATTCTGGCAGGTTTGGCATCAAGTGCGTTGAGTGGAATCAACACACTCCATGCCAATTAACTTAGCTTATTTTGGCGGGTTATGGCGTCGAGAGCATTGAGTGAACTCAACGCACTCGACGCCATTTAACTTAGTTCATTCCGGCCGGGTTGAGGTGTTGAGAGCGTTGAGTGGTCTCAATGCTCTCGACGTCATTTAACTTAGACTGGTGGGTTAAGGAGTTGAGAGAATTGAGTAGACTCAACACCACTCAATGCCATAAGCTGAGGATAATTCGTCGACCGTCGAAATTCGTCGACCACCGATTTGTCGAACTCAGGTAATTCCTCGGACACTGAAATCCGTTAACCATTGATTCATCGAACTCAGGTAATTCGTCGAACGCCGAAATTCGTCAAGCGCTGATTCATTGAACGCAGGATAAAATTCGTCGAACACCCAAATTCGTCGAGCGATGATTCGTCGAACTCAGGTAAATTCGTCAAACGCTAAATTCGTCGAGCACTGATTCCTCGAACTCAGGAAAATTTTTCGAACGCTGAATTCATTGAGCGCTGATTCATCGAACTGGGCTAAGATTCGTCGAGCGCCATTTAACTTTGGAATAACTTTGCATTGAGCGATTTTTCGGCCGCTGCTAATCCGGATTGTCGGGAATTCCTCCAAATCGACTTAGATGGGCCGTGCCCTTTCAACATGACTCATTTAAAGCAATATTAGGCGGTACAGTCAGGCCGACACATGACAAGGCAGTTACCCTAATTTCTCATTATAAAAGGGACATACAGAAAACACTAGCCGTCTCTTTACCACTTTGTCGAACAATTATCTTTGCCGAGCTGTTACTGTGCAATCTTAACAAAAGAGAGGAGCCGCTAGAGATGACTAATGGAAGAAAATTCTCTCTCTTCCTCTCTTTCCCGTGGAGAACGAACACTAACAAGGGAGAAGAAGATGCCGCAAAGAAGGGTGACAAGATCCATGGCTGGAAACCTCGGAACTGCCGAAAATGAGGTAAGCTTCCTACCCTATCCCTTGGTGCTAGATCTCTAGTTATTCCTAGGAGTGATATCGACTCAAAAGAGTCTTGATTCATGAGAGGAAGTGTTCCAAGGAGAAGGCCATGCCAGGGTTTGTGCCCGAGAGATAAGGTGTCTTCGACTACTCCTTCCTTTCATGAGAAGATATGGATTTGGTTTCATGAAGAAAATTGGCCTTTGAGGGTGAACATGGGAGGAGGAATTCTGGATGTGACGTGGGAATATTGGTTGGAGCAAGAAGACAAACTGATGTCGTTCATCTCGCTTTAAGATGCATGCAAAAATCTATTTTCTGCGCGCAACAATCTTCGACTCCGTTTTCGGACATGGTGCAGCCAGATATGGGTTTTCAACTAAACATGAAAGTCGTATCTTTCGGAAATACCTTTCCAACGAGAGCTTACACGCCTTTCATTGGATTCATATAGCCTCAGGAATCCCCGATCGGAGTTGTTGTACAGTAAATTTTCCTGCACAAATAATTCTCGAGTTTGTGATTAGTTGGCTTTGAATTTGGTAGGGAGAGACTGCATGTAAGACTGCTTTTTTTTCTTTTTAAACACCATAGTCTTCGACCCAAAACCGCCGCTTTGCGGTGACACCTTCACGCCCGGGAAGGTCATCACTACAGAACGCCGATCCTGCCGGCCAAATCGATCACAACAGTAGCAAAATAATAAAAGGCAAGTCCACAAACGTCACATATATATCAAATAATCTCCATGAAGGGAGTGTCCGCAGATATAATAAAATTACTAAAACTTGGGCTCATGCCCAGTACATCAATGTCCTCAGTACATATCTCTCATCGCGGAAGCAAAACTAAAACAACTACTAGCGATCAGGACTCACAGTCCCTGCTGTCTGAATACTGGTACTAGATTGTCCCATCACAAAATGTGCCGACCTCCAGGGCTGCTCCTCCATGCTGGGCTCCACGGTCCTCTAAAATGATGTGGTTTGAAAACCGTTAGTCTAAAAGACTAAGTCCTATCATCCCCGCCACTTCCCCCATGGCTCCGAGGCACCGAGCAGGGAGGAGGAAAGGAGAGGACATGAAAGTGGAGATAACAAATATAAGCAGGTGGCGGCGGAACTAATCTAGCAGTTCTATTATGTATAAGACAGAATGAAGATAAGAAAGACTGAACAAGAAAAAGTAACCTTAACTTATATGAAAACACATAAGCCAAGGGATCTTTTGCAAGACTCCTATCGTATAAAAAATCTCATACCAATTTATACGATAGGGTGTCGGTTTTCTAGCAAGCATACATATATATTTACTGAATAAAAAAACCTTAACTTATAAGCACACTCATGCGAACTTATAAACCAAGGGGTCGTTTTGTTGGGCCTATTGTATAAAGCTTCCCATACCACTTATACAATAGGTGTCAGGGTTATATGCAATGGTTATGCTATGAAACGCAATTATGCCATGATGTGAACATGCAAATGCAACACACCCACACGACTCTGTGTAAACAGACCTTTAGTTCCCCCTTTCTAGAGCCGAACCGCCCAGGATACCTTCGTAGTGGCAAACAGAAGTGGTGGGTTGGGCCTCGCCCACCTCTAAAACGGTAATTGCACTACCAGTCAGACCTATCATATGCCTCAACTCTGGTGCACTAAGCGGAGCACCTGAGTACTCTTGCCGGCTGGCGCACCGAACTTTATTTGGCCAAGTGCTAAACCACACTTGCCGAGTCAACGTATTGACGTCGGTGCATCGACCCTCCAATACCGAAGACCCACCACCTTATACTTTATGCACATGAAACTTATGTATCAGCTATCGAGCCAAAGCTCCCCGGACCATCCCGTTTGTCACAAACATCATCCGAGCCAAAGCTCCTCGGAACATCCCGTCCGTCACAAACATCAACTGAGCCAAAGCTCGCCGGGCTAACCTGCCCATCACTAAATACACCGAGCCTACAGCCCGAGTGAGACCACCTAACATCCCGAGGCATCGAGGTGAGTGAAAGTGAAACCCTAGTTATGCTAGTTACTCTTGCAATTCAGTTTCACCTACAGTTTATGTTAGCCCAGGACTGCCCCCGGCATACCCCGTGAAGGGCTCTCAAAGGGCACTAAGAACTACGATGGGCTGAAGCCCAAACCTCTCTTTCGCAAGGCACTTATTTTATTGGTTAATACCCAACTCACAATCCCTTAAATGTTGTACTGGATCTAACCCTAGTGTATTTGACACTTCCTCCTACGGGGAAGACGATTTTCGTCGACCCCGAGCACCTCTTAACAATAGCCAAACTTCTTGCTCCTCATCACGACTCCCGATGGTAATCTCATTTCACTTACCAGACCAACACACTAATATCCCAACTCCCTAGGTTCATTTTGCACCCCATTATGATTTTTGCAGTTTTTACTAAACGCAGACCATCCTAGGCTATATGATGTATACAATGGGAGGTACTCCAAATTATCATCCAAAATCAGTATAATATTTATCGGAGTCTACCATGGCATGATTAGCCTAAATCCAGAAGTTTATAATTTTCCTAATTTACTTGATAATTTATTTAATTTCCAAAAAGATTCAAATGCCTTAGTTTGAACATGAAGTGCTTTTTTCAGGCATGCAAAATGTTCCACAAAATTATGATAAATAAAAGACAATTTATCAATAAATTCAGGTTCTCCAAATTTTCAGTGAGAATTAAACCTTTAAACATAATTTTTGAACATAACCTACATTAACCAAATTAAAGAGACAAGTACTGTCAATATTCTTCTAAAAATTCTAAAAAAAATCAAGAAGGATTATAAAGACATATAAACACTGCAGGTCAAGTTTCATAATTTATCAGTGAATAATGAACTCTAAACTTTATTTTCTTGTAATATTCCAAGTTAATAATTTAATGAACTAAGTATAATAAATATTAATCTAAAAATTGTAATAAAATCCCCATATGCGAATATTGACCTCAGAACACTACTGATCAAGTTTCATAAATTTTCAACAAGAAATGAGCTCTTAAAGAATTATTTAACAAGTTCCCAAATTTATGAGCTTATGAAGTAGGTACTGTAATTATGTATTTAAAAATTCTAATAAAATTCATGTGTGAATTTAATGACCCAAAACTCCCTATTCCTAAATTACACAAATTTTCTATGGTCAGGGAGGTCAAAAATAATAATTAATCAAATAAGGCTAACACTTGCATAACAAAGGAAGTACAAAAATAATTGCTCCAAAATTCTCAATTAAATTTCGAGAGGTTCATACTAACCCTATGATTACACTACCCAAGTTTCATCATTGTTCAATGAGTTTTAATAACCTATTCTATCACTACAAGGTTTGTGCCCTAAAATAGGGTTACGGTTTTGCGGGGCCTACCTATCTCCAAATTCTCTAAGATTTTTACCAGAGAACTTTAGCTACCCTATTACCCTCCCTACCAATTTTCAAGTCCATACAAGGGCATTTGGCCACATGCCCTTCTCAAACCCCCAAGGTCCTAACATAGGGTTTGAACTGGTGACCTAAGGCAATTCAATCCCAAATCACCCCATATCCCATATGAGGGTGTTATATGTCATGCCAAACTAGTGGCCCAAATTTCAACCTCTGTTGAGGTGGTTCGGCCACCTAAACCCACAAGTGCACTTTTGACCTAAATACCCCTTTTGGGGCAAGGCTAGGGTTTTCCCATTTCCCAACTAAATCACCTCTAAATAGATTGCAAATTTATACACAGCCTTCTGATGTCTCGAAGTACCACTCACCAAAATTTGGGAGGGTTTGGAGGTCGTTAGGGAACCTAATTAATTTACCCTAAGATTATTAAATTTTTCATAAAACTATAGAACATTAATGTCCAAAAATTCTGATTTTTGGACTGTATTAGGGGAAGGTTATGAAAAGCCTATTCTATAAATTTCCAGGAATTTGGGTGAGTGGTTAAGGGTGGCAGTTAAATTTTGTGTCTGGTCGCCCCTATGTATAGGTTGCACCATTTTTGGTGATGTGGTCAGACCACTTAACCAAATTTGGTGAAGTCAATTTTCAATTATAGTTACCCATAAGGCTACAATTTTCATGTTGGACATTTTCTCATACAGAGCATCTAGTTATTTTTAACATTTATTTCAAAGTAATGTAGTTTGTGTGACAGAAATATACAAAACTAACTTATTTATATTAACCTAAAATGATGATCAACACAGATCTTAATGCACGATCCAACGACACTAGACTCGTCTTCTTCATCGAGCCGACGGACCTGATTCTCCCATCCTGAAGCTTCTTCTAGGTGCCATAGCCGGCCATCCGGCCACCTCCCTGGCCGGCCACCTCCTCCACCACCTCCATCGAGGTGGTGGTTATTGCCAGCCGGCGGCACGACCACTGGAGGGGCCATTTCCGGCGATCCCGATAAGATGAAAAATGCAGAAAAATTAGGAAATTACAAACTTCGATCGGGCTCAATTGAGCCTGATTCCCATTCTAAATGATTCCTATGATCTACCCATAGGAAGAGGAGAAGGGGAGGACCTGAATTGCGGCTAGAGAGCAGGTATTGTGCCTCCTTGCCATTTTCGGCCGCCGGTTTAGGCTTCTCTGGAACCTCCACACCAACTCCACTAAAATTGAAATGTAATCGGGAGAAAATCTTGCCCTTGCCCTGGTGAAGGTTTCTAAGGTAGGAATTGGGGAGAGGTGGCTTGTAACTCCCTAATTCATCAAGGCACCATTAATGGCCATAAGGGTGAGTTTTCGGTTTCACCCAAATTGATGGGCTGAGCCACCCCACTGGCTGGCCACCTCCTGAAAACTCCTCCCCTAACTCCAAGGAGTTAAAGCCCCATCAAAAGGAGGGGTTATGGAGCCTCCATGGCCATGATGGTCATTAAGCTCTTACTTTCTCTCTCATCCAAATTTGGGTAACTTCCTCTCCCTCTCTCCTAATCACCAAACTCTAAATTTGGTGGGCCCAAAATGTGTCTCTCCACCTCCTAGACCAATGGACCACACTTGTCTGGGCCTAGCCCACTTGGATTGGGCTTGAGTTAGCCATTTAGGCTTGTTTGACCACTTTGACCCATGAGTTGACTTTGGTCAAATTGGCCACTAGGGTTGACCCCAATGGGTCCTTGGTGACCCATGGGACTCCCCTAAGATATAGAAGTACTTGGGTAGGGTTGGTTGGACATCTTGGGGGTCACTTGACCCTTAGTTAGGGCACTTTGACCTTTTTAGGGCTAAGGTTGACTTGGGTCAACTTAGCCTCTTTGGTTGACTCCAATGGGTCCTAGGTGACCAATTGACCTCAATCTAGGGTTAGCAGGACATGAGTGGGATTCACTTGGCTAAGGGAAGGTCAGTTGACCATATGTAGGTCAGTTTGACCCATTTAGGGTTAGAGTTGACTTAGGTCAACTTAAGTCCTTAGTGACCCACTGACCCCACTTTAGGTCTAGGAAGACCCTGGTAGGGTTGGTTGGGCTTACTAGGAGCACAATGCCCTTAGTTAGGGCACCTTGCCCAATTTAGGCCTAGGGTGGTTCTAGGTCAACTTAGCCACCCTGAGTCGACTCCAATGGACCCTTAGAGCTCTAATGGACCTTCCAATATATTGGTGAGATTATGGTCGGATCTTAAAGTCTTGGTGAAGCCCCATGATCATCCTAAACTAGGGCTTAGGAATCTACTATTTGCAGACCGTAGTGATCTCACCTACATTCCTAGGTTCACTTGGTCTTCTTGGGCTTCCTAGGGTTTTGTCATGACCTAGTCATGACAAAAACACTCCTAGGGAGTCTAGTTGTCTGAGGGATGTTACAATGTAGTACAACAATGTTAATGTCTTGGTAAATTTAGCGTATAAGTAATTGTGACAAAATATTGTTAATGACATTTGTTGGTTAGATCCGTAATGAACACATGGTGTAGTGGACGAATGGGAGTTAACATGGTAGGAATGATTTAAATATGTGAACCAATAAGGATGTACATGATAATGGTAATACGTTGAATAATGACGAGATTGGCTTGGACTTGCTGTACATAGTTGGTAGTGATTGCCATGAACAAATGGTTGTTGGCATTTAGTTGATAGATCCATGTGTACATGAATGGTTTAACTTGGTAAAAGATTGTATCCAGTTGATGTTAGAGTAATGTGATAATAGTCTATATATAATCATGATAACCAAATGGTTGGTGAATATGTGAAGTACCATTATATTGATGGAGAATACTTAGGTGTCTTGGGGCATGAGATTGTGAAAAGGTGTGAGTGCAGGTGTTTGACCGCAATGGATTGGTAATGATGAAAAGAGACATGAGTGGACGTTCGGCCTTGCCCCTCTATTGGTTTGTCCACAAAGGCACCCTCCATGCCACGATGATGTAAAATTGTATGCAGTTTGAGTCGGCATGCGGTGTCGTAATCCCGAGTTAAGGATAGTGTGGCAGGCCTATGGGCACGCCAGTTGTCATACCGACAGGAGTTGATAGTTAGACTTGCATGGTTGGGCCTTGGTCCTTGGTGCTTACTTCCCGAGGCACCCTCCGTGCTAGTGGACGGTTGGCCTTGGTCCTTTGGTGATTTGTTTACAGAGGCGCCTTCCGTGCCATGAAGATAGGCCAGTTGGGCTAAGCTCTTGGTGCACATCTACCCGAGACCCCTTCTGAGCTATAGTACGCATTTGAGCTCCACTATGGTGTTCTTAGCATTGAGGCATACGAAGGCCTAGGCTTTGTAGTGTGTATGCCCGCTTAGTAGTGGAGAAGCCCGCTCCACTGTCATCACCTGGACACCACAGTTGATGCCTGAGAGGTTAGCTACCTGCTCGAAAAGTGGGAACTACAAGTCTGTGTCGACATAGCAGTTACATGTGTGTGATCATGGGTGAGTCATTGCATTGCATTCATGTCATTACATTACATTTCATACACAAGATCCTCATTGTATAAGTTTGTATGTGCAGTCTTATACGATGAGTTACTTTACTGCTGAGCCGATCCTCAACTTATATATCTGTATGGGCATTCATATAAGTTGAGTTACTTTCTCTTATAGTTTAATTATACAGCTGATATACATTAATATTGCTCACTCTTTTACCACCTGGTTGTACTACTACTCTTATATATATATATATATATTACTTGTCCTTTTTCTCCACCCGGTGCCGAGGAGTCGCCGGGGGAGTGGATGTGAAGCCACTTAGTCTTTATGACTAATGGTTGCTACGTCTTCCTTTTAGGAGGGAACCCCGCTGACAGAGAATCAGCAGGTTATGCAGCAGGATAGCCAGGCCAAGACGATAGGGCCGGTAAGGACAGTGCCATCGCTACCGTCGGTGACTGATGTGAGTTAGAGAGACTCATTTTGTACTCGTACTCTGATGTTATAGAAGCTTGTTGATGCTTCTTTTATTTGATGTACTTTTTGACTATTTTACTTATGTGTGGATTTGACTTCTGTTTTATATTCTTGGTTGGGTTGGCAATGATTGATATTGATTATAGCCGGCAGGATAGGAGTCTTGTAGTACAGGTTAGCTCGTGTGCTAACGCTATCGCAAGGTGGCTATTCTGGGCATAAGACTCCCCTCATGCCGTGTTTTGTGTTCCATTGTGAGGGGGGTATTATATACTATTTGTTTAGGATTTGAGAACAATGATATCCCAAAGACGACCTTTTGTTCTTGGTATGAATTTACAATAATGCATTTTGGGTTTATTAACAAACCCTTTGTATTCATGAGCCTCATGAATATAGTACTTGAGCCTTTTCTTAACATCTTTGTCATTATGTTCATTGATGACATCCTTGTTTATTCTGAGATAGAAGAAGCCCATGCTACACAACTTTAGATTATTTAGGGAAGCTGCATGATCATAAACTCTTGTTAAACTTTAATAAGTGTAAATTTTGTCTCAAGGAAGTACACTTCCTAGGGCATGTCATCACAAAAATTGTTTGGTGGTGGTTCCCGAAAAGATTCATGCTACACAAGACTAGCCTGAACTTAAGACGGTATCAAATATTCAATGCTTCCTTAGTTTTGTGGTTTATTACCGCAGATTTGTTGAAGGATTTTCTAAGATAGCATAGTCTTTGATGTCATTAACAAAGAAGGATGATCATTTTATGTGGACACCAAAGTGTTAAGTAGCATTCACAGAGCTTAAGGATTGCATGACACGAGCTCTTATCTCGACACTCCCCTAAAGGAAAGAAGGATTTCAGATTTATACTGACTATTCACTTCTAGGATTAAGTTATGTACTGATGTAGCTCATTCATATGATTACACATGCATATAGGAAAATAAAGAAGCATAAGCAAAACTACCCAATGCATGACTTGGAGTTTGGAGTCATAGGGTTTTCCCTCAAGACCCAGAGGCATTATCTCTATGGAGTTAAGTGGAAAATTTATTTTGATCACATGAATCTTTAATACATCAACACGCAGAAGGATTTAAATCTAAGGTAGAGGTTTTGACATGATTTTTTGTGTAGTTATGACTGAAAGATATGGTACCTAAACACCTAGAGGGGGGGGGGGGTGAATAGGTGACCTAATCCTTATTAAACTTTAATGGCAGCAATCAGTTATATCACAGATTTCTAACTACTTTTGCACAGCAATAACAAAGCATACACAGCAAATAACAATCACAGCACAGCAGACACAGTGATTTATAGTGGTTCCCCAAGCTTTGGGTACATCCACTTTCCCCCTTCGCCTATCTAGCAGTGTACTAGATTCGGCCAAACTTCTCCACTGTCTCAGAACCCAAATTGGTTCCTACTCCTCAGGCCCAAGGCCTTACAACTCAGCTTTTCCCAAAGCCTACACTCAGCCACAAAGGCCTACACTCAGCCAATCAAGGCCTACACTCAGCCAACAAGGCCTACACTCAGAGATTTCAATCTCCTACACTCAGGCTCTCAAGCCCTACCCTCAGCCTTTATAAATACAGGCTTACAATTCACTCAGATCCAAAGGATCCTACAAGTTAAAATGATTTTACAAATATTAACTCTACAACTCAGAAACAAGAGAGGGGAGTTGAGAGTTTCTTGATGAGTTCTTGGAAGAACTCAGCTGGATCCAATCCGACTTAGCTTTCTTCAAAGCTTCTTGAAAGTAGAACTGAATAAGAATGAATCCTTCTGCAGTTGTTCCTTGACCTCTGCCGCTTAGAATTCAGAATAAATCTGAACCCTTCTTCTCAGCCTAGTTCCAAAGGCTGATTTCTTGGATGGAGCCCTCTCTCTCCAACTTCTTAGATCTGCACTTGGACTGCAAGATCTTCTTGTGTTGATACTCTATGTACCACTTTAACAACTTGTTTTTCAACAATCTGAACTCTAGTTTATGTAAACTGTAGGTGCCTATTTATAGGCCTTCTTCATAGTAACCGGCTGGTCCGGTTCATAACTGTCTTCTGACATCTCTGTCAGGTGCTGTAGACTGGTTGGAACGGCAGCTGTCAAGTCATCCAGTCATTTCTTGAAAATCTCTAACTGTCTGAAAGTGTCAAGACTTTCTGTCTTTAAGTGTCGACACTTATAGTCCAAGTGTCGACACATGCTGTGTAAGTGTCGACACAAGTCTACAAGGTGTCGACACAACTCCTTGTACGTCTCGACACAGATTCTTCTTCAGGTGTCGACACTGAAATTGAGTGTCGACACAAGTACTTGATCTTCTATCTTTAGCTGTATTCTTCTAAGTGTCGACACATCTCCTTTGTGTCGACACATCTTCTTGTGTTGAATCTGTTAAGTGTCGACACTGCTTCTTGGTGTCGACACATAGTCTTCTATGTTGATAGTTGCTAAGTGTCGACACAGCTCCTTGTGTCGACACTTGATTCTTCTGTTGAGACTTCAGCTGAGTGTCGACACATTCCCTTAGTGTCGACACTTGTACTTAGAATATTTTGGAGATAATTCTGTTCTTTGCTAAGTGTCGACACAGCTCCTTGTGTCGACACTTTCTTCAAGTGTAGAGTCTTCAGCTGAGTGTTGACACATTGTCCTAGGTGTCGACACTTTCTTCATGTGTTGACTCTTCTGTTGAGTGTCGTCACTTTGTTCTTAGTGTCGACACTTTCTTCAAGTGCCGACTCTTCTTGTTGAGTGTCGACACATTGTTCTGAGTGTCGACACTTTAACAGTCTCTGCAGACTTTTGCTGTGTGTCGACACAGCTCCAAGTGTCGACACTTTCTGGTGTAGACACAGCTTCACTGGGTGTCGACACAGCTCCTTGTGTCGACACTTTCTGTCTGCACTTTTCTTCACTGAGTGTCGACACAGCTCCTTGTGTCGACACTTTCTGTCTGGTGTCGACTATTCATCCCATGTGTCGACACAATGACTCCAAGTGTCGACACTGCTTGTCTGGGTGTCGACACAAGCCTTCTTAAGTGTCGACACTTTCCCTCTGGGTGTCGACACATGGACTTAGAAACTTTTTTCTTCAGTCCAGTGATTACTTAACCTGCACAAGTAAACTCAACATACATCAAATACATTATGATGTATATCATTGAGTTGGGTGAGGCTTCTTCAAATCAGGTACATTTAACCAATGTACCCAACAATCTCCCCCTATTTGGATAAGTCATAACCCTTAGTCAATGATATACACCATTCATAATTAAAAATTACAAAATGATGTAAAGCAGGATAATGTACAACAGGGTAAACATAAACATGTATAAATCACACATGTATACACATACATCAACACAGAACAAATAAGAAATAGACATATTCACAGAACAATCATGAAATATATTGATCACATATTGTTCTAACATTTGTCTTATACATTTTCAGTAGTTCACAAAAATGTTTTACATTAAAAAGATTACAAAATAATCTTCAAGTAAATTCTTAAACTATTTCTGTTCAGGTTCCTTGATAACTATTCCCTTGCCAGCTTGAACTTGAGCTTTGACAGGGGCATCAGCAGTTTCAGCATCAGCAGGCTTCTTGCCTTTTAGATCTTTCTTTTTAAGCTCTTCAGCTTTGATCTTCTGTCTCTCAAAATAATGGTATGGCTTAGGAAAGTACTTGCTAGGCTCCACTACAGTAGGAGGTAGCTTTCCCATCTTTGCCTTCCTTCTATACTGAACTATTGCTTCCTGCCTGATCTCATGTTTTCTCCATTCAGCTTCAGAAAACCACTTGTTCCTATCATGAGTGTTATCCTTGGCAGCTTTCCAGGCAGTTAATATTATGTTTCTAGAGGTAGGGCTCCACTGTTCAAAGTCTGGCCTTTGTTCTGCTTATTCCCTAAACCTCTTCTTAGACAACCTTGTCTCTTCCTCCTTCTATAATGCCTCTTGCATGGCTTCAGTAATAGGCTGAACCACTTTATCCAGAATAACATTAGACTTCCCTTCAGTTGGGCTATACATCTGATGAATATCAGCTTGCACCATGTCAAAATCTGGTGGAGGATAGATCACTTGAGCTACCTCTGGTTGCTCACCTCCAAGATATGTAGTTTGAATCCCAGATTCAGCAACATTGTCATCATCACAGAGTGGAGGATAGCCCAGTGTAGCTCTGATGGAATTAGATATCCATTTGGCATGATCAGAGCTAGCTTTGACTAAAACTCTCTCCCCCTTTATGACTTCTCGAGCCATATGATCTCTGACATCATCCTTTTGAAATCTGATTTGACTATCCAAGTATCTGATTCCCTCTTTAAAGAATGGTTTGGGCTTTTGAAGTTGTTCAGATATGGCTTTCTGGGAGGCTTGGATTGCAGACTTAACAGCAGTAAGTTCTTCTTGAAAGACTTTATCAAATTCAGCTTTAGCAGCAGCAGTAGATGTAGAAGGTTCAGCAGCCTTGTTCTTTAACTCAGTGACAATAGCATTATGTGAAGCTGTAAGATTGTCATTCATTCTAAGTTGATTTTCAAGAACATATCCTTGTTTCAATGCTATGTCATCCACCTGTGCCTTGATCTTTTCCTGGTGGGTGGCCAAGTACACCACTGCATTGCCACCCTTGTGGAAACATTCAGTCATCTCCTTCTTGTTGAGGTTCATCTCAAACCTGATAGACTTTATGTCCTGGGCAAGATCAAATTGCAAGGATTTTTGCCCTTCATCCACATAAGTCTCTATTGCCTTTCTTTGTTCATCCAATTTAATCTGCATGGCAATCATCAAAGCACTATAATCAACAGTTGGAGCTTGCTGAACTATAGGCTGTGGGGCAATAGATTGCAAAGCTTTCTTATAACTTTGACTTCTTCTCTTGAAGATATAGATTTTCTTTTGCTTTGCCTTAGCAGCCTCCTCATCTTCAGATTTTGAGGAGCTGGCTATGTCAACCCTGTCCTTAGGGCTTGAAGGCTTCTCAGATTGTTCAACTGGAGCTTTCCCAGTTTCTGGCCTTATAGGCTCTTCATGAACTTGCACTTGCTCCCCCTCAGCAGCAGCATTATCTTTTTCATTTTCAAAATCTGCTTGATCAAGATTTAGGAATAAATCTTCCATTGTGTATTCTGGTGGTGAAGGAGCTGGAGACAGTCTTTGCTCTTCAACCACTGGATCAGGAATCACTTGTACACCAGATGTGTCATCTTCAACAACATCTGGTACTGGACTATCCAGCTGAGTTTGCTGAGGAACATCAGATAAATCAGCATCTTCTATAAGATATTCTAAAGTATTTAGGTCAGTGAGTACCTCTTGTATGATGGTGGTGGCTTGCTCACTTTCCAGTGTAGAGGGTTCTTCTACAACTGGAGGCTCCCCCTGGCTGTGATCCTTGTGGATGGGGCTAGCTTGAGGCAGCTCCCCCTGGATCTCAGCAGCCTCTTGAGGAGCAGGAGATTTCACTGCAGTCTCTTCCTCTTGGTCATCTGGAGTGAAAACAACTTGTTCTTCACTTTCAGAACTGCTGGTGGACTCTTGTGCCACTGGAGCAGTTTTTCTCTTTTTCTTTGGAGGAATCTCCTTCTCAGTAACTGCCTTCTCTGGGGTTGGCATTTCCTTGGACAACACCCTGTCCCATCTAGAAAAGATCCTTTGATCCATCTTCCTCATATGATTTATCTTGCTGCCAGCAGCAGTATTCATTACCTCTGGTATGGTACCAGCTAGGTAGAGACTTAAGATTCTGCCCAGATTGGGCTTCTTCAAGCTTTCCTTGATTTTCTCATAAACTACTATAGACCAGTCAGTCTTAAGAGAGAAGATAATCCTTATCATTATTCCAAACATATAGGCAGACACTCTGTCATGCCCCCAGGCTTGCTGAGTAAGACCTTACCAACAATCTCAGACATGAATTTTCCTTGGCTGTTCATGCCTTTCCTGTTAAAAACAGAACCTATCTTCATTTTAGGATCCAGACCACACCAGGTTAGAGCTTCCCTGGTCTTGGATGCAGTAACTTCTTCTTCATCTTGAGTTTTTGGAAGCTGTAGAATCTTCCTTAGACTCTTTGGTGATACCTTGACCTTCGTTCTATGAACTCTGGATTTGATTCTGTATCCAGACTCATCTACTTCAGCTCCATTTAGAAATTCAAGAACCTCTTTCTTCCAAATCTTTGTAGGTTCAGAAACTAAGTATTCTAACCCTGAATCAGCAACTAGGGTTACGACCACCTGGATTTCTGCATCAGCATCGTCGAAAGCGCCGCGCACCAGCTCATATCCTTCGTTGACGTTCTCCTCTAGCTTAGGCGCCATTAGGGTTGTAGAATTTGTCTTGAGAGAAGAGAGGTGTCGACACAGTAGTTTTGGTCTCGAAACTTTGAAAACGTGTCGACAAACAAAGACCGAACCCTATTTATACCTTTCTGATTTTGAAGATGAACAGGCGGGATAGTTAACTTAAAATGTGTCGACACTGGCAATAAGTGTCGACACTGACTTATAATGTCTCGACACATATGTGTCGACACAAGTTTAGTCACAGATTTTATGTGTCGACACTTGGTTATGTGTCGACACAACATAACTCGACACATTGTCGAGACTTTACTTAGAAAATTCTGAGTAAAACTTAAGTGTCGACACCACATTGGATGTGTCGACACCTATTGGACATGTGTCGACACCAACATTCTGAAGTGTCGACACCAACATCCTAGATGTGTCGACACTTATTTCCTGAAGTGTCGACACTACTATACTGTGTCGACATAGACTTGTCTATGTGTCGACACCTTTTTACTTAGCCAATTTTAATTCTGTAAACTTACTCTAAGTTTATCATTCCTAGTTCAATTTTGAATCTATTGAACTTAGCTTCTTCTAGGGGCTTAGTAAACATATCAGCTACTTGATTATCAGTTTTAACATATTCTAATAAAATATCTTCTCTTTCTACATGCTCCCTAAGAAAATGATATTTAATTTCAATATGTTTAGTTCTACTATGAGATACAGGGTTATTAGCTATTGAAAATAGCACTTGTAGAATCACAGAAAAGTGGAGTTCTACTTACCTGAAATCCATAGTCCTCTAGCTGATGTTGTATCCACAGAAGTTGAGCACAGCAACTTCCTGCAGCCATATACTCTGACTCTGCTGTGGAGATAGACACACTGGTTTGCTTTTTGCTACTCCATGAAATTAGTCTCCCACCTAGGAATTGACAGGTTCCAGTAGTGATCTTTCTATCTTCTTTGCATCCTGCAAAGTCTGCATCTGAATAACCTGTTAGATCAAAATCTCCATTCCTAGGGTACCAGAGGCCTAGATAGGGAGTGCCCTTTAGATATCTCAATATTCTTTTGACTGCTGTCAAATGAGACTCTTTAGGGCAGGCTTGATACCTGGCACAAACACATGTAGCATACATGATGTCAGGTCTACTAGCAGTCAAGTATAATAGGGAGCCAACTATCCCTCTATACAAGGTTTCATCTACAGGTTTCCCTGCATCATCCTTGCTAAGAGACATACTTGACCCTATAGGAGTCTTCATGGTGCTGGATGAATCCATACCATACTTCCTTATGAGTTCTAGGGTGAACTTGGACTGACAAATGGATAAACCACTCTCAGTCTGTTTAACTTGGAGACCCAAGAAAAACTTCAGCTCTCCCATACTACTCATCTCAAACTGACCTTGCATAAGTTTTGCAAACTTTTTGCAAAGGCTGCTTTCAGTAGACCCAAATATAATGTCATCTACATATATTTGGACTAGTATGACTTTGCCTCTAGATTCCCTAAGGAATAGAGTCTTATCTATTTTCCCCCTTGAGAACTTGTTCTCAATGAGGAAACTAGATAGGGTTTCATACCAAGCCCTAGGGGCTTGCTTTAACCCATAAAAAGCTTTCCTAAGTCTATAACATGATGAGGTAGAGTTGGATCAACAAAACCTGAAGGCTGTTCCACATAGACTTCTTCCTTAAGATTACCATTTAGGAATGCTGACTTGACATCCATTTGGTAAACCTTGAATCCTTGATAGGTTGCATAGGCCAAGAACATTCTTATGGCTTCCAGTCTGGCTACTGGAGCAAAGGTTTGATCAAAATCAATACCTTCTTCTTGCCTATATCCTTTAGCAACCAGTCTAGCTTTATTCTTAATGATGAACCCTTGTTCATCCATCTTATTCCTGTAGATCCACTTAGTTCCTATTACATTGTGGTCTTTAGGTTTAGGAACTAATTCCCAGACCTTGCACCTCTTGAACTGATTAAGCTCTTCTTGCATTGCTTCAGTCCATTGTGGATCCAGTATTGCTTCTTCAAACTTCTTAGGTTCAACTTGAGACAGAAAGCTGGAGTAGATTGCTGCATTTAGGTTTCTGCTCCTGGTTTGTACTCCTTGTCTTGGATCTCCAATAATCTGCTCTACTGGATGATCTCTTAGATGCCTGTTGGCTGGAGGCATCCTAACTTCTGGTTGAACCTCTTCAGCATCTCCATCATGCTGTATTCCTTGTACTTCATCAGCAATTGGTACATGTAGTTCTCCCCCTGGACAACAGCTATTCTCCTCTCCTTGCTGTCTTGCAGCAGGTACTTCTTCTATAGTAAGCTTGTCCAATTTCTTTGTTAAACCTGTGGGGCTGCATACAGTACTAGACAACTCATTGTTAATAAGTTTAGTCTCATCAAAAACTACATGCACAGATTCTTCTACAACTTGTGTAGTCAAGTTGTAGACTCTATAAGCCTTACTATTATTGTTGTACCCAACAAAAATTCCCTCTTGGGACTTGGCAGCAAACTTAGTCAAGTAAGACTTCCCATTGTTAAGTATGAAGCATTTGCAACCAAAGATCCTGAAGTAGGATAGGTTTGGTTTCCTGCCTTTCACAACTTCATAGGGGGTCTTGTTAAGCCTTTTAGTGATGGTAGCCCTATTTATAACATGACATGCAGTATTAACTGCTTCAGCCCAGAAATACTCTGGCAGTGATGTATCACTTAGTAGGGTCCTACCAGCCTCTATCAAGGTCCTATTCTTCCTCTCAGCAATGCCATTTTGCTGAGGTGTTCTAGGTGAAGAGAATTCTTGAAATATCCCAAATTCTTCACATAGTTTTGTCATGCTATCAGACTGAAATTCAGTACCATGGTCACTTCTAATCTTGACCACTGTACTGTCTAGTTCATTCTGAATTTGCTTGACAAAGCTATGGAAGACACTAGGTGTTTCAGATTTCTGTCTTAAGAAGAACACCCAGGAAAACCTTGAGTAGTCATCTACAACTACAAGGGTATAGACCTTCCTACCTAAGCTGTGAACTGGCATTGGACCAAAGAGATCCAAGTGCAAGAGGTATAAACACCTCACAGCATCTTTGTTCTTTATGCTTCTAAAGGTGGATTTAGTCTGCTTGCCCTTTTGACAAGCTGAGCAAATACCATCTTTAACACACTTAACTTGAGGACCATTCCTCACTAACTCTTTGCTAAAGAGTTTGCTAATAGTCTTGTAGTTAAGATGGGCTAGCCTCTTGTGCCATTTGACACAATGAGAGACTGTCTCATCAGCTACAAGACAAACTGGAGAACCATTGTTCTCAACCATAATGTCTAGGCAGTAGACATTCCTCTTCCTATAACCTGTCAAAATGATCTCTTGATCACTTGACCTCTTGATATGACAACCATTTTTAACAAATGAGATGTCATACCCTACATCACTTAATTGACTTATACTTATTAGGTTGTGTTTCAACCCTTTAACATAAGCCACTTGAGTAATGGTAACCAAGTTTGTAGAAATGTTACCAAACCCTTTGATGATTCCTTTTTCAGAACCACCAAAGGTGACTTTAGGACCATCTTTTATTGGAATGTAGTCCTTTAGTAATCTTCTAGTTCCAGTCATATGTCTGGAACATCCACTGTCCAAGTACCATGTTGGGGTATGGCCACTTGGACTCACCTGCAAAACAGATTAATGAACCTTAGAACCCAAAGAATTCTTGGGTCCTTGGTACTTGTTAGTTTGCAATCTGACAAAGCTACCTACTGGCTTTCCAACAGGTAGTTTGGTACTCACTTTGGCACTAGCATTGTGCCAACAGTCCACTGCAAAATGGCCAACTTTTCCACAACACCAACATTCAAACTTATTGTACCTTTGCTTAGGTACTGTCTTGGCTGTCTTGTCTACAGCAGACTTGTTGAATGTTGGGGCTTTGCCCTTGGACTTAGACTTGGACTGCTCAGTCCTTGCAGGTCTAATAAAGCCCAGTCCAGCCTTGCCTTTATGATGAACAAATTCATCAATTAAAGGTAGCACTGACTTAGGTTTAGAAAACCTAGCAACAAGCTCTCTCTCTTTCTGAAGATTGATCTCCAGACTCTTGATTTGATCATTCTTAAAGGTGATAGTCCCCATCTGAATCACAGTTATGTGTTTCAGCCTGGCTATCTCATTCAGCTTTTGATCAAATTGCTTCTCAAAATCTGTTGCAGCAGCTTTAAGATCAGCAATTTCCTTTGCCTGACTTTTGGCTAGGGACTTGCTTTTCTTGTAAGCTTGCAACAGCACCTTATATTCATCTATAAGCTGATGAATATCATCCTCTGACTCAGATACATTCTCATCACTTGATGAAGATGAATCTGATTCTGAACTAGAACAAGAAACTGAACTAAGAGTTGAACTTTGTACCTTACTGGGTCCTGGCTGCTCCAGGATTTTGTCATTCTCAGTCAATGCCATCAGTCCTTGGCACTGACAGTCTTCTTGTTCATAGATAGACTCCATTATATGCATGAATTCTTCTTCTTCTTCTTCAGCAAACAACCCTATGTAGGCCTCAGCCTCAGACTCAGTTTCTGAAGAAGAGATATCTGATAGAGTCTTCTCTTTCTTGGCTACAAAAGACTTCTCTTTCTTGCCTTTGAAATGAGTCTTTTTCCTGTCACCAGATTCTTTCCTCTTTTCAGGACAGTCTGCAATAACATGGCCCTGTCTATTGCAGCAATAGCACACTATCTTAGAACTAGTTGCCTTGCTAGATTTTGTTCTCTTCCTGTCCTTCTTTGAAGCCTTTTTATCTTGATAAAACTCTTCTTTTCCTTTTGAAGTAGAAGGCCTTGACCTCCACTGTTTCTTCTTCAGGAATTTCTGAAAGTGTCTAGTGAAAGCAGCAAAGTCTTCATCACTTTCACTGCTTGCAGATTTGGTGCTTGACTGACTCATCTGACTCAGATTCAACTACCTTTGGAGGTGGAGTTGATGACTTATTTTTGCACTTCCTGGAGGCTTCTGTCTTGAAGGCTACTGTTCTTTCCTTGTGCTCAGTTCTTGTTGATTTCTCCTCCTCTTTTCTCACTGTCAATTGCATTTCATAAGACAATAACTTGCCAAACAGTGTAGGAGGAGGAATTTCCCCCAACTTAGCCATTTCTCTTATGGCACAGATCTTGGTGTCCCAATCTTTGGTTAGGGACCTTAAGAACTTGTCATTTAGTTCATAGTTACTGAACTCTCTTCCATAAGACATGAGTTCATTCACTATTCTGTAGAACTTCTTATAGCACTCAGTTATGCTATCACCTTTTCCTTGTCTAAAACTCTCATACTCCTGATTTAGCAAGGATTTTCTATCTTGTCTAACTTCTTCAGATCCTTCCATATACACTATAAGAGTGTCCCACATCTCTTTGGCTGTCTTACAGTGTATAAGATTCTGAAATGTTGCATCATCTATGGCACTCACTATAATGTTTTGTGCCCTCTTGTCCATGGTGGCTAGGACAATCTCATCCTTAGTCATCTTAGAGAAATCCTTTGGAGTTCTCTGATTTGCATCTAAAACTGAAATCTTCATGGGCACATAAGGCCCTTCCTTTACTGTGATGTAGATTCTAGGGTCTGAGGCCTCCATAAACAGCCTTACCCTTTCCTTCCAGATCCCAAAGATCTCTTTCCTGCATATGGGCAATTTCATGGAACCCAATTCCTTGTGATTCTCAGAGGAACCTATGTTTCTTGATTTTCTTGAATCTGTATTTTCTTGAATCTGTATTTTCTTGAATCTGTATGTTGCCTTACACTGAATCTGCCAATCAGGATCTCCTCAGACTGTTAGTCCTTTTGAGGAACCTCGCTTTGATACCACTTGAAAGATATGGTACCTAAACACCTAGAGGGGGGGGGGGTGAATAGGTGACCTAATCCTTATTAAAATTTAATGGCAGCAATCAGTTATATCACAGATTTCTAACTACTTTTACACAGCAATAACAAAGCATACACAGCAAATAACAATCACAGCACAGCAGACACAGTGATTTATAGTGGTTCCCCAAGCTTTGGGTACATCCACTTTCCCCCTTCGCCTATCTAGCAGTGTACTAGATTCGGCCAAACTTCTCCACTATCTCAGAACCCAAATTGGTTCCTACTCCTCAGGCCCAAGGCCTTACAACTCAGCTTTTCCCAAAGCCTACACTCAGCCACAAAGGCCTACACTCAGCCAATCAAGGCCTACACTCAGCCAACAAGGCCTACACTCAGAGATTTCAATCTCCTACACTCAGGCTCTCAAGCCCTACCCTCAGCCTTTATAAATATAGGCTTACAATTCACTCAGATCCAAAGGATCCTACAAGTTAAAATGATTTTACAAATATTAACTCTACAACTCAGAAACAAGAGAGGGGAGTTGAGAGTTTCTTGATGAGTTCTTGGAAGAACTCAGCTGGATCCAATCTGACTTAGCTTTCTTCAAAGCTTCTTGAAAGTAGAACTGAATAAGAATGAATCCTTCTGCAGTTGTTCCTTGACCTCTGCCGCTTAGAATTCAGAATAAATCTGAACCCTTCTTCTCAGCCTAGTTCCAAAGGCTGATTTCTTGGATGGAGCCCTCTCTCTCCAACTTCTTAGATCTGCACTTGGACTGCAAGATCTTCTTGTGTTAATACTCTATGTACCACTTTAACAACTTGTTTTTCAACAATCTGAACTCTAGTTTCTGTAAACTGTAGGTGCCTATTTATAGGCCTTCTTCATGGTAACCGGCTGGTCTGGTTCATAACTGTCTTCTGACATCTCTAACAGGTGCTGTAGACCGGCTGGAACGGCAGCTGTCAAGTCATCCAGTCATTTCTTGAAAATCTCTAACTGTCTGAAAGTGTCGAGACTTTCTGTCTTTAAGTGTCGACACTTATAGTCCAAGTGTCGACACATGCTGTGTAAGTGTCGACACAAGTCTACAAGGTGTCGACACAACTCCTTGTATGTCTCGACACAGATTCTTCTTCAGGTGTCGACACTGAAATTGAGTGTCGACACAAGTACTTGATCTTCTATCTTTAGCTGTATTCTTCTAAGTGTCGACACATCTCCTTTGTGTCGACACATCTTCTTGTGTTGAATCTGTTAAGTGTCGACACTGCTTCTTGGTGTCGACACATAGTCTTCTATGTTGATACTTGCTAAGTGTCGACACAGCTCCTTGTGTCGACACTTGATTCTTCTGTTGAGACTTCAGCTGAGTGTCGACACATTCCCTTAGTGTCGACACTTGTACTTAGAATATTTTGGAGATAATTCTGTTCTTTGCTAAGTGTCGACACAGCTCCTTGTGTCGACACTTTCTTCAAGTGTAGAGTCTTCAGCTGAGTGTTGACACATTTCCTAGGTGTCGACACTTACTTCATGTGTTGACTCTTCTGTTGAGTGTCGTCACTTTGTTCTTAGTGTCGACACTTTCTTCAAGTGCTGTCTCTTCTTGTTGAGTGTCGACACATTGTTCTGAGTGTCGACACTTTAACAGTCTCTGCAGACTTTTGCTGAGTGTCGACACAGCTCCAAGTGTCGACACTTTCTGGTGTAGACACAGCTTCACTGGGTGTCGACACAGCTCCTTGTGTCGACACTTTCTGTCTGCACTTTTCTTCACTGAGTGTCGACACAGCTCCTTGTGTCGACACTTTCTGTCTGGTGTCGACTCTGCATCCCAGGTGTCGACACAATGACTCCAAGTGTCGACACTGCTTGTCTGGGTGTCGACACAAGCCTTCTTAAGTGTCGACACTTTCCCTCTGGGTGTCGACACATGGACTTAGAAACTTTTTGCTTCAGTCCAGTGATTACTTAACCTGCACAAGTAAACTCAACATACATCAAATACATTATGATGTATATCATTGAGTTGGGTGAGGCTTCTTCAAATCAGGTACATTTAACCAATGTACCCAACAATGACTTTACTTTGAACTAACACCTTAGTAAGTCTAATACCATCATCGATGCACTAAGCAGGAGACAACCTGCTTCTAGTATAGGAATGATGATTGCATTATTGGTGTTGATTTAAGGTTTTATGGAGATCATCTATATTCTCTTACCATCCACTAAGAGTTATTGTGAGTTCCTATCATGGATAGAAATTATAATACAATATACGAGATAGGATCCATGTAGCCCAGATGGAGGACCCAGCTTCAACGACTATCATCTTGGCCTTGCAATAAGTGGCTTAAGATAATTATTGTATTCATAATGTATTGCTTCATTTTCATCTCGGGTTATAATTTTTAAGGGTTGGTGGAATCCTGGAGGATATTCTAAAGGAAGCTCATAACTTGAAGTTTTTGGTTCACTCTGTACTACCAAAATGTACACTGATCTGAATAAGACCATGTTTTAGCTAGGAATAAAGGACTTCACTAGCTAAGTGATACATTACCAAGCATGCCAGATGGTGATGAATGTACGCAAAATTTGGAGAGGCTTGTTACAACCACTTCAAGGGCTTGAATGGAAGTTCAAGGATATATCTTTTAACTTTACCCATGGTTTTCCCCACTCTCAAGTAAGGAATGACTCAGTTTGTAATATAGGTCATCTTATGACAAACACAGCTCGTATTGTTCCTATCCGTCAGGGAGAACATGTGGACGTTCTCTATCGTCAAAATCTTTGTGAAGCAGTTTATAAGATAACATGATGTGCCTAAATTGATTATTTATAACAATGATTGATGATTTAGGTTATGAGATTGGAGGAAAATGCAAGCTTACTTGGAGACATGATTACCTTTAGTATGGATTTTCACCTTCAGACTAATGACCAAGTAAAGTGGATGAACCAGACTATGGAAATTTTTTTTGCTTGTGTATTTTGGATTACAATGAGCCTTAGGAAAAACTCTTAACACTCGTGGAATTCACGCATAATAACAGTCGTTGCAGTAGTATTAGTATGACACCATATGATAGGAAAGTTTAGAGAGAGAGTGAAAATATTCTTTAATTCTATAATTGAATAAGGAAAGTTTACCTATCAAAATATAGTGTATGATATGAAAATATTAAGGTTGTATTTTCCATGGCTTCTTAAGTTATTCTACTTTAAGAAATGAACTATTTTTTATCAAATAAAACTTTGAGTTGGTTGCAAATAAAAGATAGATAATGACTTAAAATAAGACATATATTATATTTAAAAAGATATCACTCGATCTTGAATCACCTCAGAATGAAAATAATCAAATAAAATAGTTCCAATTCTCTTGAATGAAATTGACTTTGATCATGGAGGTTTCTAAGACATGTCTGCACCTCGCTAGAGGAATAAGCCCAACTAAGATTGGGTTGATCATCCGAACTCTCATTCTATAATCAAAATCCCTAAAATCACTTTACAAAGTGAACCACGCAATTGGATTTGACTCAAATCCAGGAGATTTGCGTCATCCTCTCTCAAGGGTTGCGTGCAACTCTCTTTACCTTTGAGTTATCGATTAATATGCACAAGCCTCTCAGCTAACTAGAATATGAAAACATATAATGAAATAATACATCAATTTTTATGAAATCAACCAACAGTATTTAGGGGTAAATCAAAAGCATTTCATTAAAGGAAAAAAGAGATTACAAATTATGATATGATTACTCTCATTCCTTGCATCATCTCAATTGAGTGCTAAAAGGAAATTAGTCATCGGGATGGCAGAATCACTAAAAACAAAAGAGTGCTAGATTAAAAAGAATGATAAGAGGAAATGGAAGATAATTTTAACACAAATAAAGTAAAGATTACATGTAGGTAACGTAAAAGCGCAACTAGACAAGAACAAATATTATAACAATAGTTACAACTCCAAATCTTTCTCCCAAAAATCCTACCCCTGCATTCTGGAAACTCTAAGAATTTATAGATGAAAAATTTGGATTACACACTCTAGATATATGGTGTGACCTAGGATGTGTAATAGGCGATAAGTGACTGGGGATGAATTTGGCGGGCAGCTGGCAGGATCGAGACGATCACATATGTCAAGGAGTTACACATCTAGGTTATACAACATGACTTGGGGAATATATAGTGCAAGCAGAGGCAATAATAATAAGGTGTGTCCAGGGGAGATGTACACCCTGAATGGCATGACCATCCTTTTAAATAGCATGACAGTTCTTCTATACGAGCATGATATGGTTTCTGGTTGCTGGCATGAAACAAGAGGCGTGACAAGGCTTACATGACCTCGGTACAGGACATGTACCAATGACATATACATATCTTCATTATTTTTTGCCAAAAGTACGGTAGTGAGATGGAAATGCGATCATTCTAACACGACTCAAGTACACGACGCGTACTAATGGCATGTAGCTACAAATTTGGTCAAAATGCCAAAAAACTATATGATGACCTAAAAAGTGCAAATAGAGACTATGTTAGTACAAAAATATAAAAAAACATACGATATATTGAGGAAAATAGATAAACTATTAATAATTCTATTAATATTACACTAAATTTTATACTAAGGATACATGTAATTTACCAGCGGAAGGCACCCCTCGCCCCAAGCTCAATTGATCCTCGACCACTGAGCCCTGCCTTGCCAAAAAAATCCCATACTCGATCTCTACCATCCCGCCACCCTCTAATGATTGATTTGGATGAGAGATCCAAAAGACCCTCGACGAAGGTGTATCCTCTTCCTCTCTTTACTCCCCATCTTTTGGACATCTTGCATGCAGCTTCTGGCCGCTAGAGCGACGCCTTAGTCACCACCAAGCTCGGGTGAGCAAGGGGTGGCCGGGCATGTGTGGGCTCCCCAACCACTCATGGTTTGTGAAAGTAAGAGCATTCGGCTAAAATCCCTAGAGACTTCTCCAAAGGCAGTGAATAAAGATTTAAAATTACACTTAATAAAGTTAATGAATTTATGTTAATACAGGATTTGCACTTATAGATAGTTGGCCAATAATTTATAGTGGTTCCCAAAATTTATAGGGGTTTCCCAAAATTTGGGTACATCCACTCTTCTACCACTTGGGTAGGAATATACAATCCCAATTCATACGTCTTTTGATAAAGAGACTCTTAGAATCAACAACTAAATTTTTTGATAAGATCTTGAACAACCACAAATTGAGTCTTTTGATAAGGAGACTCTCAAAACTAACAACTGAATTCTTTGAAAAGAGATCCTCAAAACGCTTTACTCAATAGTACAAAGAAGAAAGTTGAGGAGAAGAGAAGGAAAAGAGTAGAATAGAATGTCTTCTAGATGAGTCCACTCAGCAAGAATCTGAGGACTATTAGGCAAAAACTATATTAGAACCTTTTGATTAGATGAACCCTTACTGGTGAAGAATTTACAGGGATTATATGCTTGGATTCAATGATCTTCTTTGATTATCATTTTTGAATTTCTATTCTAGTACTAGCAACGAACGTTGAAGAAGATGATGATTGTCAAGAGCTATCAACTCTCTGTATTCTCTCTTCTAATTATTGTAGTAGTTATGCCGACGTCTTCTGTCATTCATGTACATTATTTCTAAATGACTTTGAATCATCCTATTCATTGAATATCTTCTTCTGAGGGAATAATACTATCCTTTTCCAAATTTACTTTGATAGATTTCGACATATTATTCAAAATCTTTTCATAAGAATTCTTCTGGATATGCTGGAGAAATCTTTTTCTTAAACTTTTCTTCCTACAACTTGAATTATTTAAAATAATTCCTTAAATTCTTCCTTGAAATACGTCAGAGCGAATTCTCTATAATTTCCATTCTGGGTTGTACTCGATGCTACGTCAACTTCAGGTAGGAGTTACATCGACTTCTTGCTTCAGAATGAAATCTCATCAAGTCAACTATGTAGTCGATGTTGAGTTAATATCCTATCGACGCATGCGTCGACTTCTGCCTTGAAGTTGCGTTGATTTTAACATATACAGTTGCTCTGACTTCTAGTTAAAGTGGAGTCAACTTCTAGTCGATGTTACATCGACTTCTAGTAGACACAAGTTGTCTTTACTTGATTTTCTTCCTAATTCAGTGTGTCTTTCTCATACCCTTCACTTTATTGACTTCATAGGACATCTATGACCATATTAATTTCACTACACAACATGGATAATTTTCCTAGGTTGTAAAATCACTTATAAAATAATTTGTGAAGTTAAATCAAAAAATTTTTCCAAACAATCTCCCCCAATTTAGCTTAACAAATATTATAAGGTTTTAACTTGTGATTTATAGTAGAAGGCATTAAAATGAACAATCTTATAACATTGATAAATCAATGAAGTAAAATACACGAGATATATAACTGACACAGGCATGAGTTGGCAATTGAATATGTATAACTTCAATTGAGAAACTTATATTTCAAATAGTGTTACCCACACTTTTTATCTACGAGAAACTGTGAGAATGCAATGTACAATTTATTGGATATGTTCTCAACAAACTGAAAGTTAGCTGGGCTTGCTCTATTTGGACGTTGGATTTTATGATCGATTTTGAACAACTTTTGAACTTCTACTTCTGCACTATGGGAGGTTGCATCGATTGTAAAGCCATGAATCAGAGTCTTGGCTGATAGCTCGTTAATGGACCCAGAAATATTTTCTAGAAACTCTTCCCTTTGATGATATCCAGTTGTTACTTCTTGAGCACTAGAGATAGGTGCCTTTACAAAGCTAATTAGTCGGTCTCTTTTAAATATATCTAGAACATATTCATCCTTATTGAAACCATGTCCTGCCACTCTCCTGTAGCAATCTCCTGTAATATCCATAATTTGAGCTTGAGGATGTTTTATAGTATACTCTTTGAGATTAAATAGTGCATCAGGTAATGAAATTAGTTTCTTAACTAGATTAGCCTCCTTGGATACCCATGCTTGCAACCTTTCAATGAAGATTTTCGATTTATCCGCTATGTCCTTTTCAGTGACATCATAATCAGCTGCATCTTTTTCTCTTATTTCATTAAGAGCTTTCTCTAAGTAAAAATTCATGTATTCCTCTGTTGCAGTTTCAAGAATATTAACTGTAGGATATTCTTGATGGTGAAATTTGTCCCTTTATATTTTTTTGTTTGGGCCTTGGTATATTTCTTCCATTTTGGCTTCCATTTTGAAGTCGACCCTACGAGATATGCTGTTGAGAGTTCAAGCACATGAGTTTCTTCCCTTGTTTTGGATTCTTCGATTTTCTTTTGAAGTATATCATTAGAGAAAAGCTCTCCCTAAATTGATGGCTCCTCCCTAAAAACATGAATCACTATCTCAGTCTCAGTCTCAGGGATAGATAGCAGTAATCTGGACTCAATGGCCGACTCTCCTTCTGAAACAATATGTGAGCCATTAACAACCATAGTATATATAGTGTACATCTTTTTCTTCAGCATCTGAATTTCTTTTATGGGAACATCCATTTTTTTTAAATCATGCCACCATCTCGTGGTGTAGTGATAGTCTCAACTTCTGAGACTATATTATTAACACCTTATTCATCCTATTTCTCTAAAGTCTCAACATTACCTATATCAAGAATGTTATTTTTGCAACAATCCCCGAGCATGCCCAGTCCCTCCACCTTCTTTAGATCATTGAAAAAGGAACAAAAGACTTTTGTAGGGACTTACGATTGATCCATTTATTTTTTAATTATTGCACAGAATCAGAAAGATCATTGAGATGATCTTGCAGATAGTCATTTTTTGGAACAATATTCAGAGAATAGATGAAATGATTTCGTAAATTCCGCAACCAGCTCTTTTAAGACTTCATTGAGTGTACTCCGGATTTTAGATTCAGTTAGCATTGTGGCCATGTGAGTACCTGCTAAGACATTTGACAAATAGAAGAGAAAGAGAGCAATAAATCAAATAGCGGGGAAGATGAAGAGTTTTGAAGATGTATTCAGATGCCTAATATATGTATATCCAAGGCATCTCGAGAATTAGGGCATTTTTAATGTGTGCCTATGAAGTCTACTTTACGTCTATTAGAGATCAATGTAACTCTGATAATGCTTTTTTAGACCATCTATTGACACATGTGTCAATTCATATCAACGTTGTATCGAGTTGAATTAAACTCTTCATAGTATCTAGCTCTGGATGTTGAATCGAGTAGATGTCGATGTTTTGTCGACTTGTATTTGATGTTCCATCGATTACTACTTAACTCTTAAGTCTTGTGCCTGTTTTTCCTAGCAATGCAATATTATGAAAAATAAGTCTTGTGATTATACTAATATGTTTTAGGGGGAACAATCAAGCATAATCAATGTATTGATGAAGTTCTTGTGTCTTAATTCATCAAGAGCCTTAGTGAAAATGTTAGACCTTTGATCTTTAATGGACACATATTATAGGGATATTTTCTCTCTCTACATTTTCCCTGAGAAAGTGATGTCTTATTTTTATGTTCTTTGTACTACTGTGCAATATTGGATTGGAGGCAATGAAGATTTCACTTGAGCTATCGTAAAAAATATGGAATTTATGAAATTCAAATTATAATCAAGTAATTGATTCTGCATCCACAATATCTGTGAACAAAAACTTCCAACAACTATATATTTAACTTTAGTTGTAGAAGTAAAGACTGAGGTTTTCTTTTTGCTAAACCAAAAAATTATTTTTGCACCTAGGAATTGACAAGTTTATTATGTGTTTTTCCTATCTAATCTGCACCCAACATAATCTACATCTGAATGTCCCTATAGTTCAAATTTGGATACTGCTACATACCACAGTCCAATTTCAGGTGTACCCTTAAGATATTTTATAATTATTTTTATAAAAAGTGTGACTTCTTTGGATCAACCTAAAATCTAGCATATACAAATGTGACAAACATTATATCTGGCTTGCTAGCTATAAGGTTGAGAAGAGAGATAATGATTGCTCTATAAGTTAACTGGTCAATAGATTGACTGGATTCATCTCTATTTATAACAACATTGGTAGGCATGTGGGTTTTCATGGTGGAGGAATTTTCCATCTCAAACTTTTTAATCAGTTCTTTTGTATATTTAGACTGGGATATGAAAATGCCCTCAACACTTTGCTTCACTTGGAGACCAAGGAAAAATGATAGCTCCCCCATGCTACTCAGTTCAAACATAGACTACATTAGGTTAGGAAATCTTTTATATAATGTTGGGTATGTAGAGCCAAAGATAATATCATCCACATAGATTTGGACAATAAGTAATTGTTGTTTATGTATTCTAGTGAATAGTATTTTATCCACCTTTCCTCTCGTGAAAGAATATTATAAGAGAAAAGTGGATATGGTCTTATACCAAGCTCTTGGAGCTTGCTTTAGACCATAAAGTTCTTTATTCAATTTATAAACATATAAAGGATGAAATGGATTGATAAAATATTATGGTTGTTCAACATAGATCTATTCTTGGAATGTGGCATTGAAAAGCACTCTTGATATCCATCTAGTGGATTTTAATCATCTTGTAGGCAGCATTAAGAAGGAATAACCTAGTTGCCTCCCATTTTGTAACATGTGCAAAATCATGATTATAGTCTATTCCTTCATCTTTCTTGTAACCTTGAGCAACTAGTATGGCCTTGTTCCTGACTATTACTCCACTGGAGTCGAACTTATTTCTATATACCCATCTGGTTTCAATGACTCGGTTGTTTCTTGGCCTTTCCATAGTGTACATACCTTACTTCTTTCAAACTGAGCTAGCTCTTCCTACATTACAACAATCCAGTGTGGATCATCGTCTGCTTTTCAAACATCTTGGGTTCCTATTGTGAAAAAAAGCATTGTACCATAGCCTCAGTTGATTGGTTGTTCCTTGTCCTTATTCCAAGGTTTATATCTCCTGACACTTAGGTTTGGGGGAGATCCCCGAGGACTATCCTCACAAGACCTATTCTAGCTTGAACAAGTGTAGGAGTGTTCTCTAGTTGTATACCTTTAGTTGGATGACCTTCTCCTATATTTTCAAGTTCAGCTTCAAGCTCTTGGTTTTGAACTGGATTTGGAGCTGAATTGTTGATGATTTCTACATGGACTTCCTCATCAGAATTTTCTTCAGCACTTTCCAGCTGATGATAGTGCTCTCTAAATGATCCTTTACTAATGTCCTTCAATGTTAGTTCCTTCAGCTCAGCAACTATAGAGTCTTCTCCCTACAATATATTTGGTGGAAGTCTCTAGCCCATTGAAAAGTATATTAACTTCATCAAATACTACCTACATGGAATCTTCTATTTTGAGAGTAATCTTTTTATAACACATATATGACTTGTTGGATGATGAGTATCATACGAGTATACCATCATTAGCCTTCTTGTCAAATTTGGCAGGAAGACTCTTCCCATTATTATGAATATAACACATTCAGCCAAATATCTTAAAATATAAGAGTATAAGTAGCTTTCCCTTCAAAAGATCATAGAGAGTCTTCAACTTAGTCTTTTGAATAATGCTCCTATTTAGAACATAGTTGGTAGTGTTAACTGCAACAACCTAGAAGGACTTAGGAAAGTTTGACACAGTCAATAATATCCCTCCCGATTCAATTAAAATTATATTTTTTCTTTTAGCTACCCCATTTTGTTGGGAGTTTTAGGAGATAAAAAGCTTTTTCTTATGCCTCCATCCTCTCAAAGTCTACAGATTAACTGGTTTTCAAACTCAGTATCATGTTCAATTCTAATCATATACACTTGAGTGTTGAATTAAGATTGAATCTATTAATGAATCTTAAGAGGATATAAAAGGTATTAGACTTAGCTCTTAGAAAGAACACCCAGTAAAATCTAGAAATGTCATCCATAATTACTAATGTATAAGACTTTTCCCCTAAGCTTTGAGTATAAATTGGACCAAACAAGTCCATATGTAATAGATAGAGTATTGTAGGTGAATCATTCTTACCAATTTGTTTGAATGATGATTTAGTCGGTTTACATAATTGACATGCTCTACATGGATTTAATTTTCTATACTTACATTTTGGTAAGCTCCTAACTAGGGTATTCTTTACAAGTATGTCTATGGTCTTACGATTTAAATGACCACGCCTCTTATGACAAAGTTCATTTCTATCTATATCAACATTGAATATACAAATTTCTCTTTTATTTGAACTGAAGTCAACCGCATATACATTTCCTTCTCTAAAATTAGATAACATAATTGTATATGTATTAGTGTTGACTATTTGACATAAGCTATGAGTGAATATAACTTTATATTCACCATCATAGAGCTGACTAATGCTAATTATATTATGAATCTATTTGGGACAGCTTATGCTGATGGATAATTTCTATTCAAAATGCAAACACAATTTTACAGCAGTTTGTTTGAGCAACTGTTAGAAAATCACTTATTTTAAAATTAACGATAAGTTGTTTTTTCATAAGCTATTCGAGTCCAGCTATTGGCTTCCCACAAGTGCTTATCTTTTAAAAATGCCTAAGTGCTTGTTGAAACTTGTCTCTAATCCTTGCAATTCCTCCAATGTTAAGGCAGAAGAAAAACAGTCAGGAGATGAGATCTCGCACCTTGTCCATCACTGTCGTCTAATAGGGAAAATTCGGGCATCATTGTTTTTGTCCTGACGCAAATTTTAAGCCCGGACATGATTTTTTGCCCCAGACGAGATTTTTTTGGCTGGTGCGTGATTTTTCGCCCAGACATGATTCTTCGTCCCAGACTCATTTTTTTCACCCAAATGCTAATTTTATGCTCGGACATTTTTCTAATCGGATACGATATTTTCGCACGTGCGTGATTTTTCGGCCAGGGCGCAATTTTTTCACTCAGCAACATTTTTTCTGGCATAGATGCGATTTTTTCGCCAGGACGTAATTTTTTTTGCTCGGACGCGCATTTCTCTCCCATACATGATTTTTTCTCTCGGACGTATTTTTTTCTTGCCAGAACTCAATTTTTTGTATGGACGTGATATTTTTGCACATACGCGATATTTTCGCTAGGAAGAAAATTTTTTCTCCGGACGTGATTTTTTGCTTGGACGTAATTTTTTCGCACGAGCATGATTTTTTCACCTGTACATATTTTTTTCACCTGGATACGATATTTTTGCTTTGGCGCATTTTTTTGTCCGGACGCAATTATTTTGCTCAGACACGATTTTTTCCCTGGGTGTGATTTTTTCACCCGGACGCATTTTTTTTGCATGGATGCGATTTTTCACCGAGACACATTTTTTGCACGAACACGATATTTTTGCTCGGACATGATTTTTTTGCACGTACATGTTTTTTATTCTCGGGCGCAATGTTTTCACATAGACGCGTTTTTTAAAGAAAGTGATATTTTTGCTTGAACACATTTTTTTGCCCGGACATGTTTTTTCCCCAAGCGTATTTTTTTTAAATTCGACGTGATTTTTTCGCCCAAATGCATTTTTTTCGCATTCATGCAAAAAAATTGAGTCTGGGCAAAAAATTGCATCCAGATGAATATAACGTGTTTAGTTGAAAATAACATGTCTGGGAGAAAATATCGCGTCAGATCAAAAATATCGCGTCCGGGCAAAAAATGAAGGTCAGGCGAAAAAATACGCGTCTTAGTGAAAAAATCGCTCCTGGGTGAAAAAATGCATCTAGGATGAAGAATCATCTATGGGAGGCAAATTTGTGTAGGGGAAAACATTTGCATCTGGGCGAAATAATTGCATCTGGGCAAAAAATCACGTCAGGGCAAAAAAATCTCGACTATGTGAAAAAACTGCATTCGAGACGAAAATTCGCTTCCGAGTCAAAAAAAATTGCGTCCAGACAAAAATCACGACAGGGTGAAAAAAATTACGTTCAAGTGAAAAAAACACGTCCAAATGAACAGACCCATATGGATGAATGAAACTTTAGATCAACAATTTTGAACACACTATCCATATAGTTTACCTATTATTCATCACTACTTTTATAAAATCTCCGTTCAATCATCACTTTTCAATCAACACCTTATTTATCAACATAAGTTGCCCCAAACAGAGCATATGTTGAAGCCCTTCAACATATGCTACTTGGGAGAAGGAGATGTCTCCAATTTTGATCACCATATAGCCTTTAGTTTGAGCACAATTAGAGTCACCAAAAACTACCTTAGGGTCATCCTTGGCCTTATAGTTTTTTGGCAGTTCTTTTTGTCTAGTCATATGTCTGGAACAACCACTCTCCAAGTACAATAGTTCATTTGTGAAAGAACAATCCCTCACCATCACAAACAACTAAACATTAGTTGGAACCCAAATTACCTTAGGCCAATTACTAAGGGGTAATTATAGTATATACAGACCTTTCATGATACCCTTTAGATGAAAGAGTGTATGTCTATTAAACAAACAACTTATAACATCATGTCTTTTTCTCAAACAGTTAGTAAATTCATGTATAAAGAAATGATAATTAGGAAACATAGTTGAATTGAATCTATTAGAATTCTACACTAGGAAGTTGCTTCGACTAAAACTCGATGCAAATTTCGGGTTGCGTCAATACGAAGTCGACACATATGAGGGGTTGCATCGAGATGAGGTTGACACAACTTCATTCTTGTGTTGAGTTGAACTCGATGCATATGCAAAGTGGTGTCGATATGATGTCGACATATGTTCCTTGTAACCAAAATTTTTATATTTTGGGGATTTAATTTTTATGGGTTTCTTCACTAGAATGTCTTTACATTTAGATGAGCTAATCCTATTAAACACAGTTATCTTTTTAGGGTCATCATTATCCTTAATGGTTATAGGTTGTTTCTCTTTAGGTTTGACAAATGGCTGTGAGATTTTTCCATGCAGGTGTATTGGATACTTTACCCAAGCTAGTTGGATCAACACACAAACCTAAGTGATTGAACCTCATTGTGAGATTCTTAGTTATGTCTCCGAGCTTCTGACTCCTGCCGTTTAAGGAGTCCTCAAAGTCCTTTGCCCTTGCAAGCTCATTCTTTAAAGTTTTTTTTCATTGGTTAATTCAACTTTTTGTTTTTCAAGTCTTCCTAATTCCACTCTAAGCCATAGTTTACATGGTATTGATTTTTATTTCGTAATTTTTTCAATTCTTTTCTTATTGATTTTATCTGTTTCTCAGTTTCAATTTTATATATGTAAAAATCTATAAATATTCTTTAAAATCACTTGAAGAAAAATCTATATCATCAAAACTTGATAACTGATCTTCCTCATCTTCTAAAAATTCTCCCAAATCCATCAGTCAGGATTCTTTCGCGGAGGCTTCATTCATGCCTTGATGAGGAGGTTGACTCTGAGTTAGAGTCACTCAAGGTTTTTTCAATGTAGCCTTTCACTTTCTTCTTATCCTTCTTCCCGAAGGACTGTTTCCTATGCTCCTTCTTGCTAGACTTATCCTTTTTATCTTCTGGATAGTCAGGAGCAATGTGACCTAACTTTCTACAAGTTAAGCAAATCACCTCCTTGTTGTGGGTCTTGTTAAACTTTATTTTATTTGAGCTTCTTTCTTTTCTTCTGGAGTCTTCATATTTAATCCAACTTCTAATTCTTCTAGCCAAGAGATTGAACATCTATTCTTTATAAGCTGAAAGCTCTCCATCAGCTTCCTTTAGATCAATAGACTTATATCTTGGGGATAGAGACTTTGTCCTTTACTTTTGACTCTGCCCTACTCTTAAGGAGAGGTTCATAGGACATGAATCTTCCTAACATGGCATCTGCTATGATTTCCTATGACATTTATACTTTCTAATGGCCTAGATCCATGAGTCACATTTGCTTGGGAAGTACATGAGTAGCTTGTCATTGATCTATATAAGTGAGATGTCCTTATATAGTCCTTAAGTTCATTCATAATGATGCTGAACCATTCATACATTTCAACAACACTTTCTTCAGTCCTCTTTTGAAAGTTCTCATACTGAGATACGTGAAGGTACCTTTTTACTTTCTTTCATCAAAGCTACCTTCCATAATTATGGATAGAGTCTCCCATATCTCTTTAGCTATTTGGAAGTTAGCTACCATTTGGAATATATCATCAGTCATTGTAGAGACTTAGATGTTCACGACCTTTGCATCCCAGTCCTTCACTTTCTTTTTCTCAGTCCATTGGGCCCTTGGTACTTGTATTAATGTGGTGTTTCCACTTGCATCATTCATGTATGGCATAGGTGGTCCTGTAGAATAGAACTAAAATACACTCATCAATAGAATTCATGCATAGTTTGATTTTGGCCTTGCAGAGTGTGAACTTCTCTAAGTTACACACTAGAGGCCTTGTGAATGAAAATCATTTAAATTTTTTGATGATATTTTGGAAATATATATATATATAACTTTTCAACTATTAATTTTTTTGATCAAGGTGCTAATAATTATTTGATCAACCACGCTTTAGTACCAATTGAAAGTGTTAACAGTTGACTAAAATCCTTAAAGAATTATCTAGAGGGGGAGAATAGAGATTTAAAATTATACTTAATAAATTTATTAAATTTTTGCTAACACAAGATTTACACTCACAGATAGTGGCCAGTAAATTAAAATAATAAATAGAAATCACAGTACATCAAGCAATCACAAAAAAGCATGATCACAAAAAAGCAAAATCATAGAGAACACCAAAGCTATAATGGTTCCTTAAAATCTGGGTACATTCACTCTTCTATCACTTTGATAGAAATACACTATCCCAGTGCCTGAATCTTTTGATAAGGAGACTCTCAGAACCAATATCTAGATCTTTTGATAAGGAGATCTTGAACCAACACAAACTGAGTGTTTTGATAAGGAGACTCTCAGAATCAATAACTTAATCCTTTGAAGAGGGATTCTCAAAAATCTTTACTCAAAAGTATAAAGGAGAGGGTTGAGAAGAAAAGAAGGAAAATGGTAGAAGAGAATGTATCATGGATTAGTTTCCTAGCAGGAATCTGAGGACTGTTTGGCACAAAGTATATTAGATCCCTTTGATTAGATGAACCTTACTGGTGAAGAATTTGTAGGACTTATATGCTTTGGATCCAATGAGATTTTGTGATTATCCTTTTGAATTTCTCTTCTACCACCAGTAGAGGAGATTAAAGAAGATGATGATTTTCAAGAGTTCTCTGCTCTTTGTACATTTCTCTTAATGTTTTTTGTATACTATGTATTTCTCTCTTATTATTATTGTAGTAGTTATGTTGACTTATTCTGTCATACATATATATTATTCCTAAATGAATTTGAATTATCCTCTTCATATAATAATTTCTTCAGAGGGAATAATGCTATCTTTTTCCAAATTTTCTTCAATAGATTTCGACATATTATTCAAAATCTTTCCTTATGAATTCTTTTGAATTTGATGGAAAATTCCTTTCCTTAAACACGTCTTTTAACGACTAGAATTATTTGAAATAATTCCTTAAATTCTTCCTTGAAATAAGTCTGAGCAAATTCTCTATAATTTCCATTCTGGGTTGTACTTGACGTTACGTCGACTTTAGGTAGGAGTTATGTCGACATCTTGCTTCAGAATGAAATCCCATTGAGCCAACTCTAAAGTCGACGCATGCGTCAATATCCTATTGATGCATGCGTCGACTTCTATCTTGAAGTAGTGTTGACTTTAACATATGCAGTTGCTCGGACTTCTAGTCATAGTGGTGTTGACTTCCAATTATTGTTGCGTCAACTTCCAGTTAACACAAGTTGTCTTAACTTAAATTTTTTCCTAATTTAGAGTGCATTTCTCATGCCCTTGACTTTACTATCTTCCTAGGACATTTATGACCATATTACCCTCACTATACAACATGAGTAATAATCCTAGGTTGTAAAATCACTTATAAAATAATTTGATATATTAAATCAAAAGGGTTTTTCCCTATGGGGAAGTGGCTAATTACTGGAGAATGGTTCAAAGGCCCTTCCCGGGAAGCCCCATGTGGTGGCACTGTTAGAGGATGAGATTCCAGCGGTGCCTGAGGTGAAAACCTTGGTAAAAATGGAATTCAGTGGAACCATCAGCACCAGGCTGTCAAACCACCAACAGAAGTTGTGCCCACCCTCGGCGAGTCAGTCGGGGGCGGAGCCATTGCTATCCTATGGCCAGATGGTGGCACGCAGTGCCCGTGAGTTTCCTGCTCACTAGGAGCTACAAGTGTTGTTCGATAAGATCAAATGGCCTTGATTTTATGGGAAATAATTAATTTCCCCTGCAGTGGATCCATGCTTGATTTGTCGTGGGGCTCAACTTTGCGAAGAGCATGACTCGATCTCAGCCGATAATCAACTTTAGTATATGTGATATCCGCAAACCAGAATGTAGTAGAAGTTTTATTTTTCTGGGTTGTTCTAGACCTTTAATGAGGAAGTCTTGAATACAAAAGTTGCCTATTTTACGATTGCTATCACGTGACAAAATATTGGGAAATTTTTCCGAGGATCTTTGATATTTTAAATAATTAAAATAGAGTTTTATTCCTCTAATCTAATGTGACCTAAAAATAATAAAACTTGAGATATTCTAGATGATAAACAAAGTTCCTTATACATGTTTAGTAATGTTTTGGAAATTTTTGAGTATGCTTTGATATTTTTCAAGTAATCAATGTAA